>JAPDOI010000219.1:0-1206042 GCA_029168955.1 Aplectana chamaeleonis | reverse complement strand
TTTATTCTGCTCAAATACAAGCAAATTTTTTGAAAATGTGTTTCCTCTCAAAAACACGAAATCTCCCTCTTGTTTCGAAAATGTGCATGTAGGTCTCGTTTCTACACCACTCCTACATCTGCACCCTTGAAGCTGTCTTCATAGGGTCCATTCCTCATCTGCTTTCCAGCTTTATAGGCGATGAATTCCCATTGTCTTCGACTCCATCCGGCTAGTATGGCGTTTTGTACCTCAAAATATAGCACTTGCATATCTACATATTTCCATACATAAGATAAACTCTTAAAGAAATCCGCGATGGATCTAATGGGTACAGAATTTCACGCGCAGTAGAGACTAGCCAACGCACATTTCGAAATTTTTTTTTTGAATTCGTGCAGAGCGGGTGAGGATAAATCCATATCTGAGGACTTCAGAACGTGTAAGTTGAAGTCTGTTCGAATGAGACTGTCCACGCACGCGGTCGGCGTGCGTGTCAAGCGGGCGTCGTAAACGCATTTTTTGAATCTGTGAATCGATTTGAAAGCCTATTGATTGAATGGTGAATTGTATCAAAGTCAGCTGTCTGCAGCCATGAGAAAGCTCGTCTAAAAATGCCTACGCGATGGTGACTCGACACGCACGCCGACCGCGTGGGCGGACAGGTTCATTCGGACAGCCTTCACTTGCAACTGCTACATTGTAAAGGTTACTTGTCTTCTTGGAGCTATTTTAGCATCTTTAGAACAGGCCAAAAGGTCCTTAGACAGCAAATCTCGGACTGATTTCTTTTCAGAATTCGAACCAACACAGTAGACTTCGATGAGGGACTTCTTAAAATGGGGTTTCTGTAGGTTTATATGGCTCGAAGTTGTCTACACGTAGCTTACAATAAGAGTGGTTTTTAAGAAGCAAATTTTTGAAAGTTTAGCTTCCTGGCAGCATGATTTGGCAATGTCATATCTACGAGAATCAATTACAAGCCTAAAAAAATTATTTAAGAAATCGATTTGACGCAAAATAACCTGAAGCAACGAAAAAACTGGAAAGGGTAGTGAAACGACTTGAAACACCATTTGACGGTCACAAATAAACGAACTATAATGACAAATGAGGGATCTGATTTCACAAGCTCCTCCGTTGAAAGTATCAAAGCAAAATCAAGCGCGAAATAGAAACAGTAAACCATTTTCTAAAGCTGCGGTACGGGAATCGGCATAGGTCGTTTTAGGTAAACGAAACGCTCCATTCATGTCGTGCTCGATTTTGCTCTGATAAGTTTAACTGAGAAGCTTTCAAAATCCGATCCCTCGTCTGTCACAAACTATTGATAGTTGGTCTAGAGCTTGACTGCAGAATCGTACTTTGGTCATTTTACTACAATTTCCAGCTTTTTCAGTAGTTCAAGTTATTCTCCACCGGTTTCATTCTATTTGCAGAAACTGCATTTTCGGGTGATTTCGCTTCACGCGTGGTATAACAATTTGCTAGCTCAAAAATTGACAAATCGTGTTAATGAGAGCAATTTGAAGTTTTGAGGAAATCGGCAGATGAACCTCAATTTCGTGATACCCCAAATATGATTTTTGGGCCAACTCAGATACTTTTTTTTTCTGAACAACTTGAAATTTGCCGAATTCAAGTTATTCAAAATGTCCTAACCCCGCTGAGAAAACCCTCCGTAACTCGATGTGGAGAATTTTTTTTTATATCCAGAAACTGAAATTCGAGAACATCATAACAAGTATTCATAACAGCTCATTTCGATACAAGAGCTGGAAGAAAAACGGGAAAAATGTTTAACACGCAGTTGTAGTCGTACGAACCTTTAAACAACTTTCAGAAGGTAAAACTTCCAATTGTCTGAGAATCATTGAAATTCTTCAAAAAATAGCGGCAAAAAATTAATAGTCGCGAAAATACGACTCTATGTACAGTATACTTAGTATCCAAATCACTCCTTTTCTGATATCCCACCGGATTTCCGAGATTCGGATAATCCGATATCCGAAAATTTGAAAAAGCGGATTATCTAAATTGAACCAATATCCGGGAAATTCAAAATCGGTATTATCCGAATCGCTCCATTATCCGAAAAATTATCTTCGGATAACAAGTATAATGTACAGGTGAGAAATCAAGTAAAGTCAGGTCTTATGATACCGACGTTACGTCGAAATAATTATTAAATACAAAAAATCAAAATGTGATACGTGAAATAGAATTTAACATTTTCTCAGACCCCAAGTCATAGGGCTTGGCATGTTAAATGATTTGGGAGGTCTTCAGCGCAAATTCGTGGCTTGCGTGTGTTCTTTGAGGTCTAGTATCCGGTGTGGGTGTTCCCCGGCAAGCGGCCGATCAATAGCGATGGTGCCCCTGTTGTTGCACAGCGAGCTCATGATCTCGCAAGCATTTTCTTTGATTTCCCTCTGCACTTTAATGAAATCCACAATATTTGTATATGGAGAGGTTATCACTAGAAGGAATTAGATGAACTGACGAAAAATCGCAAGAAAGCGTGTAAGATGAAATCCAGAAGTTGGTTATTCTTTGCGATTTCTTTTTCTATAGGTGGAACTTTTTTGTTGAGTTGAAAGTCTTGCGCCAAATGCAGATCAGCGATTTTTCACTTGTCCGTCTGTGGTCTTTTGTTAAAGCCTAGTATGCCATTCAAAGGCACAACTCTTTCCTCACAACATTCAAACCCAACGAGGATTAGATTATGGTGCCGGAACGGATTTCTAGAATTTTCGAAGTTTGGTGACATTCGGCATTTTCCAGATTTTTTTTCAAAATGACAATCTCAATCGCATCTTTATTATCCGACTAGTTTAGGGCACCAACTTGACAATGAAATTTTACTTGCAATGTCTTATCTACTGATATTTGTTTTATAATTTTCTAACCATTTTTTCAGAGATCAAAATATTAAAAATTCAATTTCCTGTAAAAAAATACGTACTTGGTCATGTTTTTAATGTTATTAGGTGATTCAATCATAGTTGTAGAGTCCTTAAGCTTTTGGATAATGAAAATCAACTCTACTGTATTTTCATTAACAA
The DNA here is from genome assembly GCA_029168955.1 of Aplectana chamaeleonis. Lineage (NCBI taxonomy): Eukaryota > Metazoa > Nematoda > Chromadorea > Rhabditida > Cosmocercidae > Aplectana > Aplectana chamaeleonis. The sequence continues at coordinate 1,202,998 of JAPDOI010000219.1, read as the reverse complement.
ACCTCTGAATCTCATCGGTCAACGCTAGCAGTGTGGTGGTATTTCAGTTTATTGAGAAAAAAAATAGTGGCAGAACTTGAAAGTGATGAGTTTTTGAGAATTCTCTATCGACAGAAGTCACCGCTGTAAAATTTATCGATTTTCTGGAATTAACGATCTTATTGATTTTTCGCAAAAAAAAATCAATAAAAAACTTGAAGTAGATCCAATCGACAGAGTACCTTCAATAACCCCCAAAAACCCAATTTGTCTACTGATCTCATACCTTAAAGGCAGTGTTCACGATGATTTTCGTTCCCGAGTTTTCCACTCAAAACAATACGTTGGCAACCAAGTGTTACGAAAATTACGAAGAAACCGCGAGAAACGCTTAAAACGTCTTATTTCAGAGACATTATTCCCTGGCCTGGACTAGTTGTCCGATTGGATGAACATGTAACCGGTGGTTGTCACCGGTGAAAAATGGGGCTAATCAAAAATGAAAAAAGTTTTTAGGCATAACAGTACTAGTTAGGGTCCGAAGGAAAGAGCGGAGCAACAGAAAGTAGAGAGTTGCAAAAGACGGGTCCACAAAAGTTTTCATTGTCACAACGAACAGTTCCAGTGATAGTAAAAAGGTGATGTGAGAGTAAGGGGTTTGGTGCCTTTCTGGGGGGGGGTTCTCGATTTCTTCGTCATTTCAGTTCTACTCGGAGGCCAAACAATCGATTTAACGATTAATCTCGGAATCGAAGATTATCGTGAACACTGCCTTTAAAGGCTGTTTTGAGTAGTAAAGTCCACGAAATAGTGGATAATAAGGGAAAGAAAAGAATAATGAGCCTTCATGAAACTCTCGAATATCGGAGAAAAAGTTGTTCAAAAAACCTGTTGAACATTTATTCACTCCTGCTGATGTGTTTTATGCACTGCGGATAAAACGTCAAACCAAACGTCGCAAATGTTTTGAGCTTCGAAATTCTTAGGTGTGTGACTTCTTTGCTTTCTGTTTTCTGCACCGAAAAATCTCGAAGAATAGGATGGGCACATACTCGGATGTCATCAGAATCTTTCGCGACAAAGAATATTCAAAAATTCGGCCTCCGCATCCCTGGTGAAACGAACGCAGGACAACTGTTGCGTGACGTGTGTGGGCGGGTCAGGGGCTCTATAAACACGGAAGGAGGAGCATGTTCGAGGTTTACTGCTGACGCGACGCTCGCGGCGGAAATTCGATCCCCATCATTAGAGCGCGCTTGCCAAAAGCTCGCGAGATTTTATGACATTTCATGTTTTTAGTGATTCTCTCATGAATTTTATTGATGTTCACTGGTTGTTACTCTCACTATCTTATCCTGCACACTCAGTGCAATAACACTGGTATGTTCTCGTGCCGCTGTAACCATTTAGATAGCTTACTAATCATGTTTTCAGGCATAATTATGATATCATCGCTGGTAATTTTTATCTAGCGCGCAGGCCATTATACAACCAGCCGTCCTGCGGGCTCCGCCCCTGACGGCTGGCTGAAACTTCTCCCCAGACCCCAACTTTCCGCCTCCGGCGGAAATTATCAAGTTGTCTTTGCATATAAAGAATCGGCTCAGAAATTATTTAACCCCAATATATTTTGTTGTAGACATAAAATTGCCTGCCGCACATGTGGAAACATGGAAAGGCAGACAGCGGCAAATTATACCGAGAAAAGCAATTAATCTGCTTCAGTTATGCACGCACACAAAATCAATCCGAAGTGCGGCAAATCCTGTAGATTAGCGTTCTAGCGCTCGTTTTGAAGACATTCTTCTTTCTGCGGCGTCCTGCGCATTGCTACGTAGTACCGCACACTTACTACGGCGTCAGGAGCACACCCCCTGAGGTCGAGCCCACTTTCTACGACGTCCGGCGCTTTCCGACATGGGTCCCGTACACTTCCTTTGGCGTCCGGCGCACACTCACATGGGTCGTACACTTTATATGGCGTCCGGCGCACTCTTACATGGGTCCCGCACACTTCATATGATGTCCGGCGCACTTCCACATGGGTCCCATACACTTTCTATGGCGTTTGACGCACTCTTAAATGGGTCCCGCACACTTTATATGGCGCCCGGCACACTCTAACTTGGGTCTCTCACACTTTATATGGCGTCTGGCGCTCTTACATGGGTTCCGTATACTTTCTATGGCATCCGGCGCACTCCTAATTGGGTCCCACATACGTCAGGCGGACTGCCACTGGGGCCTCACACACTTTTTCGGCGTGCCGCGGTCTTGACTGAGTCCCATACACTTTCTACGGCGCTCGGCGCACTGCCATTGGGGTCCCGCACATTTTTTCGGCGTACGGCGCCCTTTTATGAGTCCCGCACATTTTCTTCGATGTCCAGCGCACTCCCGCTGATGTTCCGCTGACTTTCTATGACGCCCCGTTAGGTTGTTTCGGGCGTAACCCTTCTAAAACAGAAAAGTCTGCAATTACAGAATGCACACCGTAGACTGACAGACAGACAGACTGACTGACTGACTGACTGACTGGACGGACGGACGGACGGACGGACGGACGGACGGACGGACGGACGGACGGACGGACGGACACCTCTCTCCTTTATTACTATGGAATGGTATTTACGGAAATGAGTGTGCGGAATAAGATAGTTAGAGGGACAACCAGGAAACATAAAGAAAAAGTCATGTGAGAATCAATCAAAACATTAAATGTCATATAATCCCGCGAGCTTTCGGCAAAAACCTAGTTTTGACTGCATCGCTGCTGTTTTTCATCGCAGCGATTTCAAACCCACTGCCGCAGTGATTTAGAAGCGGCAGCGATTCTGTTCATAGTGCATAGCCTCACGGATGATCGAAGAAATTCAATCAATCAGTGAAATTAATGGCTGGTAGTGATCAATAACACGTTTCGACTCGTAAACATATCTTGTCATTTGAAAGGGTCAATGTTGTCACTAGACGACACGTGTCATTCGCTGGCAATCGCTCTATCGCTGCCATTTTGGCCGCGATGGAGCGATGGCCAGCGACCATTGAGAATCGCTCTTCAAGCAGCGATGCAGTAAAACATGGGATTTCGTCGCCGCGACCCAGCGATGTAGGACGTTTGCCACGAAGCGATCACAATTGAAGCGCTTTTCCATTACGCGCGATGGTAAAGGAACAGTTGTCTCTCGCATGGCCGCAGCGACCACCTGCAGTCAAAACTAGGCTAAACGCGCTCTACTGTTGGGTATAGAAATTCCGCCGCGCGCGTCGCATCAGCAATAAATCTCGTCCGTGCTCCTCCCTCCGTGTGTAGAGAGCCCCTGACCCGTGCGGGCTGACCCAGTGGGACGGCGGGACCACGAGATTTTTACCCACTTCCTGGCCGTGTTCCGTCGTACTTTCGTGTAGGTGAAGCAACTGCTCAAAAAAGAGCCTGCTGATGATCAAAGGAACTATAGGCCTGTTAGCATAACATCGTTAATTTACCGCATTTTTGAAAAGATGCTGAAAACCCACATGGCGAGGCATCTTAAAGGCACAGTCCAACCTCAGGGGTAATTTTTGATATTATAGTCCGGTCGCCGTGTATAGAAACCCTTCCGAGCGCGAAATCTCAATTCGCTCAAATAAGCGAGGAGAAGCGAGGAAGAAGCCGAACCCGCCCCCTGAAAGAAAAGGTGGCTTACGCCCACCGGCAAGCTTTCGATCTCAATAGGTAAGAGAATCGCGATTGGTTTTATTCAAAATCTACGTTCTTCCAATTGTTTACGGTATGGCTTTATATTGCGACCTGGTTCAGAACGATGGCTGAGAATAACGAGAAAATACAGGCTCGGAACAACTCGTCCGCGAACTCCTCGCCGGTCAAATTTAAAATCTTTGAGGGACCATAACTCCGTTCGTAGCGAGTTCGAGCGCTTCTGGAGACACAAATGTGATCAGCGTGGAATTTTCTCCAAGTTAAGCAGAAAAACGAAAAATCGATTCTGAGGTTGGACTGTGCCTTTAAGGACAACTCTATAATTCCAAGTTGTCAGCATGGTTTTGTTAAACGAATGTCAACTGAAACAAATCTTCCGGAGTGTCTGAATGATTGGACCAATGTCCTAGAAACGAGGAGAACATGTGATATCTTTGATTCCTCCAAAGCTTTTGATTGGGTCAGCCATGGAAAATCCATATATAAAGTGAATAAGATGGGTTTTCATGCCATGCTTACAAAATGGCTAGAAGAGTTTATGAGTGGTAGGCCTTTCCCTGTGAGGGTATGACAAACTTTATCAGATGTTCATGAAGTCAAGAGTGGTGTGCCACAGGATGAGTGCTATCTCCAATACATTTTGCAATTTTCACAGTCTACTGAGCCGAAACTGTTAAGGATCTTGGTGTCAAGTCCATGCAATATGCTGATGACTTTAAGACCCACAGTAAAATCAGTGAGAATCCCTCAGACAATCTACTGAAAGCTATCGATGAGGTTGAAAGATGGACAGGCTCTTGGGTGCTACTTCCTGCTCCTGAAAAACCCCAACATATGGGGGTGAGTAAGAGTGATAAGGTACACAATTGGGAACAGTGTCATTCCCGTAGTATAAAAGTAGGTGATTCGGGATTCTCTTACGACAACAAACTGGATTTTACTGAACACTACAAAATTATCTGCTGGAGAGCAAATGCTCGCACGTACCAGTAGCTTAAGGGTTTGGCTACAAAAAATAAGGGTGTGTTGACAAAGGCATACACAACTTATATAAGACCTCTGGTAGAATGTGGAAGAACAGTATTCGCACCGCGTAAAGTGAGAGGCATTCAAGCTATTAAGACAATTCAGAATAACTACACACGAAACGTGCTAACCAGGATCCCTGTATTCTCTTATTCCTAAGTCCCAAATAAGAACCAAATTCTTGGGAATGCACTCTTTGCAATCTAGGAGGAAACTAAGAGATGTATGTACAGTTTTTAAATATGTTTCGGGTATGGCTTGTTTCAAGCGTTGCACTTTTTATCAACTTACTGCATCGCGAAAACGTGGAGGCAGTATTTAAATCACATATCCTATACCTAAGAGTTCAATTAGATCACATGTCTTCCCTAGGTTTCAATCCAGCAATGAGTCCTTTCGTTTTTCGCCAAAGAATATTCGAGGAAATATTACACTGCCGGTGTCTTCTATTCATTATAATGTATTTGATTCGGATTTTTTTCTGATGTTTCATAGCATCAATTTCATTCGTTTAATCTTCACTCGACTTCTTGCCAGGAATTATTCCTAGTAGTGCGACCTCATGCATCCCGAACAACTTTTTGGCATCTGCTTTTCGCGAAATGTGGTTGAGCGCTGAGTAGTACAAAGCACTGACGAGTGAACATTACCTTGAGTGTCACGTAGAAATTCTGATATGCTTCTGGAAGATCAGCAGGGCTGGGTTTTTTATCATCATCAAATATAACATTCGTTATGATCTTCTTTCCTTTCTCCAGGCAGTTGAAGCCACCTCCATTCATTGCCATATCTGAGGAAGGTGTACAATATTTTGTCTTCCTTAATCAGGTACCCATCGAGCTACCCCTGATTGTCGCACCAAATACATGTAAATGTGTACGGTCTAATTCGAAGCGGATATGAAGTCTTTTCTTCCCAGTGTTTGAAGTGAGGATAAATAGCGCGAGAATGTGGTGAGGAGAGGCAGCATACGCGCGCACACGCACGCTATGTATTTGAGCGAATTCGGCTCCGAATTTTCTGTTTCTTGAGTGTTTTTCGGATATTAAGCGGCTGAGATCATGTTGTTTGCGAATTAGCCGAGAAGTGGCCGATCAATCACCGAGAAATAACCAAGGCGCGACTGGCACGCCGACGCGGACGTCGCCATCCCGGGTCGTCGAGCAGCCACCTGGGCCTCCAGCGGTTGGGCGGGGCCACCTGGTGCTAGGCGGGTTGAAGTGCCGCAAACTTGGATGGGATGTTGATCGAATCCACAGTGCAAGAGCAGTTCGGTTGGCACACGTGACGCGCGCAACGGAAAATCGCTGCGTCGGGGCGCGTTAACCGTGGGGCCTCTGACAAGAAAAAATAGTTGGCGCTCGGTTAACGCGCTCCAACGGCGACTTGCGCGCAGTGGTTTTCCGCCGCGTGCGTCAGGTGTGCCAGCCGAACTGCTCCCGCGCTGTGGATTCGATCAACATCCCAACTTGGGTAGTTGAACCGATGGCGGTGTTTACATCGAATCATGCCTCAGGAATGCGTCGTATACTTCCCTTGTCCAGTAGGAAGCACGTTCTTTAGCAGGTGAAATTGATGCCACGAGAACATTGACAGCAGCAGCAGCAGCTGACAGCGAAGGGTTGAATTCGACGTCTGCCCTGCGAAGCAACCCCTATTGTGCCGAAGTACTCTACGAGTACGTGAGCAGGGTTCGCGATAAAATCGATTGTTGAGTGTTCTTCAGGAGGATGCATGTCTGGGCATCACAAAAGCAACCTATAACGGCTAATTGGTGTGAGTGCGCCCACCCCGAATCAACAAGATTCTCATATGTGCTCGTTTTTTCATTTAAAAGCAAGACGAAAGACGGCGAAACAAGCATTTATAGAGATTTAGGTAATTGTGATCGAGTTGACAACCAGCAATGTAATCTTTCTAAGCGTTTTTCTCTGATTTCATTTCTACATTTGTGATGACCGGATCTACCTTACCATAAGGATACCAGAACAACCGTTTTCATGACGAACCCTGCCTTTATCCTTAAAAAATGTTGCCGCTGCTCTTCAGCTACTGCTCCGCGACTCTATCGCTATCCAGGGCTCTCCCGCGACTCCACAGCAACCCTAGACACTTCCCCCGACTTCTCCGTGGGTGAAGCTCCTGTAACACTACCGCGACTTTCCGGGACTCTTCCGCGAGTTTACCGCGATTTGCCTTGCATCTCCCCAGCGACTGCTCCGCTACTCCTCCGGCTCAGCGCCGAGCCGGGGGAGTCGCGAATTTTTCTCAGAGTATTAGCAATAGCACCATTGACTTACTTGACTTGATCGGTTGGATTTCGCCTGACGCGGTCATTCCGCATCTTCACCGAGGTGTGCCGTCCTAGTAGTCAGCCGTGTCCATTTTTCACGGTCTTCAGCCACAATTTGAACACATTCCATCCAGCTGTCACTATTCCATTTCCTGCGAAACGAAACATCGCGCCTGAACTGTCTTTCGATGCCGAGTGACTTCAAATCCTCTTTAACCACATCCGTCCAGAACTTTCGCCTACGCCCAGGTGGCCGTTTCCAGACAGGATTTGGAAGCATTCTTAAAGCGTGTTGTACGAGACGTTCCGGCGTTCTTCTTAGTATATGCCCGAGCAGTCGAAGCCGACTTTCCTTTGCTGCTTGAGATGGCGTTGGGAGATGCTGGCACCTCCCTCGTGTCAAGCGTTGACGTACTGCGTCGATTTCCTTGTAAAGGTCTTTGTTATGGCATACACGCGGCCAGAAATATCCAAGCAAACGCCTAAAAAGCTTCCTCTCCGTGCAATCCAACCTTTCCATCTGCGTCTTCCGGTGCTGCCCACGTCTCCGATCCGTACATCATGATAGGGCGAATAGCGGATAGGTAGACGCGCAACTTGACTTCCTTCGCGATGGTGGTAGACCACAAACACTTGGTTAGAGAATTAAATGCAGACGTAGCTTTCGCACATCGTTGTCGAATATCCGCTGCATAACTGCCATCGTTCTTCAGCAAACAGCCCAAATAACAGAAATCGTCCACCAGTTCGATACGTTGTCCGTCCACACAAACTCCCGCACCATTATTGAACACAAATAAGAGCAAAACCTCGTAAACTACTTAATAAGCTTCACTGTTCCACAGAGCTGGTTTCCGTTAATTTTTTCTGATTTTTTTTTCTGCTATTTTTTCAGAAAACCGAAACAGAATGGCCGAAACGGCAAAAAAACAGAAATTTTTGCACACCCCTGCTCCGACATCATCTATAAGTATATTCTGCGTGTTATATTTCGAAATGGTTTTTCTCATATATTGGTAGGGTCTGTGTCAAATCAATGAACACCGACGAGCCGTTCGTCGTATCACAGTTTTTGACTGACGACAGAGACTGCGCTTCGAATACGTAAACACGCCGATCCGCGAAGCACTCGCGCTCGACGAACCACACCGCTTCCTTCACGTAACATACCTGAAAACGTTGTAGTAGTGGCTATCAATCATTGCCCTAGAACAGCGTCGTGGACATGCACACCGACCGCATAGGCTGCCATTCGCATTCGTACAGACATTGACTGTTGTCTTCCGTCTACTGAATCTTATGTTTTCCCACTGGTCCTCGAGCCTGTCCAGCGAGCATTTGCAAGGTCCTGATCCGTTCCTATCGATTGCCAATCTTTATGCCAGAATGGCCTGTCCGCTCCAAGATCGCGAAGACCTCATAGGATTTCATCGGCTTGTTGATCGAGTGGGGCGGGGTGGGAGAGGGGGATAGTTCGATTGGTACATGCAACTCGCGCGAAGGGAAGCTGCTGCGCTCAGGAATTTCTGATTAAAGTCAGTGTTCACGATAGATTTCACTTCTAATATCTCTATAGTTTACGGAAGGCCTGGTGCCCTTAATAGCAAGGCATGCTTAAAAAGGACACGAAAGACGCGTTTTTGAGCCAAGAGAGGTCCTCCCTTGTTTACGTTGATTTTTGGGCGTGGAGGAATTGACCGGTAGAAGGATGATGCCTATCAGTGCAATGAAGCGATCAGCTCATTTATCAGCACTTCCTTGACTTGATCATTCCTGTAATCTGAGTCTTCATTTGTTCATTCCGAGGGGACCGATCAGGCGTGTCTGGGGCACCAAAACGCTTGTTTGCAGCCGTTATTTTGCCGCTCCTGGCTCGTTTTATGCCGTTCTTTCGACACTGAGAGCCTAGGATCCTTCTCGCCTATCATTCCACTGTGGAAAGTCAACGAGGATGACCATCGTGAACGCTGCCTTTAAGTTACCTGCGCATCAAGGACACTCAACACGTTATCTGCGGCTTACCTTAACAACTTTAAGTTACATGTGACCTTCAACATAGTAAGCATGTTGCACAGGGCGAGTTGACTTATATGTTACATAAAGTACTCGCGTGTAACTTGAATGTGTTATTTTATTGCACATGTAACTTATCTAGGCGGCAGGCATCTCCAAGGCAAGTTTGCGACGCACTCTTAAAGCGGGACTCAGGTGTGTGCTTCGTCATCGTTTCAATTACCCAGGTTCGAGGTACTTGGACCCGCTCAGCCGCTGGAGGCCCCGCCCAACTCCTGGCGGCCCCACGAGTCGGTTCGACGGCCGTGTCACGTGTCGTTTATAGTATATCAAACGAATAATATCGATTTTTTCGAATAAATCTACTTTTATCTTCATGATCGGAATGGTTTCAACAACTCTTGTTATCATACATTAGGGTAAGTGAAAGGTTCTCATATTTGATAAGAAAGTGGGGTTTCGTCTATTCATTAACATGCCAAGGCCAATTATTTGAGTTTTTATTCGAATATTCGAATTATCGAATAAATGGTTATAGCAATTCTGTGATTGGACATAAATTTACTTTTCCATCAACTATGGAAACCTTGCCCCTCACGTAATGTTTGATACCAAGATCAGTTAAAAGCATTTCGTCTCTGAGAAAATATAAGAGTTAATTGGAAAATCGATATTATTAGTTTGATATACTCTAGTGTCGTTGTGCCAGCCGCGTCGCGTGTCGGTGTTAGGTCACATATAACAACATTGCAAGTTACTCGCAGTGTTCCGTAAGTTACGCGTGATTTTAATCGAAAACCATCACAAGTTACAAGTATCATCGTCTCAAGTTACATGTGAATTCAGAGTAAGTTGCGTGAAGCCATCATGCAACTTCTCTGGAAGTCCTCAGAAATGTAACTTGTTCAGAAATTCCTGAGCGTTCGCGTCGTCGCTCTAGCTGCGCGCGGCGTATACAACTAGCCTAACTGCTCCAAGACGTCTCCCACTCTGCGCACTCGATCAACAGGCCGATTTCGCCTTGGGTTCCTGTGAAGGAGTCCGATCATTTTGGGAGGCAAAGCCGGTCGTGCGTCAGAGTTCCGTGGTACTCGAAAGTTGGAGCTCTCGCTCCTCGGTCAATCTTGAAGTGTATCACGTTTCCATTGAAGCTGGTCTTCAGCTACTTTCCGTACGACACCGCGTACCTGATCTTCGACCATATGAAACACATGGAGCGTGACACTCCAAACATTATCCTCTCTATCGCGTGATGAGCGTTGCGGACCGCTTTGTCATCCTGCTCTCGTAATGTCTCAGTACGACCCTTTTGATCAATTTTCCGTCAGAAGATATCAACCAGTCGAATTTTCTACGAAATCAGCCGTTTGAATAAATTGTACCTTTTATTTAGAAGTGAAATTCATTCTGTTCCCTTGCGTGCGTGTGCGGAGCGAAGAAAGAGACAGTAAGAATTTGTGGGGGGGGGGGGGAGGAGAAGCAGAATGCATGCGCACACGATTGCGATGGAACAGAGTAAATTCCGCTCTGAAGTAGAGGGTATATCCGATTGTTCGGAAAAGTCAATAATTGGAATAATTCACTTTCTCTAATTTTTTAGTTAATGCTTTAATGTAAGGTCGTAGTCTCGGACCTTGACGAAGCTACCACTCCCATTCATTATGCTCAGAATTTCCGGGAACCTTCATATCCACCCCCTCGAATTTATATTTTTTTCACTGAGATCATCATGATCCCTCCCACAAGCCACGAATTTCTGGGCGAAGAATTCATATGACCTGTTACACGTTGCCTACAATAGTCTGGAGCCATGCAAGTACACGAGTACCCAAAATCAAATCTGTGAAAATGGAATGTGCTCACCTAAAGGCCACCGATAGCTGTCCTCATTGGCAAATTCGAGTTCTTTCTTCTTTTCAGTCGTTGATTCAGAAGCAGAAGCATCAGTAGTCGTGGGTGCATCTGTAGGCTTGGGAGCATCTGTAGGCTCAGGAGTTGGTTTCGGTGTTGGCTTGAATGGATCAGACAGCGGTCTAACGTCTTGACATTGAATGGGATAGAAAATGACTTTCGATGGTAGTTGTTGAACGATTTGGGACTGCATTTGCTCAAGACCAGCCTCCTTCAGCTCTTGTTTGATAGCTTGCATGACCTGAATCCACAAAATTTTTGGTTGATGTCAATTTTTTTGCGCAAAAAAGTGACTCACAGCTTTTCTCATGTACTTATTGAGATTTTTTATCGCACCTTCAGAATTTGGTTGGAGGTATGGATGCTTTGCTCTTACGCTGACTCTATCCGAATAGGCGAATTCCATGGATGGTGAGAATCCTTTCACGACGAACACAACTGGCACTCCTAAAACTTGAACACTCTCTTTCTGCCCACGTTTTGTATCTCACAAATGAAAACAAGGAATGAATCCCTTCCCCATTGCGCCGTCTTTGATCAACTACTTTAGGAACCAGCAGTGAGCTCTCGATTTCGACTATCACCGTCAGAGCGTAGGGCCCCGGTGAAATACAGTGCGGTGTAAAGTTATAGGTCCACCCTGTTTCGTACCCTGTAGATCAGGTCTTGAACATCGCAAAACGGAATCATCATCAGTGAATTTAGGAGTGCTGAGAACTCTGGAAAGCCAGGTTCCAGGAGATTCGATTTGTTGAATATGATAATTCGATTGTCTTGAAAAAAACCGTTCTCGAGCTGTGTAAAGTTATAGGTCCACACGTTTTTTCTTGCCCCGCAACGGGTTGGAATACGTCACTTGTGAACATCGAGGCTATCGTTCTCGTAGCCGAATTCCGGTCCGCAATTGCGGATCACGGCTGTTGCATCATGCAACTCGTGTTAATCTTGCTGGGAAAAAGGTGAATCGTGCCCGGACCAAGTGGTCCCAGCACGATTATCACGTGTCGCATGATTCAACTGCCGTGGTCCGCTAATGCTGACCGGAGTTTGGCCCCGAGAACGACAGTACCGCCAGTTGAAGTGAAACTGTTTAGCTTGAAGCTTTCTGCTGTTGAGCAGGACCATTCGCACTTCCCACAGGAAGTCCTCGTTCAAAACAACAAAATCCCTCTCCAAGGCTCCGGTTATAGTCGGTCGAAGGCTTAGCGAAACCGTCTTGCCCCGTCCCTAGCGATCCTGAGCTGTCCTCTCCCGTCCCTAGCGATCCTGAGCCGTCTTGCGCCTAATGCGTCGGCTGCATGCCGGTTGATTGTGAGGGCGTACTCGAGCACGCTGTGGCCGGCTCAGTTCGGCCACATTGTGGAAATTTTCTGACCTGAGTGAGCAATGTATCACATGCTTATCAAACGTGACGGCCACGTACGGCACCGACATGCTCAGTCCAGCCACAACGGATGGATTTTTACACCCGATTCACGTGATGTAGATGCTTATCGACCGGGCTGGCTACAGCCGATCGACAGACCATGACGGGGGCCCAAGAAGAAAATTCACAGCGGTGCGCCGAGGGAAACATGGGGGATCCTGCAGCACACCAAAACTGAAGTATAGCTAGTCAGTCAGGAAAGCATCCAAGGCGTGATCGTGAAGCTTCAATCAGATCGCGGTCTGCCAACGACTTCTGGAGACGTTTGGATTTCCGAAATGACTGCTTTGCAGTTTTTTTGCGCGGTAGACACAGCGTCAGTGATGGTAAGGACGCCGGAAATATCTGGCTCCACGTCACAAGCTGACAGTTTGCTCCTACAATATTGGACCGATGTAAGCTACAAAGCCTCAGTTTAGGAAGTTGGGAAAGGAACTGCTTCTAAAATTTAGATGGTGTCTTTTAATGTAGAATATTCAGGGTAAAAAGAAAGGCTGCTCACAGAGCACGGCTGCGGAGGCAGGAGTGTGATGCCCTGAGCGGCTGTGCCTGGTAAAACACAGTCCTTATCGGAGCAAAATTCTGCTCCGCGTTTGCGGACAGCCGCTGTTGCACCATGCCGCCTGCCGATAATCGTGCTGAGACCACCTGCCGAATGCTGAAAATAACCCACTTACCTCCACCTGACAATGGGGCACAGCCGAATAAGACAACAGGTGCCACGAGAAGCAGAAGCGCCCTGAACATGATTAGGGTTGAGAGCCTCTGAGCTGCCCTCCTGCATTATATTCTCTTATAGCAGTAAAATCTGTACAGTCTGCATTCTTATCACCTACGCGAAGTTTGATTATTATGGCTTTTGGGAAAAAAGTTTTTTTGTTGGCATAGGTGAACTAGCAACATGAATCATAGCTCGAAGGGTACCTGCAACTCTCGATAGCGACTTTACTTCAAAGACGGCACATTTGATAAGAAATTATATAGATTTGCAATGTTTCGACTTCTTGACATGAATGACTTTAAATATGAGTTTATATCCTTATGGCGCCACGGCATGTCACACATGACGTAGATTAGAGCTGCTTGTTTTTTTCTTCAAGACTGTCATGTTTGGACATACGGTCAAAGTACCCTCTATCACGGCGCAAATTTCACTTTGTTCCTTCGCGAGTGTGTGCGAAGCGAGAGGAGTGAGAGCGAGAGAGCGTGGGGGAGAAGGAGAAGCAAAATACGCGCACGCACGGGGCGAACCCCAGTAAATTTCGCTACGAAATAGAGGGCACTCAACCGATTCCTGAGTAGGTCCTTCAAGGAAGCCCAACCCCTCGTTTCGTAATCATTGCTGTTGAAGGCGGTGTTCACGATGATTCTCGTTTCCAAGTTTTCCACTCAAAACAATGCGTTGGCTACCAAGTGTCACCAAAATCACGAAGAAACGGCGAGAAACGCACTAATTCGTCTTATTTCAGTGACATTATTCTATGGCCTGGACTAGTTGTCTGGTTGGGTGAACATGTTCACGGTGGTTGTCACCGGTAAAAAATGGGACTAATCGAAAATGGAAGAATATTTTGGGCAAAACAGTATTAGTTAGGGCCCGAAGGAAAGAACGGAGCAATACAGAATGGAGAATTGCAAAAGACGGGTCCACAAAAGATTTCATTGTCACAACGAACAGTTCCATTGATACTTAAGAGGCGGGCTGATACTTGAGGATTTCGTGCCCTTCTAGTGCGTTTTTCTCGGTTTCTTCGTCATTTCAGTTCTACTCGGGGGCCAAACAATCGATTTAGCGATTAATCTTAAAATCGAAGATTATCGTGAACACTGCCTTTAAAGGCATCGTCCGCGCTGGAAACCACTATCTATTTTTAGACAATTCAATGAATGAGCCCGATAGACCACACCGGTAAAATTGGCTCGTCAAAAACGTAGGGTTATGAGGTTGGATGGGGTTAAAGATGAGGATCCGCCACCTGTTCTCACCAGCCATCTAGCACAATTAACAAAAGCGCCATGTCAGGCGCAAGAGATAGTGTATTGCAAATTCTTGTCTCGGAGAATCTTATCATCCAAACTAGCATAGTGAAAGCTTTTTATTCTTAAGTGATTTTGATAGAAAAAAAAACAAAGTCAATCTTCTCACTTAGAAAGTTTGAAGCTTAAAACCACTTCAGACGTTCAGAAAAACTACGGCGTATTGCACTGGACACACCGACTTCGACGGAGGGGCAAAAAATCATTGTTTCAAAAGGCTTCCACATGCGTTCATTTTTCGACAGCTGGGGTTTTCCGGAGTTTCTTAGCTATTGCTGCTTACCTCAAGAGCTTGTCTACCCAAAAAAATGGAAAAATAAGACACCGTTTTTTGCGCTTACGATGCCTTCAAAGGCACAGTCCATCCTCAGAATCGGTTCTCTGTTTTTCCGTCTATCTTAAGAACGGTCCCACGCTGATTCCAATGATGTCTCTGGAACAGCTCAAGACCCCCTGGGAACAGAGTTATGGCCCTTCAAAAATTGAGCCGCGGAAGCATGGTGGACGAGTTGTCCGAGGCTTGTAACTTCCGTCATTTGCAACCGCTGTATGCGAGCTGACCTGAATGAAGAGAGAGTCTGAGAATGAATGGAAGAACGAAGCTATTGATCGGAAAACATCGCTCATCTCGCGACTGTTGAGCTTGAAAGATCGTAAAACGGGCGTGCCAAAGTGGCTTCCCGAGGTGGGCGCCCAAGGGTGGCTTCCTCCTATATCCCGCTTATTCGGAGGAATTGAGAGCTCGCACTTGGCAAGTGGCATACGGGATGGGTCTACTTCACAATTATGTGGAAATCTCAGATTTCGTTCCAAAGCTTGGACCGTGCCTAAGGCATCTTTCTCGAAAAATTTTGCGTCTCATATCCCTGCGTAAATGTTACCTGTCTGACAAGGTAACCACAATAAGTCATAGTGATCATTCCAAATGAAATGTACTTCTCTAGAACCATTTTCGGACGAAAAGTCCGAATATGCCCATCGCAGCTGCCTAGACCCACTCTGAAAAAAGTTATGAGCGTTTTTTTAAAGCTTCGCGGCAAGGTAAGGTACTCCCCATGGAATTTTTGAGGTGTTTTCAAATTTTCCTTCGGATTTTGCTAAAAATATGCATGTAGGGGCAATCTGGGGTGCTGAACACAGAAATCTGGGGTTCGCTTATGTAAATTTCAAGGGTTTTACTGTAGGATTTTGGTAGTAACATGTGCCATTTAGGAAGAGCGAAACCTAACTCAGTATTCGGATAATCGACAAATGGACATCGAATTCGTATTTAGCACCGCGAATAAATTCCACATAGAAACTTTGAGACAAAACTGAGACTTCGACCAAACTGCCGTAAACCCACCGTAATCTACCATAAGCTGTCAAAAATCGATAAACTGACATCAGATTCGTGTTCAACACTCCAAATAATTCCCCCCCCGAGAAAATAATTTGAGCATAATCTATTGAAGAACTCCGGAAATCTTCAACTGTCGCGATTTGCCATGAAATTCTCCCCCGGTGGGAATCTGTGAACGAATACAGTCGAAAACGTCGGGAAATCGAGAATTGAACCACAGATTCGTGATCAGCACGCCAAATAACCCTCCAAAGCGAATTTTTAGTCAAATTTAGAATATTTTTCTAAAACGCTTCGAGAGCCCTCTAATTGGTATAAATAAACGCCCAACCGGAAATCCGTACAGAAGTCCAAAACGCTGTTACTCTCTGCGCAAAGATTCGGAAAAATGTTCACTTCAACCAAACTTTGCTCCATTGGGGTAACAATTTGGGCGCTGGTGAACACTGATTATGAGGATCCGTTTCCGGATTTTTCGTAAAAAATAACGAGCTTTTTGGAGGGTACAATAAGTACGAAAATCGGAGAAAAAATGCCTATAACTTCTTTCAGAGTGGGTCCAAGCAGCTGCGATGAGAATATTCGGAATTTTCGTCCGAAAATGGTTCTAGAAAAGTACATTTCATTTGGAATGGTCACTATGACTTATTGTGGTTCCCTTGTGAGCGTCACGCGTGTGCGAAGTCTCGCAGCTCAGTTTCGCTGAACTTTGGAGAGGTAGCCTCTCGACTGATGTGAGATGGTAAGCCAAGGGGTGGGTCTTGGGTGGTGGCCATCGTGTGTCAACTATACTTAGTATCCGAATCACTCCATTTCGGATATCCGACCGGATATCCGAGATTCGGATAATCCGACATCCGAAAATTTGAAAACACGCATTATCTGAATCGAGCCAATATCCGGGAAATTTAAAATCGGCACTATCTGAATCGAACCATTATCCGAAGGGTCGAAAATTCGGATAAAATCGGATAAAAACGGATAAAACGGATAAAAATCGGATAAAATCGGATAAAAACGGTTAAAACCGGATAAAATTCGCGTAAAATCGGATAAAACGGATAAAATTTGCGTAAAACCGGATAAAACCGGATAACATCGGATGAATCGGTTCATTTTAGGTTGAATGTAGTAAACCGGTCAAGTTGAATGTAGTAAACTGGTCCATTTTTATATCAACTATTTGACTCACTTTTGTTTCCTCATTCGTGTTATTTATGTATTAGGGTGAGTCATAAGTCCTTGGAGATTTTCAGGAATTCGCCCGAATAAGATCCAAATGCCGCTCGTGCGCTGTTGTGTTTTGCTAGGTAGATCAAACCTCGTTAATCGATACCTGCCCAGCCCTCGAAACATACCATTCGTGGCTCAGGTAAAAATGTCGGAAAAAGAGCACGCTCGCGTATGCTGATTCTTCCACTACTTCAGAAAAGAGGTTTCTGGCAGCTGCTCAAACTGTTAAGGAAATAAGGGCCAACGAGAAGGAAGGTATCGAATTGCTGCCAAAGTACTGTATTGTACAACTGGTATCAAAAGTTTTGCTCCGGCAGCGCTGCTCTCTAAAGGACAAGCCGAGATGTGGAAGGCCACGAATTCACGACCCCACGTTGGCGGCGAATGAGCTGGAAAAAACCCGCACCCTTCACAGCAGAGGTCTCGCCCAGCTTTCCACAGGGAGTTCGCAGTCGACCGCCGTTCGCCAGCTACACAATATGGGACTGAGACCGAAAAAGCCGTCCGTCATTCCTCACACTTTATCCGACACACCGACATGAATCGCAGGATGGCCACTTGTCCAGAACGCTACTGAAACGGCACCACAAAGGAAGTTTTTGGTCGCATCATTACATGTGATGAGAAGTGGTGCTACTATAACAAATCCTGACCTGTTATCTGTGCAATGGGTTAGAAAGCCCTTTGAGTCGCCAGATCCTGTGCAACGTCAGGGATATCCACGGAAAAAAGTCTTCCGACCGTTTTTTGGTCCACTGATGGAGTTGTGTTCTGGAAATTACTTCCCGTCAGGAAAGACTATAGATGCTGACTACGTCTGCCGCCAAGAACTAGAGAGCCGAAATGGTCATCAACGCGGAGAAAAATGGGCGAAAACGTGACCAGAATCCTACTGCTCTCGGGACAACTGCCGCCACACACATAGCGAAAAAACTCAAGAAAAAATTGGAAGGAGCTGCAGTTGGAAACTCTCCTCATCCAGCCTTCAGTCCAGATATTGCTCCATCGGACTACCATTTATTCAGAAGCCTTGAACACTGGTTGAGGGAAAGCAGCTTAAAGGCAATGTTCACGAAGAGAAAAAGTTGCGCGTTTTTTGGCCAAAACGTAGAAAGCTTTGGGTCCCTATAAGAAGATGAAGAACTGAAGTGTGAAGAAAAACGGCCGTGAAGTGGGTGAAAATCTCGTTGGAGCCCAGTCAACCCATTGGGCCGCTCCGCCCACGATCCTATAAAAAGTTACCCTGAATTCACGTGGGTAAATGAGCGATGGTTTTTCGATCAAAAGCCCCGTTCTTCCCTTCATTCTCAACTTCTCTCTTTACTTAAGGTCAGCTCATGCACATCGGCTGCAAAAAAAGCGGGAGTTACAAGCCTCGGTTACCACTCGTCCGCAGTGCTTCCTAGCTGTTGAACTTTGAGAAGGCCATAACTCCGTTTCCCGGGGTCTTAGACGATTTCAGGGACATCGTTGAAATCAGCATGGGACCGTTTTCAAGATAGGCGGAAAAATAAAAAAACGACTTTCATCATGAACACTGCCTTTGAGACCGAAAGAGCACTTGAGGACCGAGTTGGACGCTTTTTTGCATCCAGGAAGCAGCGCTCATTCACTACCGACTACGGTATTCCGAAGTCTCCGCTCGTCGTTGGCAGAAAAGTTGTTCGTTGTAATGGCTCTTACCTTTGAATAAATTTGTTACCTTGTGTTTAAGAAAAAATAAAAATAAAAAATTCCAGAATTTTATGACTCACCCCTAATATATGTCCATTTCTCGTAGATACTATTCTACTCATTTGTGTGTGTGTGTGTGTGTGCTGTGTGTGTGTGTGTGTGTGTGCAGTATTATCGTGTGTGTGTGTGTGCGGTATGTGTCTGTGTGTGTACATGTCGTGTGTGTGTCTGTGTGTGTGTGTCGATGTGTCATGTGTCATGTCTGTGTGTGTGTGTGTCATTGTGTGTGTGTCTGTGTGTGTGTGTGTCGTGTCACTGTGTGTGTGTGGCTGTGTGTGTATGTGTCGTGTGTGCTCATAGTAATGTGTGTGTTTGTGTGTGTGTGTCTGTGTGTGTGGCTGTCTGTCTGTGCGTGTGTATGTCTGTGTGTGTATGTGTGTGCTCATTGTGTGTGTGTGGTGTCTGTGTGTGTGTGTCTGTGTGTGTATGTGCGTGTGTATGTGTGTGTGTGTGTGTCATGTGTGTCTGTAGTGTGGTGTGTGTGGTGTGTGTGTGTGTGTGTCTGTGTGTGTATGTGTGTGCCATTTGTGTGTGTGTGTGTGTGTTAATGTGTGTGTGTCGATGTGTATATCGTGTCTCCCAGTGTCTGTACGTGTGTGTGTGTGTGTGTGCTGTGCGACATGTGTGTGTGTGTGTGTGTGTGCGTGCATTGTGTCTGTGTGTGTGTGTCCAGTGTGTGTGCCTTGTGTCTGTCTGTGCCATTGCTATGTGTGTATGTGTGTGTGTGTGGTGTGTGTATGTGTGTGTGTGTGTGTGTCGTGTGTGTGTCTGTCTGTGTGTGTGTGTCCTGTGTGTGTATGTGTGTGTGGTGTGTGTGTGTCACCTGTGTGTGTGTATGTGTGCGTGTGTGTGTGTGTGGTGTGTGTGTGGTGTGTGTGTGTGTGCATGTGTGTGTGTCTGTGTGTGTGGTGGCAGTGTGTGTATGTGCACGTGTGTATGTGTGTGTGTCTGTGTGTGTAGCCAATGACCACATTGTGTGGTGTGTGGTGTGTGTGTCTGTGTGTGTATGTGCGTGTGTATGTGTGTGTATGGTGTGTGTGTCTGTGTGTGTGTAGTGTGTGTGTGTGTATGCTCTGATAGTATTGTGCGTGTGTGTGTGTGTGTGTGTCGTGTTGTGTGTGTGTGTGTGTGTGTGTGTGTGTGTCTGTGTGTGTGTGTGTCCGTGTGTGTGTGTCTGTGTGTGTGTGTCTGTGTATTGTGTGCCTGTGTGTATGTGTGTGTGTATGTGTGTATGTGTGTGTGTCTGTGTGGCATATGTGCATCTGTGTGGTGTATGTGCATATGTGTGTGGTGTGTGTGTGTGTGTGTGTGTGTGTGTGTGTGTGTGTGTGTGTGTGTGTGTGTGTGTGCCTGTGTGAATTGCCTGAGTTGTTCACGATAATATCCAGGAAATTTATCTTCGAAATTATCAGACGGATATCCGTATCCGAATCATTTGGAAAAATGGCATTATCTGAATCGATCCAATATCCGAAGAAAATTTGAAAAAACGCATTATCTGAATCGAACCAATATCCGGTAAATTTTAAATGGCATTATCCGAATCGATCCATTATCCGAGGAATTACCTTCGGATAACAAGTATAGTGTCAACACCCCTGAGGAGGCGGGAGAAACGGGGGAAGAGCGAGGTTCGTGATTGGACGCAACACGGGCTAGCCCCGGCCCCCGGCTGTTGCGTCCAACCGGGAACCTCGCTCCTCCCCCGTTTCTCCCGCCTCCACAGTGATTTTGATACACGATGGCCACCACCCGTGGGTCTGCTGTTCGGAAAAAGGTGTTGACCTGATATGAACGTCCCGACCACCATTTTAATCAATAATCGTCCTAGTGGCTCACGACGTATCGTCCGTGCCATTCAGTTAATAAGTCCACACTCACTTGGGAACCTCGCATGGCTGCGTTCACCATTGATGTGTTTTTTGGCCAGTTCTAGCCGCTATCTCCTTATCTGAAATTGAATTTTGTTAAGGACATATGTAAACGATGTTGTAAGCTTTTTTGAGGCCCCACTAAAAAAAAAGGATTTTATTTATCTATTGTTTATTCATTTAGTTATTCATACGTCATGGATGACGCCCAACCATACATCTGAGAACAGAGAATTAGAGCTCACACGTGTGCAAAAAACTGCTCATAACACTAAGAGAAAAACATCAAACAAATCTGAATATGACAATGTCTAGGCTATTAAAAACCAAACACGTTCGACCGAAAACCAGTCATTCCTATGAGGCTCATTGTCAGACGTAGTTGCCAACTGATTACAATGTTCGTACTCGCTGGAAAATAAAGTGGGATAAGAAACAGGACAAGCTAGCAGAGAGATACAGAGGCAGGATTTATAATGGCTTAATTAAGGTCTGGGTTTGTCGACTCTGGTTGGGTTAGTGGGGAGAGGTACCCAAAAGAGAAAGATACTATAGCTTCTTGATGTCATTTGATGTAGAAAGTATGACTTCTACCATGCGATCTTTTCCTGTTGCAAAATTAAAGGCAGGGTTCGCGATAAAAACGATTTTTGAGCTCTCTTCATAAGAATGTAGATTTGGCCATCACAAAAGTAAAAGTAAGTGAAAAAACCCGGAAATTCGAGGGAAAAACGCTCAAAAACAAAGTATAATGGCTAATTACCGGTGTCGGCCGGCCCCCTAATTAACGCGATTTTCATTAACGCTTGCTTATCCGACATTTATTTTGCTATTAACGTAATCAGTAGTCTCCGGAAGTGTTCAGAAATTACTTTAGAAGCAAAGTGAAAGTTGAAAAAACAGGCTTTTACCCAAATCTCGACAATTGGGGGCGGGAGGACACCAAGCCATAACTTTCTCGTGAGCTTTTTTCTCCAATTTTTTACTTATTTTCACTTTTGTGATGGCTAGATCTACCATTCTACGGTGATAGCACAACAACCGATTTTATCGAGAACCCTGCCTTTAATATATTGTTCGAGATCTAGATTTTTTTCGGTTTCGATACAGTAGTCGATTTCTGAAAGTTGGGCTCCGCAGAAAAGGTCAAGGATTTGGCATTGCTCTAAAATGTAGTGAAATTGTTTCATTAGATTTGGCTATCGAACAGATTTTCTAAATGTAGTGAAATAGTTGAATCGATTTGGCTGTTGTTGGTATATGAAGATAACATAATCATTAAATGTAGTGAAATTGTTGCAAACGGATTTGGCAGGAGCTCTATGAATTATCACAGTCAAATCACGCGTCAGAAGGTCCTCTGGCGAGCGAATGAAGACAAAAAAAGAAAAAATAATAAACCTCCAGTCAACAATGCTGAACGAAACGTGGCCTTATGGGCTAGAAATAAAGGTTCTCGAATGTTATTCTGCCTTTTCAGTGTAGCTCCCACTTAGGTACTAGACCTTCCCTCTTCCCTCACTGATTAGATAAAAATCACGAAAACGAAATGTAACACAATTTATTAGCTACTGACTCTATGTCTTCGTGTCCTCAACGCTTTCACGATTCACATTGTATGGAAACGTTTTTGCTGCTAGACTTATTCTTGTTCTCATTTGGTTCAATAAGCGCTCCCAAGAAAAACCCCTTCTGACGCGTGATTTGACTGTGATAATTCATAAGAGCTCCTGCCAAATCCGTTTGCAACAATTTCACTACATTCAATGATTATGTTGCCTGCACATCCCAACAGCAGCCAAATCGATTCAACAATTTCACTACATTTAGAAAATCTGTTCGATAGCCAAATCTAATGAAACAATTTCACTACATTTCAAGAGCAATGCCAAATTCTTGACGCTTTTCTGCCAGAGCCCAACTTTCAGAAATTTCACAACTTTTTCAAGGGTTTCCTTCTAAAACTCATCGTCAATCTCTAAAAGTCAAAGTTGTTGTTTTTCGAAAACATAGTGGTAGAAATGAGGAGACAACCTGCTCCGTTGCTAAGACTGCAAGATAATTGTTGCAACGCGGCTTCCTACAAATAGATGCAAGGCATATACTTTTGAATTTAAAAAGTCGAAAAATGAAGAAATGAGCTTCAAAATGACCCAATTGTACAGGTTATAGGCACTATTCTAGACGGGGAGGCACGCACCATTCAAGACAGAAATGAAATGAACGGCTAATTGGTGAGGCTACCAGTCGAAGTATTTCCGCAGAGCTCCTAATAAAAACAATGATTGATAGCGCAGTATCTCAGCCTCTTTTATCAGAGTTTTCATCATTTCTATGAGTAAATCTTGGGTGGCCCCACCACGTTTAGGATATACCCAGGAGATCCAGCCGCTCTGGCCAAACTTCACCGGTTCATGCTGATGTGGCTCGTCTGCGCCGGCCCATATGTCATGTTTCGGAAAAGGAACGATAGTTAAAGGCAGTGTTCACGATGAATATCGGACTCGAGTTCGACCCAAAAAATGGGATTGTTTTGTCGTGAGGTAACTAATAGTGAAGAAACAGCGAAGAAAAACGTCAGAATAAGTCAAAATAACGGCTTCTTAATTCAGGGCGTGGACGAGAATCATGGGCCTTGCTGATTTCGTCAAGCGCGCGCTAATCGCGAAATCTGCGCGAATCGGTAATGCTAATTGCGGCAGAGCGCAGCTTGGCAATTTGCCATCGAAACGCGTGCGGCGCCAGAAGCTCGTCCGATCGGGGGCGGACCGGGATAGGTAAGGCGCATCGGGAGAGCTTTCAAAGCCGTTTGTATTCATTTCTGGCCAGTTTCGTTGCCTTTTTAGACCCTATCCTCTCACAGCACCTGCCAACAGAGTTTCACACCGAGACCTCGAGAACGAGATTTGTCGTGAACACTGCCTTTAAGTGCGCCAGAAGAGGGCTACCGTAATCTTAGGAATAATGTTATTCGGCTCTCGTAAACAAATTGGATGATACAAAATTGACCAAGGGTAAAGTATAAAGAAGTGAAGAGCGGTGTGTCTTGATTCACACACCGTCCTGCTCCAGAGGTCAGCAGTTGAGGATCTGCATGGACTACAAAGCATGAGAAAACATCACCACCTGTAGAGAGAGATGAAGCGAATTCGGAGTCAGAACTTAGAAAATTTTAGAGCTAACTCCGAGTGAGATTACGGTAGCCCTGTTCTGGCGGACTTAACTATCGTTCTTGTAGATTCGGATGCCTGGCTTGCATACGGTGTCCTGAGCATTAAACTGAGGTCCTGCACACTCCTACTGAGATCCAGCACACATTCCATGAAGTCCTGCTCATCCTTACAGGGTCTTGCACACGTTTCATGATGTCCTGCACACTCCTACTGATGTTCTGCACATTCCTCAGTTCTGCTCATCCTTACAGGGTCTTGCACACACGTTTGCATGATGTCCTGCACACTCCTACTAAGGTCCTGCACACATTCCTTGATGTCCTGCACACCCCTATTGGGGTCCCTGCACACGTTCTATGATGTCCTGCACAATTTTACTAAGGTCCTACACACATTCCATGACGTCCTGCTAATCCCTACTGGGGTCCTGGACACGCTTCATGATGTCCTGCACACTCCTACTAAGGTCCTGCACACATTCTACGACGTCCTGCACACTCCTACTGATGTCCTGCACACATTCCATGAAGTCCTGCTCATCCTTACAGGGGTGTTGCACACGTTTCATGATGTCCTGCACACACTCCCTACTAAGGTCCTGCACACATTCTACGACGTCCTGCACACCTACTGAGGGTCCTGCACAGGTCCCCATGATGTCCTGCACACTCCCTACTGAGAGTTCTGCACACATTCTACGACGTCCTGCACTACTGGGAGTCCTGCACAGAGTCCCATGATGTCCTGCAAACTCCTACTGAGGTTCTGCACACATTCTACGACGTCCTGCACACCCCTACTGGGGTCCTGCACAGAGTCCCATGATGTCCTGCACACTCCTACTGCGAGGAGTTATGCACACATTCTACGACGTCCTACACACTCCTACTGGGGTCCTGCACAGGTCCCATGATGTCCTGCACACTCCTACTGAGGTTCTGCACACATTCTACGACGTCATGCACACTCCTACTAAGGTCCTGCACACTCCCACTGAGGTTCTGCACACATTCTACGACGTCTGCACACCCCCTACTGGGAGTCCTGCACAGAGTCCCATGATGTCCTGCACACTCCTACTAAGGTCTTGCACACGTTCCATGTGTCCTGCAGAGGAGCTCCTGCACTGAGAGTCCTGCACACCCCTACTGGGGTCCTGCACAGGTCCCATGATGTCTTGCACACTCCTACTAAGGTCCTGCACACTCCTACTGAGGTCCTGCACACATTCTACGACGTCCTGCACACCCCTACTGGGGGTCCTGCGCAGGTCCCATGATGTCCTGCACACTCCCTACTGAGGTCCTGCACAGAGGTCCTGCTGAGGTCCAATGATGTCCTGCACACACTCCCTACTGAGGTCCTGCACAGGAGTCCCATGATGTCCTGCACACACTCCTACTAGGTCCTGCACACTCCTCTGCAGGTCCTGCACACATTCTACGACCTGCACACCCTACTGGAGTCTGCACAGGTCCCATGATGTCCTGCACACCTCCTACTGAGGAGTCTTGCACACGTACCATAATGTCCTGCACACTCCTACTGAGTCCTGCATTCTACGTCCTGCACCTACTGGGGTCCTGCACAGGTTCATGATGTCCCTGCACACTCCTACTAAGGTCCTGCACACATTCACCGACGTCCCTGCACACCCCTACTGGGGTGCTGCACGTCCCATGATGTCCTGCCCACTCCTACTAAGGTCTTGCACACGTCCCATGATGTCCTGCATACACTCCTACTACAGTCCTTCACACACGTTCCATTGATGTCCTGCACACACTCCCTACTGAGGTCTTCCCACACGTTCCATGATGTGCCCCCTGCTACACTCCTGCACTGAGGTCTGCAGGTACAATGATCATCTACACACTCCTACTGAGGTGCACGCAGGTACAATGATGTCCTGCACACTCCTACTGAGGTCTTGCACTGGGGTCCCATGATGTCCTGCACACTCCTACTAAGGTCTTGCACACGTTCCATGCCAGTGTCACTGCACACTCCTACTGAGGTCTTTGCACACGTTCCATGATACCTGCCCACTCCTACTGAGGTCCTGCACATTCTACGACGTCCTGCACACCCCTACTGCAGGGTCCTGCACACACGTTCCATGATGTCCTGCACACTCCTACTGAGGTTATGCCACACATTCTACGACGTCCTGCACACCCCTACTGGGGTCCTGCACAGGGTCCCATGTAGTGTCCTGCACACTCCTACTGGGAGGAGTTCTGCACATTCTATTCTACGACGTCGGCACACTCCTACTAGGTCCTGCACACTCCTGACTGGTTCTGCACACATTCTACGACGTCACTGCACACCCTACAGGGGTCCTGCTGAGAATCCCATGATGTCCTGCACACTCCTACTAAGGTCTTGCACGTTCCATAAATGTCCTGCAGCTCTCCTACTGAGTCCTGCACACCCCTACTGGGGTCCTGCACAGGTCCATGATGTCTTGCACCTCCTGCAGGTCCTGCCTCCTGCAGGTCTGCACACATTCTACGACGTCCTGCACACCCCTACTGGGGTCCTGCGCAGGAGTCCCATAATGTCCTGCACACTCCTACTGAGGGTCCTGCACACTCCTACTGGGGTCCTGCACAGGTCCCATGATGTCCTGCACCACTCCTACTGGGGTCCTGCAGACATGATATCCTCCTACTGGAGTCCTGCACTCCTACTGAGGTCCTGCACATTCTACGACGACCTGCACACCCCTACTGGAGTCCTGCACAGGCCACATGATGTCCTGCACACTCCCTACTGAGGTCCTGCACAGGTGCCCATAATGTCCTGCACACACTCCTACTGAGGTCCTGCACACCCCTACTGGGGGTCTACTGCACAGAGTCCCTATGATGTCCTGCACCACTCCTACTGGAGGTCCTGCACACATTCTACGACGTCCTGCACCCTACTGGGGTGCACACGTCACCATGATGTCCCTGCCCACTCCTACTAAGGTCTTGCACGTCCATGATGTCCCTGCCCACTCCTACTACGGTCCTTCACGTTCCATGATGTCCTGCACACTCCTACTGAGAGTCTTCCACGTTCCATGATGTCCTGCACACTCCTTACTGAGGTCCTGCGCAGGTACAATGATGTCCTACACACTCTACTGAGGTTCTGCACCCATTCCACGATGTCCTGCACACTCCTACTGAGGTTCTGCACACATTCTACGACGTCATGCACACTCCTACTAAGGTCCTGCACACTCCCACTGAGGTTCTGCACACATTCTACGACGTCCTGCACACCCCTACTGGGGTCCTGCACAGGTCCCATGATGTCCTGCACACTCCTACTAAGGTCTTTGCACACGTTCCATAATGTCCTGCAGACTCCTACTGAGGAGTCCTGCACACCCCTACTGAGAGTCCTGCACTGGAGGTCCCATGATGTCTTGCACACCTCCTACTAAGGTCCTGCACACTCCTACTGAGGTCCTGCACACATTCTACGACGTCACTGCACATCCCCTTACAGGGTCCTGCATAGATCCCATAATGTCACTTTGCACCTCCTAAAAGTTATACACTCCTACTGAGGTCCCTGCACAGGTCCCCTACTGGGGTCTGCACGTCCGTGTCACACACTCCTACTGAGGGTCCTGCACAGGGCCCATGATGTCCCTACACACTCCCTACTAAGGTCCTGCACACTCCTGCTGCAGGTTCTGCACATTCTACGACGTCCTGCACACCCCTACTGGGAGTCCTGCACAGGCCGCATGATGTCTGCACACCTCCTACTGAGGTCCTGCACAGGTACCATGCAATGTCCTGCACACCTACTGGGGTCTACCGTCCCATGAAGGTCCTGCACACTCCTACTGAGGTTCTGCACACATTCTATGATGTCCTGCACACTCCCTACTGGTCCTGCACAAGTCCCATGATGTCCTACACACTCCTACTGGGGTTTCTGCACACATTCTGACTATCATGCACCTCTACTAAGGTCCTGCACTCCCACTGAGGTTCCTGCATTCTGCGACGTCCTGCACACCCCTACTGGGGTGCTGCACAGGTCATAATGTCCTGCCCACTCCTGCTAAGGTCTTTTACACGTCCCATGATGTCCCTTGCCGTAGACTCCTACTGAGTCTACACTCCCTACTGGGGTGTGCAGAATCCCATGATGTCTTACCTCCTACTGGGTCCTGCCACACTCCTACCCAGTCCTTCCACACGTTCCGCATGTCGTCCTGCACCATCCTGCTGAGAGTCTTCCACACGTTCCATGATGTCACCTGCACACTCCTACTGAGGTCTTCCACGTTCAACGTGTCTACTCTGAGGTCCTGCTGCAGGTACAATGATGTCCTACACACTCCTACTGAGGTCCTGCGCAGGTACAATGATGTCCTGCACACTCCCTACTGAGGTCTTGCACAGGTCCCATGATGTCCTGCACACTCCTACTGGAGGTCTTGCACGTTCCATGATGTCCTGCACACTCCTACTGAGGTCTTGCACACGTTCCATGATGTCACCCACTCCTACTGAGGTCCTGCACACATTCTACGACGTCCTGCACACCCTACTGGGGTCACTGCACGTTCCATGATGTCCTGCACACTCCTCTACTGAGAGTCTTGCACAGGTCCCATGATGTCCTGCACCACTCCTACTAAGGTCTTACGCACACGTTCCTTGATGTCCTGCACACTCCTACTGACAGGTCTTGCACACGTTCGATGATGTCCTGCATACTCCTACTGAGGCCCTGCCCATTCTACGACGTCCTGCACACCCCTACTGAGGTCTCACATAGTCAACCGACAACTTCAGCATCCTGCGACGCCTTCTGTATCGATGGTGCGCTTTGAACGAATACGCGCCGCGGTCAGGTACATCAACCCACGCACAGCGTCCTCTTCCGAGCCGGACGTTCAAAGTACACCACCCTGGAGAGCAAGGTGTTTATATGGAGTCCTAAGAAAACAATGATAACTGATAACGAAAAACCCACCATTTTCATAAACTATTCTTGAGAGGCCGGTTTCCGAGTTTCAAACGCCCGTTAGGGGCCCAGAAGTCATTATGGTGAGGTTCTGACGAATTATTTTCGTCATTCCCGTGGCCGATTACGCTTTGAGTCACAAATTTTCTGAGCGATTTGGTCCACGCCTTCCAAAAAATGGTTTCCGACGGACGGAGTGGAGGCGGAGGCGGAGGCGGAGGCAGGAGGGCGCGGAGGCAGTGAGTGGAAGAGAACGTTTTTGCGTACTTTGAGAGGTCATAACTTTAGAAAGCGGGGACCAGTTGGGATGAAAAAGTTGCACACATATGTATTTTCAACGCAGCGCGTCGAGATGATGTACAGCAATCGCCTGTGTTGACGGTATGAATAGGTGATCTCATTGTAGGGTATCCGCGCGGGAAGAGATCAAAGCCAAATCCTGGTGAGCGCTTCGCGCTCACCACAATTTATGATGCCAATCATTGTACACATACACCTTTTAGAACCGTAACCTGCTGAAGAGTGTTAGAGGCGAAATCAGATATGATGCATACCAGAACATCATCCTGAAATGAAGACCCAGAAGGGATCGTGCGATGCATGAAGATGGACGCGAACACCGCCTCCACTCCTACCCCTCCTATCCTTTCTGACCAAAGTGTACTGCAAAGTAGAACATATTCCGGAATCGGATATTTTTGAATCAAGCCAAGTTTCAATGATGAAAATTATTAGTGGTTCAAAAGTGCGAAGAAAATGGATATAAGTGGTTATTCTTATTGACTGAGCTTTGGGGATCCGAAGGTAGCAAGGGCAGCTAACTAGATGAGTACGCGGTGTAATTCAGTTTTCCGGCGGCGAAACTCTTCAAGGGCTTTATTTCGGATGCCGTGGTAGTTTCTTGGCCTTCGTATACCGCGAAAATACGATTCCTTACTATGCTTCCTCTCGTTGAGTGCCCGAGCCTGCTTCCTAAGATCACGCTCTTCCTCGTGTTCACCTTTGGTCATTCGATATCACAAGGACATGCTTGAACTTCTCATTCGAACGAAGACGGTATGGTTTAGCCACTGCATCGAAAAAATGTTACCTGGAAGAAAACACACATTGTATGTATGAGTCTAGGGCTCGCTTCTGTACGTGAGTGCAGTATGGAAGCATCAGGAGCCCGTTTGGCTTCTAGAAGCTTATTCCATACGTTAGCCAGATCGACCGTGTTTAGGCGAGCTCTGACAGGAATTTATAACTTATCCTTATCTCGTCGAAAGACACGTTTTAGCGTTAGAAGCCGATCCGGCATACGAAGCTCTATTCCGCTATTCTTCATCCGATTGACTACCCATCCTGAACTTCGGTGGTTCTTGTTGCAACATCTAGCACATTCAGTATTTCTTGGATGCACAGTTCTCTCTGTGTGTCCCC
The DNA here is from genome assembly GCA_029168955.1 of Aplectana chamaeleonis. NCBI lineage: Eukaryota > Metazoa > Nematoda > Chromadorea > Rhabditida > Cosmocercidae > Aplectana > Aplectana chamaeleonis. Next base: position 1,172,852 of record JAPDOI010000219.1, on the reverse strand, counting down.
TGACGATCAGATGCAGACTTGAAAGAAATTTCTTGTTGCTCACCAGCTTCTTCTACAGAGAGTGATTTCAGGGGCTTTACCAGTCAGAAGGTTCAGGCGGGTGTTGTCTGGCCGGACAACGGGCGACGTAAAATTTTCTTGAAAATTTGGATTTTTCGGGGAGGGGCGTAAAAATTCTGAGCCAAAATAAAAAAAATAGGGGGTGTTTTCCGTGGAGAGAAAGCTTTTCGAAAAGTCAAATCACAAAAATCCTCACAAGATGGAAGGCATACATAATGTAATAGGAAAAATTGGTGAAGCAAGCAATACCAGCTCTATATTAGTACAAGTGAAGAACGTGTATATAACTTCGGCGTGGATCGTGAAGAGACTTTGCGTTCACTATTGAAGTTTGGCGCAAACTCGGTGCCATATGTATGCAATAACATAGGTGCACCGAGTTGGCGCCAACCTTCAACAGTGAACGCGGAGTCTCTTCACGATCCTTGCAGATCCTACATAACGATGTTATAGCTGTATTCCAGACTGTAGCCAGAGTTTTGGCTTATGAGACATAGTTTCAGATTTCAGATTCGTGTTAGCCCTCTAAATAACCCCGACAGGGAATTTTTGAGCCATATCTGTTCTAACATCTTTGAAATCGTGAAAAGTCCAGTGAGGTTCCAAAGTGTCACTATGGTGGAAGGAAGGCTCTGAACCAAATCTCTTAAAGGTTATCGAAAACTGATAGGTGAAGCCGATATTTCTGATCAACACCTGAAACAGCACCCATGAGGAAAATTTGTGTGAAATCTGAAACGTCTCGAAACGCTTCCAGATCCTGATATGTGGCTTTTCTGCCTCATTGTTCTGTCGAAGTAAAGATTATCGAGCTTATCATGTGGAAGTCTGATTATCTCTCTCATATTTTGCCATTATCGACTGCTCCGCTACTTGCTCCGCCCGGACTCATTGAGGGGGAGAGGCTTCACGGTAGGCGCTCATTCAACAAGTGTAGGGTTCGTATTTTGCTAGCCAACTGCGTGCGCGGCGAAAGTAGCGCCTTCTGGGTTAGCTTGTTACAAGCTTTGACCTGTATATCAATCACGGAATCACGTAAGGAAAATTGCTGGATGTCATCCCTAGTTTGAAGTTCTGCTTCAAACCTTGACTCCGCCGTAGGGGCTTACCGGCTGCGTGCGTTTACGCCGTGCGCTAACTTTTGCTAGATATAGGAGACATATATTACCTCGGATGCATTCTGCGACTATTCCTAGTATTCTTCGACTTTTTAGGGTGAGGCGCGATCGCGTAGCTCACTACGGGAATGACAGTATACATACAAATATCTCTACTATAGGTCTCTACTATAAAAACGTTGGAGAAGGTTCAAAACAGTTTCCACGTATGTTGATGATAAGATTCTTGTGATTTAACTATGCAAATATACCATGCAGTAGTGCCAGGTGGAGAAGATTTGATCTTCCTATAATGTATAATATTTTGTATGGACGTAGTGGCTTACGGCCAAACACTTTTCTCAGAATGAGGGCATCTAACACCAGAGGAAGCACATTCAAACTAGTCTGCAACGTGGCTAGGAAGAGTGGCACCATCTCTTTGTTAACAGAGTTGGCAGTGAATTGGAGAAATTACTTAAAGGCAGTGTTCACGATGATTCTCGCTTCCAAGTTTTCCACTCAAAACAATTTGTTGGCTACCAAGTGTCACCAAAATCACGAAGAAACGGCGAGAAACGCACTAATTCGTCTTATTTAAGTGGCATTATTCTATGGCCTGGACTAGTTGTCTGGTTGGGTGAACATGTTCACGGTGGTTGTCATCGGTAAAAAATGGGACTAATCGAAAATTGAAGAAAATTTTGGGCAAAACAGTATTACTTAGATCCCAAAGGAAAGAACGGAGCAACACAGAATGGAGAATTGCAAAAGACGGGTCCAAAAAAGATTTCATTGTCACAACAAACACTTCCTGTGATTTATGAGGCGGGGTGATACTTGAGGATTTCGTGCCCTTCTGGTGCGTTTTTCTCGGTTTCTTCGTCATTTCAGTTCTACTCGGGGGCCAAACAATCGATTTAGCGATTAATCTCAAAATCGAAGATTATCGTGAACACTGCCTTTAAAAAGGGCAATCTACCGACTGACCTGTGCTCCTTTAAGCTTATAGTGGAGCAGTACTTGATGCCGGGAGATGAATGACCTTGTATTGGTATAATATTATTTTGTCCGATCATCACTCTGTACCCCAACATATTCCTGATCGTTTATATTGTCGTTACACTCTCTCTTTTTAGCTGTTACGATCTAAGCGTTTTTTATTTCCCCCTGTAATGAACAATTACAATTGCAACATTTTATCAGGCATTCTCCAGATATGCTATTGAATCACTTATCACACATCTTCTCTGCCATTATCGCTATTGAAAGACCATCGAATCGGTCGGTGACTCCGCTTATCCGTCTGTGCTAGCTTCCTTTTCTGTGCATGTGCCATCTCAGCCAGCCCTTGAGCTCCACCGACGAGTAGGCCGTACCGTAGCTATGATGCTGCCATAGAAGCAAAGAGCCTTGCCCACTCCTGCCTTTCATTTCTCACCAAAAACCTGCTCTTATTTGATAAACCATGCTTCACATCTTGATCAATCGGATTTCCACCTTTTTCCTTCCTACCGTATATAGTCAATGTCTTGAGACACCAAGGTAGACTAATAGATTTGTCGCGTCGTATCCGTGCTCTGATTCTGTTTGAGATTTTCAGACGAAAACTCTCGTTCCAATCCTCGTGTATTTCTTCACTCTAATTACTACTCGCACAATCGTGTGGTCGATAAGCAGAGAGTTTTCACCTTGGCTTACTGATCGAGGTAGCTTGTGTCATTGTTCTTTGTTTCCAACAGGATAAGCTGACGTTGACTGTAATCCCTCTTCAAGCGCATAGTTTTATACCTTGCGCTCTTTTTTTCAGCTTCATTCCTCAAATATGGTGAGAAAAGAGAAGTGTTGCATATGTGAAGTCATCACGACTGATAATAATATGAGAGTGACAACGATATCAGCTCAGAATGGTATACTCGTTCTATTTCTGTTTGCTTGTGGTGAAATCTCTGCAAAATATTCACTCGATATATATGGGCGTTTCAATAGGACAGAAAATCCTAGGAAACGCGTTTGTCATCTGCATTTTATCCGAGCTGTGAGTACTAAGCCCGAGTTTCCAGGATGGTATACCTTTGCTAACTTTTTCGACCAGCTGAGGTGCTGCAGCAGTGTTGCTCACAAATTTCAATCGCATTTGCGAAGTCTGCGTGATGTTGAAGATAGTGCTCTTCAGGAAAGTCGTTTCCGCTTTTCTGGCAGAAAATGAGAGCATGGATATCCAATGTAAGAACCCTCTAGAAAGAAATCCGCAAAAATCTCTAGCAAGCTCTAGAACAGAACCGAAGACACCTAAGTGGGCGTGCTGGTTGTCAATCGAAGTTGGCATTAAACTTGTTAGGGGTGAGCCAAAATCACAGTCCCAAGGTATCAGAATTGCCTAGAATAGAAATGGGACAACATTGACTGTGCCGCGTAGCAACACATGCTCAGGCAAACTGGGGCGTCGACAACAGGTTGATAGGTTGTCATCTCATGAACCGCTCTATGTTGACAAGTCAAATCGCGCGTATTGTCAGCCTGAGACCTGCCCGTTGCCCAGAGACGTCCGCCTGTTGTCCGGCTGTCGACGACTCGATGTGTCGCGTTTAGCGGCCTATTTAGCAGCAGTTCGCATCCTACAGGACTGTTTCTTCTAGTTTGGAAACTACTTCACCGACACGCGTCGCGGTCGGCACACCGATACGCGTCGCGGTCGGCACACCGACACGCGTCGCGGTCGGCACACCGCCACGCGTCGCGGTCGGCACACCGACACGCGTCGCGGTCGGCACACCGACACGCGTCCCGGTCGGTCGCCCAGCCTCTACTGGGGTCGCCACTGGATAGGCAGGTTCTCCAGATGCTGGGCGGGGCCACAGTACCGCAAACTTGAGTAATTGAACCGGCTGCGCTATGATCATTCGCAGCATGCCTGAAAATTGCGTCGTATACTTCCCTTGTATCTAGAGCGCTAGCTGTGCAACAGCCCGACATCGACCATATCATAACTCGCGGCCAGGGCCCCGCCGAATATCGGCGCGTTGGAAAAAAAGAAAAAAATGCTCTCGCTCATGGGATTCATTTCTAGAGAAAATGGGTCTTGCATCAGTTCTGCTAGCTGAAATTATTTGACTAACAGCTACGCGCCCTTCGAATTCTCACACGGAACGTCACAAGATTGCTCGTGGAGGTCAGAGAAACATGTTCTTTGTGTTTGGCTCGATTACCGTTGATTTCCAGGTCTGTGTAGCATCAAAACGGTTCTTATTGGATGACTTCCTGACTTACCTCAACACACGGGTGAACCTTTAGTGTCGAAATCAGCAGATCTAGAAGTCAAAGTAATCGAAAACTGTGGCAGCGCGCAAAAAAATATTTGTTTCATGGTTTACAGGGACAAGCTAAAACAAATAAAAAGTTGCACAAGGAGAGCGCTGCAAAAAGTCGCAGCTTCAAACAGAAGGTCATAGAATGTATGCTCTATAACTTTGTGTCACCTTGTGATATGGAAGATCAGGGGCCCTGTGGTATGGGGGGCCACTTGCATCACCTGCCTGTTTACCCTGTGAGCATCGACATGGAAGATTACTCAGAAACTTTGAGGTCTGACCGCAGATTTCCAGCGGGTCCAACCCCTTTCCGTTCTTATCCCTCACTTCTTGCAACTGAGGCGACGTGGGGGAAAGTAAGGTTCATTCCTTCCACCCGCCCCCCCTTTCCTGCCACGTCTTCTCACTTGGAACTACGTGGGGGGACAATGCTGAAGGGTTTGACCTGTCATAAGCCTGGGGTCGGACCCCGTTCGAGCTGGGGTCGGACCCGGCGAATGTCTGAGCAGTGACGTCTCCGTCACAGCTGCATACTGATGTTGGCCGAGGATTCCTATCTACTCCAGGAACCCGAAGACACCCGTGCCTTGGTGAAGAGTCTTATACGTCGACAAGGAGCAGGATGTAGTGTGCGTGAACTAATATGTAGAGAAGCTTTTCAATATCCTGCCATTTGCGCATATTTCTTTCTGCAGTGTCCTTGCAAGAGATTCCTTGCCTTGCTTCTACTAGGAAAACGGAAGCGACTGTAATTGTGAACTCCTCCTTTGTTCAGTGTTCTCCGTCTCTGTGATAGCGGTAGCGTAATCATCAACACATAGAGGCAGTGTTTACGATGGATTTCGTTCCCGAGTTTTCCACCCAGAACAATGCGTTGACGACCAAGTGTTACCAAAATACGAAGAGACGGTGAGAAGCGCACTAAATCGTCCTAATCCAGTTAAATATTCTCTGGCGTGGATTAGCTGTCCGGTTCGATGAACACGTTCACGGTGGCTGTCACCGGTAAAAAATGGCACTAATCGAAAATGGAAGAATGTTTTGGGCAAAACAGTATTGGTTAGGGTCCGAAGGAAAGAACGTAGCAACACAAAATTGAGAATCGCAAAAGACGGGTGCACAAAAGATGTTTTTGTCACAACAAACAGTTACACTGAGAGTAAAACAGTGGGGTGAAAGTGAAGGATTTCGTGCCCTTCTGATGCGTTTTTCTCGGTTTATTCGTCATTTGAGTTCTACTCGGGGCCGAACCATCGATTTAGCGATTTATCTCAAAATCGAAGATTATCGTGAACATTGCCTTCAAAGACAATGAATGGCATCAATTCAACGTCTAGTGGTGGACCAATATTCAGGCTGGTGGTGTCGAAGACCACCAGGACTTTGCGAATCGTCCGAGATGCTAGTGCAACGCAATGAAGCATTGCTGCTGAAGAGGATGATCGACGCAACTCGCAGGTTACAAATAGCCTTTAGCGGTTTGTGATACTATTCAAAGTTGTCTTCAAGATAGTTTTTGACGCCATTCTTCCGTTCTATGGCTCGCCTTCTTCCTACTGAGCACCACTGAACATGCTAGACACATTTTTCTTCTTCCACTTCCTAGCATACCGTCTGTCGAACGAATTCGCGGGGTCCGCTTTTTTGTACATTGCTCACCATTTGTTCCTCTGAGCAGTGTCTGTCATGGTGAGTTGTGCTTCAGCCATGTCAGTTTTCACTCGACCAAGCCGTCGGGTTTTCGGTCTACAGCGAGGTCTAGTCCCTGAAGTTATCATATCAAAGGCAGTTTTAGCCCTTGTGCGCTCGCCCTCTTTTGAAAATGATAAGTACATCTGAGGCAGGACTCTTCATCTTTCGCAGTTGAGGCCACTCCAAAGGTGAAACGCACCAGGTCATTTGTTATCCTGTCTTTCGAGGCAACTCCTATTGGCCATTTGAGCATCCGCATTTCCATCCCATGCAGAGATTGTTCAACAGGCTTGGTAAGCCGGCGTTGGGTGGCGTAAAGGGCGACCGGTCCCACTACCGTTCCTTAGATTTTGTACTTGAGACGTATTGGGATCTTCCTGTCACGCATTACGCCAGTCGTCGTTGCCCACTTCGTTCACGTTGTATTGACGCGCCCATAGGGCATTCAGTAGCACTTCGCCGACAGATGTGGCCCTTGATCCTATTTACTTGAAACTGTCCACCTTCCTGATTTTGGTGCTCTTATTGCCGATGGATCCTTCCTCGATTTGCGAGCCGAGCGACTTTTGCAAAAGCATTTTCTCGAACGAAGTTCTCCACGAGTGCAGACAGCTGACTGGAATACTTTTCCCTGTTTATCTAATATTCCTGCTAATCGACACACAACTCTAAAATTATGACTTTACGACGGCCGTTTGAACACGCCCGTCGAGCACGTGAGCGGACAATCCTATTCGGACCGAAATTAACTCCAACGACATGTACATAAGATCGTAAGGGACGCAATCAAAGGCTTCCCGAGATCGATGAAGGCTATATGAATATTATATGAATTAATTATTGATGAACTGGATGCCGCTCTAGCTGATAAGAAGCGAACACGAAGTCACTGCATAGCAAATATCGTGCGTCTCAAATCTACTTTGAGACAGAGATTGAATACAGAATGTTGGCAAAGGCTCATGAACTACCACGCAGCCTCATGTGAATGCCTGAGACAAGAAACCCGTGAAAGATTGGATCGGAAGTTTTCCAGGCTGGCATCTCATGCAACACCTTCCTTCGTAATTCCTCAATCCGTGCCGCCATCACGATGTACTATCATCGACGACGATCTTGTAGATAACGATGTGCATGCTGTACTGAATTTGGGACCGAACTTCTGCCCTATGCCTAAGTTCTCCGATCAGATGAAGAAGAATATCGTATCCGCCGTACATAAGTTCTGGTACACGCAAAGTTGGAAAGACCAAATAGGTCCAACAGTGCCAACGTTGCAGGAATCGCTACAGAAAGAAATTCCCTTCCCGCGTAAACATATCTGCTTACCACCACACACTCCTGAGCTCTTTTCAAGAGTTGCTGCTCTTAAGCTGGAGATTCTTCGTGCGTTTGATGCCCACAAAAACAGGCAAACTCCAGACAACATGACAGCCATGGAACGATCTGGTCTAGAGAAAGCCATCGACCTAAAACGCAGTCTTCGTTTCTCGGTTGGAGATAAGTGCGGTGGATTCGTCGTTATTTCGCAGGAGCGAAATATTGCGCTGAGTGAAGCATCTCTTTCGGATACATCTATCTATACTGTAACATCCAAACATCAGCACAAACGCGACTGTAAGAACTTAGAAGAAACGATGAAAAGGATTCTCAGCCCAAAGTTGGATAAAAGCGTTCTAGCCCAACTTATGCCAAATCACGCTAGCACGCCCACGTACTACCAACTCGTCAAGACACACAAACTGGTCAGAGACGGAAACAACAACCATTGGGACACTAACATCATTGAAACCATGCCGATAGTCTCATCCTGTGGTGGTCCATCGGACAGAATTAGTTGGCTGCTGCAGAAACTGCTGTCACCGCTACTCTCTTATGTTCCGGCACATCTAAGAAACGTGGAACAATGTCTTCAACAAATTAGAGAGTGCAATTTCAACAATGAAGAAAGGCTTGTGTATCAAAGCTTCGATGTTGTGGCGTTGTACACGAATGTAGATACAAGAAGAGCTGTGGAAGCCTGCATAAGGCTGCTACGTCTGTACTCTCAGAGTCTCCAGCTTTTTGATATCACAGTAGACGATATCGAAGAACTTCTGCGGAGCGTTGTTGAAATGACTGTATTTCGGTTCCGAAATGTGTACTACAAACAGGTACGAGGCCTCGCAATGGAAAGCAGGTTGGCTCCATTATTAGCCATTTTATTCATAAACCATTTGGAGCAGTCTGCCTTGTCGTCAGGACTGTTATTTTATGGACGATACATTGACGACATTCTTGTAATTGAGAAGTCCCGACTATCATTACGGCAGACGTTTTCGAACTTGAATTCGGCATGTTCTTCAATAAGTTTGACTTCGGAAGAACCGGCAGAAAATGGATTTCTCTCTTTCCTGAACACGCAAGTGAAAATATCGGACGGACAGTTGAGTACTATGTGGTATAGGAAGCCGGCTTCTCATAACATCATTATTCATGCGCGGAGTTGCCACCCTATGTATATGAAGCAAAATGTTGTTCGTCATACAATTACTACATGCGCACTACTTACTTCCGTGAACCAGACCCAAGTTGATGAAGAAATCAACGATATTCTGCAAATGAACGGATATGGATTACAACAAAGTTGCTGCTGGCGACCCCATCGTCCACCAGGTGGAACTACACTTGTCCTGCCATTCATCAATGACTCATTCGCAATAGATGTGAATCGTATCGTGAAGCGTTCAAAACTCCCAATATGCTTGGTGTTCAGACCACCTCCTTCACTACGGCACATCCTTACGTCATCTCGTCAATATGAAAGTCTGTGTGACCGTGTAAGCTGTAGCATCTGCCATGGACATGCTGGAGTATGCGAAATGAAGTGTGTTGTGTATAAGGTGGTCTGCCTTTCCTGTAACGAATTCTACATAGGAGAGACCGCTAGACCTCTACGCAAAAGGATAGAGGAATACATTCGAGCTCTGCGCCGACCACAGAGCTATCCGGACAAACCTTTTTCTCGGCACCGCACTCTACGGCATACACTCGAACCCGCCCCTCAGCTGAACGTAACGATACTTCACAGAAACTTGTGTGATATGGTGGAAAGGAAAATTAAGGAAGCTCTAGAAATTCAACAATGGAAACCGCCAACAAACATCAGAGAAGAAATGAGGGCGGCCATGAGACTTATTCACGTTGGAGTGATTCGAGGTTTCTAGTGGATATGAAGTGATACATGCGAGATTCACAAATGAAACGTTGTCATCACCCACCCGACCTCACCCTTCATTTTTGGCCAGCCGACCGTTTCTAGAGGTAGGATTCCTGAAAGTTTAGGTTCCTAGCAAAAGTAAAGATTTGGCATGGCCATTTTTTCGAAAAATTAGAGATGTACTCAGTTAAAAGGGGAAGGTAAAGGAAAATGAAGAAAGGTTTTGAAATATCCCTGAGAACGATTTGGCGTAGAATGATTTCATTTTCGGGAAATGTAGTGAAATAGTTGAAAGTATGATTTGGCAGTCGAGTTTGGACCAACTATTGATAAAAACTGTGCAAAACGAGAGATCGCATTGTATGAGCTTATCCGTAGAACATATCAAAGCAAAATCACGCGTGATATGGAATAAACAGTTGATTTTACTTTACTTAATACGTGAAGACCGCGGCATTGCAGCTCCCGAACGAGCGTTTACTGCTTACGTTATCACGCGTGATTTTGCTTCGATTTGCTTTACGGATAAGCTCATACAATGCGATCTCTAGTTTTGCACAACTTTTATCAATAGTTGGTCCAAACTCGACTGCCAAATCATACTTTCAACTATTTCACTACATTTCCCGAAAATCAGATCATTCTACGCCAAATCGTTCTCAGGAATATTTAAAAACTTTCTTCATTTTTCTTTACCTTCCCCTTTTAACTGAGTACATTTCTAAATTTTCGGAAAAATGGCCATGCCAAATCTTTACTTTTGCTAGGAACCTAAACTTTCAGGAATTTCATTCATTTTTCCTAAAGGTTCCCTTTCTAACATGATTTATGCATGATGGTGTTAATACAAAGTAAACCCACTGATGCCCTGCCCCCCCCCTTCTATGACGTCGTGCACACTCCCACTGATGTCCCGCACACTTTCTGTGACATCCTGCACACTCCCACTGATGTCCCGCACACTTTCTACGGCGTCCGGCGCACTCTCATTTGGGTCCCACACACTTTCTACGGCGTTCTGCGCACTCTCATTTGGGTCCCACACACTTTCTACGGCGTTCTGCGTACACCCATTTGGGTCACAAGCACGCTCCTGCCGATCATTTTTCCGCAGGGCTACCGTAACCCTCCTTTAAAAATTTTTCATGTGTCAGCTTGGATATGAGCACATCGTATTAGCCAACAATCATGTTCGTACAATATCGAACTCCTCAGCCACTTCCCAGTGGCTTCTCGAAGAGAGCGGTGTGTGAATGAATGCATACCGCTCCTCTGCCTTTTTATACCCCGCTTGTTATGAGCGTGTGTTATCGTCGTTCGTTATCATGTTTTGTTCAAGAATGGTTACGGTAGCCTTGCGGAAAAAACGGTCGGCATGGGCGTGCTTCTATTTGGATCCCACACACTTTCTACGGCGTCCGACGCACTGTTATTTGGGTCCCATACACTTTCTACGGCGTACTGCGCTCACCCATTTGTTTCCCGCACACTTTCTACGGCGTCCGACCACTCTTATTCGGGTTCCACACACTTTCTGTGGCGTCCGACGCACTTCCACTTGGGTCCCACACACTTTCCACGGTGTCCGGCGCACTCTCATTTGGATCCCACAAACTTTATACGGCGTCCCGCGCACCCCCATTTGGGTCCCACAAACTTTTTACGGCGTTCTGCGCACACCCATTTGGGTCCCCCACACTTTCCTTGGCGTTCGGCGCATTTCCACTTGGGTAACGCACATTTTATACGGGGCCCGGAGCAGATCCACTTGGGTCCCACATACTTTCTACGGTGTCCGGCTCACTCTCATTTGGATCCCACACACTTTCTACGGCGTCCGGCGCCTTCCCATAAGGGTCCCATACATTTTCTATGGCGTCCAACGCACCCTCATTTGGGTCCCACAAACTTTCTTTAACGTTATGCGCACACCCATTTAGGTCCCGCATACTTTCTACGGCGTCCAGCGCACCCCCACTTGGGACCCGCACACTTTCTACGGCGTCTGGCGCACTCCTACTGAGGTTCCGCACACTATCTACGGCGTTCTGTGGCGCACTTGTGAGTCGCACCGTGCGGCGTTCCAAAAAATACTTCCGAGATCCCGCCGTATTGATTGAAGCGTTGCCCCGTCTCAGGGCGCGTTCAATCCTGAGCAAAAGCCTATCAGTAACGGTGTTTATTTCCTTAGTTCATTTTTACGAATGAGTAAACGTCGGATGGTTTATAATAACATGTTTACGTGTTTATGTCTTTCCTGACCCTCGATTTTGAGGTTTCACAAAAATTGAGCTACAAACTTCAAATTTTGTCAGCAGCTAGCGGCAATCATGACAAACTTTCTGGCCAAAAATGAGCTTTGTAGCTCAATGATAAGTGTTCCAACAAGATCGTGAACGCCAACTGAATAAAAAAAGGAGATGAACCCTTTTTTCGACCAAATTCACGTGGTTTTGACAATTTTTCTCCAATCTCAGGTAACCGTTCCGGACCATTTTTTGGACAGTTATTCAGCTTTCTGAAGTATATTGAATGCAAAAAAACGGTCTTCCTACGTTTACTCTGGGCCCTGATACTGAGATCAGGAGGTTGCGCGATGGCGAATTAAAGCCAAATCTGGTGAGCGCTTAGCGCTCACCACAATAACTACCATAATAGGTTGACAGCCTATCATTAACATCATTTCTAGAACACCTTGCGGCAGAGCCCTTTTCATTGCTGGTTTAGCGCCATCCCTGATTGATAAGGTTGGTGCTCCCCATTGTTCGCGCTGTGTAACTGATTGTTTTGTGATTATTTCAGTTGGCCTGAAGACGATATTAGATACCGAAACGTTGCCAATAAACTCATAAAGAGTCTTGTTTTGTTTGTTTCAACTCATAAAGTGTCTTCATCCTCACAACAATTAAGCGAAATATTATGAAGCTCAGGGAACGATCTATCTTAAATCATGAATATTACGGTTCTTTTGGTGTTCCTCTTTCGAAAGCCTGACTGCGTGTATGACCTCGACCGCCGTACAGAACATGCTTCACACACTATCATTCCTTAAAGACAGCACACACGCTCGTAAACGTGGTTGAGGTGACTACGGAAATAGAATGGTATGGCTAAGAACACACCGCCTACGCATTTTGAAGCGTCAAAACGACCCACAAGGCCGCTAAATGACGAAGAAGTTGGCCCCGCCCCTGTATCTGCCCTCCCCTGTAATTGCCGGCCTCCTCCTAAACCGGGATTTTGGGCCATTCCCACCGTCGGCGACGTTCGTGGGTGGAACAATAAGTACATTAAGTAAACCACATACATCGACGGCGGTGCAAATGGCCCAGCGCCCCTGTTTTGGAGGACAACGGCAATTACAGGGGGCGGGCAGATACAGGGACGGGGCTAACTTCTTACTTGTGTAGCGGTATTGCAGTTCGTTTTTGGCGCTTAGAAATGCGTAGGCGTTGTGTTCTGAGCGATACGATTCTATTTCCGTAGTTACCTCAATCACGTTTGCGAGCGTGTATGCTGCTTTTAATAATTATAAGACGTTGCTGAAACCATACCCGCATCTCGAACCTGAACTCAGAGCACGTTGCATCTATGCTGCATCACTATCATTATGTCTTAACTCACAAGATTCAAAGTCTCATCTTCATTTGAACGAATGTTTCCGTTTGCAATCTTCTAGCTGTCGCTATCTCGAGACCTGAGCTAACTTCAGGAGTATGAATTTAAAGTTACAGCTTTATGTACATAGTTCTACCTGCAATATTGTGGTGACGTTTTCATACATATGGATTCTGCGTGCAATATTCCAGTTAGAAGTCGCCATGTCGAAAAGAAGGTGCCGTGTTTGTGAACTGACCTCAAGTGAAATTAGAGGGTCGTCAACACCGAATCAAAATGCCATTCTTGTTGTATTTCTGGTTGCTAGCGGGAAAATTGATGCACAGTCTGCACCAGAGGTGTATCGACGTTGCAATATGAGGAGAACGAAGTCGAGGAGCCACGGCGCTTGTCACCATCACTTCGTCCGCGCTGTGAGTTTTGGGGCAATGATTTTTTGGTGGTAGATCTTTGTTACCTCATACGTCTATGTGAGCATGCTCTCCTTACTCGACAGTCATTTGCTGTTCATGAAGGGTCACGTAAGCGCACAAAAACAATAGTTAATGAAATGAACTTCGCAAGAATTTCAATATTCGAATAATTTTTAATTCCGAAACAGCCTGGTGGCTTGCATCGAAATCTCGACATTTTCCTCAGCAATTGGAAACCAAGGGAGGGGGGGGGGGGGACGTAGCTCCGTTTAAAGACAGGGTTCGCGATAAAAACGATTTTTGGGCTCTCTTCATGAGAATGTAGATTTGGTCATCACAAAAGTGAAAATTAGTGAAATAACCCGGAATTCCGCGGTAAAAACGCACAAAAACAAAGTATAACGGCTAATTACTGGTGTCGGCCGGCCCCCTAATTAACGATATTTTCGTTATTGCGTATTTATCCGCCTTTTATTTTGCTGTTAAAGTAGTCAGGAGGCTACAGAAGTGCTCAGAAATCACTTTAGAAGCAAAATTAAAGTTAACAAAACAGGCTTTTATAGAAATCCCGATAGCTGGAGGCGGGAGGACACCAAGCAATAACTTGTTCCTAAGCGTTTTTTATTCAGTTTTTCACTTATTTTCACTTTTGTGATGCCCAGACCTACCGTTTCATGGGGATAGCACAACAACCGATTTTATCGCGAACCCTGCCTTTAAGCGCGGACAACGGGCTACTTGACCCTGCAGCTATGGCCCGTAATCAGTCAGCTTTTCTAATTTCAATCACATGAGCCTGAGCCCTGTTTTGACTGCAGCTGGTCGCTGCGGCCATGCGAGGGACAACTCCTTTCTCATCTCGCGTGATTGAAAAGCGCTATCATTGTGATCGCTTGGTGGCAGACGTCCTTGATCGCTGTGTCGCTGCGGCTAAATTCTATGTTTTACTGCTTTTTCGCTAGAGTAGCGATTATCAACGGTCGCTGATCATCGCTCCGTCGCGACCAAAATGGCAGCGATGACACAAGTCGGAACGTGTTATTAATGGTGGCTGTCTACTGAATTTTACCGATTGATTGATTGATTGATTGGCTCCGATTACCCGTGGGGCTATGCACTACTGCCGCTGACAATTCGCTGCAGCAGCGGGTGCGAAATCGCTGCGATGGAAAACAGCAGCGATGCAGTGAAGGCGAGGCCTTCGACGTATGGACGATTTTGGAAGCAGAAGCTTACTCAGAACTTTGCTCTTTCTTATTTCATCAAAAGGAGGCCTTTATTACAGGCAGTGTTCACGATAATCTTTAATTTTGAGATTATTCGCTATAATGATTAAAGGCAGCAGACACGCTCACAAATGGTATCGATTTTATGGCATAAATCAAAGGTTTGGAGCTGGTTGTATTAGGAACTGACGAAAAAACGAACGAAAACTTAGTGCAAATAGAGGAATAACGGTTATTTTGTTATCAGGTGAAAGTGGACGAGTTTTACGGCGCGCGGTTGAAACAGCGAATATTAGCAACAAAGCTCTTGAGATAGGGAAGCCGGTATACTTTTACACCTTGTACTGAAACGTTCACCTTGTTGGAAGCATCAAAAACTAGCCAAAGTGACCGTATTAGTACTATCAATCTGGACGAGTTTGTATTTTGGGGCGGGGTACAGAAAATTTTCGATTTGCATTGCTGAAATTTAGTAGTTTTGACTCGTTTTTTACGCTTCCAGCGGTGTGAGCAGTCTACTAGGAGCCATGCGACTTCAGAAGCGTAGTTATCTCAACAACTTTTTCGAGCGTGTCTGCTGCCTTTAAGTGGCCCCCGGGTAGAACTAAAATGACGTAAAAATTGTGAAAAACGCACCAGAAAAACACGAAATCCTCTACTCTCACTCCGCCTCTCTAATCTCACAGGAACTGTTTGTTGTGACAATGTATTCTTTTGTGGACTCGTCCTTTGCAATTCTCTACTCTCTATTGCTCCGTTCTCTCCTTAGAACCCTTTCTAATCCTGTTTTGCATAAAATATTCCTCTATTTTCGATTGACCCAATTTTTCACCGGTGACAATCACCTTGAACATGTTCATTCAACCGGACAACTAGTCAATGTTATAGAATAATGTCACTGAAATACGACGTTTTAATGCGTTTCTCGCCGTAATTTTGGTATCACTTGGAGGCCAACGCAATGTTTTATAAGAAAAACTCGGGGACGAAAATCATCGTGAACACTGCCTTTAAGTTAGCGAAGGGTCTGACATGCTGTTCTTGCGCGGCATGGTCGATTGTACTCCGAGCGAGGTCGAGCAGGCTTGGATAGGTTCCCAATGGATGATAAGGAGAAGGGATTAAATTTCCTGCAGAAAAAAGAAATGACGGATTTCCGACGAAAATAAGTTCATGGGTAACTGGGAGCGAGAAAAGAACAAAAATGTGACAGGAATGCTTCGGAAAGTGACTTGAAATCCCGAAAGAATCAAATATAGCTAAAACTTTTGACAATCCCCTAATAAGGTTGAAAATAGGAAATTTATAAAAAAAATTCATGTAAAAATTATAACGTTTCTTACACACAGAGGGAATCGTGTATTTTTTTTTCAGAAAATTCTTTGAGATGGGTACTTTTTAGGCCCCCATTAGACTTTGTCGAAAGACCGACTGAGTTCGTTGCGGAAAACCGACCTCCGGTGCATTGGCCCTGCCCGTGTGCGCGCGTGGAAGACCAGTATCGATTGGGTGGGTTGCGGACGCAAGTAGACGGTCGCAGACGGGCCCATTGGGTGGATTCTCTACATCCGTCTGTCATTATTCCGGGTGCTTATCGACCGGGTGGGACCCAGTCGATCGACCAACCCCGACGGGGGTCTAAATACGGCGAGAGCTTTGCTAGCGGACATATTTTCTGTTTCCGAGTGTGATTTATTTCCGTTCGTCGCGTTCGTCTGCGTGCGTACGCTGCGTTTCCTTATCCCCACAATTTCTCGCTGTCTCTACCCTCGCTCCGCACAAGCGCGCGAGTGAACAGAGTAAGTCTGGCTCGGAGCGAGAGGATATGTACCCTGTTTTCGAGGTCTGGGTGGCTACCGATAGGGATATTATTAAGACCCTATTTCGGTCAACAATATACCGACGAATGTTTTCACCTTTCCTGTTTCTTAAAATCGGCGAATTTCGATTCTAGCCGACCCTAAGACCTTTGCGCCATACTTTTAGCGCTTCCTGTAGCATGTAAAGATATTGTCGAAAAGGTAACAACGGTTACCATCTTGAAACTCAAAGAGTTAGCAGCTAATGTTGTATCTTTCCCAGGCACAATATATCGCCAGTGAGATGGCGTTATCTGGTCATACATTTGACCATTTCCATGATCCAAACAATTCCGGACGCAACGCCTATGTGACCATAGACAAAATTCCAAGGCATGTAGTAGACTTCGCCAATGGAGTTATGGATGTAATTGATGTAAGTTCTAACACCTAGTAATAAGAATTTTAACTATATTGTACATCCTGACCTGCAGGCAGAATAAACATGACCATTTCAGAATACCGTTGTTATAACCGAAAAGGACGTGTGGCAATTTCTCAACAATGCGCTGCAGCGATACTACGCGACGCCATTATGGTACCAGATTGCAGACGAAATGGTGTGAAGTTTGATCTCAAATGTGTCTCCATTCAGACAAACCTTTGAGAACCCGGGCAGAGGAAGAGAAAGAGGAGGTGTGGAAAAATAACAGTTGCCAGAGATATGCCGTGCGGTGCAAAATTATAGATCCACCCTAATTCTCGCATCAGTTGGATCAGATTGTGAACTTTGTAGTACGGGAGCGCTACTTAGGGAATCCTACAGCATACAATGAAGGGAATGGATGCCTAAAAAAGACAAACTGCCCACTAGGGACAACTTTGGATGTGGAACTGTGATGACCTGAGCGGCTTTCCATGGTCACGTACGATCTCTACTCGACTTCTTTTCATGTAGCTTAAACAGCTAGGACTATCAGGAGGTGCTTAATTACCAACTTTTGCCATACATCAGTATACAAGGGCGGCCAGTTCTCGTTTTTTTTTTCAAGGCGACAACGACTCAACACATTGAATTTGAAGATATTGTCCACGAAGAAAAAGTTGCCCGTTTTTTTAAGCGTAAACTTTCGGTCCCTGAATTTTCGAATATTCTTTATCGCGAAAGGTTTTAACGTCCCAGCTTGTACATTGGTCCCTCTTATTTTTAAAGAATTTTCGGATCACGAAAGAGAAAGCAAAGCCACTTACCTAAGAATTTTGAAGTGCGGTACTTGGTGAATTTACCTGCTTAAAATATCGAAAACACTAATACGGTTTTTATCGTAAGCACTGCCTCTATTTCTCATGCTTAGCGGACCATAACGTCTCCACGGAAGTTGTGCATGAACGACAACGCTTTTCCCATTTTTTGGTTAAAGTGCCCAATTCTGGATGCACGGGCCAGTTTTGGCCAAGCATCGCTCGGTAGTCAAGTTCTTAGTATGCCAAGTATTTCGATGTTTGTATCAATAAAGGAGGTGCGGTTTAGGATGGGATTCGTTTTGCTGTATGTCAAAGTTTGAATGAATGGATGCTTCAGCAAGTGCACCTACACATTTGCACCGCTTGAGATAGATGTTGTCTTCCATAACAGTCATTACTTCTTACTGAGTGAGCTAAGACTCCTGAAACCTTGGCTCTCATATTTTCAGCAATCTTGAGCTCATTATTCTATTTTCAAATTGCCAAGTTCGAGGACTTAGTTACTTATAAGGAAAATTAGGGTGGACGTATAATTTTGGACCGAACTGTAGTTGTAATACATAGAAGGGGAACACGATTGTAACAGAGCGGGGACTCTGAGAGTTTTGACCGCGAAATAGCCCACCAGGCTCCGCAGCGGCTCCTGGTGGGCTATTTCCCGGCTATTTCTTGGCTTCTCTAGGAACGGACAAGAAGTAGTCGAGAAATAACCGTGGTAGTATAGCCGAGAAATATTCAGAAGTAAACAAAATTAACCATTACGCAATCGTCGCCGGCTCGCGGAGCCACCATCTGGGCCGCAAGCGGTGGAGTGGGGCCTCCAGAGGCCGATCGAGGTCCAAGTACCTCAAACTAGGGTAATCGAACCGACGGAGGTGCTGACATCTGAATCATGCCTCTGGAATCTACCTGGAGAGCATTATCTCTCGGCTATTTCGCGGCGAGCATTATTTGGCGGCTATTTCGCGGCAAGCAGGCATTTCGCGGCTATTTCTCGGCCAAAACTCTCAGAGGAGGGGGAGGGGTTGCGTAAGATGGGTAAAAAAGTTGGGCGAAGAGAGAAAATGCGATAGAAATAGAGGAGAGAAGTGCGTGAAAGGAAGAACATACGAAGGAGCAGGGTAAAGACTGAAAGAAGATTGGGTCAGCAGTAATCTGTGAGTGATTCCACCTTTTTTTTCAATGAGCTGGCTTATACTAGGTTTTCAAACTGAACATGTGGACTGCTTTAAGAATGCCTGTAGTTTTCAGAATCAAAGCCGTCGAAATAAAGGCCACACTTTATCCGATCTGCAGTACATGTTTGTCAAAGAGATCCAAGAAAATCCTCCATCACCGGATCCATCCATGGAGGTACGACTGACTTTCAGTGTTTCATCTGCATCAACAACTTACCCTCTCATAGACACTTTCCAGGCTGCTGATGATCGTGAAGGGGACTTAAGTTCACTTCTAAAGTCATCCACTGCGAGCGAAATAGGAGAGAGTGACCCGCGGTTACTGAAACAATACTTCATGATTCAAGGGGAAACATTGATGACGCTATTCAAATTCTGTCCGCATTGTGGACATGAAGTGGAGAAGAGTGAACTGACGGCTGAAGATGGAACGGCCGTCGTGAGATTCGTTTGTAGTTCTTGCGTCTTGCTTATTCCATCAGTTCAGTGTTGGAAAAGCCAGAATGATACAATTGTGCCTAAGATGGAGATCGACATTCCATAGATATTGAGTCAGTCAGGCTTTTAATATAGACAATTTTATCTTTGGTTTGATGAAATCTTTAAGAGACAGCGCTCATTAATCTTGTGAGGGTCACGATCAAATGTGCAGATGATATTGCTGGTTGTTAGTAGAATCACATCTCCGAACATTAACGCATCCTCCAATTTGCTTTACAACAGTGAGTGCGTTAATCTGGGGCGTGACCCTTTACAACGTCTTAACCCATTCACGACCGCATGCAATATTGCGCCACCGTATACCGTGTCCCACCGGTGGGACATGCCAGCTTGATTAGCGCTCCACGGGTGATTCATTTTTCTCTTTTCTCTTTATGTTGTAGCTAGTAACACTGAAGGAACATTATCACAGTTTGAGCCCCCAACACCCTCTCGTTTTGGAAGAACAATACCTCGAAACCGCAGCACGGTCAACGAAGTTGCAACGTTTTGAGAAGAGTGAACAAGTTTCAAACGGTATATTTCTTCTTTCCAACATGTAAAGTAGCGATAGAACCAATAAGAAATTATAAGGTGCTTCTGAAATGGTTGTACAGACGCTTTTTCTTTCACTTGAACTACTGGTAATTCTGAAAAGGTCTAACTCCGTTTTCGCGTTTGGTCTACCGGCGGACCATGAGATTTGCATTCAAGTCTTGGGTAGGTCAATGCTTTGACCATATGCAGGTTTGTAAGTTCCTTCTTGCGGCGGAGAAATCGATTTTTGAAAAACGTGTCGCACCGGTGGGACACGTGGTCGTGAATGGGTTAAAGGCGGTGTTCACGATGAAAAAGTTGCCCTTTTTTTGGTCCTATAACAGTTGCCCTGCGCATGTTTTACCGTCGCAACAGGCACCGAATTTCCGAATATTCCTTATCGCAAAAGATTCTAACATCACGGCATGTACATTGGCCCCTTTGAAGGCACAGGGCACCCAAAAAATTATTCCTCAGATTTCATGCTTATCTTGGAGAGAGCCACTCTCTGATCACAATGGTATCTCTGAAATCGTCCGAAACCAGCTACGAATGGAGGTATGGCTCTTAGAAAATGCCTGCATTCTGAGGGCAAAAAATTCGTGGATGAGTTGTCTTAGGCCTGTATTTCTCTTCCTTCGCAATCGCTGGATGAGAGAAAAACAGGATGAGGAGACAGGTCGGAAAGGGAGTGAAGAACGACGAATCGGTTGAAAATCATCCATTCATCTAGCCGCTATTGAGATCGAAAATCGGGAAGGGGGCCGGGTCTGTGGTGGTGGCTGGAAGGGGTCGGATCTGTGGTGGTCGCTTATATCTCGTTTATTCGGAGGAATTGAGATCTCGCGTTTGGCACGTGTTATACAGAAGGGGTCTTCTACACAATTATACGAAAAGCTCAAAATTCGTTTCTGAGGGTGTACTGTGCCTTTAATTTTCAAAGAATTCCTGGTACAGGAAACAAAAAGCCAAAGTCAGTACAGGAAATCACTTACCTAGGAATTTCGAAGCGCCAAACCTTTCCCCGACTTCAGGTTCAATGTCTTGTCCGCAGACTCCCGAAACAAACAAACCCCGACGTCAGGTTCGATGCGTTGTCCGCAATTTCTCGAGACATCCAAACAGGCACAATTAGTTTTTCTAGAGATTTCTCTTAACAGTTTTTCTCTGGTATTTAAGTGTTCTGTGGGGACTTTTCCCTATTAACCTCTTCTTAGTGGACTTACCTACCCAAAAACATGGAAAACTACAATGCGGTTCCTATCGTGAACACTGCCTTTAAGGGGTCTTCAGAGCTAAACCGACCGGCGAGTGATCGCCGAGCGTCAGCTTTGACGCTGCTCTAACGACGGTTCTATCTCGTTGTATGAAATACGAAAATGCACAAAATTCTTTAAGAAGTACAATACCGCTCGCAGAATTTGGTCAGAAGGCAAGCGAGGACGTGTTTTCCTGTCTTTTTCGTCCTTTTTGCTGACTCTCTTCAAACTCAACTTTTGCGAAATCAGGTTGATATTGATGATCCTGGCGTATTCATAACCTAATGGTAAAGCCCTGGTTTCGGGTTTCGTTTTTTCGTTCGCGTTTTTTTTTCGCATAACTCGCACAGAGAAACGCAGACAGAAACGGTAACACCCCATCCGCCACGGTACCGTAATTACAAACCTGGCTGATTGCAAAACTTTTGTAGTTCCCATCATGACCCCACGATGGCTAGACCATTGGGTAGCCCTCAACGCCAGGATCATGAATATCATCCCAGTTTCTCTTAAAGGCAGTGGTCACGATGAAAAACGTTATAGAAAAAACTACAAAAATCAGCTTGGATCAAAAACAGCTGAAAAACTATGAAGGTAGAGCGGTGAAAAACGGACCAGAATTAGAGTTTCTAGGGCCCAAAGATGCTAGTTCGTGCACACGTGCACAGCGATGACGAAAAAGATCGCATTCGCATGCCGAGAAGTCAAAAATCATCGACATTCAGAGGAAGAAATAAATGCAAATTTGTCGAATAAAAACAGTTGAACAATTAAAGCATCACTTCAGTCAATGTTTTTGACTAGATGTGTACATAAATCCGAAAGTTCATTGATTGAAATTCAAGTTCAAGCCAGCTGATGTTCTTGATATAAGAGGTCACCGATGCTGATGATGTGGAGTGGGCTCGTCCACCATCAAAAGACAAGAAAGTTAAGGCTTCAAATTTGTCCCAAAACAGTGGTTTTTTCGCGATTTTTTCTTATAGGTCCTACTACTCGAGACCTAGAAAAGGGTTTAGAGAGAAAAAGACGACAAGCATATTTGATCGCGACCACTGCCTTTAAAGTTGACTTTGAAGCGAGTTATTCAAAAAGGATAAGAAAGACTCGAAAACGCGTTTCTGAAACTGATCAAATCCTACCAGCTGTATTGTGACACTCTCATGTATATTGGATCTCGGTGCTGCTCAAAACGGTCGTTTAGGAGTGCCCTCTGGGATCGCTCTGGCAGTGATATCGACTCGAAATGCGTGGTATTTACCGGCTGACTTCTGTTTTGCTCAATGTCATTCGATGGTGTGAAATTTTGTTTGATGCTTTGTGAACCCTACCTGTATGATTTAGCGGTCCGTTTCCTACTCTTTTGGTAATTCGTAGGTGATGATTATTGAATTATAGGCGCCAGGCCGTGAGCGGCTCAGTGCTCCAATAAACGAAGAGGGTGGAGCTGGGACGAGTTAGCCGTCAGGACTTTCCATTCGGGACCGCGCATGATGGAAATCTGCCTTGCTGTTGGCGCTGGGCCGGGATCATACTTTCAGCGATGAGCGCCGCGACCCAATGTTTGTCATGTATATCGACCGAAAATCGATATGCCTGCCACGCACTGTCCCCTTCGCTTGTCGCGGGAAATATGATTTCGGCCTTATCGTTTTCGAACTGGCGGTCAACTCCTCTTCAGTTCAACACTTTTTCTATGTACCAGCACAGAGATTTTCACCGACCGATTGTACAGGGTGTTTTACTGGTAGCGTTCATATCTCGGAATATTTTCGCAGAGAAATTGCATAGATCTGGCCGTGAAACGCCTAACTTGCGCGAAATAGCATTGAGATAGCTCACGTTTGGCAGGGAAATATGAAAGCTAGCTGAGGCATTATAAACCCCTCTGCGAGCCACGTGGTGTACGATGCCGCGACCAGGCAGGTGAAACACGCTATATCACCTTGAGTTTCATGCAAACCGTTTTGTAGAGAAAATCTTTACTGAGCTGTATTGCTGGAAAGTTGTTGTGTTCATTTGTTAACGTTTCGGGTGTTTATTGTTAATGATTGTTTAGCCATAATTATGTGATGAATGAAAATGTGAAAATATCCTCATTGACTGTTACAGAAGCGATGCAGGCTAAAGTTCTGCTTGTGCGCAACAGTTTTGCCTGCAGATCAACTACCCTCAAGTAGTATCACACAAATCGCAAACGTTTATATATAGAAGTACAGGTGGATGAACTAGAACTAAACTCCCGCAAGTGCTATAGAAACTCTCCTCAACATAATCTCTCCTGAAGGTTGGACCCTCAGACCACTCGAATCGTAGATGAAGCGAAGTTGGAGCCGTAGGTTCCGCTTCCGAGTTGTACCACCGCCCTGCTGAATACTTCTTGCCATTTCGCGTTGTTCCAACCGGCGATGACTGCGTTGGTTACCTGATTTTAGAGGACATGATTTTCATACAGTACGACATGGAGTCAGGCCATCTCTAACATCGGCATGAATCGTGAAGTGACTTCGCGTTCACTGTTGAAGGTTGGCGCAAACCAGGTGCGCCTATGTTATAGCATAGGGCACAGAGTTTGCGCCAACCTTCGACAGTGGACGCGAAGTCTCTTCCCGATCCATGCCGACGTTATGTAAGGAGGTCTGGGTTTCGGGTGATGGTCTTAAGATAGTGGCAAAAAGGGCGGAGTGAACGGGGTGGAGGCAAGGACTGTGATTGGACACTTGGGAAAGTGACAGCCTACTATCTACTTCTCTGACGCTTTTTCTGTTCGACGCTGCCGAACTCTGCCTAACGCAAATTTGCAGAAAAGGTGCACGCCGTACTGCAGCGTCCTCATTGCTATGGATAGACGGCAGGTTAGGCTGCGCCAGAGAATAATAGAGCTACATAAGAGACGTAAAGAGTCTGCTGTCAGTTGCCGAATACCCTCCAATCACGGCGCTTCGCTCCTCCCCGTTTCTCTTCGACCTCTTCGCGGCCTGTCCGCCTTCAGAGCATTCCTCTGCATTTCAGACTTCTCCTCAAATCACAAGACGCCACAAAAAATTTCAAGGTTTTGGGCTCATCTTGTAGAGCTACGCTCATACGAGCGGATCACAATAGTTTCCCTGAAATTGTTCAAGGCCTTTACAAAGGAAGTTATGGCCTCTGAGATATGCTTAAACTTTTTAGGGCGGAATTTCGGTGGACGAGTTGAATCAGAGTTGTAATCTTGTTCATTCGCAGTCGCTGCATGAGATCGAAACAGGGTGAGGAGATGGACCGGCAATGAAGTGAAGAACGAACACGCGGGTAAAATTTATTCATCTATCTAGCCGCTATTGAGTTCGAAAGCCAAAAAGGGGGCGTGGCGCGTGGTAGAGTTTGAGGAGGTCGGGTCTGTGGTTGTCTCGCTCATTTGGAGGAATTGAGTTGGCACGTGCCATACTGGCGGGGTATACTACACAATGACATGAAATTCATAATTCAAGTCGTGCTGTGCCTTTGAAGGCAGTGTTCATTATGAATACCATAGTCGAGTTCCACTCAAAAATGGGGTCGTTTGGTCATGAGCTCACGAATAGTGGAGAAACAGAGAAAACAGTACTCAGAAGAAGTTGAAATAGGGGTTTCTAACGTAGAATTCACGTAATATATTTAGTGTGATGAATGCACTGGGCTGTGACGGTAGATCACCGCGCGAGCGATCCAAACCCCATTGGCCTGTGTTTCCTCCAACATCGCACGGCCAGCCGCCTGGTCCATGCGTCACACTAAATCGAAAACGGAAACCATACGTACAGGTTCAGGGCACGGACGAGCTTACGCGCTCTGCTAGTTTCCGCAAGCGCGCTCTAATGACGAAGTGAGTGCGAGTCTTTCAGGCTGGATGTGGTAGAGTTGCTTGGCAATTTGCCACAAGCTGGGCGCCACAAGGTCGTCAGAACGCTTGAGGCGGGGCGGGCCAAGCAGGTGTAATGGACTAACAAAATCTTCACTTCGCTTCCGCTTTTATCGATTTTTGGAACGTTTCCGCTGCTTTGTTAAACCCTATACCCTCCAGCATCTGCAAGCGTGGTGTTTCACACTGAAAACTCAAAGACGAGGATTATCGTGAACGCTGCCTTTAAAGGCAGCATACACGCTCGTAAACGTAATTGAGATAACTACGGAATAAGAATGGTGTGGCACCCAACACAACGCTCACGCACTTTGAAGCGTCAAAAACCACCGCCAATGACGCTACACGAGTGAGAAGTTGGCCCTGCCCCTGTATTTGCCCGCCCCCTGTATTTGCGTCCTCCTCCAAAACAGGGGTGCTGGGCCATTTCCACCGTCGTCGATGTGTGTGGTTTACCTATTGTACCTATTTCACCACCCACAAACGTCGCCGACGGTGGGAATGGCCCAGCACCCCTGTTTTGGAAGAGGACGCAAATACAGGGGGCGGGCAGATACAGGGGCGGGGCCAACTTCTCACTCGTGTAGAGTCATTGTGGGTCGTTTTTGACGCCTCAAAATGCGTGAGCGTTGTGTTGGGTGCCACACTATTCTAATTCCGTAGTTATCTCAATTACGTTTACGAGCGTGTATGCTGCCTTCAAAGGCAGTGTCCACGATAAATGCCGTTCTCGAGATTTTAGTGTGAGACACTAAGTTGGCAGAGGCTGGAGGGGATAGAGTCAAAGAAATCTGCGAAAACGGGCCAGAAATCAATAAAAGCGGCTTTCGAAGTTATCCCGTTGCGCCCCATCATTTGGTCCAGCTTGTGGCACCGCGAATGTTTTCGATGGCAAACTGCCAAGAAACTCTGCCGCGTCCAGCGTGATCGATTAGCGCAAATTCCGCGATCAGCGCTTGCTTGCTGAGCGTTTACGAAAACTAGCGGGGCCAGTAAGCTCGTCCGCACCCTGAACGTTAGAAACTGATATTTTAGCTTATTTTAAGCGTTTTTCTTTGCTGTGTCTTCACTATTAGTTGCCACACGACCACACTACTTTTGGGTCGATCTCGGGTGTAATATTCATCGTGAACACTGCCTTTAAGCAGGAGTGATGCGTGTGTGGCGTCGACCACTGCTGTTCCGATATGAGGTCTCTAACACAGCTGTGAATGCATCCAGCACGACCACTGGGTACTAGCAAAGCTCCAAATGCACAACTCAGGAATGCTCCAGACTTCATATGGCTAATGCTCGGCCAGGCGCTCAAACTAGATTCCGTAGTCGGACAGTGTATAGTCTGCCTGAATGAGACTGCCCGGCCACGCGGTCGGCGTGCGCGTTATGCGGGCGGAAAGCCATTTTCGCACAAGCCTTCCCGCGGCTTCGAAAAGCTGACTGGGATATTTCTCGTCATTCGTCTAACATTCCTGCTAATCCGCTAATAGTTTCGAAAAATGTCTCCGCTCCACATGCACGCCGACTGCGCGGGCGGACAGTCTATTTCGAACAGACTTTATATGTACATGACTCACCCTGAGTGTTCCTGGGTACGTAAGGTATATTGACGGCACAGGTTCAGCTGGTCTGACAGTTATGGTCACAGGTGCATTTGTTGTGTACAGGGAAGGATTAAGTGCGCAATGCTGAGATTTGCAGATGCTACTTATTGTGGAGCCGACAACGAAGCAGTTTTCTCCGCTCCCGAGTTGTTCTGAAATTCCATAGATTTCCTTTGCTCACTTATTATTCGGAAGGCTAAGCACCCTCATGTCTCATTCACGAGCATTTTACACTATCAGTTCTGAATCTCACGGCAAGTCATGACCGAGAAGGATGGATCAGTTGGCGAAATGCTAGGTTAGAGAGTGGGAGGGGCTTAGTGTTCAAAGACAATGGGGCGTATCGACCGCAAGTGAAAAATCCAGTTTTGCACCGAACGCGTGTATTCGCGTGCCAACCGCGCTTACGAATTAGTGCAGGCGGTCAATACGCCTGAGCTGCGTACCAACCGCTCGCGAGTTTTCCTCGATGCAAACGGACCGCGTGACGATGCGTACCGACTGCGTGGCGTTGCGTAAGAGACTTCGCGGCAATGTGTACCAACCGCGTAGTAGTGCTTACCGACCGTGTGGCAGAGCGTATTGACTGCACTAATTTGCGTGCAAAACGCGCGCAAATTTCGTTCCGAACGTCGCCCATCTCGCGATCAGTACACACACAACTTGCCCGCGGTTATTACGCCCCATTGTTTGAGGAGAAAGTTCGAATAGAGGCAGGAGCTAGTTAACACAAATAACATTAGTTTGCATACGCACGTTGAGTCTGTGGAGAGCCTGGATAGACGTTGCGGAAAACGGCGCTGCACTGAAGTGGAGTATATCTCGATGAGAAAGTGATCTGGTTCGTTACTGTATTTATCGCTTCCACTCCCAAGCCGGCACCAAGAACTTCCACTGCGATGACCTTTTGGATCTAAAGAGGATATTTCACTGACTTCTTTGTGTGACTTGAAAGGAAAGGGGTCCACAACTTGGTACTGGGGCCCTGTGTATACCTCTACCCGAGCGCTCCCATCCCTACGAAGCTCACCCACGATCGGTCAATAGGCTGATATTAGCAATCACAGAAGGGCTTCTCGGGGGCCGGGACGCTCGGGAAGAGGAGAATTGGCATGCGGCCGACCAATCCTATCTGAACGTATCCTACATTCTATCAAACGTCGTCAACTCACCGCTAATCTCACATAGTTAGTGATTGCGTCACGTGCCGCTTGTTCGCTCCTGGCTATTTCTGGTGCTTCATTTAGCGCAGCCTGATTAGTACTGTACGCCATCTGTACTGGTAAGGTGAAACCTGTCACATCGAAGTCGATTCTTCTCTCTGAAATTAGAATGAGGTAACCAACTTGCCGCATCACTCCACACTGTTAGCTTGGAAGATGTGCTTTGAAATGTCCAAAAACGAAGAGCACCATTGGACTGCTCGTTTTTGGAACTAATTTTGATAGAATATGTTGTTACCTACCTTGACCGGGCGGAAGAGCTGAGCATGATAAAGTCGTTGGAATAGTCAGTATGAGAATCAAAAGACCGCCGCAAATCACTGATGTAGCCTTTCCGTTGATCATGGCCGCGGCTATGATTAATTTCCTTGATCTGCATAAGTGTTACGTTCACTTTCATCCTTTTTTCCGAGGCCTAGCATGTCGTGCGCCTTTTTTATCTAGTAACAATCCTTTACACTCAGGCATCGGGTGCGGCATGCACTATTGAAGGGGTTATGTTGGGGTTAGGGCTAGGTGCCTTTTATGATTACCTCGCGAGGGTTGGAAAACCAATCATTTGTGCCCAGCCAACCCTAGCTAGTAGGCTAGGGCAGCCGAGACCCTGCTGAGACACGAACTACTATCAGCGGTATCCGGCCCCCACCGGATAATCACGAGGGCGTCGCTTGCTAGCACCTACCCCCACCCCAACATAACCCTTGAGATAGTTCATGCCGCACCCGGAGGCAGAGTCAAACTCACGCTGACTATACGGAGTGCTTAAAGGCGAGCTCAAAATCACTCTCAACTTATTTTGTACAATCAAACAGTTCGGGATAGCTGACATCACCCATGAAACTTGAAGCTCTGATAAGACCCTTGAAAAAGGGCCACCTGAAAACTGCTGTGGGGTTGACCATCTAGCGCTTTTTCATAAAATGTTGATTTTGACGCAAACTTTGAAGGCAGTGTTAACGATGAATATCGCACTCGAGTTCGACCCAAAAATGGTAGTGTTTTGTCGTGAGGTTACTAATAGTGAAGAAACAGGGAAGAAAAACGTCTAGAATACGTCAATATAACGGTTTATAAATTCAGGGCGTAGACGAGAATCATGGGCCCTGCTGATTTCGGCAAGCGCGCGCTAATCGCGAAATCTGCGCGAATCGATAATGCTAACTGCGGCAGAGTTGCTTGGCAATTTGCCATCGAAACGTGTGCGGCGCCACAAGCTCGTCAGATTGGGGGCGGTACGACTTTTTGTCTGAAAATGGTGCTGGAAAAGTACATTTCATCTGGGATGGTTACTAAGATTTATAGTGATTCTCTTTCAGACATCGGGGCGGCACGCATCATTGAAGGGGTTATGTTGGGGATAGAGGGTCCGGGCCTTTCATGGTTGCCCAGCGAGGGCTGGAAAACTCTAATCTTTTGTGACCAGCCAACCCTACTCAGACAGTCGTGGGGTACTACATCGGCACAATAGTTGTTGTATCCCTGGACAAACATCGGTTTCAACCCTTCATTGTGAGCAGGAGTTGCTGCTAACGACCGTATATGCTGCCAACATATGTATGCTGGGGTTCAACAACTCTTTATCGACGATCTTTCCCGCAAACGGGGAAGAACATCCACTACTGACCTCTTTAGCGGTGTTGGGTATGATCTCTACCACGGCCCATAGCAAGGAGGTCAACCTTGTCACGGTCCGCAACAAAGTCATCATCTTCGCCGCGGTCCACAACGAGGAGGCTTCCCTCGCGATGGGCCATGGGGATGATCCCCTCAGCGTTCGAAATTGGCGTCCAAAAAGTGAAGCAAACTCACATTCCCAGACCGGCCTCGAACGGCCAACTGTCCTCTTAGTGAGACTG
This sequence comes from Aplectana chamaeleonis, assembly GCA_029168955.1. Taxonomy (NCBI): domain Eukaryota; kingdom Metazoa; phylum Nematoda; class Chromadorea; order Rhabditida; family Cosmocercidae; genus Aplectana; species Aplectana chamaeleonis. The sequence continues at coordinate 1,143,178 of JAPDOI010000219.1, read as the reverse complement.
GCCGCCTTATATACCCGCCGCCGTCGTACAAGAGGATTCATTCGTATCAGACAAATCAATCGAGGAGAGTGTCAGCGGACACTAGGAAAGGGGGGGGGCTGCCGAACCCACTCGTGTCATGGTAAACAAAGGAGTTGTATGCGAGTACAAACAGCAGGAGCTACAGCAGGAGTGCTGCTATTCTCTTTGTACCCGAGTGCAATCCCTATTGTGCCGCCGTACTACCTCACGACTGTCTGAGTAGCTGGAAGGCAGGGGCAGCAGAGACGCTGTTGAGACACGGTTAAATAGTAATCTCCAACCCCTGCGGGTAATCTCGAAGGCGGCGATGCCCCAACCTCTGCCCTGACCACAACGCAACGTTCGCGATAGTGCCTGCCACCTCTGGAGGCAGGGCCAGAATCACGTTGTTTCGTGCACCAGCGTGAAGGGACCAGATAATCATCGTTCTTTTGTTTAAAACTTGGAAAACTTGGACAAACCATAGGGGTCACATTTTCCCACACTTCCTGTGAGTAGTATGTATGAAATCCCCGAAAAACGTCAAAACACTATGAAGGAAGTGAATTTCGCGAGCTACAACGCTGAAAACGCTAAGCTCTAGCTCACGCTGAAGGCCTAATAAGCTGTAATTCTGGAAAGCATAATATTTTGACTAAAAAAGCAGCGCAGGCTAGTTATGTTCGTAATAGGCAAGAATTCTAATACAGTATTTCGTGTTTTCTTATCCAATCATTTTCTTTTTATATGAACTGGAGATGAGTCAAATTTATAAGGCGATGTAAATCATTCAATTTCGACAATGATAGGAAGCAATAGCATTCCGTTATTGACTATCTTACTAATTGCATGTATTAATAGAGCGACGGCAAAAGGCGTGGAATTTGATGAATTCTGTCCGTCGCTATACGATTCTGCAAAAGCAAAACTCCCATGACAAAAACCGTTTTTAGTTCCTTATAGTGCATGCATGAGAACAACTTTGTGGGTGTAAAGACTTACCTAAGGTAATCATACCATGGAATAGGTCAATACATGTGAAAAGGAGACAAGTGCAGTAGCATTGACTGCTGATACGGCAGCTATTTGAATTGTTGACATGGAGAGCCACATGTTTGTCAACACCGGATCGAACCAAAATCCCTAGACTCCGACAGTTATTGGAAAAGGTGTCAGAGCAGTTTATCCCTAAACAGTTCTTATACACTGCGTTGCATTAGTATACGAACACCTTAAAAATTGATAGATCGAATGATGAAGTAAGATTTTGCAGCTGCCGAGATGTCGTACGTTCGTGCCGTGGCAGTGTGGAGGAAAGAAGATCGCCTCCGTGCAAACCGACGTCAACCCCTCCGAGAAGAGGGTTTTTGTCGAGAAGATTTTGCATAAGAGTAATAGTTTCTGTGTAATCAGCTACGCTGAAAACAATGATTCACATCATATCACCGTTACACCTCGATATGGTGTCCGATTATGCAGTAGACTCTATTTTTTGCTTGTTGCATAAGTATACGAACACTCCGAAAACATAGAAAGTTATCAAATCTTTGCCATAAAATCGCCAACAAAAAGTCGTAAGTATGAAATTGCAGGACCATTGCGTGAAACCAGCTTGAGAAAGATAAGATAGGTCTGAAAGGCTCAAGCTGAGCTGCTTGAGAACATTCTCCTTGGGTTCGCATCACGCATCAAGAATGACCTCTTCAGAGCATTTAATTTGTCGTACGGCGTCTCGATCTAGCAAATTTTTCGAGGACGGATCTTCAGAAAGCTTTTTCTTGGAGTTCGTATCGAGGCTTATGGCTGAGCAAGCCAAATGGTCAATATGAGTGATCCGAAACCACTCCTGCATTGACAGGCCGGCATGGATTGATGCGTTTCCCTGGGCACACTTGAGCCGCTGACGCCTTCGATCACAAAGAAACGGTAGCAGTCGAGAGGGCAAAGCTTCTTGGTACTTTTCTGGTAGTATTCTGTTTAAAACAAATGCAGTGCCGACCTTACCGGACTGCTGAAGAAGGTCTACACCACAACGCTGCCTTCTCCGAAAAATCGTCGGCTGACATAGGCCGGCTCCTTGCTAAGATCTTTCCAGTTTTATCTTCAACCATCAGAATTATCCTAGTTCGACTTCTTCTCATTGGAGAACAGACCACAAAATGCCAATCTTAAATCAAAGCCTCCAAAAACGGAACGCCCTGATCGAGTGACTTTTTTCCACTTTCTGTTAAAGGCAGTGTTCACGATGAAAGACGTTTTTCCGTTTTTTCGCCTATCTTAAAAACGGACCCATGCTGATTTCAATGATGTCCCTGGAATCGTACAAGACCCACTGGATACGGAGTTACGGCCCCTCAAAATTCAGCTAGGAAAGAAAGCATTGTGGAGGAGTTGTCCAAGACTTGTAACTCCCGTTTTTTGCAGCCGATGTGTGCGAGCTGATCTGAATAAAGAGAGACGTTGAGAATGAAGGGAAGAACGAGGCTTTTGATCGGAAACCATTGCTCATCTAACTACGAATTCAGGGAAACTGTTATAGGACGTGGGCGGAGGGTTGGCTGGCCCACGAGATTTTCACCCATTTACCGGCCGTTTTTCGTTGCACTTTCGTTCTTAATCTTCTTAGAAGGACCCAAAGCTTACGTTTTAGTAGAAAAAAACGTGCAACTTTTTCTTCGTTAACACTGCCTTTAATGTTTGACCGTGCGAACCGAAGACGGGCAATGTTGTGGCGACGCCCTGAGCAAAGAATTTCTCCCTAACGGTTCTCACAATGTTGTCTCAATGGTGGCCGGAACATATGATGGTGTATCCTGAGACATTCAGCACCATTTCGGAACGAGTCGTCGAGGTTGACACAATGGCGTTGGATGCTAGACCTCCATCTTGGACAGTGAGCATCCTCGGCCGGTCTGAGCGACAGTGGATGCCACACAAGCAAGTAAACCGCAAAAAGTTCGGAATGCAAGCAGCTGACCGTCAAAGCTGCCGGGAAATCTATCGGACACCGAGTCCAGCGGCGCTCGAAGCTTCATCCTGAGCTTGTTCTCTAAATTTAATATAAGAACCACGTGGTATGTGAATGAGATTTTCCACTAAGCATCCCGTTTTTGGAATCCATTTTAAACTAGAAGTTTTGCAGTGAAAATCACGAGATAACCACGTTTTTTAAGTGTTCGTATGCTTAAGCAACAAGCCAAAATTGGAGTCTGTTTCATTACAGGAAAACATATCGAGGTGCTGCGGTAATATGATGTGAATCATGGTTTTTAGCGTAGCTGATTACATAGAAACCAATATTCCTATGCGAAATCTTCTCTCAACATTCGATACATCATTTTTCAAGGTGTTCGTATACTCATGCGACGCAGGTATACGATGTTCGAAAGCGACGTATGCCTTCAATTATATAGCCGAGTAATTTGGGTGAGCCCCCATTCCCCCATCGCAATATGTTAGGCTGCGCGATGAAATCGACGCTATGCATGAAAGCACGACACAATGGGGTTGGCAGCATCTCCAAACACCTCCCCAAGCAGCAATGAAGGGTTGATTTCAATTGTTCGGCAACGTTTTAAGAGGGCCTATACTCTGCCCGAGATTCCGGTTACCCCGTGTAGCCAGCTTCCGTTTGGGGCGAATTTTTAAGTCGTAACACGCTGAGATGTTTTCTTAGTTCCTCCAGGTCAGCGTGATATAAGCGACCACCGCGGGCTCGACCCCCTTCACTCACCATCACGAGCCACATCCCTCTCCTGATTTAAAACTCAATAGCGGCTACATGGATAGATGAATTTCAACCGCGTCTTCCATTTTAGCTCCCCTGCCGGTTGCCTCCTCATTCTGCTTCGCTCTCGTCCAACGACTGCCAATGAAGACTAATACAGGTCTGGGAAAACTCTTCCATAAAATTTTCTTCCACACAGTTCCGAGGACCCATAACCTTGTTTAGAGTGGCTCCTGAACGACTTCAATAATACCAGTGTGATCGGCGTGTGATTTCCCCCGAGATAAGCATAGCAGCCGAAAAAAATAATTTTTGGGCGTCCTCTGCCTTTAGGCCTCGGCACTGTCGAGCTGGTGTGGCCACTTCGAGACAAAAAGGCCGTTTCGTCTTTTATCTTGATTCTCTAGCATTGGGATCCGACCGGCACCATCCTGTTATAGTCTTTAGGCACCTTTCATAAAGCGTGCCACTCCTACCGAAGCGATCTACCTTAGCGGAGCGTCGTTTATACTGTTCTTATCGGAACGAAATTCCGATCCGCAGTTGCTGCACAATGATAATCGTGTAGCCTGCTGCAACAGCGGTTGTCTGCAACAGCGGATCTAAATTTCGCTACGATACGGACAGTATACGGTCGGTACAGACAATACTTTGCATTCCTAATTGTGGGTTGGCGCAAACTCGCTGCTCATTTGCTATAACATGTGTGCACCGACTCTGCACCTCTAGAGCGGTTACTGTGATCGATCGTATAATTAATTATGTTTGAACGCTGTTCCGCCCAAATCACCGCGGCGGTGAGGCGGAGGAACGGCTACGATCACCATCGATACACACATTCAATGAAAGAGCCATATGGCGAGGACTATAAAAAGCCCAGTGCCGCGCCGCATCGGAGATCGACGACACAAAAAGGGAGGAGCCTGAGATCAGCTCGGCTAGCTATATAAGACGCGCGCGGCGCTACAGGCATGACGTGAAAGCTGCGACTTTCCGGCGCGCGAGCCGTGTCTACCCAGCCGTCGTGATCCAAAGCTCTGCCCTTTGTGTGTTTTCGACCAACAAGCCAAAAAATGCATAGCCGCTGCCCAAGAGAGCGGACCGGATAAGCAAAGACTATGAAGGTCGCCTCAGGACCTGGGCAGAACGGCATCGCGGAGGGACCTTATTACAGGGATCGTACTACCGTCGTGGAGACACAGGCGAAAATGTGGTATCGATGAATCGCCGCGATAATGCGCATCGGGAAAAATCGATGGCTTTGATCGGCAGAACGGCGGTCCGAGGTGCGGTAAGACCCTAATTATACACCAGCGGAATGAAAACGTCCCGAAATGACATTGCCACCGCTTGCTGCGTGGATCAGGGACTTGTCTGCAGTATTGCGTCTTTTACGTCTTTGACGCAATATTGCAGACTAAACATTTCCGGGCTTTCAAGCCTCTATCACTTGTTTATTGCAGAAGTCACTAGAAATGTATCGCTCTTATCAAAGAAGTGCTCATTATGTCCTTTTTGTGATATTTTAACAAGTTAACGATATGAAAAATAATCAGCTGATGGAAATTGGCAAATGTCCAACCAGGATACAGTATACAGTGCCGCGGAGTGTAAAACTGCTGGGTGCGGTTTTTCGGCGCATTTTCTGGGAAAACTGTTCCTTTTGGCATGCCTCAGTACAGTTGGGACGCACATAAGTGGTAGCTGTCTTGCTATTTCCGCAGCGTCCCGATGGTGTATAACTACGACCTAAAGGACGAGACATTCTTCCCAAAACGGTTCAGGCCCCGTGTTCTCTCCCCTTCCCCATTTACAGAAAATCGAGCAAATATGCATACCTCATGCAATTTTGAGCCACTATGGCTATAGTAATAGCTGCTAAAAAATTTATTCAAGTGGGTAAACGCTGTTGTATTAACCGTTTCCGAATGATTATCTCATCCCATTCCACTCCAAGAACTACCGTTCTGCTTACCAAAACAATCGATTCCCTCTAATACGCAATACCGCGGCGATTGATCAATACCGCTTTTTCCCACGCATCGCCGCGACGGTAGTGTGATCCCGGCCTATGATGGGCTTCCGTATCGATAAATCGCCGCGACTAATCAATACGGCAGCCCATCAAAAGGTCGCGCCGTGCCGCGATGCCACTCTGCGCGCTGAAAATCATTTCCAATTTTTTTGTGTACATTCAAACCATTCGGGCTAGCTGGCATCATTCACGAAACTTGAGCCCTGAAAATGCGCATCTTATAAATCATGGCCACCTCATAACTGCGCTAGGATCGATCATCTATCACATATGGGTCGATCATCTAGCACTTTTTCATTGAATGCTGATGCGACCGTCAAACAACATGGAAAACATTTCTCGCACAAGCTCCTCATGCAGGAAAACTTCGAAAATAGCAGTGACGAGGCCTCCGAACGCAGGAAAATTTCAAAAACGATTTTTCGCGCCAAATTCAAGTCTAATTTGACAGTGCATTCGAACTGGGTTTTCTATAGGAATCAAGGTTTATCAGCGGCTCTTTCGACACTTTCGTTCCCTACAGAGGCTAAGCTATACGAAAACGTGATAAGATAATAAATGATTTTCGGCGCGGATGATGCCTTTAAGGCTTATGCATAATAGCCTTACGACAAATGTCGCATCGCAATGATAGGAAATAAAGGGCCGGCACGAAGTTGAGTAGCCGCTGTTTACCCTTCATCGTAGCGGTGCGACTTTTGCAGCCAGACTCAGATGCTGCTACAGGGGCATACAGCGACCTCGGCGAGTTCCGCTGTTTAAAACTTGATTAGGCGAAATAGAAACAGTACATCACTCAGCTTTCTATTGAGCACTGGATTGCAATATTTTCAACCTTTCATAGTGTTAGTGACTCTTTCTAACTAGGGTCCGAACGCAAAGTGGAGTTTTGGCAATGGTTTGTTGTGGGAGAGGTAAAAAGAAGTAGTTTGAAGTTCAGGAAATTTCCCCAATGCGAATGGGTAGATCAAAAACTGCAAAAATACAATTTTTGGATTACAGAACTTTGAACATTTCCGTCCCTAACTTCGGTAAAGGTGGTTACTTGGGGCGCTAAACATGAGTGTAAGGTCTTCTTTCCGTTTTTTCACAAGGATACTGTAAGTTGCAGTTGGAAAAGTATCATTTGTCTACTGTAACCGACCGTAGTCTTCCGTAAAACTAAAAACGGACCTAGTATTCGTGTTCAGCGCCCCAAAGTCCCGCTTGGACAATGTTTGAGCTGAAAGTCCTCGAACATCTAAAATCTTTAAAAAAAACTAATTTTCTGTGGTTTTTGATCTACTCAGCTGCATTGAGGAAATTTAGCAAGCTTCAGATTGTTTCGACTCTTCTCCCCACAACATTTTTTGAAACTCCTGTTTGCGCGGAGATCAGCCCCTACCAAGACCATCTATTGAAGCTTGCCCTCATTTCACTATGAACCTTCATACCTTTCTCGATAATTTTATGCTTTATGGGACAAGAATGAGATAATCGCATATATATATATACATATATATATATATATATATATATATATATATATATATATATATATATATATATATATATATATATATATATATATATATATATATATATATATATATATATATATATATATATATATATATATATATATATATATATATATATATATATAACTCCTACTTCGACCAGTTTCATGGATACTAAGAAATCTTATATAAAAAAAAGAAATGAAAAGAGGGAAAATAACATTTACGATCGGTCAACACATATCAGCCGCTTGGAAAACGATCTTGATAGAGATCACGAAAACTATAGAAAATGACCCCATCAGTCCGTTCCTCTCAGGAGCCGCCCCTAACCAGTAGCAGGATCTCTCATGAGAGTTTCGTTGTGTCCAAGGCCAATCGGAAAGGTGTTTCGCTGCGCGACTTCCGATTGGGGCACATCCGGAGTTCGCCTAATTCATGTGAGAAGCCGAACTGATAGCGTCTACCTAATTTCATGTGCACGTATTAGCATATCACTTCGAAACAACAACACAACAATAGCCATCAATAAGCCAATTAATTAACCAACAATGGTTGTGGTAATAAGGCTAAAACCCAAAAATCAACACGTTATGGTGCAAAAACAACAATTTCTCCAACTCTTCCTGATCCCAGTGCTTACGTAATTCGCCACTAATCAGCTCTAATTGTGAGAAAACGGCATTGCATTCTACTGAAATTCCAGGAGCTGACAGGAACTTCAATGCTAGTTTTTTGATGAGCGGATATTTGGCTGAGTTGACGTCATTCTGCCAGAATTCGTACGGATCCGTGGCGAAGGATGGATCATGGGAGAGATAGTCTTCCAGTTCCTGAATTGGAATGATAACTCTAAGAAACTGCTGCCACTTTACTGCAAACGATTCCTGATATTTTCACAGGATAAAATTTTTGTAAGTGTCCGAGGGTGATTGACCATTTACAGTCAACGCAAGCTGTCGCTTCGCGACACGCATCTAAGGTTAGGATCATACTTCTCGCAACCAGCGACAGTGCACATAAGGCATATCAATTTTCAGTCGATATGGATGGTAAACATTGCGTCTCGTCGCTCGTCGCTGGATGTATGACACCGGCCTAAATCAAAGGCTGAGATAATACTTTCGTTACGGCGATGCGTGAAGAAGGCGGTGTCGCTCAATCGCGGCGATATTGCACTGTGGATGGTATCGCTTGTTCTCACAAGAAGAAAGGCAGATTGATGAGTAGAACGGAATGACTCAAGAATCCTTCGTTTTTATCTACATCGCCAAAATTGTCGGTAAATATGAATATCGCCGCGATTTTATGGCAAAGTTGCCGAACGGAGAGCGGCGCTGATGCCAAAATGCATATTGTGCTTCTCTGGGCCAAATTCCGGTCCTCAATTGCGCCTCGACACGCTATGCGGCCGCGCGCCTTCGAGTCAGAAGAGTTTCCAGCACCACAGCCGCCGACCTGTTGGCTCTAGGTGGGTTTTAGAAACTGGAAAGTAAACAAAATTTGAGAAAACTGTATAAAAAAGCCATACTGGGTCGGCTTTAGCGCTGGAAGCTCGACTGACTCAAGCGCGTGCGGCCGCAAAGCGTGTCGAGACGCAATTGCGGACCAGAATTTGGCTCAGAGAGGCACAGTATTGGCCCGAAATTTCGGGAATCTGGTCGAAAGCTATGGTTTCAACCGATTTCGGATGAATATCTCATACGAGTTCACTCAAATGACTGCCGTTCTGCTCATTAAAACAATTGGTCCCCTCAGAAGCGCAACATCGCCGCGATCGATGAACAACGCTTTTTCCTATGCATCGCCGCGACGGTAGTATGACTACGGCCAAATACTGGACATATGTCGCAAGGTGACAGCTCGCGTTTTTCCCTATTGCTGAAGGCACCTTTGTGACTGGTAAAAGAACGTTGTTCTTCCAAATTCTCGAATTATGAAGATCGTGCAACTTTAGGCGACAACGGACATTAAATATGATCATCCACGAAGAGGATGAAGCTCCCTAGTTAGTGCTTTTCAAGTTTCTGTACCTCTTTGAAGTAAAGGACTATTCATACTCCGCCCCTCCCGCTCCGCCATGGCGACACCACTGGATTACTCATACCTCACTGGAGGAGCGGGAGGGTGAAAAATCATTTATACTCACCCCTGCGCCCGCGCGGGCCGCTTTGGATGAGAGGGAGAACACGAGTATGAATAGCCCCTAAGAAAACTATAACGCCAAGCAAATTGTTTTTCTACATGCCAGATTAGTCATACGTCTGTCTCAACTCAAAACTTTTCATTTCGAGGCCAAATTTATTTTGTTCCATCGCGATGTAGAAAGGGAAGACACGCCCAGGCAGTGTAGGGGAAGCGACGCAGCGTACGCGCGCGCGATCGACTCGAGTAAATTTCGCTTTGAAGTAGAGAGAATCAGAAGCGGTCGCGAGAGAAGTGTGAATCATTTTACTGTTCGAGAAACAGTTGGAACAGATTGAAAAATGACTACGACGGCGCGGAACTGCAAGGTAGCGCCCCGTAGCGCCAGCCATGAGACATACTGTGCCTCTCTGGAAAAAATTTTCGATCCGCAATTGCGTCTCGACACGCTTTGCGGCCGCACGCGCTCGAGTCGATCGAGTTTCCGGCGCCGAAGCCGACTCGATGTGGCTTTTTTACAGTTTTCCGCAATTTTTTCAGTTTCCAGATTCCAGAACCCACCTAAAATCAACAGATCGGCGGCTGCGGTGCTGGAAGCTCTTCTCACTCGGGAGCGTGCGGCCGCAAAGCGTGTCGAGACGCAATTGCGGACCGGAATTTGGACCAGAGAAGCACAGTACAGTGCAAGAATTGCGGTGTTATGACCGCAACCGAACACCGCGCAATACTTCACCAAGATGCTGACCGCAGGCCGCGCCAGCAGATGGAAGAGACACTTTGCATCCACGTTAGGACGTCGTACATTCAGAAGTTACACCCCTTAAGAAAAATCAGTGAAGGTTTCACACTCAGCTTTAAATTTAAAGGCAGGGCTCGCGATAAAAACGATTCGTGTGCTATCCTAAAGAGAAGGTATACTCTGTTTATTTCGAATTGCACAAAACATGGTCCGCCACCGGCCCTCCATGTACCGTAGTGCACGCGTTCTCGGCCGATCTCGGTGGACATGCGAATCAATACGCCAGTGCCGCGGCCACTAACTCACCAGGTTGACGGTGCAGTGGCAAGGTGGGGGGTTGAGTGGCGGCGGCACTATTGATTCGCATGCCCACCGGGGTCGGCCGAGAACACGTCCATGGACATGCACTTCGGTACATAGAGGGCCGGTAGCGGACCATGTTTTGTGCGATTCGAGATAAACAGAGTATAGATTTGGCCACCACAAAAGTAAAAACAAGTGAAATGTCGGAGGAAAAACGTTCAGGAACATGTTACTGCCTGGCTTCCGCCCGCTCCAGATTAACGAGATCTTTAAAGACAGCATACACGCTCAAAAATGATATCGATTTTAGGGAATGAATCGAAGGTCTGAAGCTATTAATATTCAGAGATAGCGAGAAAACCAGGGGAAAATTGACCCAAATGAAGATTTAACGGTTCGTTGTATATTGGCCCAGATGTGGACGAGTTGTACCGCATCGGCTAAAATAGCGGAGCTAGCGACAAAGTTGTTGGGATAACGACGCTAATGTACTCGTATGGCCCTATATGGAACGCTTACGACGTTAGAAGCGTAAAAAATGTGCCAAAATGACCATAATCGAACAGTGAACATTTGTATTGAGGGGCGGAGCGCGTATCGGTGGGCGAAGACAGGATGATTTTGTGACTCAATACGGCTCAAATACGGTCACTTTAACTCGTTTGCAACTCTTCCAACTTATTGAGGGCTCTTGTAGGGCCTGTAAGACCCCACTAATGTAGTTATCTCAACAACTTTTGCGAGCGGGTATGCTGCCTTTAAAGGCAGTGGTCGCGATATATTTCTTGTCTTTTAATGGTGAACGAGCCCACTCTACATCATCGGCATTGATCATCTCTAATATCAAGAACATCGGCTGGTTTGGAATTGAATTCCGATCAATGAACATTACTCATCTGGTCAAAAACATTGACTAAGGTGCTTGCTTTCATTGTTCAACTGTTTTTATTGGGTAAATTTGCATTTATTTCTTCCTCTGAATGTCGATGATTTTCGTCTGCTCGGCATGAGACTGGGATCTTTTTGAGCGGCGCTGTAGACGTGTGCACAAACTGGCATCTTTGGGCCCTAGGAACTCTAATTCTAGCCCGATTTTCACCGCCCTACCTTCATTGTTTTTCAGCTACTTTCGACCTAAGCCGATTTTTGTAGTTTTTTTTCGATGACGTTTTCCATCGTGATCACTGCCTTTAAAATACTTGCTTTGTCGTCTTTTTTGCGCCTTCAGTAGTTGCAGAACACTTTGAGAGACTATTAACTACTTGGCAGCGAAATAGAAGACGGAAAAACAAGCATTTTCGAAAATCTCGTTTGTTGGGGGCGGACGAACACCCACCAATTAGCCGTTCGAACTTGATTCTGTGCGTTTTTCCTGCAACTTTTCTCTTAGTTTCACTACTGTAAAGACCAAACCTGTCTTCTCACGAAGACAGCTCAACAACCGTTGTTACCACAGACCCTGCCTCTGGGTCCCTCTAAGAAGAGTAAGAACGGAAGAGCGACAAAAAAACACCCGACCCATTGGGTCACCCCCTCCCCACGTCATGTAGCAGTTGTCCTGCGTTCGTTTCACCACAGGATCAGTTGCCGGATTCTTAAGATTTTTTATCGCGAAAGATTCTGGCAACCAAACATGTGTATTGATACATCATATTCTTTGAGTTTTCGATGCAAGAAGCTGAGAACACAATCACCTTGCTAAAAATTGTGAAGCGCAAAACCGTTTAGGAAGTAAGGTTTCGCGATCTGTTTGCAGTCCCCCCAACAAGGCGTAAATAAATATTTCAGAGGTTTCATCAAACAGTTTTCTCCGGTATTTGAGTTTCGTGAAGTCCTTTCCCTAATAATCTCTTCTTCGTGGTCGTACCTACGCAAAAACATCGAAAACCGGAATACGGCTGCCGAAAATCGACGGCGCCCTCTAACACCCCTCTCTCGGATCAGTTCCAACATTTCTATACCTGACGCAAGAGGAAGTAGAGCAGAATTCCTACGGCAGCGATTTGAGAAGAACTAGATTGTTGAAGATGATAAGAAAAAAAAATAAGAAAGGCTGAGATAGATCAAGTCTGCCCGAATGAGACTGTCCGCCCACGCGAGCGTATTGCGCGGCAGTCGCGAGGGCATTTTCCGACGATGTTGCGTAAAGACACCTCTAGTCGCCGTCACGCGGCGTGGCTGGGACGTCGCGGTGCGATGGAGCGCGCTCTTCACAGTACACATTCACCGCTAGTCGCATCGTGATGAGGCCCAAGCCGCGCCGCGCGACGGCGACTAGAGGTGTCTTTACGTAACATGTTTCCCGACGAGCCTCCCCACGGCTGTGAGCAGCTGACTGCGATAGGGTACACTACTCGTATACTAATTCTGTTAATCGCCTCTCAGCTCCGAAAAAAATGCGTCCACGACGGCTCCTCGACAAGCGACCGCGTGAGTGGACACTGCCTTTCGAACAGACTTCACATATCACGCCTTTCCGACTCTGACTCCTCATGTATCACAGCCAGAGCTGAAACTTCCTCGTGCTTAGGTGCAAATATGTTTCAATTTTGGAGCACTGATCAACAAGATTTCAAGTCTTGAACAACACCATGTAAAAAAGCTAATTCTTACCGCTAAAGCTTTAGTGCTGGCTTCAATCTTGCAGAAATTGGCTGGAGCCGACATTGGCGGCGGTTCGAGCTTCCGAAAAGCGATGAAAGGGTTCGATGAGTCTTCAAACATCGGCTCCGGTTGAGATCTCACTGTTAAGTTCACGGGCAGGAATGCGATTTCCTCCAACTTTTCAAGGAAAGCCTGTCGTTTATCCGTGGAGAAATATGCGGCTCGGAAGCGTGGATCAACTAATGTTGCCATGAAAAACTCGTCCTGTTCCTCGCATCCACGCATCAATTCTTCAAGCGTTCCACATATAGCTTCCTTCACCGCCTCCAGACAAGACATGTCCTCCTTCAGCTGACGAACAATTACTTTGTAGAGGGGGACCACGACAGAAATCGGCGTGAAATAGCGATGCCTCACAAGACCAATAGCGAAATCTATCGGTTTCAGTATGCTGACGATTTCTCGAATCCGCTCCCAATCGGCACCGTCGAATCTTGAGTTGTCTGGATTTCCTTCGGCTAGTACGAACGCCAAGCTGGTCTTCTCCTCCAGCATTCGACACAACACCGCATACAAGCAGATCCAGCACATTCCATTTCTCTGAAATCCACTCTACATTACGAAACGCACTTTTCAAAGAAAAAATAAAATAAAAATGTTGTGGACCAAAAGTATTAAGCGAGCAAGTTTGACACCAAACGCAGGCTACTGTTGCTATTCTACACGACTACTAGGGTGACATTGTATGAGCACAGCGTGTTCGATGCATTTCAGAATCCTACTTGGTTTCATTGTGGCTGCACTAGGCGTGGCGTATCTGTGGGTATGTATCCTGGTGCTGATGGTGGCAGTGGGAGGTTAGCTCCAGGTTCGATCATTAATCATCGATATCACGGGCGCATAAAGGGTAGTGGCAAGAGGCGCCACTGTCACGCACCAGGTTAACTGATCGATTTCCGCCCAAAGCACATCAAAGCATAGCCCTACATCCTTCTGGGATCGGTAAGTTGGTATTAGACTTGTGTGGGAGGATATGAACACTCTCTTGAACATCGGCAGCTCTCAGAAAGTCATTATGAAGGCCCAATACACATTCGGATGGTTCTAGCCATCGTATCGATTCTGAATGAAAGCCGAATGTGGTGCGCGTTCTTTCTATTCTCTATCACGAGCAGGGTTCGGCGCTGGGTGTGGAGCTCCATGGAGGGGGTCTGTGCTGCCGAAGGCAGAAGGGGGGGGGGGGGTATCGGGTCCAGGGATGTGCGGCAATTGCCGTTTGCTGGCCGTTTTCGGACGATTTTTGTCGAATGTCGTTTGCCGTGTTTCCTCTCACCTCTCGACAAAATTCGGCAAAAAGTTTTCAATAGATAACAGAGGCCGCGATTAGGACGCGCATGGTAAATACGATAATCCTTGCAGCGACCAGCCCGAGAGCAGAGAGACAGACTATACGTACTTCTAAGAGACGCTTCCAAGACTGTCCGGAAACGAGCGTTTTAGTGACCCATTTGTATTTGTCCACGTCATAATCCTTTGTCTAAATTCCGGTAAAATAGTAAACACACCGTGAGTACGCCAACGAGTACGCCGCGAGCTCTGGGAGGTTTGACGAAAATAGCAAGACAACTACCACTTATGTGTGTCTTAAGCGTGCCGAGGCATGCGAATAGGAAGAGTTGTCCCAGAAAAACGCATCGGAATCCCGCACCAAGCAGTTATACACGCCGCGGCACTGTATACTGTATCCTTGCAGGACCTACCTCGTTGGAAATTTTGCCAATTTTTATCAGCTGGTTATTTTTCAGATCTAAACTTGTTAAAATACCACCAAAACGACATAAGGAGCACTGCCATGACAGGGGCAAAAAAGATTTCTGGTGACTTTTGCAATAAACAAGTGATGGAAGCGTGAAAGATCAATGAAATACAATTAAAACGCCCAGGAATTTATGGTCCGCAAAATTGCGTCAGAGACGTCAAAGACGCAACATTGCAGACGAGTCCTGATCCACGCGGCTAAGGGCGGCAATGTCATCGCGGGACATTTTCATTCCGCTGGTGTATAACTACGGCCATAGTGCCGCAGCGGCTCCGCGATCATCACTATGTCGATACGATTCTGCTGCAGTGCCTTGAGCCTCTATAACGCCACTACATTGCCTCGATAGTACCGCAGCGGTTCCGTGTTAGAACCACACCGGCTCCGCGAGGATGCATCAGCGATACCTCGACGACTACAATGCACTGCCCTACGTGGTGTCGCCGGTTCAAACACCCATGTTTGATTAGTTACGTTCCGTATCTCCTTGCCTGCAGTAACGGGTAAAATACCCTCTGTTCCTATCAGACAGAGGATCTAACAACCGAAGGGCGCATTTTTATTCGTAGGCCCCGCCCGTGTGTACTATATATGACTTATAATTAATTTCATATGAGTACTTTCAGTCGGTCCTTTTTTTGTATAGGCGCAGCCACCGATGGCGGAGTAGCAGCAACGATTTTGCGGAGCCGCTGTAGCGCCTATAAGAGCCGGTGTGGCATTATCGCGGATCCGCAGCGGCAATTTCAACCAGAAAAGCGGCGTGGCTGCCCCTCTCGTTAGAAAATAATCACCTGAAGTGAAACCACATTGAGGTCTTCATTTCTTTGAATGAATTACGCGTGCCTTCACATTTTTCTTGGATTGCGCAATACTCAAGATTTCGGGGCGATGATTTTCAAATACGACGCAAATGAATCACTACTACATACTCCAAAAAAAGTTGACGTTAGAGAACCTCGGAAAATCTATATTTTTTCACCACAACATTCCTATCACCAGTATTCGATAGAATGCTCATTCCGGTCCTGTTTTTCATATGAGGTATTGTACCAACGTAGAGGTTCAACTTCTAGTGGTATTAGAGAAAACCATTCCTTATCTGGCTTTTGAAATACGAAATAGGCATGAGAAAATAGTATATTTCTCGGTACTTTCAGAACATTTGTATCGTTTTGCACAAGATTTTTATTTTGCCGTTTGCCGGCCATTTTTGAAATTTTTTGCCGATTTCCGTTTGCCGAGTTTTCAATATCGTTTGCGGCACATCCTGATCGGGTCTGAGCTCGGCCGGGAGACTAACGTCAGCATGGATTCTGAAGAGACTGCGTTTCCCATTGGAGGTTCGCGCAAACTCGGTGCACCTACTTTATAGCATATGGCACCGCATTTGCGCCAACCTTCAATAGTGAACACAAAGTATCTTCAGGATTCATGCTGACGTTAAATATTTGAATGGGATGTACACTGCTTAGGATCACTTTTAAACCAAAAATTAGATTGTTTCGCTTCTTGAAAGTTTACAAAAACAGAATGAGTCATGCTCCTGGGGACTGCTAAAATCGGGTAAAAATTGACCAAATCAGGCTCCTGCTGGAGGAGGGTCTGAGATAAAATTGGCCCCATCTGCACCTCGTGTAGCATCGTGATCACGGGCGATCTCACTATTCGCGGCTCGCCACCAGGGATTTGCGGCAAACGATTTTGAGACTTCGGCAAACGGCAATCGGCAAGAAAATCACAAAAACGACCGGCAGACGGCAATCGGAAAACGGCAAAAACCTCATCCCTTAGATTGACCTAAAAGTTATTCACATGTGCCGCCCTACTTGTTTTTTTTTACAATACCTATGTCAATATTCTAATAATTCCAATTCAAGAGAGTAGTTCCATTTCAAGGCATCAGATGAGCATAAACAAGACATGTGGGACCTCATGGAGGTCAAAAAAGCCGCTGCGGCCTCGCGAGGAAGCCAATGTCGTGGCGGCCCCGCGATAGTGCCGCTAAGGTTCCGCGGCAGTACCGCTGCGGCTCCGCGGTAGTGCAGCTGCGGCTCCGCGGTAGTGCCGCTGCGGCTCCGCGGTAGTGCCGCTGCGGCCTCTGAAAAAGCAGGATCGACTGCGAGTAACTTATATGAAATTAGTCTTAATACAACTATGTAGGTGGGCCTACGAACAAAAATACAGACCTGCGGTGCTTACTATACATTACATCCGATGGCCAAAATGGCGTCGGATCGGATTTTCGTATATTGCCGATTTTGCAAAACCGACTCATCGGATAAATCGGATACTGTCCCAAACGAGAATTTCGGATAACGGATACTATCCGAAACCAGAATTTTCGATCGGATCGGATAACGGATATCCGATCGGATAAAATCGGATCTACCGGATAATTCGGATGAAAAAAACGGATAAGAAAATTTTTTTAGTAGTACCGGGAATTCAACCCCGTGTATTCAAGCAAATACATTCTGTAGCCACGAGCATACGCGTCGCGGTCCGGTGTGTGCCGAGCTCGCGGCGAACACTAAAAAACCCCCCACCGTGTAGAGTAGCCCTCAGCGCTTTAAAGGAGTAAATGGCTATCATCTGTGACGAGAAATGAACGCAGGAAAGCAAATTATGCACCTGGACATGTCAGTTTCCTTGGTTTCACCTAAGCAGGGATGTCGCGTCGCCGCGCAACTCGTCGCGCGCGACGCTCGCCAACCGCGACGCGGCACGCACGGGTGAGAAACTTCGCCCTCCCCTCCCTACCGGTGAGAGCTCATAACTGAACAAAAAGAAGACCTGCCACAGAATCATGGTTTAGCGGGGCGTTGCGAAATCTCGGTAGGGCTACGACCCCTTACCTTGTTAAACGAAACCTTGGAAAAAAAAACCGAATTCGTTACGAACTTCCCCTTCTGGCTAAAAAATTGAGCTTGAAGGTTATATGATCCCTGCAGAATTGACGCTGTCGCAGCAAGGAGGGCCACCGTGCAATCGTACATAGCCACGCCCATTTTCCCGTGCCGCCGCATCATGAGTACACCCACCGAAGGTTTTCCTACCCTCCTGAATTCAAGTCATTTGATTACGACATGGAAAAATGGTTAGGGACAAGTGCGAAACAGACGCAAGGCTAGTTCTTCTTTGCACACTTCCTCTGCTATCTTCAACATAACTGAAGGACACAACATCAATTAATTTCAACACAAAACTACGGGTTGCGGAACGTGCCACATATTTGACGGTAGAGCGCGTCCCCGCCGTCAACCCGTTTTCCACCGCCAAATAACCGTCTCCGTGTATTGAATTTTTCTCCATCTGTGGTACAACCGACGAATCGACTCCTCCCGTTTTGCTCCCGCCGTCGCACCGACAATCCTTTTACTCCGCTGAACAGCCCTCAGCGTGTCTGAGTCAACTGCAGAACGTCACCCGAGTTATGAACACAGATTCGCGTGGTAATAAAGCGTCCGAACAAAAGACATTCCTCCGAAACCTGTCCATAAAATTGCAAATACAACACTTGTTTGTCTTCTTGAGAGCTCAAAATCATTTGTGTGCTATCATCAGGAGCACTTCTAATTATTTCGCAGAATCATATAAAATATGGAAACGCTTACACTTCCCTTTTACACTTAGTGTGGATGGCTTTTGATTGCAATAATGTATCATGAGATTGAACAAATTGAATTAATACCGCAAATCGCAAATTTTCCCGCATCTAAGGCCCCGTCAGACTTGGTCGAAAAGCCGACCTAGTCCGACTGAGTCCGTGACAGAAAAACCGACCTTGGTGCAATGGATCTGCCCGTGTGTGAACGTGAAACACCCGTATCGACTGGGTGGATTGCGGTTGCAATGAGTCGGTCGCAGTCGGACTCAGTGGGTTGATTTTCTGCACCCGACTGTCACTATTTCGGTGCGTATTGAGCGGGTGGGACTCAATCATCGACCATCTCTGACGGCGGCCTAAGGACTTGCAAAACGAAATAAGGCCTCTCCACTACACGAAACACCCTATCACATGTTATGCAGTTATTTTGTGATATTATGACACCTTCATCACAAAATATTTGTATTTGTTCAATATGCATGTAGTGAAGTGTCAAAATCCATTCCTCACACATGCTTAATCAGCGTTTCCGCAACCGTGAATAGCGCGCTCTACTGCGAATTCGCGCGCCCTCTACGCGACCGCGTTCGGAGCTGGCTGTTACGACGGGCGCAATTCTATCCGTTTTCATCCGAAATTATCCGATGTTTATTCGGAATTATCCGATTTTATCCGAAAATATCCGATTTTTATCCGATCGATTATCTGTTTTTATCCGATTATCCGGTTTTCTGATCGGATCCTTCGATTTTCACTTTTCCGGATATCGGATAATTCGGATATCGTGTTTTCGTCTGATCGGATTTCGGATCAATCCGAAATCGCCATTTTGACGATCGGATCGGATTTCGGATAATTATCCGATCGGATTATCCGACCGGATATCCGAAACCGACTCCGTCGGATGGAATGTATAGTGCTTACTATACTTGGGCATCGAATGATTTCGAACCATCCGAAAAATCGATTTTTCTTTGCAGAGTCAGAACGATTTGAGCTAACTTTGGTTTTCAGGCATCAAGTTAGGGGTAGCCTTCTCATTATTCATGACAAAGTATAATTCTGTGCAATCACAAAATCACAAATATCAGTTCTTCAGGAAATAAGTCGCCTAATAGTCGAAGTCAACTATTTTTTTTCGAATAATTGATAATTGTGAATCAATGAATGCAATTGATTCTACTCTAACCTAAATTATGAAAAGTTTCCCCCCTACATGTTGTCTGAAGACCAGAGAAAGCACGATTCGTTGTAACATTGAGAAGAAAAACTGATTTTCCGGATGATTCGAAATTATTCGATGCCCAAGTATAGTGCTTACGTCCTTTGTCTGTGAGGGACACAGTGTGTTCCCGTTATTGCGACCTAGGAGATACGGGATGTACGTTAAATTTCGGCTATTGAACGAGCAACAATCTCGTTCTACCATGCATAACAGTGAATCGTAGTCGAACCGGGCTCGCTGATGCATCCTCGCAAAGTTCGTGCGCTTCCAACGCGGAACTGCCGCGGTACTGTCGCGGCGTCGTCGACTTTCAAGACACTGCAACAGAATCTCCGCGGCACAGTAATCATCACGGAGCTGCTGCGGCACTACCGTGGACCGTGGGACCATCGCGGCACAGTCGAGGGTTGAGGTCAAGATGATTTCTCTGTCAGCTCGCCTTAGGTTACAGTTTTGCGCGAACTTAGCGCGAGCTGAAAAAAGTTTGAAAAAATCTCCTGAATTTTTTTTCTAAATCAATATTTTTCCAAAAAAAAAAGACAGAATGAACCATTTTATGGGGAATTTTTACACATTGAGCATCTAGTGGCTCATAACGTGGCATGCGAGTGCGTAGTTTCAGCAATGTCTGCTCCCTTTCCTGAAAATCGTCAAATAAAAAGCTCGCGCTAAGCTGCAGTTTCCCGCGATCCCACCGCGAGCGAAGTCGCGTTCTTGAACTTATTTACTACCACCCCAGATCAATCAAAACCCCGGAAAACGGTTGAGCAAACAACGGACATTCGGATTACCCCCAGTGCCTACATGGCCACGATCATAGTCGGCGTCTACCTTCCATATTTTGCCAATTTTGCCGGAAATATAACAGAAATTTCGGCAAGCAAGAAATGGCAAAAAAGCCCCAAAAATGGCCGGCAAACGACAAACGGCAATTGCCGCACGTCCCTGCTCGCCACCCGCGCTTCCCAGCAGAACCCCAAGGTGCGCGCGGCTTTCCTTTCAGACGGGTGATGGTCGTAGTTAATTCCAATCGCAAGAGAGGAAGGGAAAATCCGTGTTTCTTCCAAATCCGCGCTTGGCTCCTACCCTTCCGTCCACTCACGCGCGTCGCTCATCCCTCGTTTCCCCGTCTCTCTCGCGGTTTAAATATGTACATTACGACCATCACCCCTTTCACACAAACAGACAAGGCGCTTACCTCTGCAGTTGGCGCACAGAATCGATTGCAGTCTCTGAACATTTTGCTAGCTTCGCCATTCCAGGTAGTCTGTATCATCTCCTGGATTTTCGCCATCAGAGGGTTATCATCCTTTAACAGCAAACGAATTCCTGCATCCACTGCCTGAAAATTGAATTTGTTTTGTGTTTTTTGTTCTCAGAGTTATGAAAAACTAATCTTCATAATAGGGGAATTTTTGCCTTCGATGGACTCATCAAAGACGGGAAGGGCTGGCTACTGTGTTAAAGCAACGACAGGAACGTCTCTCCAAAAATCAAGGGCAAGTACTGACAACAGAGAAGCAGCAGTCTAACAAAGTGGAATTTTTCCAGCCAGTTGCCGCAGGCGGTCACTCCAGAAGATCCTGTGGGTCGTCCGCAGCCCCTCGGCTGTTCTGGATTTGTCCCCGCCTCAGCACGGGAGCTTCCGAAGTTAGCTTGTTAGTTGTAGCTGACGTCCAGCTCGCAATAGTCCGCAGACAGACTACGGCAGACATCGGACCAACCGCTGAAGTTCGCGTACTGGCAACGATAGCTCGCAAATTAGCCGCGAAAGCTTTTGAACTGAACGCGACAGCCTGCGTACTAGTCGTCCGCGAAAAGCAAACCGGCAAATGCCCAAAAAGAAAAAAAAGCGGTCCGCTATCAAACTAAGGTCTGCTTTTGTCTTCGTCAAAGAATAGGTAGGCGATGGAAAGAGCAGAATTGATGGTCGGTGGATAAGGACTTAAAGGCATCGTCCACGATGAAAACTATTTTCGCTTTTCCACAGGGAATCGGAAGGACTGCGGCCTAGTGCAACAACACTGTCGAAAAACGGCTCTGAGCGAGCCCCAACGGGCCCTTTACGGCCTAAAAGTTGACTTCGTTGATGGCTGTTGTGTAAACTGAGCCTGGTGCGCAGTCAACCCAGAAGATGACTGCGCACCAGGCCCAGTTTACACACCAGCCATCAACGAAGTAAATATGCTGGATTCGCGTGATTGTAGCCTTTTGATATCTTATCCTTCCTCCTCGCATGAACACCTCGATGGATGGCTGTTGCGTACACTGAGCCTCGTGCGGTTGTCCAATCAACTTTAGGTCTCTATAGGGCCAACCGGAACTAGCTAAAAGCCGTTTTTTCGACAAGGTGGTTGCACTGGGCCACATTCCTTTCGATTCGAGGTGGAAACTTGGAGACAGTCTTTATCGTGGACACTGCCTTTAAAGGCAGCATATACGCTCGTAAACGTGGTTGAGATAACTACGTGAATCGAACCGTATGGCTTACAACATAATGCCTACGCATTTCGAAGTGTCAAAAATGACCCACAACGCCGCTACATAAGTCTGAAGTTAGCCCCGCCCTGTATTTTCACACCCCCTGTATTTGCTCTTTTGCTCCAAAGCAGGGTTGCTGGGTCATCTTCGAAGTCAGTGACGTGTGTGATTCACTTTTTAGGCAGCCTACCAACAGTAACGATGGTGAATATGACCCAGCAACCCTGCGTAGCAGGAAAAGGGCAAATACAGGGGGCGTTAAAATACAGGGCGGGGCCAATTTCTAACTCATGTAGCGGCATTGTGGGTCGTTTTTGACACTTCAAAATGCGTAGGCGTTGTTATATGGGCCATACCATTCAATTTCCGTAGTTATCTCAATCACGTTTACGAGCGTGTATGCTGCCTTTAACCTAAAGGTCTCAACATCAAATGAACCAAATTTCCATTTGAAAAGTCGCTCAGATCATAATAGCAAATGAAAATCACCACACCTTTTGAAGTCTCATGGAGAAGTCGCTGACTTTCGTCAAATGGAGAGAATCTGACACATCTCCTACAGGCCAGTGCTCGACGAGAATGTGTAATTTCTCTGATTTACGTTCAAATTGAAGGAATTGAGCGCCACGTTGAACATCACTGCCATCTGTTGAGTGTTCGGCAATCCAGAGAATAGATTAGCAGATATAGTGGCAAAACGAGGAATCATCATTTCGTCTATGCAATGCGCAGTGATTGTTACCAACGATTCGTCGCTGCCGGGTAACAGTCGCAGAGCGGTGGAATAGCTCAGAAATGAGGGGGAGCCAAGCATCGTCCTGATTCTCGATGTGTCTGCGGCATGGAGAGCGTTCAGCGAGTATTCCGTAAAATGCGATCGCGATTTCATTGGGAATCGTGGAGCAACTACATTAATCAGATTTCGAAAACCGGGACTGTCGAGGAACGTGGACGGCAGAGCTGAGGTGCAGAGCATTTGTGTGATTGCCCTCTACGACATCCATGCCTTGTGATTCCCAAGGGCTTTCTGGGACGGAAGACGAAGTACACTGGCCAAACATCGGGTTCGGTCTTTTCGGCGGTTGTGGTTCTGGGCCGGCTTCGGGTTCCGATTTCCATATTCTCTTCAACCCATGTGCAAGTGCGATGGCACGCTCTGCCGCTGTGGCCCGTTCATACTTGGTGCGATCCTCCCGATCCTTGAAACAGCTGTATAGCTCTGGATGCTTCTTCCTCAAATGATGACGCAGAGAAGACGTCGTACAGTCCTTCGGCTTCAGTATCACCCAGCTGCACGTTGTACAGATCAGCATGTTCTCATGAGAGAGAAAATACTCACTGTATTTTCCCATCTGAAAAAGAAAACGAGTGAACAGTGAATAGAGTTATAAGCAACAAACGAAATCCGAGCAATATGAGAAATAGTACTCACGACGAAAATCGTTTCTAACTTGCTAGAGGAGGAAGCACTGTCCTTATCGGAACGGAATTCCGTTGCGCAGCTGCGGACA
This sequence comes from Aplectana chamaeleonis, assembly GCA_029168955.1. NCBI lineage: Eukaryota > Metazoa > Nematoda > Chromadorea > Rhabditida > Cosmocercidae > Aplectana > Aplectana chamaeleonis. The sequence goes on along the minus strand of JAPDOI010000219.1, from coordinate 1,119,480 downwards.
GCCGCTGTTGCAGCAGGTGACAAGTCCGCAGCTGCGTGATAGGAATTCCCTTCCGATGAAGACAGTACGGAGTCAGTCAAATGTGTATGATCACTCGCTTTCCACAGATACTGTTTTCGAACGTCTCGACCGAGGCGTAGCGAAACTTAATGAAACTTCAATACTTTATAGGGCATCACAAATCATATCTGACACATACACCTTGTATGTCCGAGAAAATCCACGAGGAAACCCCTTTTTTCGGGAAAATTTGTTTCATTGGGCGATAACGTGTAACTCTACACGCCTTGATTAGCGAAAAGGAACCTTCGCGCGCGATTATTTTACCACAAAAGTTCTCATTATTTTCAATATTGGAAAAACTGTGCATAAAAGATCTAGCAACGGATATGTGTAAGGCGCTATTCATACTACTCAATGCCAGCGCGGCACGCACGTGACGCGCTGGCGTGGCGTTTGTGTATGAATACTTTCTACGCGCGTGCCGCGCTTGCGGAGACTATGAATACTCCAGCGGCGACGCCATGGCGGAGCGTGACGCGCGGGCGGGGCGTCAAGCCATTCATACACACACGCCACGCCAGTGCGGCCACCATTTGGAGGGGGGGGCACTCGAGAAAATGAAATGATTCATTCATAAAAATAAAAAATTGGGCTGATATCATATGCCTGATAGCATTAGCAGTCATTGTATTCGTGGAGGCTCCATGGAAATACTTCGACTTCTGAAAGCTGGATCATTCATTCCCCAACTGAATCCTGAGTGCCCCCCCCCCCATATGGGTACATACTGCTCTTCTACAACATATCAAAAGCTCCACTAAGTTTCGTTGAAGGCAGGAGTGCGCGATAAAAACGATTTTCGAGCTCCCTTCATGAGAATGTAAATCTGGTGATCACAAAAGTAAAAATAAAGGAGAAACTATGAAAATTCTCGGAGAAAACGCTCAAAAACGAGGTAAACCGGCTGATTAAAGATGTCGGCCGGCCCCTTAAAGGCAGTGTTCACAAAGAAAAAGTTGCACGTTTTTTTTTACTAAAATGTAAGCTTTGGGTCCCTCTAAGAATATTAAGAACGGAAGGGCAACGACAAACGGCCGGTAAGTCGGTGAAAATCTCGTGGGCCAGCCAACACATTGGGCCACTTCGCCCACGTCCTATAACAGTTTCCCTGAATTCGTGGTTAGATGAGCGATAGTTTTCGATCAAAAAGTCCCGTTTTCCCTTCATTCTCAACGTATATCTTTACTCAGGTCAGCTCTCACACATCGGCTGCAAAAAACGGGAGTTACAAGCCTCAGGCAACTTGTCCACAATGATTCCTAGCTGAGTTTTGAGGGCCATAACTCCGTTTCCAGGGGGTCTTGTATGATTCAGGGACATCATTGAAATCAGCATGGGACCGTTTTCAAGATAGGCGGAAAAACAAAAAAAACGACTTTCATCGTGAAAACTGCCTTTAATTATCAAGGGTTTCTTTGATGTCTGCTTATCCGCCATTTATTATGCTGTTGGGGTTCCACAAATGCTTAAAAATTACTCTGGAAGCAAAATAAACGTTGACCAGACAGGAGGCATTTATTGAAATCCCGATAATTGGAAGCGGGCGGACACGAAGCAATAACCTGTTCCAGAGCGTTTTTTTCTGAAACTTTTAACTTATTTTTACATCAGTGATGGCCAGATCTACCTTCTCATGAGGATAGCAAAACAACCGTTTTTATCGCGGACCCTGCCTTGGGCCTTGGCCGAAAATATGTTTGAAAACAGTAGTACTGGAAAAACGGGTGATCACACATTATTGGCTGGCACTAAAAAAGCCTCTCTCGCTCAAATGAGTCCGGTCCGGAGCAAGCAGCGGAGCGGTCGGTCATGGGAAATAAAGCAGTGATAGGGAATTCTGACGTGATAAGCCCGACAGAGCATACCTCCGAAAGGCTCAAAAGGGCAGAGAGGCCATGGGTACGTGAGTGCCGTAAGAATTTGATAGAAATGCGAAAATTGCCAGCAGCCAGAAGCCAGCGGTGGATAAAATTGACGGCTTTCTCTGGCTTTCGACATACTAAAAGACGCGGAAGTAGCCTACTCCGGTACTCCAGTAGCCAGTATTGAGCGCAAACGTACACCATCCCCCCCTAAAAACGCGTCAAGTTGCCCTGCCAATCACTGTTTTCCAGCTCTACTAGCAATTTCGCCGGATTTTTTCACAGGACTCTCATGGCAGTCAGCCAATCTCTCGTATTCTGCTAGGTTAAACTCGAATTTATTATTAGAACTGTTTTCAAAATTCAAGAGTGGCTTAAAGACATCGCACACGATAAAAACCGTATTTGGGTTTATGCGTTCATTCGGAGTAGTGGGCCATGAAAATGTCACTCAGAGAGTTTGGAGTTCCAAAACCGTCTCTGAGTGGAGATTCGCTTACCTCAAATTGGCTTCCTGGGTTTGGGGGGCCGGCCTTGGGGTCAATCCATTGTCACCAGGAACAAACCGCCTGGGTTTCTGCCGGCGGGCGTGCCTTGACGCGTCGTAGGGCGCAATGCACACGCCAGTCGATTTCGAACTCGGCATCGATCGAAAGCAGCTGACAGCACTGGAAGCAGCAGGTTGGTAGCCCCTTTTATTCCGTTCAGGTCCTCGGTGATTGACGTCCTCGGTGAATTTCTCCCAACGCTGCGCCAAGGAACGAAGCGTGAAACATTTCCTTGCATTCTCCGCGCAACTATACCAGGATGATGTCGGCGCGAACTTCAACATTTTTGCGAGCTTTCTAAAAATTGGGTTTTGTTGGAAACTCGACGTTTTTGAGTTTTGTAACCGTTAGTCTTTATAGGGACATTACAACACGGAAACGTCAAAAACCCAAATATGGTTTTCATCGTGTACGATGCCTTTAAGACAGGATACAGGCTTAAGACAAAATTCGCTACAAGAGTAGCTAATTGGAGAAGAACAATGCTATGTGAAGTTTGAGGGCATTCGCGAGGAGTCCTCCATAAAAACTTCGCCAATAGCGAGCGGTCGAGGTGTATACATTCTACAACTACACCTGTGATGAAAGGCTTTCGACGCAGCAGTGGTCAAATAAAGCATGCAGTGCGACCGCCCGCTACTAACGGAGCTCGGATTTCGGAGTTTCTTTGTGCACCATTCTGGAATCTTCCGTTCACATATTGCACTTGCTAAAGGCATTTTTCACAACGAATCTAGAGTTGGTCAAGAGTAGATGCAAATTCGTTCGCGCTCTCAGTAAGGTGGGTAGAATCATCTTTTGCAACCCTCGACCATTCGAATGGGGAGAGCCGGAGTTTTGGTGTGAGATTTCTCTCCCTCATTTCGAGCCGGGTGTAGTCAAAAGCGGATACGTCAGCCATGGTGAAATATAACAGTGACAAATAGGTTCCAGCTTCAACCACCCTGCATTAACAATTATGTAGAACCGTGATTTAGAACTCCGGACAGATTTTTTGTCGAAAAAAAATGACTTGAAGGGAAAATATTCTAGCATAGTCCGAGGTTAACAATACGAAGTAAATAGCGAGAATGCCCATGCTACAAGTAGTGAAATTTTTGGGTGACTACGGCCTAAACTCCGGCTTAAAGGCAGGGTTCGCGATAAAAACGGTTCTTGTGCTATCCTCACGAGAAGGTAGGACTGGCCATCACAATAGCGAAAATAAGTGAAAAGTTGTTGAAAAAATACCCAGGAACAAGTTATTGCTTGGTGTCCGCCCGCCCCCAATTATCGGGATTTCTATAAATGCATGTTTTTCAACTTTTGTTTGCTTCTAAAGACTTGTGAGCACTTCTGGAGACTCCTGACTACTTTAGCAGCAAAATAAAAGGCGGATAAACAAGCATTAATCAAAATCTCGTAAATTAGGGGGCCGGCCGACACCTGTAATTAGCCGTTACACCTTGTTTTTGAGCGTTTTTCCAAGGATTTCGAGGTTTCTTCCCTCATTTTCACTTTCGTGATGACCAAATCTATATTCTCCAAAAGAGAGCTCAAAAATTGTTCTGATCGCGAACCCTGCCTTCACGTAGGAAGTTCGAAACGATTGGCTGCAGTAGTAAAATGATGTTCTACCTGATGTAACCAATCACAAATTTCATGAAAACCAGAAACGGACCTCCTATTCGTGTTCAGCGCCCCAAAGCGCCTGGAAGCAATTCGGGCCGAAATGTTTTTTCGACTTCTGGACCAAAATTAGGATTGAGGTAGTAGGTAGACGATCAATGAGAGCGCGGTCAAATAACTCCCGAATATTGAGCCAAAAAATCGAGAATCTTGCTTCCGAAAACCTAGAATAGCGATTGGGCGAGCGCTGAAGCAAAAAAAATCGACCCTGGCAGGAGTCAAAGCTGCAGTCTTCGGATTCGAAGTCCGACGCCTTATCCATTTGACCACAAGGCCACACCGGATACGCGCAGCACGTTGATAGACACGGCTCGTTGCGAAGCATTCAATACGCAAAAAGTCTCAAATATATTCGTTCCATTGAACTACAGTCAGCGAAGATAAACGTAATAGACATTGAATGTGGACGAAGCTTCTAGTACCCCATAAGGTCCCGCAGGTTAAAAAAAATTGGCTAAAAACTCCACTCGCTGGATTTTTTGGGGTACTAAACACGAAAATGGAGTCCGTTCTGTCTTTTCGAAAAATTAAGGTGAACCTAAGATGAGTAAGGTACTCTTATAACCACCCTAAAACGCTGTAATCCCCCGAAAAATTGAAACTGACCCACGTATTTGTGATCAGCGCCCCAAATAACAACTGCGACCAAAAGTTCAAAATGCTGGTATTAGAACGATTCAGAAGAGCAGACGCGAGGTCCAGGTGTTGATAGTTTTCGTTGCACAGGATGATAAAAATCATATAATGCGTTGTAATTTTGAACCGCAAAAGTATGCCACTTGAATCCAAATCTGCAAAAGAAAGCTCTAGTGGGGAAACACAATCTCCAACCTCATATTTTGATCTATGTCCCTAACCGTAAAGTTATACAGCGTGGCAAATTGTTTGAATAACATTTCGGATATGTTTCCAAGGCCAAATAAGAACGTTCCATAAAATGCAGACAGATTGCCGTGAAATGGATTCGAACCGAATATATCGCCTGTGAGCCTCGACCCATCACCACCACATCGCAGAAGCTTCACTCACTCTGCTCCAGCATCATATACCCTCTGTTTCGAAGGCAACTTTTGTGTGTTCCTTCGCGCACTTGTGCGGAGCGAGGGTAGGTACAGCTAGAAATTGTGAGGGAAAAGGAGACGCAGTTTACGCGCGCACACGCTCGCGGCCAACAGCCAGTGAATTTCACCCCAAATTAGGGGATATGTAGAGGAGACAAAGCTCCGCTATTCACCGAGGATTTCCGCTTTTTTATTTCTTGCTAATAAATTCCCCCATGAATCACTAAAACTTCATCAGAGAGGTAATCTGGGGTGCTGTACACGAATATGAAGACCGTTCCCAGTGTTTTGGGCTTTTGTGGCAGGTCACACAAAGATGAACGTCGTTTTACTACTATACCCTATGATTCAAGCTTATAGCTTTTTCAGATCTACGTTAAGGCCTGGTTCACTCACAGTTTCTACAACTGTGGTTATCTGGGCTAAATTCCGGTCCGCAGTTGCGTCTCGACTTGCGGGCGCACGCGCTCGAGTCGGTCGAGGTTCCAGCGCCAAAGCCCACTCGATGGGGCTTTTTACGCAGTTTTCTTCAATTTTTCTTTGTTTCCAGTTTCCAGAACCCACCTAGAATCAACAGATCGACTGCTGCAGCGCTGGAAACTCTTCCGACTCGAGCGTGCGGCCGCGAAGCGTGTCGAGACGAAATTGCGGACCGGAATTTGGCCCAGAGGAGCACAGTACTCGAGTACCTCTCAGACGCATGACGCAAGAGTTATAGTGTATTGAAGAAAACAACTGAAATTTTCCGGACAACCTTGCACACAAGTAAATCATATATACATTGCATACACATAGCAAATATGTATGAGCGAGGATGAGAATGTGAGTCGTCAGCCGGTCGTTACTGGGGAAAGAGGATTATCCGTTCTCCGTTATCCGGGGGATTTAGAGGCAATGTTCGTTATCCGCACGTTTATCTGGTTTTCACACAAATCAAAAGAGAAAAAAACGAAAAACAGATACAAACGGTGATCAGTGGTTCATAAAAACTTACATTCATAACCATTTTGCAAATGGCATGAAAAAATTGAAACAAGATGTTCAGAAAGTTTGTGAAAGGAATTCTCAAATTTGTGAACACTCATTTAAAACGAGGCTGAATAATTTAGGAATCACAATGGATTTGAATGAGAGGGTTTTTGCAATTGTGACCGTCCAGCAGCTACACGACGCAGTTGGAACCTGGGCAATAAACTGCGGAAGGATTTTTTGTCGGAATTTCGATTTTCACGTTAGTGCAGCTGTACTCTGCGTATCGATGGGCGCCCAGCACGACACTCGGAACGAAAACGCGAACATTTGCGGAACCGAAAATGTGGATCAGGGTGACAGGGAACGACGATTCTTTGACTAAACTACGCATCCCATTCGAACTCTTGAATCTGTCGATTCTAGAGGTCACGAGAAATTTGAAGGCTGATTTGGAAAACTCACCTTCTTTATTTGTCGGGTATGTGCTTAATTCTGTTCTTGAGGTCTTAAAGGCAGTGTTTGCGATGAAAAAAGTGTTTGAGATTCCACTAGGAATGGGTAGTGGAGAAACATTCTGTAACGTTAACGTCGAAAGAACGCATGAAAACGAGCCAGGAAGAGCCCCAAAAAAACCCGAAGTTGCCACTTTGAGCGCAAGACAAACCCCAGAAGAGCATTGCCCGCCCACCGACGTGAACAAATGAAAGCTTGAAATCGAGAGATGAGCGATGGATTCCGATCAATATTCCCGTTATTCCCTTCATTCTCAACTTCTCTCTTTACTCAGGTCAGCACGCATACATCGGCTGCAAAAGACGGAAGTTACAAGCCTAGGAAAACTCGTACACCATGTTTCTCTAGCTCAATTTTTGAGGGACCATAACTCCGTTCCCAGAAGGTCGTGAACGATTCCGCAGACATCGTTGGAATCAGCATGGGACCGTTTTCAAGATAGGCCGAAAAACAGAAAAACGATTTTCATCATGAACACTGCCTTTAAAAAAGCTACCTTCAAGTCGCCCTTGAATTCTCGCTCAACAGTCTCAGGGCTGGGATTCATGAACGCAAACCATGGGCTACAGTTGGGTTTGTCTCCAAAGATTGCGTGCTATTTCCGCGGCGAACCCAACTGTAGCCCACGGTTTGCCGTTCATGAATGCCAGCCCAGAACGTCGAAAAGATTATGTGCTCATAGGTTAATCTGAGATTCAGGATTGTCGCGGACTAAACTGTGGCTATTTCCTCGAACAAATGGTTACGTTTCGCCGCATCGAGAAAAGCAAATCGTAGTTGATTTGCGAGTATGGTTAAGGATTACCCACAAAAATGCAGTACCAGTTTGCGAGCTGAAATTCCCAAGTTTAAAAATACTTTAAAATATTAATGAAATTAATTTGAATTCATTCAAAAACGCGAAAAACGGCACGTAATGAAAATGACCACAAAAATAAACATGGTGAAGAACACAGTGACACAATAGGTCCATAGACACTATCCATTTTATTCGACGATTTTTTTCGAATGAATAATTCGAATATTGAATTTTTGGAATTTTCGACTGAGTGAATATTTCAAATAAGGTGTTTCTCAAAAATTTCGAATGAATGAACTTTTCGAATATCCCATTATCAAAAACGTGGAATGAATGATTCGAAAAGTGATTCTTCATTCTGATCGAATGAATATTCGAATATTCATTCGAAAATTCTAATACTTTTCGAATATTCGGAAAAGCGAATATTCCGATTTTCCGAATAAACCGAACATTCGAAAATTCAAATATTTATTCAAATATTAATCGATTCGGACAAAAGTATAATAGACATTGTCCTCGTCGGAACGAAATTCTGGTCCGCAGTTGACACGCAGTGCAACCAAATTCCTACTAAGGCCACTGGTAGTCAAATTGTGACTACGAGGACGCGGCAAGATCATCATAGGCCTTTTTCAGAGCACCACCGTCGCGCGATGCGATGGCATGATAACCATGAGTATCGATCGAGATCCCGTCGTACGTCGATCAGTATTCGAAGCATGGCGTCGCGGCGATCAGCGATGGAAGTGCAAAATAGGTCTTAGGGCATCGTACTGCAACGGCTGCTGTCTGTAACTGTGGGCCGGAATTTGGTTCCGATAAGCGAAAGAAAACGACATCACTTTCCGGTCCCCCTAATATTTTTACAAGATAAACAAGTGATTTGAAATGTTTGCAGTTTTCCGGTGATTTCGAGCTTCCGATTTCCGTAGTCATCAAAGTACTCATTCCGTTCGAAAGGCATGTAGTCTAGAAATGCGCTCGAAACGTTTCGAAAAAGCAGGAAAAAGACATTTAAGGCCAGGAAATAGCGCGAGTCTGAGTCCGAGTAAGAGCCACGTACATAGTTACTGCAGCACGAAAGCGAAGGAAAAGAGAAGGGAAATAGCCGGAAATGGGTGATTTCCTCAAAACGCTCGACAGACCTAGCAAAACAAGCGTTAACGAAACGGAAATCGATTCTGCCCCAATTCCGATTGGGGAAACCGTAATAGAAATTGAGGCACAGTAATAATTTCTAATCGAAGACGACCTCACTGTAAATTATCAGGCTAGATAATTTCGCTGTGGGAGTGTGTAACCTTAAAATAGCAACAAAGACGTAGAAGCAGAAAAAAGCTATGAAATTTGAAGTTCGATTTAGGAAAGGATGCTTACGGAAGTCGAGTGCAAAGCATTCAGAGAAAAGAAGGAAATCTCCATGGAGAAATCACGGAACACAGAGCCGGGATAAACTCTTAGACCAGATAGGAGCTTTTCACACCTTCGAAGGAGCAACACTGATTAAAAGCGTCTTCTGCGCCGGAATCACACTAATTTGTCTTCTCAACCCAACAACAGGGCCCCGCATAGATAATTAATAGAATAAGCAGCCCTGAACCTGTATCTTTTCAAGAGTTGTGTCGTACAACACAAAAAACTCTTGTGAACGGTTACTCAGGACCGGTTGAACAAATTACATAGCAGCGGTTTTAGCGCGTGCAACTTACATGAAGGGTTGTATGTTTATTACATAAGGCCAACTTATGTGAAAAGAAAAAAAGTAACCAACATGAAACGAACTAGTAACAAACGAAATCAAATGCCCACAAAATGGAATGAATAGCGGGCAAAGAAAAATAATTCATGCAACTTGCGGAACATTCATGCAACTCACTGTGTGTATCTACCACACAAGAAACTTGTTATCCACTATTCTGTTACATGCATACATGTTGTACGCAAGACAAGATGACGGACAAAACGACTAACTTACGAGACGAATGCAGAATGCTGCATAGAACCTTGGAGTAATCTAGTCGGAAACCCTTCATACAGAAGTTGTTTGAGGGAGCTGACACTTAAGAAGTGGACATATTCGAAGATCACGTTTTTCGAATGATCGATTTTCTCAAAATGAGACAAAAATCAACCTGTTTTGAACAATCGGCTTTTCGGTTTATCTGGAATTTAACCTTTCAAATAATCGACTATTTTTCAATTGAATGATAAATTGATTCTGCCAAATATATTCAGTGCCTCAAGGAGGACCATTGGGCGAAGTTTAAAGCCATCGTACGCACAGAAAAATTCTGTTTTTTCCATGTTTTTGTGTAGATGGACCTCTCTAGTGAACGAAAATGCCGAAAGGGTCTATGAAAAACTTTCATCTGTAAAGAAAAGTCAGTCCGAACACACTGTAAAATTGTATTTAAATTTCGCTCTGTAATCGTTTCGGATATTTCTTCATTTGCGCACCTCATCACTGTCATATTCAATGTTTTCTGTATGTGGAGTTTGTGCCGTAAGAGTTTCTCCTGTTGTTTGACGAACGCATCAACATTCCATGAAAAAGTGGTAGATGACTGGTGAGAACTGTTGAACGAAATTGGGCGTGGAAAATGAGAAGTGGTTCCCAGCGCGAACGATGCCTTTAAAGGCAATGTCCACGATAAAATCAGTCTCCGAGTTTTCCCCTGAAAGCGAGAGGTCCGAGTCCAACTTCACCAGTAATGATGAAAAAACGGTTTGGAACAAGCACAGAAGGGCCCATACGGCCCTAAACTAGAGTGTTCCGCTCACGCAACGCCCACTCCTTTCAACCGCCTCTGATCCGTTAATAACTGGAAAACCCATTTTAAAGGCACAGTACACCCTTACATGTGAATTTTGAGATTTTTATGTAATTGTGTAGAATACCCCCCCTGTATAACACGTGCCGAATGCGAGATCTCAATTCCTTCAAACAAGCGAGATATAAGCGACCACCAAAAGCCCGACCCCCTTCTCTCACCACCACAGGCCCGACCCCATACTAGATTTCCGAACTCGATAGCGGCTCGATGGATGGATGAATTCCAATTAGTCGTGGTTCTTCAGTCCATCGCCGGGCTATCTCCTTATCCTGACTCGCTCTCGCGCAACGATTGCGAATGAAGAGAGATAAAGGCCTGAGACAACTCGTCCACAAAATTTTCACCCTCAAAATCTAGGCATCTTTGAAGAGCCATAACTCTGTTCAAAGAGGGTTTTGGACGGTTTCACAGATACCATTGTGATCAGCGTGTGACTCTCTCCAAGATAAGCATGAAATCTGGAAATTAATTTTTTGGGTGTCCTGTGCCTTTAAAGGCAGCGTTCACGATTATTTCCGTTCCCGAGTTTTGCACTCAAAACAATGCGTTTGCAACCAAGAGTTACAAAAATTACAAAGAAACGGCGAGAAACGCACTAAAACGTCTTATTTCACTGACATCATTTTCTGGCCTGGACTAGTTGTCCGATTGTACGAACATGTTCGTAGTGGCTGTCACCGGTGAAAAATGCCGCTGATCAAAAATGGAAGATTATTTTAGGCCAAATAGTATTAGTTAGGGTCTAAAGGAAAGAATGGAGCAACTGAGGGTAGAGAATTGCAAAAAAACGGGTCCACAAAAAATTTCATTGTCACAACAAACAGTTCTTGTGAGAGTAAAGAGGCGGGGCGATAGTAAAGGGTTTGGTGCTCTTCTGGGGAGTTTTTCTCGAGTTCTTCGTCATTTCAGTTCTACCCGGGGGCCAAACAATCGATTTAGCCATTAATCTCAAAATCGAAGATTATCGTGAACACTGCCTTTAAGGAAACAACATACATTCATGGGGCTATAGTCGACTCCACTCAACTAAACTTAAACACTCAAATCAGGGCCGTATAGAGGCCGTTCGTGCACGTTCTTAGCCGTTTCTTCAAAGTTTCCGGTAAAAACTCGGAGACTGGTTTTATCGTGGACACTGCCTTGAAGTCAAATCTGAAGCAAAGACCTTCCATAGTACACGAACAGTATTCTACAATTTTTTTTTCCAAAAATCCGAAGCTGGCCTCATGTTTGTGATAAACGCCCCAAATAACTCTTGCTCGAAAAATCGAAGTTTACGCGAAGGAAATTTCGACATGTGGAGTTGAATAAAGACAATATTTCAGTAAATTTCAAATATAATACATATTTACATATTTGTAGAACAGATAGTAACTCGAATATTGCACCTGGCCAAAAGAAGACATTCACACAAAAACAGCGCACTCGACAGGAGGTATAGCCTATCTCGGAAAAAGTAAGCTGGGTGGGCGACTGCATCGCGCGATTAAAGTAGATCACAGTGAATTTTATAAGTCTCCCTGACAATTTTTTTGCTTTTCTTTTGGTATTTTGTAACCGACTGCTCTGTATACCGGTCGAAGAATTCCAAACAATGGAGGAAAAGTCGTCGACGGGCTAGGAAAACTCACTTACGGTCCGCTTCAGCCGCACTGCGTGGCCATTCACCCGGCTTACTTTTTCCAAGATGAGCTGTATATAAGAAAAAAAAATGATTCAAACAACCAAATGGGGAAGCGACCCAGTTTCGTTGGAACACAGGTCTTGAAGGCAGTATTCACGATGATTCTCGTTCCCGAGTTTCTTGTTTAAAACAATGCGTTGGTCACCAAGTGTTACCATAATCACGAAGAAACGCTGAAAAGCCCACTAAAACGCCTTAATTCAGTGACATTATTCTCAGGCGTGGACTAGTTGTCCAGTTGAATGAACATGTTCTAGGTGACGGAGAAAAATGGGGTCAATCGAGAATAGCAGAATATTTCGTGCAAAACGGTATTGGCTAGAATGCGAAGGGAAGAATGGAACATTAGACTAGAGGAGTTCAAAGGACCGCAGATTTCATTGTCACCACAAACAGCTCATTCGAGAGGAAGAGAGCGCAATGAGAGTACAGGATTTCGTGTGCCTCTAATGTGTTTTTCCCGATTTATCATCATTTCAACTCTACCCGAGGGCAGAGCAATTGTTCTAGCGGATAATATTGAAATCGGAGATTATCGTGAACACTGCCTTTGAGGGAACTTCAACCCGCCCACTTCGACAAAGCTGCTACAACAGGGAAGGTCATCGTCTAGTTTCTACTGAAGAATATTCGAATAAACGCATAATTCGAAAAATTGACTTTTTCGAATATTCGAATTATTCGAACACTTGACTTTTCGAATAATTGAATTAACGAATTATTCGAAAATTTAACTTTTCCGAATAATCGAATGTTTCGAATACCAATAACTCGAATATCCAGCAAAAACCGCGAGTATTCGAATTAGAAGCAAGGACCGACTCTGAGAGAAATCGCCGCTGCGGCCCGGCGATAGTGCCGCTTCGGAGCCTACAGACACTGAAGCGGCACTATCGCGGATCCGCGCCGGCATTACCGCGGATCCGGCGCGGCTCTAACGCGGAGCCGCTGCGGTACTATCGCGACGATGTCGAGGCTCAAGGCACGGCAAAAAATCGTCTGATCCCGGAGCAGCTGCGATACTATCGCGGAACTGTCACGGCACAGTCGAGGTTCGCGGTACTTTCCCGGCACTGACACAGCAAATTTTCTCAGAGGAGTACGCATCATCGAACGCCCGTTCGCGGCACCACCAACTTTCTTGATCTTTATTGTATGGTAATACATAGATCAAAGCTTTGCCAATGTGCTTCCACGAAGAAGACATTTCACATTATATCATAAAAGTATTCAAACCAACATTTATCACTGTCTATAGTTGTTACACGATACGATCAAAGTCTCTGGATTTTCTAAAATATCTACCAGCAATATCCAAATTTCTTATCAGTTTGGGGTGCTATCTAAGCGGGGGGGGGGCACTGTTGTATCGCACCTGGCCACGCCCTTTTTTCCGTGCTGCAGTCCTGGTTTTGGCAGGGGAGGGAAACCCCGGGTGATGCTCAAATTTAGGGCGGAACGGTAAAATGGGCGGACGGAATGTATCCAGCCAGTGGCCCACCACCGCTATGATAGCACCCAGTTTGGTTGGAGACATTTCACCTCTGGACCGCAAAAAATGAACAAGTGCTGGAGACTCTATTTCCTATTTTTCTGGAATTATTCGTTTATTCGACCGAATAAACGAATATTGAGCCGTTCGAATATTCGAATAAACGAATTATTGGAAAAATTGACTTTTGCGAATATTCGAATAAACGAATTATTCGAAAAAATGAACTTCTATGAACATTCGAATAAACGAATAACTCGAAAAATTGACTTTACAGAGTATTCGAATGAACGAATTATTCGAAAAATTGACTTTTCTGAATAATCGAATATTCGATTATTCGTTTATTCGGCCAAATATTCGTTTCCGAATATTGGTTGATATACAGCGCTCAAGAGGAAAAACCGGATAAGACATGGAGGAATGATAAACTGACAACGACCGTTTTGCCCATTGCTCTAGACAAACATTACTCTCATAAACTTGGGGGGTGAATAACAGGTGGGCGTGGCCTGTTTTGACACTTTTTCAGTCGGGGGACCACTTTCCACCTTAGGGAGTAAACGCCGCGCGCGGCGAAACGCATGATTTTTGTGAGGGTATTGGGTAGTAAGTTTCACTCCCTTAGGGAATACTTGGGGAGTGACACTGGTCACGTGCCACATCACCTGTGATAACGTGTTCTTTCACTCCCCAACGTGACGTATAACTTTACTCCCCAAAGTTTCCCTAAGGTAGTAGGATGACGCGTCATCATCATTTTCACATCATTTTCATCGATCGCTCAACCTTCGCCAAGGGTTTAATCTGTTCTTTTCCTCTGCCACCTTTCTTCTTTTAATGTGATTACTCTGACTTTTATTCCTGACTTGCACTCATTCATGGCTCCCATTCCGGAGAAAAGTTCTGTATTATTATCATCGGAATGTTGTTCTTTTTAGATACTCAGATGCATTTTATTCGGTCCTTTTATTGACAAAAACAGCCACCCCACTTGTACGATAGTGGTTTCTGAAACAGAGAATGACACATTGCTCGTAGGCTTTGATCAGAATCGCGCCTGTAGCATCATCTTTCAAAAAATTCCCTCAAATCACTATTTTTCATTCGAAAACTTTTTAAATAAAAAACACACAAAATCCTGGTGAGAAGAGCTACTTAAGTTCATAATTATTCCTAGGAATCCAAAAAAAGAGACAAAGTTTTTGGGTGCAATTTTTAGTGTTCCGTACAGTGTACAAGTACTGAGCTCTATGTGCAGTGTACAACGATCTGGAATTCACATTCCGAATTTTTTTGGTTTAAATACATAGAAGTCTCGGTGAGTAGCCTTAATAGCGTTACTGACCCGAAAAGGCTGATTCTCGAGAAATTTATTGAAAATGGACTATAAATACTCGAAAACACTTCCCTGCGCGTCATCTAACCATAATCTACATATGTTCGAACGGAAGTGTGAATAAAACTCCCCTTCTTTCTTTGGCGTTTATTGTAACTCTTCCTCGTTACCTGGAAATCTTCTTTGAATACCGCTTTGTTAAATTTCGTTATATTTAGGATTTAAAATTTACAAATGCATCATGGCTTTGGATAGGCATCCAGAGCTCGTTCGTTGATATTATAGGTATGCTTTTCAGAAAGGACAGACCCATGAAAGATTGATTTCTCAATCCTTTTTACTTTAGAAAACCCAAGCTAAGCTCTGTGGCACATTCTAAGGAAAAAAGATGGTGGACGTTCAAATACTGGCGAAACACACTGTACATAGGAGGCACTTCGCCTAGGAATCGAGAAGGTTTGGAACACATAATCTTTTTTATTTCGTGGTTTTTCCAAATTGGATCGATGCAGGGTGCAAAAGATTTAGGCTCTCCTTTCAATAAATTTTGAAAAAGCCAAGACTATGAAAGATATGAGCCCTCAAAAATAAGAAGTTTTCAACGATTCCTTTCCGTAGAGATAATTAAAGTAAACGGGTTTTCCTGTTATCGAAATGCCATTAAAGGTCATGAGCTATAAGGAAACGATTAGGGTTATTGGATTTGTAAACGTTACGTCCCGTAAAATTATATGATTTTTAACTTTTGGAGAATAATTTCTACAGATTTTGACCATGCTCGACGATGAGCCCTATCAGTTTTGGTCCGATAAAAATAACAAATTAAAAAAAATCGGACCCTATCACTCTCACTTTTTTTCGATTGAAAGTGATTCAATAGAAAGAAACGTTGTGCGAGCAACAGATCACTCATTTTTCTAACCATCATGAAATGAAATGAAATGTTGGGCATGATATGGTTCACAAAAGCCAAAAGCCCATTTTCTTTTAAATGCCGTTCTATCACCTACCGGAATCGCATCTGGATCACCACTCCGGAGTTAAATGAAACGAAGTGACAAATGGGAAAACTTTTTTGTGCATAACTAAATATAAGGGTGGCCTCTTGCACACGCGCTTTTGCTAGCGGGCTTCAACTGAAAAAAAAACATTCATTCAAAAAAAATCAGAGTGATTGGGTCAAACTACTTGAAATTCTCATTTTTCTGATGCTAAAAGACTACTGCGCATCTTTTGAGCATGGTCATAACCTGCAAGATTCATATTTTGAAAAAATACCCACTCCAAAATATGAAAGGGCTCGATTTTTACAAACCTTGTACTACCGATAAATTTTCACCTATAACGGTAGAAACATTCCTTTCAGTTAAAGGTAACGTACACGCTCAAAAACGAAATCAAGCTGCGACCCCACCTGTTGACTTAATTCTTGAAAAAATGTGAAATATTTCTTTGATCATCTTGCGAAAAATAGACATTAAATTTGTATTCAGTCCACCGAATAACTCAGGGCGACTATTACTACTCAGAAAAGCCCCGCATTCAATGCGTGTCGAATATGCATCCAACTCCAGTAACCACTCCCAACACAACGCTCAATCGCAGGGGCGCGTGCTTAAACAACAGCACGTACTGCGAAATTTCATCGCAGTAGCTTATACTGTAAGGCGGTCCAGCGCTATCGTAGCAGTGCACTGTCACGCGACGCGGCCAGGTACACCGACATGTGACGCGGCCCGTTCGCCGAGCACGATTCTATGGCATCTCGTCCCGATCGATACGGAACGGGTTAGTGACTATGGGGGTACGAGATAAAGCGCTAATCATACCAGTTAACGCCAGCGCTGCACGCGCGGGCATGGCGTTGGAGAATGAACGGCTTGACGCCTCGCCCGCGCATGACGCCCACTCCTGCCATGGCGGCGACGTGCGTAACAACTTTTTCTTATTTTCATTGTTAATCATTCTCCAATTTTATTCCGTTCCCTTCTGCTTCCATGATAGTAAAAGCTTGAACAAATTCTGCTTGCTCGGCAAAGTTAAGGCCCCTTCTAATCTGCTCCGCCATAGCGTCGCCGCTGAGGTATTCATAGTCTTCGCTTGCTGCACGACGCACGTAGAAAGTATTCACACTCAGGCCCGAGCATTACGGGAAAATTCTGACAGATTACGTGAAAATTATGCCAGATTACGGAACGACTTTGGCCTCCTCTGGTGGTAATTTTACCGCTTTCTGGCAGAATCTCTCCAAAATCTGTCAGAATTTTCCCGTACTCTGGTCGGGATAGTACGGAAAATTCTACCAGATTACGCTGTCTGCCGCAGTCTGCGGTGAAGAACCACCCTCCCCGCGGATCGCGGCGAAAGCCGCCCCCCCCCCCAGCCTTGGGGATACCCCTATCCCCTCAGCAGTCAAAAATGTGCTGGCCTCCGGAGAGTGATTCGAAATCACCTTCCAGGGCCGGCATCAGAATGCCGAATGAGTACTCTAGTGAGATGAGGCACCTTTTATACCGGCTTTGCACGTGATAAGCACGTTACGACGTGATCATTCGTGACCATTATCAATTGTCTTTCCAACCGGCCGAATTGAAGATGGCGTGGCGTGTTTTGTGGCCAATATCCGCGCTGCGTGTGCGTCGCATGCAGCATGGTTCGCCTCTGGCCGGCTTTCTCGAAATGTGGGGCGCCGGCCGTCGCCCTGAGTACCTGAGCCCCCTGAATTCATGGGGTGAGCAACCAAGATTCATCTATTGAATTCATCTACCAAGATTCAGCAATGGATCTAGTGGTTACCTGGGCCTATGAGTGACAGCTGACCATGGATCCTAAAAGGCGTTGCTTGTGCGAATGCACCTCAATTCAGCCATCAGAGATCACTCCTATAGGTGCGACGATGTATACCTGGGTTGACACTTTCAATACGGTGCGACGCGATTATTTGATATTGCTGAGTATCAATCACTATAACGTCGCGCGTCGATTTAATGTCAGTGTATGCCGCCGCGTTACTCCGCGGTGGAAGTATAAACCCGGCCTAAGGCTGAATATTGAATTCGGGTCCGTAATAATCTATTATTTCACGAATAAAGACATTAGGAAAAATCTACAATAGTTCGTTTAAAAGGGGCGTGGTCCGTGGCGGTGACTGAAGAGAATTGGGCCGGGTCAGCTTACATCTCGCTCATTTGGAGGGAATTGAGATCTCATATCTATTTTGCATGTATTACACAGGATGGTTCCACCACACAATTACTTCAAAATCTCAACAAAAAATCATGTATGAAGGAGTACTGTGCCTTTGAGACGGGCGCAACGCGCGCCACATGGATCACATCAGCGTTCCAGCATAATCCTCGACCGTTTTGCTATGAAGTTTCCTGGAGTATGAGCCACGCCTCACCACTCTTTCTGAGTCCCGAAAAGGTTTTGATCTCAAAACCTCATTCTTACTGGACCTCAAAACCGCCGATTTGGATGCCGAAGCCGTATTTCGTAGTCTGTCAGAAATCGCCATTTTCCTGACAGATTACGGAGGAGTCCGAAAATTAAGGAGAAGTTTAGAGGTAACTCTCTCGTAATCTGGCAGAATTTGTCAACACCAGAGATTAGGGTAAATTCTCTGGTAAAATGTCCGTAATCGGGTGGTAATTGTACATTTACCACTGATCACTGGGAAATTTCTGCTAATTTTCTGGTACTACACCGACCTGAGCACCTCCAAGGCCAGCTCCGGGCGTGACACGTGCGCCGCGCTGACGGAAGGAGTATGAATAGCGCCCAAGAGTGGTTGTGCCCATAGGTTCGTTGGGGTGGAGACAGCGGTCCGAGAGGTGAAGGTTACTGGGAATACCTGAGTGGGAAATGGTGAAGGTTCCTTATAGACTTGCACGGAAAATTTTTCCAGGCGATTTTTGGAAGAGTACCTGTTCTTCGCTTATAACATTTTTGATCTTTACGATGAATCTTTGAGCGGAGCTGTTTCAAAAATCTTCATAAAATTTCGCGTTGAATAATGTTTTCATTTTGAGAAAAATACTTTTCCAATCTCTCAGCCAATTTCAATTTATCGAATAAGGTTTCTCTCACCAAAAGCAATTAGTTTTTCGTCTGGAACTTTTTTATCCTAGAAGATAGCCTTCTGGTAAAGGTTATTCTCGGAATCCCCATAACATTTTGCATCGAATAGCGTTTTCGGTTACAAACAATACGTTTCCGCTCTTTCAGCCGATTTCTGTTTATAAAGTGCGTTTTTCGCCTGAAATTGTCGGCTTTTCGCCCACAACTTTTTTGTGTTCGGAGATAGGCCTTTGGTGAAGGTAGTTTTCGGAATCTCGATGGAATTCTGCGTCGATTGCTCCCTCTATCTTCAGAGGTTAAAAAGTTATAGGCGAAAAACCGGCGTTTCGTGAAATGAATCAGGTTGAAGGATCGAGAAAATATTTTTCCAAACTGGAAACACTAGTCGACGCAAGATTCCATCGAGATTCCGAAAACAACCTTCACCAAAGGCCTATCTCCAAGCACAGAAAAGTTGTGGACAGAAAACCGATAATTTCAGGCGAAGAACGCTTTTTATAAACAAAAATCGGTTGGAAGAAGGGGAACGTATTCTTTGAAACTGAAAACGCTTTTCGATGCAGAATTTTACTGGGATTCCGAAAACCATCTCTGCCCACATGTGAAGGTTGGTGGAGTACCTGGCTCCACCCAACGAAGCTATTGTTGTGCCTGGGTCTCTGCCGCCCTCGTATATATCGTGTCTGCAGGCACGAAGGAGAAGCGGATTGAAAGAGGCATTGGACGTGAATTTCAAGTGAATGAATTAGATTAATCGACGAATTCTTCAGTTTCGCCTCTCTGGAATACTGAGAATGGATGGACTATTTGAATAAGCCCTTTCATAAATTTCCCAATGAATAATTTTTTTGGACTCGGCCTTTCTAAAAGTTGTGGAATGAATGGATCAATGCAGAGACGACTTGTTCTAGAACTTCCCAATGGGCAATATATTCCAGAGCTTGCCAACCTGTAATCTTTCAATGAATGAAAAATTTGAGAACGTGTCCTCTATTCATTTCAAAGGAATCTTCGTAAGTTTATTCCAGTATTCGAATGATTGATTTTTTGAGTGGTTCTTGATTCATACAGAGAAATAAATCAACAGCTGCTTTGGCATCTGACTATGTGAAAGTCATAAACGGAATTCGTTCAAACATTAGGAAACTCCCAAACTTCGACCTCACGAATAGAGCGAATATCAGAAAGAGCGACAATTTCATTCTTCGAATGAATCGAATACGCGAATGACCCAGAGAAAGAGATTAGAATTGAATTGATTCCTAAAACAATTTTAAAACTAGAAAAACAAAAGTACTTGCGACTTATCTCAGGTTATTTGAGTTACATGCAACATCTCGACGGGATACCGCGTGTAGTGCTCTCCGATACTTTGCATCTAACTCAAACGTCGCTAGATATGTCGCAAGTAACTTAAAGGCACAGTCCAACCTCAGAATCGTTTTCCTGGTTTCCTCACTATCTTTAGAACGGTCCCACATTGATTCCAATGATGTCTCTGGCAACGTACAAGACCTCCTAGGAACGGAGTTATGGCCCTTAAAAGACTAAGCTGCGAAATCATGGTGGACGAGTTTTCCGAGGCTTGTAACTTCCGTCATTTGCAACCAATGAATGCGAGTCAGCCTGAGTAAAGGGAGAGGTCGAGAATGAAGGGAAGAAAGGGGCTACTGACCGAAAATCGTCGCTCATCTTGCCACTATTGAACTCGAAAGATCGTACAAGGGCGTGCCAGAGTGGCTTCCGGATGTGGGCAGCCCAGGGTGGCTTCCTCCTATATCTCGCTTATTCCGAGGAACTGAGAGCTGGCACTCGGCAGGTGATATAAGCCTAGTTTTGACTACAGGTGGTCGCTGCGGCCATGCGAGGGACAACTGTTCCTTTTCATCGCGCGTAATGGAAAGCTGCTCCTAATTGTGATCGCTTCGTGGCATAAGTCCTACATCGCTGGCTCGCGGCGACGAAATCCTATGTTTTACTGCGTCGCTGCTTGAAGAGCGATTCTCAGTGGTCGCTGATCATCGCTCCATCGCTGCCATTATGACAGCGATGGAGCTATTGCCAGCGAATGACACGTTTTGTCTTATGAACGTTGACCCTTTCACATGACAAGATCAGTGTTTTCGAGTCGAAACGCGTTATTGATGAATACCAGCCATTAATTTCACTAATTAATTGAATTTCTTCTATCATCCGTGGGCCTATGCACTATGAACAGAATCGCTGCCGCTGCTACACCGCTGCAGCAGCGGGTGCGAAATTGCTGCCATGAAAAACAGCAGCGATGCAAGACAAAACTAGGCTATATACGTTGGGTCTACTTCATATGGAAATCTCAGATTTCGAACACTTGAAAATCAATCAACTTCTCTAATCAAATATCACGCAAAGTGTTAATGAGTACTATAAGTATTCCTCTCAGAACTATCGCTTTGCGTTGACCCATGACCTCGCCAGACCTCGGGAGTTGGGAAGAGAGGGGAAGCACAAAGGGAGAGCTTGCGAGAGACAGAAGCGCGCCACACACTCAACAGTCAGGCGGCGGCTGATATTGTAAGAAGTCCATCCTGGTAGGGCGGGGACGAGACGCCCGGCAACCGCGCCGACCACCATCAGGGCCGCCAGTGGCTGTTCAAGGTCTCCAGCGGCTGGGTGGGCCAAGAGTACCGCAAACCTGTGTAATTGAACAGGAGAGGCTGCTGACATATGAGCCCGGCACTCAAAGAGTGCGTGGTGTGCTTTCTTTTTTGTTTCTACATTAAGTTGAATGTGTAACATTCACGCTTTGAGCGTTTTTTAATGGGGCACGTGCTGTAACTCGAAACACAATTGGAGCACGTGCTACACTAGCTAGCAGCGCGTTCCCATATGGGTCGAAGCCGCCTTGTCTTCGAAGTGAACGCTTTATACTCGGCGCGCATTGAAGGCAACATCGTACACGATGAAAACCATATTTGGGCTTTTTTGATGTTTTCGTATTGTACTATCCCTATAGTGACTAACGGTAGCCAAAACGCCCCTTCAAAAACGTCAACTTTTTGAGAAAAACCCATTTTAGAAAGTTCATAGCAAATTTTAATTTCGCGCCGGCATCAATCTCTGTGATAGTTGCGCAGAGAATGCAAGGAACAGTCTTACGCTTCGTTCCTTGGCGCAGCGTTGAAGCAATTCATCGAGGATGCCGCTCAACTACGACTTCAGCGAAATTAAAATGGGCTACGCCCACCTGCTGCGTCCAGTGCTGCTGGCTGCTTTCGATCGATGCCGAATTCGAAATCGACTGGCGTGTGTATTGCGCCCCTACGACGTCAAGGCACGCCCGCCGTCGGCAACCCAAGAGATTTGTTCCTTGTAACAACGGATCGACCCCAAGGCCGGCCCCCCAAACCCAGGAAGCCATTTTGAGGTAAGCGAATCTCCAGTCAGAGACGGTTTTGTAGCTCCAAACTTTCTGAGTGACATTGTCATGGCCCACTAGTCCAGGAATGAACGCATAAACTCCAAATTCGGCTTTCATCGTGGACGATGCCTTTAAATGCGGCGATTTTCTGAGTAACTCATTTTAGCTTACCAAGTAGTTTGAAGGAGAAATCCTTTTTCTCTGAAAAATTCACGAGCCCCCCCCTCCTAATTTTCATTTTTAAATTTGTTCCACAATTTTACGACCACCTATTGCGCCGAATCGCAAGTCTGCACAACCCTGGCTCAAATACAATGGTTTTGACTTCATTTGAGTGTTTGCGACGGCGTGAGCGTTCTAGTATTAGGGGATGCGTTCTTGGTATGACCCCAAGTTGACCTTGCTATCTCCACCAAATTTGCGAGCGTGTGTGCTGGAGCTTAGAGACCTACACTAATTTTTCCAACACTTAGTCTCCTACCAAAGCTTTCTTCAAAAGTTCTAGAGAGGAGGGTCTAAATTTTTTCTGCACTCTCTAACGATCTATAACGAAAAACCTTGCAATACGAGGTTTTGTGTTTCAAACCGTCTCGGTTCTGAGGTGAACGGCCTCATATATGAATATGTAGTAGGATGTTCTGAATGCCGGTGACCTTTAATGTTTGTTCTATATACAGCGATTTTTAATTGTTAGTGGTTCAAAAATTTTGCGGAATTTTCATCTAGGAAAGCGTAATTTTAAAGTTCTTGGGTAGGACTGCGAAAGCTGTCAGTTTCATTCTGTGGAAGCTGTGTGCGTTGAACATCTTTTATGTGATTATTTGAGCGTTTCTCATGTTGAGTGCTACTCCACGTCGATGTCCAGATTCATTTTGTTCACGAGAGTTATGACCTTTGACCAGTGCCATTAACTTCTGTAATTTTTCGTTGCAGTTGATTCCAGTGTTTGCTATTATATATTAATGGAGTTATTTCACTAGAAGCGGTTTTTGTATTGATGAAGCAATATATAAAGTTGAATATGAAGTGTTCTGTCCGTCTTCGCACCTTGCTTGCGATTTAGGCAAGTAGGTTTAGCAGTCATAGATCAGCGGTCCAGGGTACTGTAGAAACATGGCAGTGAGAAGTGGTACCCGTGACCGACAACAGCATTGCAGTGGTCGCATTTGCACTGATTTTACTCCCCAGTACCCCCACAATAGGAACCCTCCCATTCCCCAAGTACTATTCAAAATCAACCCACGCCCTCACAACAGGCACCTTAGGAGGGTACGACTCCGCCCATTTTGGGGGATGGATAGCAGCTGTCGGTGCTATCCAAAGATGTTTGGGAGCCTATTCACCCCCCGAGTTTATGAGAGTAGGAAACTAGTCTGCCGAGACACTCCAGAGAAAAACAGAACTTCCGATGAGAATAAGTAATGAAACTGGAGCCAGACGTGGAAAGCAGTAAAAGAATATCGAGAATAGCTTGAATACGAACTGATAAGCGAAACGCGATGGTTTAGCGCGAATGTGTTCAGAACCTTTTAATCAAGCTGAAAACCAACTAAAACGCCTTCAACAAGTCTAGAACTATTTATCTATGCACGCACAACTATAGAATCACTTATCTAAGTCACACGTTAATTGTCTGCTGTGGTTTATTTCCTGGTCAATTAATGTGCAAATAAAGGGGTGACGGACAACTAATCACAAATATGTATATCTCAAGAACGGATAAGTATAAAACCGCATTAGAATAGAAGAGAATTCACAAATAACTTCAAAAAAGTAACGTATGCAAATCGCTACTTTTCGAATAGGTAGTTAGTTTTCAACTTGAGTAAAAAGTTCTGAGTATGTATGGCAGTGAACTGCTATGAGATATGAATTGTTTCGCCTCTATCTCCAGGTGTGGAAGGAGTAGGAAATGAATGTAATAGGAACGGATACGAGATGTGACAGTGCGGACAAATGAGGCTGGCGAACGACGTTTAACATAGGCGCATATCGGAAATCGAAGGTCGACTGGCCGGTGTCGGCCGCCCCTCGTGGAATCGGGGCGCCGAGGGGGCGGAAATCGCAGCCTGGCGGAACTCGGAAATCGATCACTCTTCACCGCACACGTTCTCCATGTGCAAACACTGCTGGGCCCGGGCGCTGAATTAGATTGGTATTGGGAATCGAGAATATATTGCGTTGCAGCATACGTATAGGGTACACTTTACTAGGTATGATACAGTAGCGCCGCTATCCGAGGGAAAAAATGGGCAAAGTGGGCAACTAAAGCGTCTTTCGACCACAACTCGCCGCAAAGTGCTCCGTTTCCAATTTCGAAAGGACCAAAATGTCCACCGTGTCACAATTTATCTAACAATATGAGATAAAATCGGAAAGTTTCTATGAAAACGCCTTTTTAAGATGCAGTTAGTTATGAATGTGGTAATGTTATCACAAGATAACGAGCCCATTCGATCAAAAACAACCGTACACGATCTCTTCTAGCATGGTCAAAATGAGAATGTACTTCGCCTTAAAAAATAATGTTGCTCCCAAATTTTGCAGAATAGTTTTGCATGGTTCACTAGATCACGACTTGCTGTACATTTCGGCCTTTTCGAAATTGAAAATGGAGCACTTTGAGGCGAGTTGTGGCCGAAAGACGCTTTAGTTGCCCACTTTGCTCATTTCGCCCATTTTTTCCCTTGAATAACGGCGGTATTGTACTTGGCCTATTTCGCTCTTGTATCTTAGCTTGAAAAAATTGGAAGCCGACTTTCTGTTGAGAGTTTACTGCAACGGCCTTCGATTGTTATTGTCATGAATTTATATGGCTCTTTCTGGCTCTGAGGCAGGCGAAACCGCCGAAGCATCAGCCGAATAAATCCTGATACCACCTCATGCAAACTTCAGTCGATGTGCTCAATATTGCTCTGATGCCGAGGTTCATTGAGAGTCGTACATAGCAGTATAAGAAAAGCCATTCTGGCGGAAATTGTTTTCAAAAGCGTCTCGGCCTAAATGTAGCGAAATTTGATGGAAATTTAATGTGTTATAGGATTTATACAAACATGACCTCACAGACACTCAAGGCTGTGTTTTGAATGGAGTTTTGGAAAACCTATAACAGTTACAAATTCATGGTTTTAATTCAGGTAAGGACTATTTCCTCCTAAAATGACCATAATACTTTCAAACCCGTAAAACTTGTTTTCCATCAGAAGTCCTTCAAAATGGTTTCATAACCCTGCGAGAAAGCAAATTTCGCCGCACTTAGTCGACTGCCAAAGATCAAACGAAATTGGACATTTCTTTGAAATTTTTTTTCTCTAAAACACTCACTGTTCGCGATAGAATCATTTCAAGACATCTGCAGTAGAGGCTTTGACAAAATTCAGCTCATATATGATTTGCGCTCCTTTTCATTCAAGTCGACGTGAGGTACAATACCCGCGCTAAGTTTTGTAAAAATGGGGAGCAATGGACGAACTTGGCGAAAGTAGGTCCGAGGCTTGTAACCTTTTTAAACAGAGATTTTTTTGAGTTTCGAAAATTTTATTATATTAACAGCTCAAATTCCTACCTGCTAATGCTCTCTGTGTACCGAAGTTCCCTAAAATTGCTTGCTTTTAAATGAAACTGTTTCCGCGGTCGCTACAAGGTGCGTCGAAGCTTTGAGTAGTAAATGTCCAAGTAATAGAAAAGCAATCTCTATGTTTTTTATCACATGCAGGTGGGAAAAGCTCGAGATCTGTGCAGGTTTGAATTTTCAAACACTTCAATGTAACGTTTTGGTGTTTTCTCAACAGAAGACCAACTTTCCAGGTAGTTCCCTAGCGTGTTTTTCGGACAATTTCCAAAATTCTTCCTGCCCAAATCTCGAGATTGCACAATCTGCATCTAATTGATGGATAAACATGAAGATTGCTATCCTATTACTTGTACGAATTACTACTCGAGGAATTTCAACCGCATGTTTTTTGAAAAACGACCGCAAAAACAAATTTCATTCAAAGACAAGGCGATTGCAGAGAACATAGGTTAACAAAGCTTATTAATAGGTAGGAATTTGAGCTGTGAGTATGATAGCACTCTCAGAATTCGGAAAAGTCTTCGCTCAGAGATAATATGAGCATCGGAGGTTTTTTGTGCTAAGCTTGGCAAATGCTCCCCGTTTTTACAAAACTTAGCGCAGATATTTTAATTGTCGGGTGCGAAAATGCACAACCTTATTTAGCTATCATTCACAAAAAAAATCCGCAAGAACAATCTCTTCGCAATGGTATGATACTACACTGTTCAGGACTTCTGATGGCGAACAAATGGTACGGGTTTGGAATTGTGATGGTCATGTTCTGAGGTAATAGCCCCAATTTAAACCAATACCACAAATATATGAATGGAATCGGTATTCAAAAACTGTCCATCCAAAATTCAACATTGAGTGTCTGTAACGTGTTTGTGGTGCCCTATAAATGTTGAAGTTCCATCAAATTTCGCTAACCCCAGGCCGAGATACAATTGATAACAGTTTCCGCAAGAATAGGCGTTTGTATAGTTTTGCAACGCACAATAGTTCAAGTTACATGCACTTTTGCATTTTCAGATTTTTCTATTAAAGGTGGTCACGATGAAAACGTTATCGAAAAACTAACTACAAAATCAACTTAGATCAAAAACAGCTGAAAACTATGAAGGTAGCGCGGTGAAAAACGGTCTGCAAATAGAATTTCTAAGGCCCAAAGAAGCTTAGTTCGTGCACACGTGCACAGCGATGACGAAAACAGATCGCAGTCTCATGCCGAGCAGTCAAAAATCATCGACATTCAGAGGACGAAATAAATGCAAATTTAACGAATAAAAACGGTTGAATAATGAAAGACCATCATTTCAGTCAATGTTTTCGACTAGATACACACATAAAATTGAAGGTTCATTGATTGACATTCAATTTCAAGCTAGCTGATGTTCTTGATATAAGAGGTCATCGATGCCGAATGATGTGGAGAGGGCTCGTCCACCATCAAAAGACAAGAAAGTTCAGGTTTCAAATTCGGCCCAAAACAGTGGTTTTTTCGCGATTTTTTCTTATAGGTCTCACTACTCGAGACCAAGGAAAGGATTTGGAGAGAAAAAGACGACAAGCATATTTGATCGCGACCACTGCCTTTAATTCAAAATTCTGAACTTCTCATATGTTCGAGTTTTTGTGTAATTTGGGGATTGGCACTTTTCGATTATTCGGTTTTTCGAATTATCCGGAAATCGGCTTTTTTCTATTATTCTGTTTTCCGGATAATTTGGGAACTGACACCTTTCGAGTATTCGGTTTTTCGAATTATTTGGAAATTGGTAATTTTCAAATACTCGTTTTTTGGAATTATTCCAAGTCGACATTTTCAGTCGAATATATTCGAATGATTGCATTCAGACAAATTATGCTGGCTATTAGCATGAGGCGAGAAGTGTCAGGGATTATTTTTTGTGTTCAAATAATTGTTCCACGAGAGATTTTCAGGTAATTTCTCATAATTGACCGACTTTTAATGCGTGCTTTTACAGATAATTCTGAACCAATTGTAAAAGAAATTATGAATTTGGTTTTAACTCGCCCACGGGAGCATCCGCGACTACCGATTCTAAGTGTAAAACGACCGTAGAAAATAGTTTTCTAGGCACTGAATTGAGCACCACAAGTTGCAATAACCACCCAAAAATGGTTTGAAATGATTTCCTAAGCTTTTTGCTGAGTAATGTAGTGTCGGGCGAACACTCGCACAGAGATACTCAAGGTGGCGACCGCCCGGAATGCACGCCGCTCGCATTCGCACAGTTTTCACCGGCAAGCAGTTTCCCCTTTGAGCGGCCTTTTCGTGAAAGAAGAAGAAGTTAATCAAGTATGTAATTTAGATGATGTCTTGTATAGACTTGTACTTGTGCCGACTCGAGCGATCAAATGGAATTTTTCATTTAATTAAAAGCAGTGTTCACGATAAAAAACCGTATAATAGTTTTCGATGTTTTTGAGTAGGTAAGTTCCCCAAGAGTAAGTAGAGGTTAGTAGGGAGAAACCCCACAGAACACTCGAATACCGAAGGAAATCTGTTTAAAAAAACTCTAAAATTTTTAATTACGCCTGTTTGGTATGTTGCGGGAGACCGCGGGCAAAACGTCAAGCCTAACGTCGGAAGTGGTTTTGCGCTTCAAAATTCTTGGGTATGTTACTTTGTTTTCTGTTTCTTGTACCGAAAACTCTTTGAAGGTAAAATGGGCCAATACACATGCTTGGATGTTAAAATCTTTCGCGATAAAGAATATCCGTAAATTCGGCAACTGTTCCTCTGGTGAAACTAATGCAGTACAACTATTATATGACGTGGGCGGGGTGATCCAATGAGTCGGCTGCCCAGAAAAATGAAAACAAGTTACTTGAAACATAAAAAGACTAAAAACAAGTTACTTGTAACATTATAATATTATATATAGGAATGAATTGAAGCTCTATTTGTTATGTGGCGACAGTTAATTATCCACCACTTTATCCGCAACGTTTCGGGTCATAGACATTGACATAGACAGACGTAAAATTTTAAGCCTATGCAAGTTACTTGCGACCTATCTCAGGGCATTCAAGTTACATGTAACATATTGACGGGAAAGCGCTTCCGATATGTTGCATGTAACTTACTTGGCCAAGATAATTCGTAAGTAACTTAAATCAGCCAAGAAGGACTTTCTTAGGGGAGTATACGACTCACTGATTGGGTCAGCCTTTAGAACAGGCGTTGCTGTCGTTTCAATTACCCAAGTTTGAGATACTGAACCCCGCGAATGCAGAGAAAGCCCCCGCAGGGTATTTTCAGTCTTGCATGGCCAAAAGTGGACGCGTTGTCTGCGTCGCGTATCGCATGCGTTGCGAGACGGCCACCCACGGTGAATATATGTGTAAGTTACATATAACATAAATTTAACTTACATGTAATATAAACTTTTTTACTTTAGACATTCAGGTAACTTACATCAATAATACAAGTAACTTGTTTTCATTTTCCTGAGTGGTCTACGAGATTTCCACCCGCTGCCTGGCGGTTTTTCGTCGTGCTTCCAGTCTTACTCTTCTTAGAGAGACTCAAAGCCTACTTTTCCGCCAAAAAAGTGCGACTTTTTCATCATGAACGTTGCCTCAAAGAAAATTCTCTTTTCTGTTTTCCCTTTAGTTTTGCTCTTTTTTTTGCGAAACACATTAGAAAAGCGAGCCTACTCAGGAAACGAGGAACGGAAAATATGACGCGGCAGATCGCCACAGTTGTCCAGTTCTTGCCTATCCAACAACATCTCTAAACGTTTCGAAGTACATATACAGAAACGGCCGGCACGCAGAGACGTTGAGGGCTGTCAGACTGTATTCCTAAAGGCAGTGGTCGCGTTAAAATATGCTTGTCTTCTTTTCCTCTCTAAACCCTTTTCTGGGTTCAGAGTGGTAGGACCTATGGGAGAAAATCGCGAAAAAACCGCTGTTTTGGCTCAAATTTGAAGCTCGAACTTTCTTGTTTTCTGATAGTGGACGAGCCCACCCCACATCATCGGCAACGATGATCTCTGATATCAAGAAGATCAGCTGGCTTTAAATTGAAGTTCAATCGAAAACATTATCCTTCGGACTCATCTAGTCAAAAACATTGACTGAAGTGCTTGCTCTCATTGATCAACTCTTTTCATTACGTAAATTGGAATTTATTTCTTCCTCTGAACTTCGATGATTTTTGACTGCTCGGCATGAGACTGCGATCTTTTTTTTGCGGCGCTGTGCACATGTGCATGATCTGACATCTTTGGGCCCAAAAACTTTAATTTTCACCGCGCTACCTTCATAGTTTTTCAGCAGTTTTTAATCTAAGCTGATTTTTGTAGTTTTTTTTCGATAACGTTTTTCATCGTGACCACTGCCTTTAATACTATGTACATAGTTCGCTAATGGCACGGTTTCGCGAGTTTGTAGCGGGCCACAGCTGTATCACACTCAATTATTTGAGCGCCATTGTGTCAGAGATGTGCATGATTAGGATTTACGATGTTCTTCGGCTATTTTTTACGACTAATGGCCATTACGACCAATCACCATAATAATTTGCAAATATTACAACCAATAACAGAAAGGTATTGGTTTAGGAAAAAGTTTGTAGCGTTTTTGCATCTGTTTTTCTTTAACCCTCGTATTGAAGTAGTTCAGTGAAGTGTAAGTCACCGGTCGGAAGCGCAAATCTTTCATTATCTAATGCTTTTTGCCGCTGCCTGTAAGACCACTTTCAAACTTCACATTGAAGGCAGTGTCCACGATAAATCTCGTTTTCGAGTTCTCAGTGTGAAACACTTTGCTGGCAGATGCTGGAGGGGATAGAGTTGAAGAAAGCATCGAAAACGGGCTGGAAATAGATGAAAACGACGGCGAAGCGAAGATTTCGCTAGCCCAGTACGCCTGACCTTATCCCGCTACGCCCCATTCTGACGAGCTCTTAGCGCCGCACACGTTTTCGATAGCAAACTGACAAGCGATTCTGCCGCGGCCAGCCTAATCGATTCGCGCACACTTCGCCATTAGCGCGCGTTTGCGGAAAAGGGCCCGTGAACTTGTCCACGCCCTGAGCGTTAGAAACCGCTATTTCAGCTTATTCCTTCGCTATTTCTTCCCTATTCGATAGCTTATGACCGAACGACCCCAATTTCGAGACAAACTCGAATATATTATTCATCGTGAACACCGCCTTCAAATATACTGCGTAGTCAGTCCAAGTAAACATTTAAAGGCAGTGTTCACGATAAATTTCACTTCCGATGTTACCACGGTTTAAGGAAGGCCTGGTGCCCTGTATAGCAAGTCATGCTTGAAAAGCACGCGAAAGAAGCGTTTTTGAGCCAAAATAGGTCCTCCCTTGTTTACTTCAATTTTTGAGCGTGGAAGAATTGACCGCTATAAAGGATGATGATTATCAGTGCAATCAGGCGATCAGCTCACTTATCAGTCCTTGCTTGGCTGGAATGTTCTTGTAATCTGAGTCTTTATTAGTACATATCGAGAAGCGGTTCTGGAATACCTAGACGCTTGTTTGCAGCCGTTAATTTGCTTCCCCTGGCTCGTTTTTTTACCCTTCTTTCGGCTTTCGTAGCCAAGGATCCTTCTCGCTTATCATTTCACTGTGGAAAGTGAACGAGGATGATCATTGTGAACGCTGCCTTTGAGTTTTTCCGCCATAGTGATCAAACCCGGAAGTCTCCGGCTAGTAATCCGAGCTTTAGACCACTCAGACAGCTTGGCTCATCGGCTTATTTAAAAGAATCAATGGTACATAAATACAGCGCTTGCCATTTTCGCCATTTAAAAGAAGACTCATAACTTTGTTTCCACTATTACTCGAGCAGCTAGCAGGGTGTTCTTGCGACCACCCGGGATGTTGTCTATCCGAAAAACATGGGTACATATATGAGCAACTCTGGCAGCCCGGTCTGGTCACTCATTTGTAAGTTACTCACAGAAATCGTTTGAAGCAGTATGCCACAAAAACTCCACCATCAGAAAGACAGACTTACCTATAAAATGAAATCAGCGTTGAAAGTAGTAAAACTGCCCAGGAATCTCATATTCTGTACATCAGTCACGACTTCCTTGCATGAACTTTTTAGGCCATCGAAAGCAAAGGAGAAACCTCACATAAAAGTAGGCGAGAGCATCTCTTTCTCAAAGAAACAGCAGGTGGCGGTGCTGGTTCGCTCCCAGCTGAGGCTTCCAAAAGCCTCTCAAGGTACCGGTTATTTAAAAAAAAATCCGTCATAGCAGAAAAATAATGATTTTAAACGCTTTTATTCCCAATAGAAGCATAAGCTATCGTAGGCTCAGAGCCAGCTAATTTGTTTACGGAAGGTATCAAACTTATTCTTTTCTGATTACACAATAAATATGAAACTAGCGACGCATACAAGACATCTTCTCTACCAAGAACAAAGCCCAACAGCTGGATCACAATTGTTCGGCCCGGCGGGGCATGCGCCGCATACTGCACCGATAGGGTAGATGTAATTTTCTTGGGTATTTACTCTGAATAGATGCGTTAAATATACCTACCATAGAGTCAAAATTTAGTTTTGGTAAACATACATGTCTTTATAGAGACAAGAAGATAGTTAGAATCCACTACACGCATACGTGGCGCATCCGATTTCTTTATTGTCTCCCCAATCCATCTGAAAACATTATCAATTCTGACTGCTTGATCGGAATCCGTTACTCTCATTTTCAGTAGTGTATAGCATATTAGAAGGTGTTCCATATGATGGGGGTGTGTGTATAGAAGTCTGTTGGTACCTGCTCGTTGGCCCCCCTGCTACTGAACCCAGCAAACGTTTGAATTTACACAGGAAACGTTCGAGCGATATAGCGTGCACAACTATATCGCGAAAGTATCCCATACATTGCATAGAGGTGTCGCCGCCCGGCACCCTAAGGCCTCTGGTCCATAACACCCAGGATCCGTACCTAGAGAGTCATGGAGTCTTTGGCCACAAGCCACAATTTCGCCACCCTGAACTGTCGATCGCTGTCGAGTGATATCCAAAAACTGCGCTATCCAGACTTCTGAGCTATTTCCATGCGCCGTTTGCTGTTTTGCAGGAAACCCGCCTCAGAGATAGACCCGTCATCAGCGTCGGAGAGTACACCATCTACTGCGGTAACGCTGACGATAGGAGAGTGGGAGGCTGTGCAATAGCTGTAAGGAAGGATTTTAATGGTATGGTCAAGGAGTTCGGCTCAACGTCGTGTCGGAATGCATTCGTACGACTGCGGGATCACAGAGGATTCAATCTGTGGATAGTGAGCGCTCATGCGCCCACTGAAACCGCCGAAGACAATTCGAAGGATGCGTTTTATGAGGAACTCAATACGTTGCTGGCCAGGATACCTTGTCAACATGCTGTTGTCGTGGGGATTGACGCAAATGCGAAGATGGGACTTGATCAGGAATCCGAAGTACTCGGTAAATGGTTCTACCCAGTGGAGCAAACATCGGACAATGGCTACCGCCTTGTCGACTTTTGTGAACGCAGTGGTCTGATTATTGCATCGACATTCAAGAGGAATCATCGCCGCCATCAGCTTACGTGGCAGGGACCAACCCGGCTATCTCCAGAAGAGCAGCGGAAGCGGAAGATGACAACTTTGAAACCACAGCTTGACTATGTCCTGACGAGGAATATTCCAGTATCGGACATTCGAAGATCTAGAGCTGTGTGGGATGTCGCATTCGATTCGGATCACCGTCCTGTTCTGTTGAACTTCACTGCGAGGATTCATAAGAGGAAGCGAGGCTCAGCCTCTCCAGAGGATTGACATGACAAGTCTCAGAGATGAAGAGTGCAGAAGGAATTTCCGACAACGCGTTTCTATTCACATCGAATTACGGACTAAGAAGAAACTTTGCGACGCGGATTCTTTTGTCAAATGCATCCAGGACGCTTCGAAAGAGGCACTCCCGGTTGTACAGCCTAAGAAGAAGTTCGCCTACGTCTCAGAAGAAACAACATCTACCTACAACAGAGTATGTGCTCTCCGAACTGCAGGAAACTTCGTGGAGGAGAAGCGTCTGAGGAGGAAGTTGCGTCGGCAGCTTCAAAGTGACCGCGAACGAGAGTGGACGTGTAGAGCTAAGGAGTTCGAGAAGGCTTGGGAGGAGAAGAATCCGAGGAAAGCCTACACGTTGCTGCGACAGTATAGCGGGAAGATGAAGAGAAGTTCTCCTGTCTTGAACACTACCCATGGAGTTGCAGTTGGTGATGCGACGCTGCCAATATGGAAGGATTACTTCAGTTCACTACTGAATCGTCCAGCGCCATCAGTACCTGAGCTCCCGCATGTTCAGAGAGCACATTACGATGTCAGTGAGGAACCGCCGACTGAGTCTGAAGTTTTGGATTGTGTCCGGAAAATGAAGAATGGAAAGGCAGGTGGAGATGACAACATCACTGCTGAAATGCTGAAAGCTCTTCCTCCGTCTGGGATTCGTGAAATGACCAACACCATCCGTGCCATATGGATGAGCGAAAGGATACCCGATTCGTTGGAGACATGCGATCATCGTACCTCTTCACAAGAAGCTCTCCGTCACGGATCCTAAGAACTACAGAGGAATCTCTCTACTTCGTGTCATGTACAAGGTTTTAGAACGTATCATTCTCGAGCGACTTATCAAACATCGTGAAGGAACGACCAGAGATGAGCAAGCCGGTTTTCGACCTGGAAGATCGACCATCGACCAAGTGTTCGGCGTGAGAAGAGGAATTGAATCGGGGCACCGGTTTTCGAAGCCATTACAGCTGTTTTTTTGGACTTTGAAGCCGCGTTCGACTCTCCTCATCGTGATCGATTGCTCAATGCTCTGCGAGCAGATGGAGTCCCGGAAAAGTATGTTCCGGTTAATCGAGGACATGAACAAAGGAACAACAGCAGCAGTTCGTACACCTGTCGGGTTTACGTCAGCTTTCGAGGTGAAAACAGGAGTAAGGCAAGGAGCCGTTGCAGGACCTTTTCTTTTCAACTTCGCCGTTGATGACATCATGCGTAGAGTTGCAGAACAGTTTCCTGCGGATGTGATCCTAACACCATCAGGACGCTCTCTTGTCGACCTGGAGTACGCCGACGACATTGTGTTATTCGCTGAAAGCAACGCAAAACTGCAAAGGATTGTGAACCTCGTTTCGAAGTATGCCGCAGCCTATGGACTTCGTCTTCGTCCCGACAAATGCAAGCAGATGTGGGTCTCTCAGAGGCCTTCAATTGGAGTTTGTGTGGACGGACAACGTATCGAACTGGTGGACGATTTCTGTTATTTGGGCTGTTTGCTGAAGAACGATGGTAGTTATGCAGCGGATATTCGACAACGATGTGCGAAAGCTACGTCTGCATTCAATTCTCTAACCGCGTTTGTGGTCTACCACCATCGCGAAGGAAGTCAAGTTGCGCGTCTACCTATCCGCTATTCGCCCTATCATGATGTACGGATCGGAGACGTGGGCAGCACCGAAACGCAGATGGAAAGGTTGGGATTGCACGGAGAGGAAGCTTTTTAGGCGTTTGCTTGGATATTTCTGGCCGCGTGTATGCCATAACGAAGACCTTTACAAAGGAAATCGACGCAGTACATCAACGCTTGACACGAGGGAGGTGCCAGCATCTCCTAACGCCATCTCAAGCAGCAATGGAAAGTCGACTTCGACTGCTCGGGCATATACTAAGAAGAACGCCGGATCGTCTCGTACAACACGCTTTAAAAATGCTTCCAAATCCTGTCTGGAAACGGCCACCTGGGCGTAGGCGAAAGTTCTGGACGGATGTGGTTAAAGAGGATTTAAAGTCACTCGGCATCGAAAGACAGTTCAGGCGCGATGTTTCGTTTCGCAGGAAATGGAATAGTGACAGCTGGATGGAATGTGTTCAAATTGTGGCTGAAGACCGTGAAAAATGGACACGGCTGACTACTAGGACGGCACACCTCGGTGAAGATGCGGAATGACCGCGTCAGGCGAAAGCCAACCGATTAAGTCAAGTAAGTCAAGTTCCATATGATATTAGCTCATTTGCCCAAGTGTCAGTCGCCTAAATGCCGCAAATGAGGATCAGACGGTTTCGAAAGTGTTGCATCCCGGAAATCCTCACATTTTGAATGGCTCCGTACATATCCGTCGCTGTTGTGTGCAGAACGTGGAGATTCTCCTTCCATCCAGGTCTCATGTGTGTGGGAGAAGGATTGGGATTGCAATGTCTTATGTACGCATGCGCATACGCTTCCGCCCAGCAGTTGTACACCTGCAGCCACTTATATCAGTTCAGTAAGTACCGTTGATGACTATATTCTATTTGAGGGAAATCCTACCAACAAATTCATGTGGCCCGTCGATGGAGCATTCTCTCCCGTATTGTAGTATC
This sequence comes from Aplectana chamaeleonis, assembly GCA_029168955.1. Lineage (NCBI taxonomy): Eukaryota > Metazoa > Nematoda > Chromadorea > Rhabditida > Cosmocercidae > Aplectana > Aplectana chamaeleonis. Next base: position 1,083,208 of record JAPDOI010000219.1, on the reverse strand, counting down.
CATTTCTCAAGAGTCCCCTAGCAATCCGCGATCTGGAAAGAGTACACATTAATGCTCAGTTTCTGCAAGGCAGCCTTTGGCGCTGTTATAGGAAAAGGCACGCTTTCTACAATGCTCGAGGAAAAAACCACGCTTTCTTCGGCATGAAAATTTGGCGATAGTTGCCGGCGAACACTATTCTAGTGCGGCTTTTAGATCCTGTTACCCCTGCTTGAGAGACATCGCCGCGGATGGGCACACCTCTCTCATTTATTTCACCCCACAGGGAAGATCGGGCTTACTCCCTTTGAGTGCCTGATCTCACTTTGACGTTCACGTGACATAACGGACCGGTGAACAGTCAAATTTGGAACAAAACAAAAAAAAACTGGAGAACTTCACATGCGGCTGAGAATATCATGTGCTTTAGGCGACTGTTTTGCACTATCTGTTTAGTTGACAACATTATGCGATAGATTCACCTGAAATTATTGTGCATTCCCAGTGCCGCATCCCTGAAAGCCTTTGGAAAGTCTTAACTCGGACATTCGGTGGAGGCTGAAAATCATTGAATCGTTGAACTTTAAGTAATGAGCCTACGGCTGGGCTATCGTCAACTGTCAGGCGACAAAATCTCCAAAACTTTCCCAGCACAGCTCCAGGGAAATTTATTAAAAAAATGAAGTCCTTAATCTTTTGTCAAAAAAGTGTAGTGTCTCGGATTTTTTACGAAGGAGTTAACAATGTCATCAAGTTTATGGGTCTTTCTCAACACTGTATCGTGCCACCATCGGAGGTCTTCGCAATGCGTCCAGATGGAAATCGGTGGAAATCAAAATATTCTAGTTCAACTCATGTGTCTGTTGTCAGGTAAGTTTATGGTGATGACTTCTCTATTTGGTTTGGGACTCACGTGGAAGAGGAGGTGCCGTAGGAGCCGGTGTTGTTGCTGGCGGCGAAACCGTTGTTGCTGGTGGCGCAACCGTTGTTGCTGGTGGCGCAACCGTTGTTGCTGGTGGCGCAACCGTTGTTGCTGGTGGCGCAACCGTTGTCGCCGGCGGTGCCACTGGTGGAGCCGCTGTCTGGCCTGGAGGTGTAAGCATTTGGAAGCGCCGGACGGTGCAAATTACACATATTTGAATAGATATTTTTCTGTTGAAAGGGCGAACTGATGTGCAGCTAAGATGAGCAAAAAAGAAATGTTCATATGTTTGTTGGTTGATATGAGAATGGGAAACTCACAGTAGTGAACACGCCTATTGCCATTGTTCCAGGATGAATCCTGTTACGTTATCACTGTTACGGAATCCTCATATTTATAGAAACCCGTATCACACGAGATTCTAGAGTGAAGTGCAAAATTCTGACTACTCAGAGCATACTAACAGACTTTTTTGTTCGTTTTTTCCGCAATGCTTACATGAACTTGCCTCAATGTTATTGTATTTCACATATAGCTCGTGAAGCATTACAAATCATAATTGGACCAATGTCTGATAGAAAAAAGCTCATCCAGACTAGGCTGTGATTTATTCCCAACAAAATAACACAGAAAACCTCAACAACCTTATAGTAATATACTTATATCGTTCATCCCAATTATGGAGTCTATTTCTGGATTTATGTATAGATAAGAACTGTAATGAAAATTTGGGGCTTGGGTCATTGCCTTCTGCCCAGATCACTACTGTGCTTATCTGGGTCAAATTCCGGTCCACAATCGCGTCTCGACACGTTTTGCGGCCGCGCGCTTTCGAGTCGGCAGAGTTTCCAGCGCCGCAGCCGCCGATCAGTTGACTCTAGGTAGGTTTTAGAAACTGGAAACTAAACAAAATTGAACAAAACTTTATAAAAAAGCCATATCGAGTTGGCTTTGGCGGTGGAAACCCGACTGACTCCGGTGCATGCGGCCGCAAAACGTGTCGAGACGCGATTGCGGACCGGAATCTAACCCAGATAAGCGCAGTACACATTCTGCTATGAAAAGTTACTGAATTATGCAAATAAACAATAAGACAAGTAATGTGCAATGCCTGCGCAGAAGGTGCAAAGTTGTTGAAAGAGACGATGAAAACCATGGTGTGGGAAGAAGCTGCTCAATCAGGAATCCACGGCTCTCCTTCTCATTACGTACGCTTTCTCAGCTGGTAACCTCACCTTTTTCAAATCAGGAAAATGAATATTTATTTATTTATTCATCTGCATGTACGTTAAGGTGCGTCGAATACAATTATTAGGCACGAAAACAAATCAACCAATTGCAGTAGACGCAAGGAATAAAACCAAAAGTTGGGGCACTTCATTATTCACATCTAAATACCCTTTCTAATGAAGGAGTTGCACTCTCAAACTTATTCCGACAAAGCATTGTGAGAAGAATGATATATAGGGCCATGAGGAAAAAATCAGGTGGATGACGCTATGGAGACGTTATTTACACGAGCACTAGGGCATTCATGTAAGCTCTGACGCCAATCGTCGGATGTTAGGTGTCCCTACCCCTAGCAACAACTTAGCTTTAGAGCAACCAACAGAAAACGTCAAATTTCGGTTGACCAAACAAGGAGAGCTTGACGGAATACTATGAGTGAAACCCGAACGAGAAAAGCACCAATTTCTTGTATAAGAAAGAGCTATGAGGAATATGCCGATCTACCAGAACAAGGATCGGTCACGACTTTCAGGGGCTTTTCGTTCAGAAAACGAATGCGACGGACGTGGCAGAGAAGGGACATCAGTTTTTCAGAGGCATCGGTCACGGAGATTTGGATATTTCAGTTTTTTTACTGATAAATGTGATCTCCTGATCGAAGCTAGACGTGTGTGAAGTTCCGCGCACCATTTCAGCGCAATGGAGAAGAAACACTCCGAAAATTGGCGCGCTAGTTATTCAAATGGTGGTGAGGGGCATTTGACGTCAATAGTCGTGCTGATAAATGTGATCTCAAAACTTCTTACACGGTGATCTCAAAACTCCACATGTGACAATGCCTTCAGCAGAAATTGTACAACTTTTTTTTGCGATTCCGTGTCCAGCAATTTTCCTCACATGTCGACGGTGAGCGACCTGTTTCAAGTACTCCTGTAGAGACCTATGCCACCGGGAATGAAAGCCTTTAAAGGCAGTTGTCGCGATCAAATATGCTTGCCGTCTTTTTCTCTCTGAACCCTTTTTCTGGGTCTCGAGTATTAGGACCTATAAGAAAAACCGAGAAAAAACCACTGTTTTGGGCCAAATTTGAAGCCTGAACTTTCTTGTCTCTTGATGGTGGACGAGCCCACTCCACATAATCGGCATCGATGACCTCTTATATCAAGAACATCAGCTGGCTTGAAATTTAATTTCAATCAATGAACCTTCGGATTTATGTACACATCTAGTCAAAAACATTGACTGAAGTGATGCTTTCATTGTTCAACTGTTTTTATCAGATAAATTTGCATTCATTTCTTCCTCTGAATGTCGATGATTTTTAACTGCTCGGCATGAGACTGCTATCTTTCTGGTCGGCTTTGTGCACGTGTGCACGAACTGGCTTCTTTGGGCCCTAGAGACAAATTCTAGCCCGTTTTTCACCGCGCTACTTTCATAGCTTCTCAGCTGTTTTTGATCTAAGCTGATTTTTGTAGTTTTTTCGAAGACGTTCTCCATCGTGACCACTGCCTTTATTATTACCAAACCCAGAAAAGCCAAACTCATGAGATTGTGCTCGTCTTAAATGACGGGAGGACTCGGAATGCCAAGTTTTGAGTCTCACCGTTCCAGGGCGATGTAAACATTTGGATAGACACAGTACTTGAGCTATGTCGTGTTCAAAGAAAATATGCCATTTTCCAGAAGCCGCTGAGACCCTGCAAGTTCTCCAGTACAGTCGATTCACCTTGTACTGGTAGACCAACTGTGTAGGAACTGCGTGCATTCTAGGATGGTAGGATGAACCTCAAAAAAAGTCCGCAGAACTCCGAATGAAAATTCGGGATCTTTGTATCTGTCGCGATCGCATTTCAAGAATTTGTGATGCCAAGTTCATCTTCTGATGATCTGATGAAAACACAGATCTGATGAACAAGTGTGAAAGAGTGGAACTGCTCTATTTGTGCCCCGCCGTGCTCTACTGATCCGCGATCTCTCATGACTCGGTTAGGTATGCTACTTGGCCGACTTTTCTCTTGTTTACTAGCTGGAAAATTGAAAGTTTATCGCAACGACGTTTGACCGTGTGTTTTCATAAATTTATCAGGCTCTCTCAGGCTCTGAAAAAGGCGAAACCGCCGAAACGTCAGCCGAATCAAGCGTCATACTACCTCGTGCAAGCTTCAATCAACGTTCTAAATATTTATGTTCTGTAAAACACCTACACACATACAAACACGCTTTTGTAAAACCTCGCGGAAAAGGAAGCCCTGGTTATTACAATTTACACTTCCGCCGATAATCGCATGCTTTGTATACTCCTTGATATGCGACGCAACATCGATTGATACTCCTAGTTATCATGCCATCGCATCACACTGCGATGGTAGTCTGGAATTGGCATTACAGGAACCACATGCATTGAAGCACGAATCAGTCAGCTAGGTGATCAGCGTTTAGCCTATAGCTCAGATGGAATCATTTGTCAGACACACACACACACTATTGGTCCAGTTCAGTTGTCCTTTGCTATAAGCCATGATGTATACGTGAAAAACCATCACTTCGAGAGAAGTTTATGCAATCATTACAGGAGATCAAACAACAACAACAAAGGTTTGCCATGAGTTCGGCTGTTCTGGGGTTAGTAATACTAAACGCTTTCATGCCCGGTGGCATCATTCACCCGCACCTGAAACAGGTCGCACAGCGTCGACATGAGAAGACATCTGCCCGAAACGGTGCCGCAAAAAACATGTATTATTTTAGGCCATGGTGGAAATGTCGTCGATGGTTTTTGCATATCCTTTTCCTACAGAAATGGGGCCACCAGTCTTAGGCAGCGTCCATACGTCGCGAGAGCGGGCGCTTCCGCTGTTGTGCGCCTCTTTACGCTCCTCAACGCTGCCCGCATATTAACACAGGCAAACACCCCCCGCCTCGTGTTGATTTGATTGAAATGGTTTGATCGGGTGATCAATCGTTAGAGTCGGCGCGACGGCTGATTATTTCTCACGATTTTCGACTTCCGTGGTGGGATTTCATGAGAAGGAAGGGCAGTAGTTCAGCAAACAGGCTTTATAATGCTGCCACCTGCTTCAGTGGTGGAGCAGTGCTTGAAACTTGCTGCTTGCTTCGTGGTGCTGGCGTAAGCGTGCGAGAGCGAGCGAGCGAGGGCGCGCGAGAAGGAGCGCCTTCGAGTGGCTAGCGAGATCGATGTGCCCACGATGGCCATCGATTTTGCGTAATCGCACGCTCTCGCTACGTATGGATGGAGCCTTATTGTTACATAGTGCTAATCGTGTACGAAGTTCGAGATCACAATAATCAGCCCGATCGCTCACGTTAAGTGTTCCTCACCAGCATTTGGGATGCTTAGCGAGTCGAGATTTTGGAATGTTTGCGCCATTATGCGAGCTTGATGCGTGGAACGTCAGACACGTCTAGCGTTGATCAGGAGGTCACATTCATCATATAAAAACTGAAATCTCGAAATTTTTGTGAGTGATGCCTATTAAGGAATCTCCTCTCTGTCACGTTCGTATTATTTGGTTTCTGAACGAACAGCCACTGAAAATCGCCACCGATCCTCTCTTTTTCTGGTTAATCGGGCATATTCATTTTCCCTTGATTCGAAAAAGGGGTGAGGTTGTGGGCCTGAAAAGACGGTCGAAATGAGGAGGACCGTGGATTTGTCATTGAGCAGCTTCATCTCATACCTAATCTTCATCGTCTCTTCTAATTCCGTTGTACCTTTTGCGCAGGCATCGCTCTTTAGTTTTTTACTGTTGATTTTCATAGTTCAGTGTTTTCGTATAATTGCACGTGTTGTGATCTGGGCAGAAGGCAGTGACCCGAGAAAAAAATTCTCATAACAATTCTTATTCAATTAACCTGAAATAGGCTTCAGGTTTGTGGATGAGCGATATATATTCCTAAGAGCCTTGTGTAGGTTTTCTGGGTTGTTTTATAGAGTAAATCACAGCCTAGTCTAGATGAATTATTTCTATCAGACATTACGTCCATTTGTAGAAGCTTTGCAATGTCTGTAATGGGGTGTGTATACAAGTCTGTTGGTACCTGCTCGTTGGTGCCCCTGCGTTTCTACTGAACCCAGCAGACGTTTGAGTGTACACAGGGAACGTTCGAGCGATATAGCGTGCACAACTATATCGCGAAAGTATCCCGCACATTGCATAAAGGTGTCGCCGTCCGGCACACTAAGGGGCCTCTTGGTCCATAACACCTTAGGATCCGTACCTAGGGAAGTCATGGAGTCTTTGGCCACAAGCCCACAATTTCGCCACCCTGAACTGTCGATCGCTGTCGAGTGATATCCAAAAAACTGCGCTATCCAGACTTCTGAGCTATTTCCATGCACCGTTTGCTGCTTTGCGGAAACCCGCCTCAAGGATAGACCCGTCATCAGCGTCGGAGAGTACACCATCTACTGCGGTAACGCTGACGATAGGAGGGTGGGAGGCTGTGCAATGGCTGTAAGGAAGGATTTCAATGGTATGGTCAAGGAGTTCGGCTCAACGTCGTGTCGGAATGCATTCGTACGACTGCGGGATCACAGAGGATTCAATCTGTGGATAGTGAGTGCTCATGCGCCCACTGAAACCGCCGAAGACAATTCGAAGGATGCGTTTTATGAGGAACTCAATACGTTGCTGGCCAGGATACCTTGTCAACATGCTGTTGTCGTGGGGATTGACGCAAATGCGAAGATGGGACTTGATCAGGAATCCGAAGTACTCGGTAAATGATTCTACCCAGTGGAGCAAACATCGGACAATGGCTACCGCCTTGTCGACTTTTGTGAACGCAGTGGTCTGATTATTGCATCGACATTCAAGAGGAATCATCGCCGCCATCAGCTTACGTGGCAGGGACCAACCCGGCTATCTCCAGAAGAGCAGCGGAAGCGGAAGATGACAACTTTGAAACTACAGCTTGGCTATGTCCTCACGAGGAATATTCCAGTATCGGACATTCGAAGATCTTAGAGCTGTGTGGGATGTCGCATTCGATTCGGATCACCGTCCTGTTCTGTTAAACTTCACTGCGAGGATTCATAAGAGGAAGCGAGGGGCTCAGCCTCTCCAGAGGATTGACATGACAAGTCTCAGAGATGAAGAGTGCAGAAGGAATTTCCGACAACGCGTTTCTATTCACATCGGAGTACGGACTAAGAAGAAACTTTGCGACGCGGATTCTTTTGTCAAATGCATCCAGGACGCTTCGAAAGAGGCACTCCCGGTTGTACAGCCTAAGAAGAAGTTCGCCTACGTCTCAGAAGAAACAACATCTACCTACAACAGAGTATCTGCTCTCCGAACTGCAGGAAACTTCGTGGAGGAGAAGCGTCTGAGGAGGAAGTTGCGTCGGCAGCTTCAAAGTGACCGCGAACGAGTGGACGTGTAGAGCTAAGGAGTTCGAGAAGGCTTGGGAGGAGAAGAATCCGAGGAAAGCCTACACGTTGCTGCGACAGTATAGCGGGAAGATGAAGAGATGTTCTCCTGTCTTGAGACACTACCAATGGAGTTGCAGTTGGTGATGCGACGCTGCCAATATGGAAGGATTACTTCAGTTCACTACTGAATCGCCCAGCGCCATCAGTACCTGAGCTCCGCATGTTCAGAGAGCACATTACGATGTCAGTGAGGAACCGCCGACTGAGTCTGAAGTTTTGGATTGTGTCCGGAAAATGAAGAATGGAAAGGCAGGTGGAGATGACAACATCACTGCTGAAATGCTGAAAGCTCTTCACTCCGTTTGGGATTCGTGAAATGACCAACACCATCCGTGCCATATGGAGGAGCGAAAGGATACCCGATTCGTGGAGACATGCGATCATCGTACCTCTTCACAAGAAGCTATCCGTCACGGATCCTAAGAACTACAGAGGAATCTCTCTACTTCGTGTCATGTACAAGGTTTTAGAACGTATCATTCTCGAGCGACTTATCAAACATCGTGAAGGAACGACCAGAGATGAGCAAGCCGGTTTTTCGACCTGGAAGATCGACCATCGACCAAGTGTTCTGTCGTGAGAAGAGTAATTGAATCGTGGCAGCGGTTTTCAGAAGCCATTACAGCTTGCTTTTTTGGACTTTGAAGCCGCGTTCGACTCTCCTCATCGTGATCGATTGCTCAATGCTCTGCGAGCAGATGGAGTCCCGGAAAAGTATGTTCGGTTAATCGAGGACATGAACAAAGGAACAACAGCAGCAGTTCGTACACCTGTCGGATTTACGTCAGCTTTCGAGGTGAAAACAGGAGTAAAGCAAGTATGAGCCGTTGCAGGACCTTTTCTTTTCAACTTCGCCAAGTTGATGACATCATGCGTAGAGTTGCCAGAACAGTTTCCTGCGGATGTGATCCTAACACCATCAGGACGCTGCCCTTGTCGACCTGGAGTACGCCGACGACATTGTGTTATTCGCTGAAAACAACGCAAAACTGCAAAGGATTGTGAACCTCGTTTGCCTGAAGTATGCCGCAGCCTTCATGGACTTCCCCTGTCTTCGTCCCGACAAATGCAAGCAGATGTGGGTCTCTCAGAGACCTTCAACTGGAGTTTGTGTGGACGGACAACGTATCCGAACTGGTGGACGATTTCTGTTATTTGGGCTGTTTGCTGAAGAACGATGGTAGTTATGCAGCGGATATTCGACAACGATGTGCGAAAGCTACGTCCGTAGCATTTTAATTCTCTAACCGCGTTTGTGGTCTACCACCATCGCGAAGGCGAAGTCAAGATTGCGCGTCTACCTATCCGCTATTCGCCCTATCATGAGTGTACGGATCGGAGACGTGGGCAGCAACTGAAGACGTAGATGGAAAGGTTGGATTGCACGGAGAGCGAAGCTTTTTAGGCGTTTGCTTGGATATTTCTGGCCACGTGTATGCCATATAACGAAAGACCTTTACAAGGAAATCGACGCAGTACATCAACGCTTGACACGAGGAGGTGCCAGCATCTCCCCTAAACGCCATCTCAAGCAGCAATGGAAAGTCGACTTCGACTGCTCGGGCATATACTAAGAAGAACGCCGGATCGTCTCGTACAACACGCTCTAAAATGCTTCCAAATCCTGTCTGGAAACGGCCACCTGGGCGTAGGCGAAAGTTCTGGACGGATGTGGTTAAAGAAGGATTTGAAGTCACTCGCCATCGAAAGACGAGTTCAGGCGCGATGTTTCTGTTTCGCAGGAAATGGAATAGTGACAGCTGGATGGAATGTGTTCAAATTGTGGCTGAAGACCGTGAAAAACGGACACGGCTGACTACTAGGACGGCACACCTCGGTGAAGATGCGGAATGACCGCGTCAGGCGAAAGCCAACCGATTAAGATAAGATAAGATGAAGACACTTGGGCAAATGAGCTAACATCATATGGAACACCTTCTAATATGCTATACACTACAGAAAAATGAGGAAGTAATGGATTCCGGTCAAGATTCACAAAAGGTCTTTTCATAAGCTGTTCAACACTTTAGGAAAAAGATTTTGTTGAAAGCTACTCAGAATTTATAATGTTTTCAGATGGCTTGGGGAGAAAATAAAGAAATTGGATGCGCCACGTATGCGTGTAGTGGATTCTACTGTAGTCCTTCTCTTGCCTCTATAAAGACATGTATGTTTACCAAAACCAAATTTTGACTCTAAGATTGGTATATTTAACGCATCCATTCGGAGTAAATACCCAAGGAAATTACATGTACCCTATCGGTGCAGTATGCGGCGCATGCCCTCAAGCCGTGGGCCGAACAACTGTGATCCAGCTTGTTGGGCTTTTTTCTTGGTAGGGAAGATGTCTTGTATGCGTCGTTAATTTCATATTTATTGTGTAATAATATAAGATTAAATTCTGATAGCTTCCAGTAAACAAATCAGCTGCCTCTGAGCCTATAATAGCTTCTGCTTCTACTGGGAATAAAAGCATTGAAAATCTTCTTTTTTCTTTCTATGACGGATTTTAAAATAACCTGTATTACGAGGATTTCTTGGAAGCCTCAGCTGGGAGCGAACCAGCACCGCCACCTGCTGTTTCTTTGAGAAAAGAGATGCTCTCTCGCTTACTTTTATGTGAGGTTTTCCTTTGCTTTCGATGGCCTAAGAAAGTTCATGCAAGGAAGCCGTGACTGATGTACAGAATATGAGATTCCTGGCCAGTCTCACTACTTTCAAACGCTGATTTCATTTGATAGGTAAGTCTGTCTTTCTAATAGTGGAGTTTTTGTGGTATGTTGTCTCAAATGATTCTGTAAATAACTTACAATTGAGTGACCAGACGGGGCTGCCAGAGTTACACATATACCCATGTTTTCGGACAGACCACATCCCGGGTGGTCGTTAGAACACCCAGGTAGCTGCCCGAGTAATTGTGGGAAAACAAAGTTATGAGCCTTTTGAAATGGCGAAAATGGCAGAGCAAGCTGCATCATCGGTTCCGTAATCTAAACCGCTGTCTGGAGTTGTCTAAGGCTGCGGATTACCAGCCGGAAACTTCCGGGTTCCTGATCACTGTGTTGGAAAAAGTTTTCGACACGATGTTTTTTTTTCAGTCCAACAGCTGTACGCGGTGTTTCCATGACAGTTTATCAATATCAATCATCATAGGGAAGAAGTTGGACTAGCTCAATGGCTCGTAGCCGTTCGATAAGAAAATAGGCAACAAATCAATGCATAGGGATTTAACCCATTTATGGACCTGGAACACCGCCAGTACTGAATAATTTATGCTATCAAAAATTAACAACTTCCACTCGCTTTTTAGCCAAGGTTGCAACGTAAATCACTGTAAAGAGCAGTGAGTTAGCCTAACAACGGCCACCTAACCCGCGAAGACTTAAGAGCCTAGGAGAGAAAAATAGCGCACACAGCGCTTACTTCGAGAACTGGAACAAGAATAAACGTCGAAAAATTCTGTGCCTGCCGGCCTGTTCGGCCCACCGTAAACAGCCAACTTCGCATCGGGGCCAAATTCAAAATTTTCTCGCGAACACCTTTACCATTGCACAACTGATCCCGTTCCGTAACCCGCCCACAGCAATGAAAAAGGATAGTTAGCATGAAACATTGAATAAACCCTATGTAATCGATCAAATTGGGCAAAAATATTTATATAGTTACAACACAGGCAAACAAAAATCATTGTCACATCAGATCTTCCATTTTCCTTCCTTTACACACCTCCACAAAGGAGAACAATTGTCCAGAAAGAGCACAAGACGGATAAGAAAATTCTGATAGAATCTCACCTTGCGTGCCACTTTGCCAATCCTACAGTAGAACCCAGACCCTTAAATAGCTGCAGCTCATTGCGTGATGTACAGATGGTGCTAGTGGTATTGCCGTGTCCAGAAACCGTTTGGCGCTGTAGTGTGATCGTGCCATGAGCTGAAAAATAGCACCCATTTTTTCCCTGTAGTTCATCTCAAGTGTTATCCGTCTGATTTCGAAGCGTCAAAAAGTTTCCACTCTAGTGTGCTCCTCAATGCACGATGTAGAAGTGTGAATGTAACTGGGCAAGACGCTTCTTGTGCGTGAGTGCGGGTTTGGTGCTTCGAAAAATTGCTGAGTGGATACGATGCCGGATTCCGGAAAGCTTTCTTATGCTCACCTAACTTTGCCAGAGCTGCCGCATAGTCTCTGCGACGTACCTCTGTCTGAATCCCTGGCGTTTTTTGAGATAGTGCTTTTGAGTTGACATACTCAGACAATCGCCGCATTCAATGCGTGTCGAATATGCATTCAACTCGAAGACAGGGCGGTTCCGAGCACAGTCAGGGGACGTGATACTATTGTTTCGAACGTGTTTCAAGCTACAGCATGCGCTTGAACAAATAACACCTTCCAACGCGCACATGATACACGATTCAACTCGATGGCTGAAAAACGATTCTCCTAAAAAGGAAAGCATACGACGCACTTCTTGAGACGGAATCCAGAGGTCGGCAGCGTCGCCGGTTCAATTACCCAAGTTCGCTACTTTACCCGCTCGGCTGCTGAAGGAATCGTCTAATCGCTGGCGGCCCCAGATGGCGATCGGCGAGCTGGCCGCGTCGCGTCTGTGTGCTGCTGCGATTGCACTGGACTATGTACCTTGCAGCAAGTACTCCTGCAAACGAATTTTGCGGCACGTGCTCCTGCGAAGAAAATTTGCAGCACGTGCTGCTGTTCGGAGCGCGTGCACCTGCGCTAGGGCCTTTCGATGGGTGTGGTCACTCCAGTTGAACGCATATTCGACACGTATTGAATGCAACCATTTTTTGAGTATCTGGCTGCGACTACGGTACGTGCACCCTGTTCTGCCGCAGTTAACCTCATAGAGTCTTGACGATGTGAGCAGTTGCTTGACGTTGAGCATTTGAGCGGGCTTATGATCCTACTGCAATTCTAGCGGGGAAGTAAGCAGTAGCTGCGATAATCGCAAGACCAAAGGAAATCTACATAATTTTTCTTTGCTCGACCTTGCGAATAGTATTTGGACCAAAGAGACTGCGCCTTCACTTATAAGTAAAATCACCGTTGGTATTTATTTTTCCTACTGTGCTCTCCTTTTCAATGTATTTGCTCCTTTTTCCCAAAACAGTTTTAGCCCATAAACTTTTATGTGAATACCGCTGGCAACTGTTCGTCTCGGAAAACAGCATAAAAATTTTTTGTAACGAAGGGGACTGTACCACAGGATTCTGAGGTTGGAAGCCAATGGGCTACGATAGCGACACACACTTTTTGTAACCTACAGTGATCATCCGAAAAACGCTCAGCGTTCGTCAAAACTTGCTGCTTCCAACAGTTCCTTAAAGGCAGTGGTCACGATGAAAAACGTTATCGAAAAAACTACAAAAATCAGCCTAGATCAAAAACAGCTGAAAAACTATGAAGGTAGCGCGGTGAAAAACGGTCTACAAATAGAGTTTCTAGGGCCCAAAGAAGCTAGTTCGTGCACACGTGCACAGCGATGACGAAACAGATCGCAGTCTCATGCCGAGCAGTCAAAAATCATCGACATTCAGGGGACGAAATAAATGCAAATTTAACGAATAAAAACAGTTGAATAATGAAAGCATCACTTCAGTCAATGTTTTTTACTAGATGTGTACATAAATTCGAAGGTTCATTGATTGGCATTCAATTTCAGGCTAGCTGATGTTCTTGATATAAGAGGTCATCGATGCCGATGATGTGGAGAGGGCTCGTCCACCATCAAAAGACAAGAAAGTTCAGGTTTCGAATTCGGCCCAAAACAGTGATTTTTTCGCGATTTTTTCTTATAGGTCCTACTACTCTAGACCCAGGAAAGGATTTGGAGAGAAAAAGTCGACAAGCATATTTGATCGCGACCACTGCCTTTAAAGGCACAGTCCAAGCTCAGGGACGAAGTCTGATATTTCCACATAATTGTGAAGTTCACCCACTCTATAAAGCCTCTGCCGAATGCCAGCTCTTGACTCCTCCAAATAAGCGAGATATAGGGGGAAGCCACCCTGGGGCGCCCATATAAGGAAGTCACTTTGACACGCCCCTTTTACGATCTTCCGAGCTCAACAGCGGTGAGATGAGCGATGGTTTTCAACCAGTAGCCCGTTCTTCCCTTCATTCCCAGCCCCTTTCTTTATTCAGGCTGGTTGGCATACATCGGTTGCAAATGACGGAAGTTACGAGCCTCGGACAACTGTTCCACCATGCTTCCGTAGCACAATTTTTGAGGGGCCATAACTTCGTTCTTAGGGGGTCTTGTACGATTCCAAAGACATCATTGGAATCAGCATGTGAACGTCTTCAAGATAGGCAAAAAAACAGAAAAATGATCCTGTGGTTGGACTGTGCCTTTAAAGGCTGAACTAGAGACGGAAATCATGGTATCTGACATCTGGTTACAGAGAGACCTCTATCTTCTCTGAAATTCGCTGGGACTCTAAGAGAAATTGCCGCTGCGGCCCCTCGACAGTCCAGCTTCGGAGCCTACAGGCACAGAAGCGGCACTACCGCGGAGCTGCTGCGAGACTACCGCGGAACCGTAGCGGCGATTCGTCAGTGCCGCTTCAGCTCCGCGATAGTGCCGCACCGACTCCGGGAGAGTATCTGATATGAAGTTATTCAAGAATGATAATACAACTGGGGGGGGGCTAAGAATAAAAATACACATCTGCGATCGTTACGTCCTCTGTCTAGTAGGGACAGTGGTTTAGGGACAGAGATTATCGCCGCTTTCGCGCTCAAGGAAATACGGAATGTACCTCAAAGTTGGGCTATTGAACCGGCGAAAATTTCGTTGTACCACACAGAATAGTACATCGTACTCCACGCGGGTTCTCTGCTGCATCCTCGAGGAGCCGGCGCGGTTCTAACACGGAGCCGGTGCGGTACTATCGGGGTGATGTCGAGGCTCAAGACACGGCAACAGAATCGTTCGATCAGGAGTCGCTGCGATACTATCGCGGAATTACAGCGGCACAGTCGAGGGTCGCGTTACCTTCCCGGCACCGACGCGGCAAATTTTCTCAGAGGAGAGCTTACATGTTTCCTGCGAGACAGCTCTGCCTCCGCGAATTGAAAATTGCTGTTCAACATTGGTAATTTTACATCGCCGTATAACTTGCACCGTTTACAACCCCAGTCAACTGTTTCAAACTTCCGCTGTGATTGATGCCAGAGAAAAACCCTAGAACGTCTTCTTAAAGGCAGTGTTCACGATAATCTTCAATTTTGAGATTTTTGCTATATTGATCAAGTGGCCCCGGGTAGAACTAAAATAACGTAAAAATGAGAAAACGCACCAGAAGTACACGAAATCCTTAAGTATCACTCCGCCTATTCAGTATCACAGGAACTGTTTGTTATGACAATGAAATCTTTTTTGGACCCGTCTTTTGCAATTCTCTACTCTCTATTGCTCCGTTTTTTCCTTAGGGCCCTAACTAATTCTGCTTTGCCTAAAACATTCTTCTATTTTTGATTGACCCACTTTTCCACCGGTGACAACCACCACGAACATTTTCACCCAACCGGACAACTAGTCCATGTTATAGAATAATGTCACTTAAATACGACGTTTTAATGCGTTTTTGGCCGATTCTTCGTGATTTTGGTAACACTTGGAGGCCAACGCATTGTTTATGTGAAGAACTCGGGGATGAAAATCATCGTGAACACTGCCTTTAAGAGGAGACGTCTACCAGTTCTCCCTCATTCGAGTGATAACAATCATATTGGATATATCGGGAGCTTCCTCATCAATGTGTGAGCACACGTCTGAAATATGTCCGACCTCGACTGCGTCATTTTCAAATTTTTAATTCGGTCGAGCTCGACTGAAATCTCTATCGAGTCGAGCAGCCTGAGCTTTTTCTCAATATGCGCTTCTGTACACAATACTGCAATAGAAGACATTACAATACTTCAAAAGCTGTGTTAAGAATACGAATGCCAGATCACGCTGCCATTCAGAGAACACCAAGAGTTGGTCGGCTGCGCAATTCGTCGAGAAAGACTTTGAGTTGTGTTACGGAGACCTCCTTTTGGTTCAAAGGCAGTGGTCGCGATAAAATATGCTCGTCTTCTCTTCCTCTCTAAACCCTTTTCGGGGTTTAGAGTAGTAGAATCAATGAGAAAAAATCGCGAAAAAACCGCTGTTTCGGGTCAAGTTTGAAGCCTGAACTTTCTTGTTTTCTGATGGTGGACGAGCTCACTCCACATCATCGGCAGCGATGATCTCTAATAAAAAGAACATCAGCTGGATTGAGATTGAATTTCAATCAATTAACATTATCCTTCGGACTCATCTATCAAAAGCATTGACTGAAGTGCTTGCCTTCATTGTTCAACCCTTTTCATTACGTAAATTTGCATTTATCTCTTCCTCTGAATGTCGATGATTTTTGAGTGCTCGGCATAACGCTGCGATCTTTTTTTGCTGCGCTGTGCACGTGTGCACGAACTAGCATCTTTTGGCCCTAGAATCTCTAACTCTAGTCCGTTTTTCACCGCGCTACCTTCATAGTTATTCAGCTTTTTTCTGTCTAAACTGATTTTATAGTTTTTTAGATAACGTTTTTCATCACGACCACTGCCTTTAAACTATTCTGAAGTCCCCTAGCATTTACGAACAGCTACATACGTCTACCTCGGAAAATAGGTGCTCATTTGGGCTGTTTTCAGCTTATCTATTCTAAATTATTCGAAAAAATATCCGAATATATTCGAATCGAACTTATTGATAACCAATTCGAATTTCGAAACTCAAAAAAAGGGCCATTCAAATCAATTCAAAATTCGTTCTTCTCGTTCAGTGCACAATCATACTATGAGGCTCCTGACAACAACAAATAAAGATGGATAACTAATTTATAGTCGGGTCGCAAATACTTTGCAGAAAAACAAAACTTTCATTTTTGAGCATTTCCATTAAAAGTTATGGTTCTTCCACAAACAACTGTGAAGGAATTTCAACTCTTTCAAAATTTAATAACGATGGTGTTGTTTTCTGACTGATCAAGTCCGTAGCCGAATTCTTATTATGTATTCCCCTTCTTTAGTCGTTATCAGTCCTTCAGCAGTCACATGAATTTCCACTTTTTTGTAGAAAGCTTGTGAGTGTTTTTTTATGAACCCTGCCTATAAATATGCGCTGCCGCTCAAAGCGATCTTCCGCATTCTGCAGATGTATATGAATGCCGGCTTGCTTACTGCTGCTCAATTGTAGTCAGCCCGAGATATGTAATCATGAAAAGAGTGAAGTGCGACATCGTTTCAGTACAGTATCTTGGAATTCTACCTCTATTTACCCCGATAGTACAAGGTTATTGGTTGAACACTGCTCTCTCGGTTGATTGTTTTTCAATTTCGCAGATTATGGGATGTAGTTTCCACCAGTAACTTTATTTGCAATATTAACATATACCAATAATTCGACTGGGTATTTGCAGCTATATTCGCAGCTTATACTATGTCGTCATGAGAGTTGTAAGAACGCACAATATGAAACACTTGGGTTATGTCACAGCTTCCGGGTACATTATTCGATTGCTTCCGTTTCCTGAATGATTATATTAAAGGCACAGGACACTCAATAAATTAATTTTCATATTTCATGCCTATCTTGAGGAGAGTTATACGCTGATCACGGTGGTATCTCTAGAATCGTTTAAGACCACCTCTTAACAAAGTTATAGCTTCTCTAAGATGCCTAGATTTGAAGGGTGAAAAACTGGCGAACGAGTTGTCTCAGGCCTGTATTTCTCCTCATTCGCAATTGTTGCGCG
This sequence comes from Aplectana chamaeleonis, assembly GCA_029168955.1. Taxonomy (NCBI): domain Eukaryota; kingdom Metazoa; phylum Nematoda; class Chromadorea; order Rhabditida; family Cosmocercidae; genus Aplectana; species Aplectana chamaeleonis. Next base: position 1,065,816 of record JAPDOI010000219.1, on the reverse strand, counting down.
AGAGCGAACCAGTATAAGGAGACAGCCCGGCAGTGCACTGGAGAACGACTTGTTGGAATTCATCTATCCATCGAGCCGCTAACGAGTTCGAAAAGCTGGTAAGGGGTCGGGCCTGTGGTGGTGAGCGAAGGGGGTCGGGCCTGTGGTGGTCGCTTATATCTCGCTTATTTGGAAGCATTGAGATCTCGCACTTGGCACGTGTTATACAGAAGGGGTCTTCTACACAATTACATGAAAATCTCAAAATTCATATCTGAGGGTGTACTGTGCCTTCAAGGGCACAGTCCAACCTCAGGATCGTATTTCTGCTTTTCTAGGCATCTTGAGAACGGTTTCACGCTGAGTCCAATGATGTCTCCGGAATCGTACATGACCCCCTAGGAACGAAGTTATGGTCCCTCAAAAATTGTACTACGCAAATATGGTGGACGAGTTGTTCGAGGCTCGTAAATTCCGTCATTTGCAACCGATCTATGCGAACCGACCTGAATAAAGAGAGAATCCGAGAATGAAGGGAAGAGCGGGAATAATAATCAAAAGCCATCGCTCATCTAGCCATTAATGAGCTTGAAAGATCGTAAAAGGGGCGTGCCAAAGTGGCTTCCGGATGTGGGCGCCCCAGGGTGGCTTCCTCCTATATCTAGCTTATCCGGAAGAATTGAGGGCTCGCACTTGGAAGTTGCTATATAGGGTGGGTCTACTTCAAAATAATGTGAAAATCAGAGATTTCGCCCCTGAGCTTGGACTATGCCTTCAAGCTCCCAGAACTTGGTCAGCAGGGGCGCGGAGGCCAGTATTTATATCTTTAGCGTTCTTTCATAAAACTCCAGTTGAAATTTTTTCGGATCTGAAAAATTACATAGGATCTTGGTAAATGGAGCTATATAAGGTTAATGATTAATAGGGTTCAAAATCAAATAAGTTTCGGGTAAAAATTTTAGGGTGCTATACCGCATGCAATTACACTATGAGGTTGGGGGGTCATAGCTATTTGTGTTCTGGGGTCCACGTGATCAATTTAGTCTGGTAAGGGGCCGAGCAGAGTGCCATCAGGGCGCGGTGCGGCCTGATGGTGTGCTGCCGTATTGATAGATTGCCGCGATCTATCAATACTGCTCTCCATCATCAGGCCGCGCAGCGCCCTGTTGGCACTCTGCTCAACCCCTGAATGGACGAGCCGCGACGGTAGATCGCCTTGCGCGAATCGAAACCCCATTCTCCAGTGGGGCTACCAACACCGCACGGCCAGCCGCCTGGTCCATGCGTCAGACTAAATCGAAAACGGAAACCATAGAATGACCTGGAAATCACATGCCGGATTTTCCCGTATCGATCTAAGCCATAGCAAACACCATGCAATTGAATAGCCCTCCTCTTCTAAATCCTAAATACCTTTCCGGATCTACCCTAAACGACTTTCCTGATTGATTCCTAAATCAATTATCAAAAAAGGACGCTAAATAAGTGTTTTCGAGTTGCCGCAAACTAGTGCCTACGCAAATTCTGGCCGAGTACGACAAGCTGTAGCGCTGGTCGAAGACCTTCGATCACAGGGTATGGCTCTCATGGATCCTAGTGATACTCTGCGCTCCCTATTAAAGACCGACTCAATTTTGGTGCCATATGTCATAGCATGGGCGCACCATGTATGCGCCAACCTTCTATGGGAAACGCAGAGAATCACTAACTATAGGATTCATGCCGACTGTATGTAGGTAATGTAGGGCCACACGCCGCGTTACCAAATAGGTGTGTGTAATCAATGGAAAGGCGGTAAATAACTGATTTACTGATTTTCGCTTCATTCGTCCGTTACTCACTATCAGGCGCAGAGGGGTTTAAACTTGAACATCAGTCATAGCCGGACAGCCTTATTTCACGCAGTCAACGTTCGGCAAGATTATAAATTGTATCGTAAGTGTCTATCGGTAAGAAAGCCGCGCTCAGCGTTCATTTTCCCGCGCTCAATTTTTCCCGGGAAGCAGCTTCGCGGCTTTTCCCCCATCCAGTGATTTACTATAGTTGTCGAATGATAGCCACCACTGTGACAATGAGCAGCTTCAACACGTGCACAGCAGTTTGTATGTGTGGCCAAGTTGACACCACATTTCAGGCCTGGTTTATACATCGTCGCTATGCTGGCTACCTGGAGCGACTACTTCAAATTTGGGCTGGGTGCTGAGGGCAACCACAGGCTTTGTGAAGAGGCCTATGGGGTACACCGTAGACCATTGGCCTACTGTATAATTCCTGCCTCAATTCAATTCTAGATTGATAAGCATGGCAAACACCATCTGATGACTGAGCACTGCAATCCATTGGATGCATTTAGCTGCATTCTTCGAAAATTATAAATGGAAAAATGGGCGGGTAAAACCCGAAAAGTCCGCCTGCCACCGATCGTATGTTTTGACGACACAACCTGGTTGTTTAACCTGAGAGTTCCGCGTGACCCCTTTTACACTAGAGCAGTTACAATGATGTCACATTTTTCTAAAATGTCTGCGGGTATAACATCCCTTTCGTATAAGCCAGTGACGTCATCACATTTCCAGAGAACGTGACGTCACTACTCTAGGAGGAGGGGATACCACTCGTGCAGCCTCGAGCGTCGATGACAGCTTCAGAAGGGCTGGAGTTGACGTTTCAACCTGTCACCGACGCCAGCGAGTGTGTCAATATTTTGAGGAATGGCAAACGTTATTAGCACAGACTGGACCATTCAATGCAGCGTAAATATTAAGGCCAGTAGTAAAGCCGGCGAAAATTTCAGTTCAGCCTATCTGAATCCACGTTCTGGAAAGAATGCAGATGAGCCGCACACATTTCCGACGTACGTGTTGTAGGATAGCGACCTAGGCTAAACAGAGAAAGGCAGCAACAAACAAGTTAAGCTGAATCACTCAGTCAGATCTGACTGAATCGATTCAGTCAGATCTGACTGACTTCCTGGCTAGAGAAGATTGAAACAACGTGCCAGGTCAGGAGTGCGCTCGAGACTGTTTTAAGGAGCAAAGGAGTAACTTAATTGATTCAGCTGAGATTTCGGCTTATCAATGTATCATTATCAATATCAGCTTCCACGAAACAAACAGCATTTCATTTATTGAGAAGCGGAGCATGGAGTTGGTCGGTTCGTGAACGACCGCGTAGGGAATAATGGTCGGTTGCTCTTGTAATCACAGGTATCATCATGCCCCCATCATCAAGGCTTTGCAGGACCGACCGCTTGAATGCAATCTATCGCTCGATACGATTTCGGACTCGTCTGAGCCTTGTCTGAATCGTTTCGGGCTCGTCTTATCACCCATTCAGATGAACCTGACTGACTGGTGGGTTTACTACGGGCCTAAGGGCTGCAAATTTTGCGTTCTACAGACATATTAAAGAGAAGCAATGCAGACAATCGCACCGGAAAACTCCTCCAGATATGCTCCAGATATGAGGCCTTACCCCGAAACCCCCAGCAGTTGTGAATAACGCTGGAACCTCTGCCCACCAGCTAAATCAGTGGTGGTATTCATGAAACAACTTTCCTGGAAGGTTCAAAGTCCACCTGACGTACCCTGCGGGTTCGCATGAGAGTTGCCGTCTACCTGGCGGGTAGACGGGAGTTTTCCTGGCCACCTAGCGGGTGAAAGAGAGAGTTACGAATGCCAGCAATTCGATTCGCACGTTTCAGATAATGATCAATATCTTCTTGGCAGGAAGCGCGCGCTCTTCCCGTCTACCCGTAACAGCTGACGCCAGGTATACTATGTCCTCGGGAATGCCTTGAGGGCGGGAATGAGAGACTGCAGCTTCGTACCTAGCGGTACTCTCTCCGTCTTTGCGGGCGGCTTCTCATGCCTGCCTCAGCTCACTTATCTGGCCTAGGAATGTTGAACAAATACACAGCGCGGAAGCAGTTCGGCTGGCAGACGTGATGCGCGAGCAGGAAAGCCGCTGCTAGCACGTCGTCGTTGGAGCGCGTTAACCGAACGCCAACTATTTTTCTTGTTAGAGGGCCCATGGTTAGCGCGCCCCAACGACGACGCACACGCAGCGGTTTTCCGCCGCGCCCGTCACATGTGCCAGCCGATTTGTTCCCGCGCTGTGGATTAGATCAACATCAAGCTGGCGAAGTGTGAGGCGCCACTGTTGAAGTTACAACCGGGAGGCAACATATTTGTTGCCAAACGCCGGGCCCAAGTAGGCTACGTCCCTATTCCGCACCTGCCGTTTCATGAATGCGGTCACGATTTGAATCGTTTAGAAAAGGGGCGTTTTCACCGGCCAGCGACGTCCGCGAACGCGTGAGCGGCAAGATGGTGGTCATTTTTCCATCTATCAAATTTCAGCGTGTACTCCCTAGGGAATGACAACCGGTCGAAAACAAGGTGAAACTTGTAGCAGTCATCTGACTTGTTATGGAGTCTTTATGAACATAAATGGTTTTTGCTGGAGGTCTTCAGATACGGAGTACATCGCCTTCATCACAATTCCCATCTATCTCGCATGACGGACCTTCGATCCGCAGATGTAGGCGTCTTGCTCCTCACTCATTAGATTAGGGGTTCGATCTCAATCGAATTTTTTTTGCTTTTTCTCAGAGTCATTGTTTTCCAAATTAGGAAACGTTTCTTTTCAGACTATTACCAACATGCTAAGTTAACCAGCGTGAAGAGTATTTATGTAGAATCAGAAAAAAACTCGCGAGAATTCTTTCCTGATCAGATGTGCCACTCGATAACCAAGCGATGGAAACATAGGGACTGTTCAAGTTGTGAACAGCGAATGAGCATCAGCTCACCACAACTGTGGATTACGCAAGCCCTTACCATGTGTTGAGGAAATCAGTGTTGCATGAGAGATACGCACCGACCGGGGCGGCTATTTAGGTGAAACTAGCTGTGAGCTGTGAACCAAGGGTGAGGTAGGAATTTCCAAGCCTAGGAGCACGAAGTAGAGAATAAACTGAAGACAGGCCTCGAAGAAGAATTGCGATTAACCCGTTCCCGACCACGCCCAATTTGGGTGACCGCAAGTTCGGACCACGTGCAATACTGCGTTATCGTATACCGTGTTTCGCCGGTGGGACACGCGAGCTCGAATGGCACGCCACCGAAAATCGATTTTCGTTTTTCATCCTAATAGTGACTATCAGTGAAGCACATTGCATTAGAATTTCCGCTCATGAAACTCTTTCTACCATGAGAAACAACTGCCTGAAGTCACGGAAGGGTTAGGCGAGAACATTATTCTGCCACCACTGCTCCGACGGTGATTTTTTAAAGGTCTTTCTTTCTATGCGATTTACAAACGTGCTATCAGTTTTCAAATTTCGTATCGTGTAGGCTTGGTCATGGTGGGTAAAAAAATTAAATTGAAGAAAATCTATGTTTTGGAGTCATGGTAGGTGTAGCCATGATAGCGGCTCGTTACCAGGTGAATAGAACGTGACTCCAACTCAGTTTCCCTGCTGGTAAAGCTCTGAAATGGCAGGAAAAGAAAGAAGAACTCATAATGCGCTCGAAAAATTGTTTTGTAACTACTTTTTCGTACCGGGCCTCAGCTATTTTCTCAAAAGTTTGAACATTGTGCTATAGTGGAGCTGCTAACGGGTCACGACTTTCGTAGTCGAGTCTACTGGCGATAATTTTCAGAAAAGGTGAGTTTTCTCGAAAATCTTCACCGTCTTCAGTTGTGTTGGTAATAATATGAATTTCATCGTAATGGGTAGTGTATAGATGAACAATCGATTCGAAACACTCAAATAATGTTCAAAAAGAACGACTTTTTGTTGAAATTAAAGGAACAAACGTTTGCTCGATTTCTTGGTAGCGTGGAGGATTGTTTAAAGGCAGCATACACGCTCAGAAATGATATCAGTTTTATGGAATGAATCGAAGATCTGGAGCTGTTGATATTCAGAGATAACGAAAAAACCGGAAAAAAATCAACTGAAATGAAGATATAACGGTTCGTTCTATATTGACCCAGAAGTGGACGAGTTTTGCCTCATTGTCTGAAATAGCGGAGCTAGCGATAAATTTGTTGGGATAACGACGCTAGTGTACTCGTACGGCCCTTTCTGGAACACTTACGACGTTAGAAGCGTAAAAAAAGAGCCAAAATGACCGTAATCGAGCATGGAACATCTGAATTGAGGGGCGGAGCCCGGATCGATGGGCTGAGAAAGGATGATTTTGTGACTCAATACGGCTCAAATACGGTCATTTTATCTCGTTTTCAATTCTTCCAACTTCGTGAGGGCTCTTCTAGGGCCTGTACGACCCCACTAATGTAGTTATCTCAACAACTTTTGCGAGCGTGTATGCCGCCTTTAACGCTTCGGGTACGCCTTAATCTTTAGCCAATACGATGACATTTAAATTTATCCCTAAACAACTAAAAACGGTGAAAATTTTGGAAAAAAACTCACGGGCTCCGAACGTGATCGCCGGTCGTGCGGACGATCGGACGGTGGTCATACGAAGTCGACGCCTGCCACATGGGTGGGAGAGATTGGATGGAAGAGGGCCACCACAGACCGCGCCGCCGTGGTGCAGTACTGTAGATGTGAGTGCGGGTGGAAAGGGGGGCTTGTGCACTCTCAAATAAAGGCAGTATACCTATACAAATAAGCGCCGGAGTTCAGCGGTGTCTAACGTGAAATTGTAAATAGGTTCTCCATCTTTGAGGAACGATATCTTTAATTTTCATGTTAAAACCTCGGGTATGTAGAAATTTTCTGCGTCAGAAGGCCCTCTTGTCGCATTTCTACGAAATAATCGATTTTGCGATTTTTTGAATAAAAAGTAGATAGCAAACGATAGAAAACATACCAAATCATCTGCGATTCGAGTCTCCACATGAAAACTTCAAACCTATCTGTGTTAAGTTCAGAAGAACCTGCGCGCGTTACGATGATTGACCCCCACAAGGAGACACCCACAATTCGGTTCAGAGAAGTCTTCAACAAATGGGTTTTAACTGGTTTCATTTTAGTTGAAAACGGCGTTTTCGGCCACTTGACACTCCCTGGTCAGAAAACACCTGGTAATCTGCAGTTGGATCGGAGAGGTGTTTACTCGTTCACTGTCTCGAAAACGCTATCAAATTATAGGCTTAGCTGTTACGCTGCCATGAACGTTAAATATGAGTATCATGCTTCAAATTATTTTCTTCTACTAGCCGTTCACTTAGAAAGCGCAACGTTTTTTTTCTAATTAGAAATGCAAATTTATTTGTTCAGCTTTTGAAGTTATAACCGACTTCGATCTCGAAAACAGAATTTCTAGTCATGTTGCTTGTTGGTTATAGGTATGTTGCGTGAAGTCTTCATGCAACTTGATTCGAAGTCACCAGCAGCTTACAGTCGGGCGGATCGCATTGAGAATTTGGTCTCTTCCTGTCGGAGTAGTTCACGTTGCCGCTTGCTCCGCACACGTGCAATATCCGCGCAGTGTGACCTCACGTCAGGACGTGGTGCGATACGAAATTCTCCGAACGCCATTAGTATACTTGCAAACCTGTCCGCTAACTTCTTTTCTTTCCTCGATGAGACACCAATGAAAGGCGAGTAGGTGGATGACTAAATGAGAAATGGTTGATATTCATGGCTAAGGGCAGTCAGGAACGATAGATCAATTTGGTTACCAGCGAAGCGAAACTACCGATCAAAAGTCGATACGCTATTCCTCGCGTAGCCGCTTGTTTAGCGAAGTATGGCTCTGGCACATAGTCGATCATGCTCTTCATCTTTCTGTCTTCGATGTTTGCTCAGCAAATTCAGGAGGTGTCACTAGAAGCGCTGTACACGATTACTAGGTCTGTTTTTAGTCAAAGACAGTGTTCACGATGGAAAATGTGATTCAGTTTCCACCAGGAATATGTAGTGGAGGAGCACACTGTAACGCTAACGGCGGAAGAACGCATGAAAACGAGCCAGGAAGAGCCTTAAAGTCACAGGACACCCAGAAAATTATTTTCCAGACTTCATGCGTATCTTGGAGAGAGCCACTCTCTGATCACAACGGTATCTCTGAAATCGTCCAAGACCCCCTACGAACGGAGATATGGCTCCTTGAAGATGCCTGCATCTTGAGGGCGAAAATTCGGTGGACGAGTTGTCTTAGGGGTATGGTATGCTTTTGCGACACACGGTCGCGTCGCTCTGCACAGCGACAGCGACTGCCTCCCGCCCTTTAAATCTGTCGCTGTCGCAGTGCACTGCACAGCGACAGCGACAGTGGTAGCGACAGGCTATGGCACATTTGCATTATATCAGCCCTCCGCGACACGTCGCTGCGACCCACACGCGACATCTGTTTCTACGACAACCGTTGCCATTGCTCCGATGCGGGTCCCGCCGCGATTTGTGTTAGATTGAATGCCTATCGCTCATTACTGCGACAAAGTATACCATACCCCTTAGGCCTGTATTTCTCTTCGTTCGCAATCGCTGCATGAGAGCAAAACAGGATGAGGAGATGGACCGGTAATGGACTGAAGAACACCTACTTGTTAGAAATCATCCATCCAGCTCGCCGGTATCGAGTTCGGAAGTCTGGCAGGGGGCCAGGCCTGTGGTGGTGGCTGGAGGGGGTCGGGCCTGTGGGGGTCACTTATAACTCGCTTATTTGAAGAAATTGAGATGTGACACTAGGCACGTGCTATATTGGAGGTGTCTACTACACAATCAAATAAAAATCACAAAATTCATGTCTGAGGGTGTACTGTGCCTTTAAAAGAAAAACTCGTCCACCATGCTTCCGCAGCTCAAGTTTTGAGGGGCCGTAACTCTGTTCCCAGTGTGTCTGGTAAGATTCCAGAGACATCAATGGAATCAGCGCGGGACCGTTTTCAATAATGGCAGAAAAACGGAAAAACGATTCAGATGGTTGGACTGTGCCTTTAAACCTGAGACGGCAAGCCAATAGCTCGTTAACAAATTGAACCATTTTTTTGAGGTTGTTCAGGTGGATTACTTGTCGTGCTGATCACGACTGCAGCGTCCATTCTACTCTTTAGAAGGTATATGATCTGACGTGTTCTATGTAGTCTGCGCAAAAACCTTGTTAAATGAAGTCGTAAATTGTTGCACGCATACATATAAAATCGCTACGACAACTCAGGATTTCATGTGCATGGTTTTTTACATTTGGTGGAGCTTGTGACAGCATAATTGATAGTGTGGAATTTTTGCACATCACAGTGCTTCTGACCATTATGCGCAGTGGCCGCATTTATGAAACTACGGGAGCCTCGGTCCAAAGTTATCCAGCGGCATACATCGGCTGGTTATAATAACCTTCCCGGGAGGCTTGCGTAGTTTCATGAATACGGCCACTGGACAACGTTCGGGTTTATTTTGAGAGAAAGTAGCATCAAATCATTAGTGCGAATAAATTGTTGATTCTTTCTTCGTTTGTTGTAGCATTTGTTTATCATGCATCTTATCCACGTTATGTGTTATATTGTTGTGCATAGTGCACCTTGGCGTGCAATAAATTATAAGAAAAATGTGGGGTCAATGACCGTCAAGCTGCCCTCTGTAAGCGATCAAATTCAAGGAGTCATGCGCTTCGGATTTCTACATGTCTAAATGCATATAGGGCGTATCGCGAACAACTCAACAGAGTATGTAGAACCTAGGTGCACTATGTAAGGCTGAAAGTGCCAAATTCACTCTGATGAGGGTACCTTGACGCTAGCCTAACGAAGAAAAGAATATCAGTGTTAGTAATGTGACCTTGTGTGACAGGACCGGCTATAGCAGTGAACTTACTGTAGCCGGTTCGGACCCCCTAATTTCAAAAAATTGATATTGACGTACGAGAGAGCGCACGGTATTCCAAGCGGACTCGCCGATTTGCTTGACAATCAGCAAAGGGCATGTCACCCGTTGTTGAGGTTTTTTTTATAAAACTTCTTTCGTCTACCAGGGAGAGCATAGTCCGAAGTGCGGAAGACGAAGTCCTTTGCAAGGATGTGTTTGCTACTAGAAGAGAAAATAGTTTGTGACAATTGCCCTCACATACAATTTAAAAAAAAATCGGCACGAGACGGTAGTTGAACCCTGAAAAACGGAAATCCTTTTTTTAGCCAAACTTCGCTTTTTGTAACCCACCATGGTCTTCCGAGAAAACTGTGCCGTGTTTAGCAGGAATGGTCCGGTTCCGGATGGAGCTGCTCTTTTTCGATTATTTGTCTAAAACGGATCCTGTTCTCGAAAGTCGCTTGTTGCTTGCGATGCAGAAGGGGAATCTTCAGGCGATGGCTTTATGGCCAGTGGCTGATGTCTAGCCGAGACAACAAGGAGAGCTGAAGTTCCTACCACGAGACGAAGGTTCAAATAGGGTAGGGTTGACAACGTGAAACAATATCAACTACTACCACTCCATGGGCATGTCAATCACATGAGGGCACAAAATGGAAAAGTCGGTTGGTTTACATACATTGAGAGATTTTTTCTCAGCAACATGAAAATCATGCCTGGACGAAGGTCCCCTAGATGTCAAAAAAGGAAAACAGTTTTCGGTGCTCACCGGCAGTTCCAAAAAAGCAGAACAATTTTCGGAGTACCATCGGTTTTTCACAACTCCAGGGCATCGTGTGCGCTTGAAGCGACCTTCAATTTTTTGAGTCCAATCAGACACTTCGGGTTGACTGAGACCATTCAAAAAGCTTGGGGCTTAAAAAACCCCAAGATTTAATAGTCACCTGTAAATGGCTTTAGGGTCCAGCAATTTTGTATGGAATGATCATGCGACCCATCATCCAGCTTTTTGTGTATGAAATGATCAACTTAGAAGATATTTATGGCACGTTCTCCACATGCGGACAGAGTTCGAAAACGATTCTGGCGCGATAATGAAATCTATTTAGACGTTGTAGTCAAAATGGCTTTCCTTGACAGATTGAGGTTTTCCAGGATTCTTTTGAACATTTTTGTTTAGTAGGTAGGCATAGCAATACAAAAACTTGAAAAATTACGATTCTTTGCGCACATATGCCTGTGGTGTTCGTGACGCCAGTACTGCTCAGAATTTTCTTCGGAGTACAATTTGGAATGACTCCTAATAAGTTCTATATTCAAGTCAATTTCGTAGAGTTACCCGGTTTGGTGGTCCTCTCACTGACTGAAGTGGTTGCTCGCTTTTTCCCAGAATGTTGCGGAAAAACGTGGAAAACTAACTTGCTTGCATTCAAAACATGACGCTTTCGGTTCAGTGTCCGCGTGCTTGAATATGTATCTCGGGTCACGTTCATACCCCTGCATCAGGGCCCAACGTCATTCCATCTAGTTCACGTTATTCCATCAACTGACTCCTCTCTGCTTTTTTTACTTCGTGCGCATCCATTTTATGCACATAGACAGTATTTTTTGTCGACAGCAGCTCGATAAAGGGTCACTTCATAAATAGCTTCCTGTTGACAACCCGATGATGGCATTTAGGTGCCAAAACGTGAAAAGATGAGCGAAAACGGAGAGAGGAGAAGGGTAGCTATTAACCGTTACTGGTAGTTGTCCTGTATCTTCATGATCGGTAGAAAAGACACTTAGGTGCGTCGGCTTCCCAGACTCGTGCCGTGTCAAAGAATCGTTCATCAGCCACTGTGCCATTAAAGGCAGCATACACGTTGGAAACGAAAATGCTGCGGTGGAGTGCCGGCATTCCGCGTCTCGGTCATGCTTCCAATGAAGACATCCGGAAGCGATTTGGTGTTGCTCCCATTGCTGAAAAGCTACGAGAATCAAGATTGAGATGGTATGGTCATGTTCTGCGTGGCAAAGGCGATTCCGTTCGAAAGATCGCTTTGTATTTAGAAGTCCATGGCAGGAGACTGAAAAGGCGTTCGAAGCAGCAGTGGCTGGACACACAACGATCTGAATGCTGCTGGCTTACATCCCGATCAGGCGCACGATCGAGAAAAAGTGGCGCCAACGAACCATTCATGGCGACCCTGCAAGGAAGCGGGACAAACGCTAAAGAAGAAGAAGATATTTCGGTCACGTCCCCGGTCACGGTCTTGGCACGAACGGTACCACTCAACCTGAGACTCAGCCAATAACCTTTTTTGTGATCCTCTCCCAAACTAGCACCACAGCAGCCGAATCCGGACATCTCGATTTCCCCCTCCTTCAGATATGTCAAAACAGCGTTTTTTTGCCTTTTCGATGCCCCGGGAGACCCAACAATCGTTTTTCTCTAGGGAGCAAAACATCAAAACTTACAAGTTTTCTTAGAGTAGACTCCTTCTAAACAGTAACAACCGGTCTGAAGGCTCTATCCGCCTAGCGACACCCCGGTAATTTTGGCTAAAAACGACCCGAATTCACTGCCGTCCCGTTCTCGGCTCGAACGGGACCCTGACCACAAATCCGCCTTCGCGTTTCGCGCACTCGGTTGATTGTGTCACGCCTACATGCCTTGTTGTAGAGTGTGAGGGCTCAAAAGAAAGAGCTCTCAATTTTGATTCCAAATACCTCCTCAGATTCCAGAATGAACCACTTTGAACAGAGTTATGAGAAAAGGACACAAAAAACGTGTTCTTCGTCCAAAACGCAAAAGATACGGCCTGTATTGTACTTTTCAGGGCAGTTTGGTGATGATGCGCAGCCAGTCATGGAACCTTACTTGCCATAACATTAAGTCGTCACATGAAGACGATGACATTCAATTATAATTTCTAGGAAGTTCACGAAGGCCATACGAGGAACGCTAGAATTTGTTTAATGCGAGGAGTACTATATCAGTAATTGTCAATAATGGCTATTCAGTCCAATACAATTGGTTCGTTCAGCGCGACTGCTTTCGTGGTTCTCTGTATTCAGAGAAAAACTTGAAATATCAACGATGCTGTCAGTCCTAAGTTGTTGAACAACAACGGTTGTCTCCTCTACTTGAGGACAGTCGTCCGCGATAGACTGAGAGGTTACTACATATACTATCAGCTCCAAACTGCTAAGTACGTTGCTTGTTGTCATTAATCGAAGTACTTTTCATTCGTTGTGATGTTTTCAGCATAAGTTTTGTTTCCTTTTATTTCGAGCCATATTGTGCACGTCGGTGACGGCGTATAAATAAAATAAAAATAAATAAAAATATGCGAAGCTCTCAAGCTCAACTACGAATAAAGTAAACTATAGTTTGAGTCTCGATGTGGAGTTATGGTACTAGGAAGCGACTTTGATCAACAGAAACTACAGGAAATAAATGTTGGAGTAAAAAAAGTATTAGGGGGACCGGAAATAATGTCTTTTTTGCGCATGTCAATGCTTGACCTGCAGTCTGCAGATGTGAAAGCAAATTCGCGTAGGACGATTGCTTCAATGACACAACACAGAAGCGTTTTTTGATCGCTTGATCGCAAGAAATGAGAAATGGATTCTGTATGAAATCAAAAAAAAAGTAAGAGGCAGAGGCTCTCTCTTATAGAAATTCCTCGTAGTACTGTTAAACCTTCATGAATTTCTTAGAAATTACAATTGAAAGTCATCGTCTTCATGTGACGACTTTTTGTTATGGCAGGTAAGGTTCCATGACTGGCTATGCACCAGGGCTGTGCGTTAATAACGTTAACGTGTTAACGCATTAACGGGTTAACGCGGTTTTTTTTTTCAAAAATTAACGATTAACGGTTAACGAAAAAGTCCCAAAATCACGTTAATTTTTATTTCGTTAATGTTCCATCCATCTATGCTTTTTGCATGTCAGGATTCCTATTTTTGAAGAGTATTCGTTTATTGTTCTGGCTGATAGTATTAATAATCCATGAAGATGATTTCCAAGTTTGGAGTGTACTGACTGCGGTGGTCGGTATGGAACGTGTTTCATGTTTTTTTTTTGGGACGTCTGGTTATTTATCGATTTTCGTGATGGTCAGGTAATGTTTTCAAAATTGTTAACGAAATGCAAAATTAACGTGTTAACGCATTACCGGATTAACGCTGTTTTTTTTTCAAAAATTAACGATTAACGGTTAACGAAAAAAAAATTCATTAACGCACACCCCTGCTATGCACCATCACCAAACTGCACTGCCAGGTATTTGCCACGCTGGTAACAAGCGTCCTGCAGCAGACTTTTTTGAGAAAGTCATCACATAATTAGACCACTAAATAGGTCAGCGCTGCACCAATAGACAGTTTAATTCGGGGTCACAATAACAGGCATGAGCAATAGTGCGGGGCCATGAAAGATTCTGCCGCAACCTATCCGCGACTGCACCGCCACCATGATATACTTGGTATCCGAATCACTCCTTTTCGGATATCCGACTGGAAAACCGAGATTCGGATAATCCGATATCCGGAAAATTCGAAAAAACGCACTATCTGAATTGAACCAATATCTGGAAAATCTAAAATTGGCTTTATCTGAATCGAACCATTATCCGAAGAGTCGAAAAATCGGATAAAACCGGATAAATTCGGATACATTTCGGATAAAATCGGATAAAGTTCGATTAAAATTTCTGATGAAATCGGATAATTTTCGGATAATTTTTGGATAAATTCGGATGAAATAGCACTAGGCGACGACAATTTTACGTACCGCCTTCTATATAGTAAATCAACCCAGAATTTTCCTCCTCCTTCCGAAATCGGAAGAGTCGTTGCAAAAATGAGCGTGGTCAAGTGAGATGATCAAGTGGCTAGTTATTCAGTGTAGAAGGTTTTCGGGAAGTTGCTTTGCATTTTTTTTACTTGCTAGTTGTCCTGAAAAACCTGTGTATGGATAATACTGTGCCTTCCTACGAAAATACAGTAAATCAAGATTTGTTTTCATATTTTTATCAATATACATGTATAAAGGTTGAAGTTTGTATGTGAACATGCTGCAAATTCAATGAAGTACTACTGTTTGCTCAATTATGGATGTTTTCAAAGGCTTGTCTTGAGTACCCGGTTTATTTTTCACCGTTTTGCCTCAACTTTGATCCGAAAATATCCGAAGTTATCCGAAATTATCCGACCGGATATCCGTATCCGAATCATTGGAAAAATGGAATTATCTGATTCGAACCATTATCCAAAAATTTGAAAAAGCGCATTATCTGAATCGAACCAATATCCGGAAAATTTTAAATCGGCATTTTACGAATCGATCCTTTATCCGAAAAATTATCATCGGATAACAAGTATACACCATGGCCTTCCAGAGTGAAGCGCCTCTAAACTAGGTCCGGTCTACATAGCCAAGTGTATTTATTTCTGCAACATTGCACCAATAATGTATTTCACACACTGAGGGTATAGACTCAGTCGATTCTAAGCAAGGGAGTATTGAAACACTGTCCTTCCCCGCGAGGCATACTAATGTTCAATTCTGGAGCTCTGTGGTTTGAATACGACCCCCCACGTGTTTATGTAGATGCTGCATGTAACACTAGACCTTTCAATGTCTATGACAAGCTCGAAAACAAGTTTTATCGTGAACATTGACCTAAAAATACCTATAAAGGGTAGATTTGTCCTCGTGAAAATTTTATGCCGCTCTTGTCCATGTGAATTTTGAGAATTTATGTGACAATTGAGCTTTGAAGAACTTTTCAAGCGTGTAAATTAGGTTCCAGACAAAAGAAACAACTACTTGTTGATGTGATTTTCCATATAAAAGTGACAATTATAGATTTCCATGTGAAACACGGGACCCAAGGTTTTCTCATTGACAATTATCTAGGAAGTTGGAAAACCGTCTGGAACGCGATCTGAAAGCGTTTTTTTTTTCGACTGTAAAGCCCCTTTCATAGTGTGCCACCCGATGTCGAACTGCTTGTTATCGAATTAGGAATATCAATCTACCCTACCCCGTCCATCTGATCTACCTTACGAGGAAAGTATAATAACATAGTCATGGATCGTGAAGAGACTTCGCTCATTGTGGAAGGTTGGCGCAAACTCGGTCACCGAGTTTGCGCCAACCTCAACAGTGCACGCGAAATCTCTTCACGATCCATCCCGACGTTATGTATGCAAAGCGTATGTCGGATCTGCGGAAACGAACCGTGTTGCAAGTATCTCTTGGGCATCTATAGTAAGACTGCGCAGTACCCCGTCCCCAGCCGCTGGTTCCGAGAAGTTATAAGCTCAAAACGGTCTTTCTTGTGCTTCCAAAACGCTCAGTAAACTTCCGAAATCTGGAAACGGGCTTCATAATCGTGTTCAGTGGCCAAAACAACCCTACTGAGGAAGTTTGGGTGAGAGCTCATTTGCCGTACATTGTGCAGACTGATAGCGTTTTGGATTTGCAGGGATATTCGGCTGAGCGATTACTTATATCAGTTACGGGTTCCGAAAGCGCTTCAGAAAATGTTCCAGATTCGACTTAAAATTCTCACGAAGTGGTTTTTCAGGGCGCTGATCACGAATCTGATGCTTAATTGTCGATTTTCCAAAGTTTTCGGCTCGATTTCCCCAAGGCATCCCACCGGGGGAAAATTCGAGGGCAAAACTCCAGTTTCGATATTTCGGATTTCTTCGATAAATGAGTCTCGAAATCAATTTCTGAGTGCAGCTTGATATGCTCATCACGAATCTGAGGTCAGTTTGCCGATTTTCTACATGTTACGGTGGGTTCCGGTGGGTATACAGTATACAGTATGTCCATTTTCCGATTTTCGAACTAACTAACAAGGTATGTTTTGACCTGTAAATGGCTTATAGTAACGATTCTGGCGATATTTATTGAGAGTTTCAACCGGAACACAAAACAAAACTGAGCGAAGCGCGAAGTGCGACCTACTCTACCACGCGGCACTTTTATAGGCCACCTATCAAAACAAACATCAAAAGCTCTAACCACTTTCAATGACAACAACATCTACGCTCGTCTATTACAATTCTTCGTCCACATCTCACAGTATTACCTACCGTCACCTACAGTTAACCCCAGAATTCGACAAACAGACCCAAGATTCGTTTCCAGCGCCCTAGTTCGCCCTAGATACAAAAGTTTAAATCTGAATTTTTTTATACACCCAAAAAAGTTCTGATGAGTAGGTAGGTACCTCAACTTTTCAGAGAATTTGAAAATGTTCATAACATTTTGGGAGAGATACTAGCAATGCGATTCGTTCTTGCAGATCCCACATACGGTTTGTCTACTTCCTTTGTTAGCACAGTAGATAACGAGTTGTTCGACGTCTGTCGGCAACAATGAAAGCGGCCTAAAGCCCAGTCCGACCTCGGGATCGTTATTCTGTTTTGCTGCCTAAGTTGAAGTCGCTCCCACGCTGATGCCAGTGATTATCCGGAATCAAAAAAAAACCCTGGAAATGGAGTTAAGGCCCGTCAAAAATTCAGCTGCGGGAGCAAGGTGGAAGAGTTTTCCAAGGCTTGTAACTTCCTTCATTTGAAACCAATGTATGCGAGCAGACCGGAAAAAAGAGGCAGGCTGAGAGTGAAGAAAAGAATGGGCTATTGATCGGAAACCATCGCTCATCTCGTCACTGTTGAGCTCGAAAGATCGTAAAAGGGGCGTGGCAAAGTGGCTACCTGATGTGAGCGCCCCAGGGTGGCTTCCTCCTATATCTCGCTTTTTCGGAGGAGTCCAGTGCTCGCACTTGGCAGATGTTGTATGGGGTGGGTCCACTTCACAACTATGTTGAAATCTCAGATTTCGCCCCTGAGCTTGGACTGTGCCTTTAGAGGTGATGTCTGATGGCAGGGAGAAAGGGAAGGATACCATATAATATACTTGAAACATTTCCTCCATAATTATTTATTACCCTGTTTTGTTCAGCTGTGGCTTATCAGTGACCAGCCACGCCTCGTTAAATGTGATCGCGTAATAATTGCTATATACGTATTGTGTTTGAACACCAGTATGTCTACTCTACCCTCTTCTGTGTATTCGTATTTTTGCGGCAGTTCCATAAGCATCAACTTTTTCTCGTGTGCGGAGCAGTATTTGCTAATACAAATGAGTCGTCACTACAGGCCTGACCCCTCTTATAGTGAGGCTAATAACAGTAGTCCTGTATGACTTTTTTTGATTCAGTACAGATTTCAGTGGAGGTTTAATGAGCTACGTATGGTCTCAGATTTAGTCAGGTGAATTGAACAGGTGCAATGACTGCGGCTGGCCGTGTGTCGTTGGCGGAATCATCGAGCAACTAGGATTCGATGGCGCGCGGCGATATCACATCGCAGCCTTGTTTATTTATGTAACCAAAATGATTACTTGAACTCTATTTCAGTTGCATTCGAAGGTCAACATTCGGGAAAGGTGGAAAATCTTTCTTTTAGAGCGCACCCAGACCTTGACATTATGAAATGTGGTTACGCCATTCGAATATATTGGAGTCTAACTACATATATTCGACTTGAAAAATTTTGAGAACGTAGTTTAAAAAAACTGCTTTTTATTCGCGCTCCGGAAATCCTGGTAACTACAAATTATCGAAAGATGACATAAACAGTGTTGCCATATCAATAAACAGAACTGAGAAAATGTAGTTATGCCTTGGTGAAAAGTGCTGTGCCCTTTTCACCAAGGCATAACTACGTTATCTCAGTTCTGCATAAATACGTTATCTCAGTTCTTTTAATTGTTTTGAAAAATCGCATCCGAGGACCACGTGTGTTCCGACCGAAGCATAGCGGAAGTTTAGTGAAAATAGGGTCCAGCGGGTGGTGTGGTGCACGATAACTGCTCCGACCAGTCCCGCTTCATCCTAACAAGACCCCAAAATTGGGTGACTCTCGAGAATCTTATCAAAGTTAATGACCATGAACGACTTTCGATAAATCTCCGAATCGCAACTGTCGATTTAATAGCAAAGAGTCTTCTGTAGCTTGCCAACCGAGTACATTACAGATTCATTTAGCTAACTTTTCGGAGCTGTCCCCTTCTTCGGAGCCTGGGAATCGAAAAACATCCGGAGAAACCACTCGATCAAGCGCTATTCCATCCTGCAGTTTCAGTAAGCGGGCAACCAGACCACCCACGAAGCAACATGTGCAACGAAAACTTTTTAGGTTTTCGTTGTCATTCAGGTAGAGGCTGTTTGGGCCTCTACCTGAATGACCGTCAGATGGTCTTGCCTAACACGCTCTGGAAGATGCTCCCAAATCCTGGCTGAGACGGTCACCTGGATGTAGGCAGGAGTTCAGGAAAGATGCTGTAAAGCTAGATTCAAAATCACTCGGCATTGAATGGCAATTCAAGCGCCATGTTTCACTTCGCAGATAGCGGAATGGCGACCAATGGATGGATTTTGTTCAAATTTTGGCTGAGTATCCTGACAAGTAGATAGCTGACTAGTACTAAGATGGCGCACCTAGAGGGAAGGGCGGAATGACCGCATCAGGCGAGAGCCAGCCGAATCGGGTCAAGTAGGTCAGCTCCGAGCTCTCCCTTTCCTATTCCTTGCCAAGGGAGTCGTTCTTGCGTTCACAGAGTAGACCGTTCTGAAGTATCTCGCAAGGATGCCCATATCGCATTCAGTGGAAAACGAAAGTAGGTGACAACAGGGGCTTTTAAGAAGTTTGTTCAGTTTAAAATTCTAACCTGCTTTAATTGGGAAGAAAAACAATCATTCGGGAACGTTACTACTCAAAGGAAATGAAAAATCGTATAAGAAGCTCTTAATACATTACTTCTACTATAAAAAAGTGAAGCCACAAAAGTCGAAAAAGGTTCAAAGATTTAAAAAAAAAGATAAAAAAAGGGTGCCAGACGGTCGATAACGCTGCGAATACTCGGTTTGGCTATTCGCACGGTAGCTACTGCAGGCAGTACGCAGCCAATCAGTTGCACGGCTAGTAACAAGGGCAACCAACATACTTGCGAGTATCATAAGTCGCAAGCAGGGTAGTTTCCCTAATGTGAGCGAATTTTTGGTCCTAACCTCGCAAGTAACTTTAATAACTCAGATAGGGCACAAGCAACTTGATTTGCTCGCGATAACTCGCAAGAAACTTGATTCGAAGCTTCTTAGTGTAACTCGTAACTCAAGGAGGGGCATTGTGACCACATAAATACTTTTCTGACCATTTTTTTGCCTTTGAGAGACGTTTCACTCCTTTATTCCTTAAAGTCATCACAAATCTGTTCACGAGAGACTGGAGAACGAAGTTCATCTTGAACAGTGTGTTCATCTTGAACAGTGCAGTATACACGCACGTAAACGTAGTAGGGATAACAATGTGAATCGAATCTTATGGCTAACAGCATAGTGTCTACGCATTTTGAAGCGACAAATACGACCCACAATGCCGTTACAGAAGTACCAAGTTTGGTTCTGCCTGTATTCACGCCCCTTGTATTTGTTCCTTTTCCTCCAACGCAGGGTTGCTGGTTCATCTTCACCGTCAGTGACGGGTGTGGTTCACTTGTTAGGCAATCCACCAACAGTACCGAAGGTGAAGATGAACCAGCAACCTTGCGTTGCAGGAAAATTGCAAATGCAGGGGGCGTAAAAATACAGGGCGTGGCCAATTTCTAGCTCATGTAGCGGCATTGTGGGTCGTTTTTGACACTTCAAAATGCGTAGGCGTTGTAATCTGGGCCATACCATTCTATTTCCGTAGTTATCTCAATCACGTTCACGAGCGTGTATGCTGCCTTTTATTAAAGGCGTTTCCTTCATTTTTACGTCATTTTAGTTATACCAGGGAGCCGCTTAATCAAAATAGCGAATGATCTCAAAATTGAAGATTGAACACTGCCTTTCAACCGAAATTCTTCTTCCAGCAGAGAAAATTTGAAGCAGAGACTCATGAAAATTCCTTTCCATTTTTTGTTGTTTTCATGGTATGCAGCGATCTCTATTCGTCTGAAAAACAACCTGACTTCTTATGTTTACAAGCAGTCTGTGTCATAACATAGTATATGAAAGAAAATTTTTCGAACACAATCGGTCACAAATCGTGATGTTTGTCGAGGGTTGCATTACAATCAAAACACAGAAATGGGGTTGTCACGTGTTTTGCAGTTTGAATTCCGCTCGGGACCGTGTTGCGTAAACAGAACAGCCTGTAAAAGATGGACCAACTCGTTCATTTCCGTGATCCCTAAGACGGCAATCCCATTACACTGTGTGATACAGCCGATTCTTGAATGAAGCGGTGGAAGGGCTGGCTATGGAAACCTTGATATTTGATTGACTCACCCAAAAGGACAATGATACGGATTGATTACCTGCTTATATAGCGTTATGTTTCATGGGGAAAACGTTGCCACATTGCCGTCTAAAGATTGATATAGTCGTCTTGAAAGCGTGATATGGTTGAATTGAATCCCATTAGTGTTTGTGTGCTAGCACTGATTCATCAATTCAATCACCATTCCAGTTTTTTTGTACTTGAATATGCTAAGAAAACATCTGAATCGCACTTCAAGAATACACGTACACTGTGCATGTAGTCCTCTCGCCTGGATACTGGAGAGGCGAAGGCAAGAATACTACAAACAAAGATTGTATACCTTCAAAAGTTTCCATGAGTAATGGTTTCTTTGACAGAGCTGTGTACAAATGTTCGTTTACTTAGTATGAGTCTGTATCTGGGTAATAACAGTCTAGAATGTTTAAAATGTTGGTTAGAAGGTAAGAATATTTTATTCGTTTGACCAACACCCTGGAGCTCTTAGGAATGAGGAAGGATTCTCTACAAAGAGTTGTTTCAATTTTCAAGGTCGAACCATAAGGCCATTGTTATACCTCCAGTCTGCGACCGCGACAGGTTCGCTCATCTGCTACGAATCGCGTCGGGGGGATAGGGACCCTCTACACACCGGGGGAGTTGTCCCGTTTTTGCAGTTCGAAGCGTCACGCTTCTCAATGCATGCGGGGTGGTGTCGAGTGGAACCGGAGCCGCAAAAAGACGAGACAACTCCTCCTTCGGTGTGTAGAGAGCCCCTGTTCCGCGTCGGGACCCAAACTATCACCATGAAAAAAGCTGTTACAGGAACACTTTGTATGCGACGGTCGCGTCTCAGGGTCGCAGATGAGTGTTATACATTCAAGTGTTAAAACCGTGTGCTGTAGCGGGCATCGGTCGCGGTGCGCCACAGCTACGGAGTAAGTGGTTTAGTGCGGGTCTCCTCCGTTTTTCTTCTTTTTTTTGTAGCTCCTTCTTTCTTTTCTATCCTGGAATCTTCACCTTTGCCTAAATATATAAGTCTTGAAGCCTCTTTATAGAGCTGAAACTAAACTGATTTGCTGTTGATTCCGGGTTATTGATTTGCCTGCAATTGCGAGAGCTATAGCGCGTGTCAGACGTAAGTTGGCGTGATGTATGGCATAGCACAACTGGTCCTCAGCGACTGCGACGTCGATATGGTCTGCGACCGCAACAGGGCCGAAGGAGAGTATTACAATGGCCTAACCGCAAACCACCAACATTTTCAAAGTTGATGGGATATACGAAAGCTCTGGGCCGGACAAGAGGATTCCCAGAAACTCGACGAGGATTTGGTAATTTCTGTCTTGTAAAGCCACGCTCAACACCAGGTTCACAAATATCACTCAAGTTTCGCTCAGAAATGAGTGTAAAATGAGTTACTCAAAAGAAAACGAAAAGGTTTCGAAAAACCCTCCATCGCGCGCCTTCTGGCCAAATCCTATGAGTGGTATTCTAACAGAGCTCTAAGACCCCTCTCATAGCTGTCTGACTTCCAGTAATGGTAATTTTCATTGTTGAGCCATCGATAAACTCACCGTGATTGAGTGTGTGCCTTCACTTTCAAAGCATGCGATATAATTTTTACACTCGTGTACTTTTATTGACCATGAAAGTGACTTTGTTCACACAAAAATAGAACATCTGTTAATGATCTCATTCATATGTGAGTTTTTCATAACCTTTCTAACACAGCGACACCCAGGCGAAAGTGCATTTTTGCGTACTAGGAATCTGATTACAAGGAAAACCATTCCTGCGTTGTTCGAAATGAGCAAAATGAAGCAACTCGCGAGTATGCCCTCGCTACGAGTAGTAATAACTAAGAGTGTATCTTGCCCAAACCTGTATCATAAAAAGTTTAGGAGCTCGAAACGGTTGGTCGGAGTACTAAATCCAAGTTTGAACTACTGCGAATTTAAAAGAAACCAGAAATGCACCGTAAATGCGTGTTCAGCTCCCACAAAGACCCGCTCCTAGTGATAAGGTTTGATGAGTTCCAAAATGAGTTGTTGGCGAAAAATTATATAAGGGACCCTGACCCTGGGCAACCATTGTGCCGCTGCCTAGTCTATACAGAGAAGAGCCACTAGCCTGAGGCATGGTGGCGCTGTGGAAGTGCGCCGCACCTCCTACGCGCGCCCTTAGAGGCCAAAACTTTCCTGGCGTCGAAATTCTCCGAACGCCATCAGTATACTTGCGAACCTGTCCGCTAACTTGTCTTTTGTTTCCTCGATGGAACGGCAGCGACATTGCTACACCACTTGAAGGCAAGTAGGTGGATGACCAAATGAAGAACCGTTGACATTCATGGCTAGGGACAGTCGGGAGCTTTAGTTACCAGCTAGGAGAAACTATCGATCAAAAGTTGGAACGTTAGTCTTTGCGCAGACGCTCGTTTAACGAGGTATGGCTCTGGCCCATAGTCGATTGTGCTCTCCTTCATCTGTCTGTCTCTATTGTCTTCTCAGCAGTTTGGCGTGTTACATGCGGCGCTGAACAGGATTACTAGGTCTGCTTCTAGATAACTACATATTAGGGAAATCGAAGAGTGATGTTGTATCTGCACAGCACGCGTAGAAACCGGAAGTGGATGGAAGTAGTGTCAGACGGCCGAGGAATTGTCGAATAGTCTCGAAGACACAGTCTAAGCTCGTGGGTAAAATTTGATATTGCGGTCCGGCCGCTGTGTCGAGCAACCCTGCCAAACGCGGAATCTCAACTCTTTACAATAAGCGAGAAAACTCGAGCACCCACACCCTCCGCCCCCAAATTCAGCACCCATTGGCTCCGCCCACTTGAGAGCTTCCGGACTCAATAAGAACGAGACGCGTCATGGATTTCAATCAAAATCTACGTTCTTCCATTTCTAATCGGTCTAGCTTTATAGTGTGAACTGTTTTCGTGCGATGGCTGCGAACGCCTAGGAAAAACAGGTCCGAGACAACTCGTCCACCAATTTTTCAACCTTTAACATCAGAATCTTTGAGAATCCATAACTTCGTTCGTAATGGGTTCTGAGAAAATCTAGAAACATCTTTGTGGTCAGCAGAAAATTGTCTCTAAGATTAATATGAGACCTGGGAAACGGTTCTGAGATTGGACTGTGCCTTGACCGACCATCCAAGAGCATTTGAAGCAGATTCGAAAAGTGAGCAAAGCAGGTGTTTGGGTCTCGCATAATCTGTCCGAACAGAACAAGGCTAACCAATCAATCACATGCTACTTATTGCTTCAACGACACAACACAGAAGCGTTTTTCGATCGCTTGGTTTCAGGGACAGTGGTTCTTTCCAAATGAAGTCCACGAAGTACCGCCAAGCCAAGTTCACTCCGCGAAAAGCGCTTTTTTGTGTTTGGTGCAGGATTCGCGGCGTTGCTCATTCTAGTTATTTAAACCTGGACAAACTGTTAATGCAGACCACTTACGGCGAACATTTTCAGCGAGTCAGTCAATCTTCTATTGTAAAGTGGCCAACGATTGTCCACCGGAAAGGCGCCATCCACCAGCAGGACAATGCTGTACGAGGCGAACCCTACAAAATTAAATGGATCGGGGTGCTCTGAGAGAATCTTTCGCGCTAGTACCGTGATGCTCCCGTGATCCGCGATAATACCGTGTTCGTCTCCCCCTAGTCCCGCGATAGTTACCCAATCGACTCATCCGTAGGCATTCTCGTTCTCATACCGTGGTGGTACCGCGATCGTTGAGAGGTTTACCGCGCCAGTACCGTGGTGCACTCGCGATCCGCGATGGTACCGTGATCGTTTCCCCCCGGTTCCGCGTTCTCATAATGTGCAGATTTGTAAAGCAGCACGGAATACGGCAAGGGCAATACCTTATAGCCAGTGCTGACCTGGGGTGGTAGTAATCAGTACGTTAACCGCAGATAAACAGCGAAATTCAGCTGCGGGTTAAATGCTCGCTGCCCATGAGTTAGCCGCCTACTGACCGTGAGGATACGTCACGCAAGCCGCTTGTTAACCAATGGTTGAACGCGAGGAGGTAGCAGCTTACAAATGCAAAACTCGCTGCACTGATAGAATCGAACCCGTCAAGGCAACGTACGCGGGCAACAAAGTTCGCGTGCATCGCACTGCGCCATGAGGAAATCTGTGCTCTTCCTGTTGTTCTCCGTGCTAATCAAGGTCAGTAGGCCGTCAATGAATGCACGAAATTCGCCCTTATCTTTTATTAACCATAACTCATTATGAATTCACCATCTTTCTCTCGCATTCAGACGATTTTGAGAGCTGATACCACAATTCTAGTTTTCTTTTGAGCAGAGACTCGATCGCCTCCTCGTTTTTAGCACGTGTTAAGCATCTACACAAACAATATGTTTTGCTCTAAATGATTCGATTGAGATAGAAAATAGCAGCTCGTCAGTAGCTGCCGATTTGGAGATGTTTTTCTGCGTTCTCATGCCTTTTTGTACACAAAAATTTACTAATTGTAAGAATAGTTATTTTCTTTTTTTACATTCACAAGTTGTCCTTGAATTCAAAAAGAACAATTATGAAACACAGAATCGTACTTTTGCTTGTTGCACTATTCGAATGCTCGGTTTGCTCGAAGAAAAAAGGATTCTTCGAATTTTCCGTGTAAGCAAGAATCCCAAGCAATCAAATAATATTCAAAAACAAAATCTAGGACACTCGACCATTCGGTAAGCATTTCGAAGTAATAGATTTCTCACTAGTTGCCATTTTTTATACTAAAACATACGGCTAAAAAATTTCCTTGTCAGCTCAAACATTCCTGCCTATGGAATTTAATTACTTACTAACTTTGCCGATTTCTTTACTTAGTAAATGGTGAACCCACTTTTTTGCTAGTCCTCATTCATTTATTTACCTACTCGTTCATTTTGTTGTCTTTCGTTTATTTATTTATTGAACGTTTTTTGCTTAATCCTGAATGACTAATCAACTTATTCAATCTTTAACTCAAATATTTATTCATTAATTATTTTTATATAATCATATAATTTATTGTCTTCCCACTATGGGTTTGAGATGTATTTTTTCAATCTAGCGAATTTCGCATTTTCAGGAACTTTTCCGAAATCCACATTTTCCATCTTATCTGATTACTCAGCTACTTTGGGGGTACAACTTCCTTCATTTGAGCATTGTATCCAATGCCCATCTTCCAATATTTATGTTGTTAATCACCGACAATTTATTCAAACTTTAGATTTTTGCTTTTTTCATCGGACAGATCAATTTTCATCAGGTAATACATTGTATATGATACTTCACTATTACATATGTTTGGTGTTCTGACGTCGATGGAAAACAAAGATGCTAGGGAAACTGCCATTTTTTCCGGAAATCTCCCTTAAAATGCGAATTCCTATGGCTGGAAAAATTCTGAAAAGTCGGCTGAAAGAATCTTCGTCTTAGTATTATATAAGATATGCATCCCAGAATATGATTGTTTTTCCCCTTGAAAATTACTTTCAAAAATGATATATTCAAAGCTGAATATTAACATATTCAGCTCTGACGAACAGAAACATGAGAACGAGGACACTTGAACATCTTTGGGGAACAAAACTTCCCTACATCTTGATGCAGGATATGAAGCGGGGTTGAGCTTTCCAAGTAGCACTTTCTTAACATCCTGATATTCATTTTTATTGGTATTCTTTTATTTATTAATTTATTTAGTCCATCAGGTATTGATGTATTTATTCATTTGCTTATTTGTTTATTTATTCACCTCTTTGTTAAATTTTTTACTTGTGCAATAATTTATTTATTTACTTTTTAATAATTGAATGTAGGGATATGTAATTTTCTATGTAAAAATAGTTTCTTAACTTGTACCCAAGGTGCACCTCTCATGAAAGCTTGACTTTCTGGTTGAATTCCATATTATTGTTCAAAATGTATACTTAATCTCAGTATACTCCAGAAAATCAGCCTGTTTTCTGAGATTCCTCACATTGCACGTCCGTCATGCCGGTTGTTGTTTTATGTATTACTACAGAAATCCTTACGTTTCAAAAATACGAATGAAAAAAGGAACAAAGAAATGCGCAATAAACAAATGAATGACGTGCTTAAACAAGCAAATAAACGAATGAATGAATGCATCAATAAATAATTGCATGAATAAATTGTTTGATAATCATGATAACATCATTGATGGTCACATCGTTCGAAAGAACGGGCGTATGACAATGCAAACCGTCGTGTGCCCTTACGTTAGAGTGATAGAAACAGCATTGGATGGAAGGAAACGCAGACGCGGGTTAACCGGCGCGCAATAAGTTCTCAGGAGGACTTTTATGAGTGGTTAATCGACGAGTCGGCGCATCCTCACTACAGCACTCTCTTCTACACAGCCTGACTGAAGATCTTCAATACGTTGCCAACGGGCGGTATCTTGCGGTCAGCACATGAAGAGTATTTTGGCACTGACAACGGATAACCAATGGATTGACCGCGCTGAGACTGCGCAATAACTTTTTCAACCAGCAACTGCCTGTTTGCACGTGAGGTTTTTCTACCAGATTTCTTGCTTTACTTCAACATTAGGGTATGAATTGTATTTGGATGAAGCTGCAGTTGAAATTAATTGTCAACCACGGAAATGAATGCATTTTTCTACAACTAACTGCCGTTCAACTTAACATTGACCATCTCATAACTGTGCGTTAACTACACGGTTCATTCGCGGTCAACTCATTGATTACTACCACCCCTGATAGGCAACACTCGCTCGGATGAAACATCGAGAGGGCATGAATGCGGTACGATCAGGGGTGGAGGGTGGCAGGATCTCGCGACCGTCCCGCGATAGTTCCAGGCTCGGTTCATCGCGGTTCCGCGATGTAACTCTTGAATACATCAATTTATATACACGATTTCCCTCAGGTTGAAGCTGGTAGTGAATCTCGCGATCGTTCCGTGATAGGCCCAGGCACGATTCCTCGCGGTTCCGCTATAGAGCATCGTGGGAGCATCGATGAACGAACGCGGTACGCTCTTGGTTTGAGACTGGCAGATTCTCGCGATCGTTCCGCGATAGCCCCATGCTAGTATCCTCTCGGCCCCTACCAGTGGAAACCGAGGGATCTCATCCGTGAACGATCGCGGGGGATTCTCTCAGAGTGGGAGGTGCTGCCTTATACCCCATATTTTAAGATGTTGCACCATCGGATTTCCACGTCATCCGGGCACCGAAACACTTTTTGAGTGGCAAAATGTTTGCGAATTTGGATGGTATCCAAAATTCCACAACACGATATTTTGCCGAAAAAATTAATATTCTTCGACCAGAAAGTGAAAATTTACTCACCAGCTGGCGAAATGTTATTGGCAATGATGGGTGGCATCACTGATGAAAAATAAAGACTCGTTTAAAACGTATGTGTTTGTACTTAGCGTAAAAAACTACATTACTAACCGGTTCAGCGTAAAAAACTACATTACTAACCGGTTCCCCCAAAACAATATTACAGCGTGTTATGATGGTTAAAACAGCGCTATGCGCTATAACTACCGTAAAATACCGTAATCATGCAAAATATCAAAACGGACCTCACATTCGTGTTCAGTGCCACGACAAGAAAACCCTACAGGCATTCTGGGAGATAAAAGTTTTTTGGACCATAGAAGCCCCTGAGGGGTTTGGGGGGGGGAGATCTAGCTCAATACCATTTTCAACAGTCCAGAGGCAAAATTTTCTTTTTCAGATCAAACTTCGTGCGGTTGGATTTTTTGAGGATCCGAGCCCAAAAATGAGGTCCGTTTTGAGTGTTTCAAACATCTACGCTAGGTCACGGGAAGTAAAACGTCAATTCATTTGTGACCTGCAGTTCAAAGCATGTAAACTTTTGGGCTATAGGTTTGGGACAAGGCATACTATTGATTTTTAAATTTTAGTAGCTAGGGCATCCTCACAAGGTACTTTATTTTGCTTAAAGCGCAGTATGTGCCATTAATCTCTTTCTTTCCTGAGGTTTCAGTGTGAAACACTAAGCCGGCAGATGCTGAAGGTGATAGGGCCGAAGGAAGCAGCGAAAACGGGCCAGTAATCGATAAAAACGGCTTTGAAAGCTCTTCAGTACGCCTGCTCATTCCGGTCCGTCCCCATTCGGACAAGCTTGTGGCGCTGAGCACTGTTTTCGGTCGCAAATCCCAAGCAACCGCCGCGTCCAGCCTGATCGATCCGCGCACATTTCGCGATCAGCGGAACGTTTGCGGAAACTAGCAGCGCCAGTAAACTCGCTCCTTGCCCTGAACGCTAGAAACCGTTATTTTAGCTTATTCTGAACGTTTTCCTTCGCTGTTTCTTCACTATTGGTTAGCTTCAGACCAAAAAAACCCATTTTTGGTCGAACTCGAGTGTGATTTCCATTGCAGAACACTGCCTTTAACTCGCACAACGCTAGAATGGTTTCTTGTTAGATAACATAGTTCGTTGTTCAATTGTCGAAGCGCTGGTTTTCATTTCATCTTATTCATTACGCTACATAAGACAGACGTTCATAAAAGGGTTCTAAGAACCATAGGCAAGGCAGTAGCAAAAAAAGAGAACTATGGTAACTCAACCTACATAGGACGATAGAGCAGTGTTTAGTTATCAAGTTTTCAGAAACCTGAGTTTAGCAGCGTCATTCTTATCTTAAGGTAAAAGCTCTAGTTCGCACATTGAAAGAATCTGAATGAACACAATCTTTTGAGGTGTAAGAGAATTATTTTTCAAAATTCTTTTCAAACTCCTCAACTTTGCACAGCTCTGAAAAAACTTCATTGGGGGTACTTGAGCAAGAATCTGTGATCTGTTTGTCAATATTCTGAAGCTTTATTGTTGGTCTGTTAAGGTACAATGTCATAAAACTACCTTAGGACTTCTTTTTAGCAAGGAATGGATGTCATGTTCGTTTTAATAATCCAAATCTCTCAATAATTTGTTGTGGAGGCAAATCTGAGGTACTTATTAGACAGCCATAATCGTTTTGACGATTTTTCCAAATCTAGAAGTACCCCAAAGCATCTACACTGATTCAGTCATAGGTTCTCAACAATTTTTAAAAGACACACTATCTGCTGGTACTTTTTCAGGCAGGAACTTGCACTAAGGAACTTCTGAATTCAAGTTACCTGGGACTTTTATTTAACTTGCGTGATGGCTTCACGCAATTACCTACACCCCTAATGGGCCAAATAGAGTTCTGCAGCTGGCGCAGCATTAGTCCGCCGCTCCTTTCAGCAGCGAGACTCTAATCGACCCCTTTCAGAACCGCTCCAATTTGCCGCGGCCCGTTCTTAGCATTTGGTGATCGGCGTCGGCGGGGAATCTTGTGCGGCGCGGTCTCCTCCGCTCCTTTCAGCAGCGGGACTCTAATCGACCCCTTACAGACACAACCGTGAAGCCGCTGTAGGTCTCCTCGCTGGGGAGGTATCAACCAAGGGTGTGCCTTTTATAGTTCGGGTAACCAGAAAAGGGATAGCTGCGGACACCTCAGCAAACCGCACCGCGTCGTGTGCGCCCACGAGAAATGTGGTGAACGATCGGCGCACTTCGACAGGCGCGCGGCCTGCTAGTGGCCCTGGCTATCCCTGCTTTCGTAGATGGCACTATAGTTGACCAGGCACAGTTGGGACATGGTTGCAGGTTAGCGGGCTCGCATCTAAATTCAGCGGTGAATCTCGCACTCTCTTTTGCCAGATTTCGTCATCGATCGGCGCAACAGCTGATATTCTCGTGAGCAGAGAGACGACGGTTGGCGCCGATCGATGAAGCAACCCGGCAAAGTGCCAGATTCTACCGTAATTTAGTGCGAGTCCGCAAACCGCACCATGTCCTATTAACATTGCGGTCAACTGTACCATACAATTGTTGAACGCAGCATATCCTCTCAAAGATGGCATCGATGTTACGACATAAATCGAAAGATTTGAGCTGTTAGTATTGGAAACTGAAAGAAAATCCAGCTAAAACCGCTTGGTTAGAGAAATAACGGGGATAGGGGCTCTCTACACGCCAAGGGGAGGAATTGTCTCGCCTTTGCGGCTCTAATTCCACTGGGACCACTTCTCTGAATTTGGCAGCGACATTGCTACACCACTGGAAGGCAAGTAGGTGGATGACCAAATGAAGAATTCGTTGACAGCCATTGCTAAGAAGACAGTCGGGAGGGGTAGAAGACTTTAGTTACCAGCTAGAGAATTGATTGATCAAAAGTTGAAACGTTAGTCTCTTCGCGCGCAGCCGCTCGTTTAACGAAGTATGGCTCTGACACATAGTCGATTTTGCTCTCCTTCATCTGTCTGTCTCTATTGTCTTCTCAGCAGTTTGACGTGTTACATGCGGCGCTGAACAGGATTACTAGGTCTGCTTCAGATAACTACATATTAGAGAAATCGAAGAGTGATGTTGTATCTGCACAGCACGCGTAGAAACCGGAAGTGGATCGAAGCAGTGTCAGACGGCCGAGGAATTGTCAAATAGTTTTGAAGACACAGTCCAAGCTCGTGGGTAAAATTCGATATTACGGCCCGGACGCTGTGTTCAGCAACCCTGCCGAACGCGGAATCTCAACTCTTCACAATAAGCGAGAAAACTCGAGCACCCACACCCTCCGCACCCAAATCAGCACCCATTGGCTCCGCCCACTTGAGAGCTTCCGGTCTCAATAGGAACGAGACGCGTCATGAATTTTGATCAAAATCTACGTTCTTCCATTTCTTATCGGTCTAGCTTTATAGTGTGAACTGTTATAGTGCGATGGCAGCGAATGACTAGGAAAACTAGGCCCGAGACAACTCGTCCACAAATTTTTCAACGTTTAACATCAGAATCTTTGAGAATCCATAACTTCGTTCGTAATGGGTTCTGATAAAATCTAGAGACATCTTTGTGATCAGCAGAAAATTGTCTCCAAGATTATCATGAGACCTGGGAAAGGGTTCTGAGGTTGGACTGTGCCTTGACCGACCATCCAAGAGCATTTGAAGCAGATTGAGAAAGTAAGCAAAACAGGTGTTTGGGTCCCGCATAATCTGTCCGACCAGAACAAGGCTAACCGATCAATCACATACAACTTATTGCTTCAACGACACAACACAGAAGCGTTTTTCGATCGCTTGGTTTCAGGGACAGTGGCTCTTTCCAAATGAAGTCCACGAAGTACCGCCAAGCCAAGTTCACTCCGCGAAAAGCGCTTTTTTGTGTTTGGTGCAGGATTCGCGGCGTTGCTCATTCTGAGTTATTTAAACCTGGACAAACTGTTAATGCAGACCACTTACGGCGAACATTTTCAGCGAGTCAGTCAATCTTCTATTGTAAAGTGGCCAACGATTGTCCACCGGAAAGGCGCCATCCACCAGCAGGACAATGCTGTGCGAGGCGAACCCTACAAAATTAAATGGATCGGGGTGCTCTGAGAGAATCTTTCGCGCTAGTACCGTGATGCTCCCGTGATCCGCGATAGTTCCGTGTTCGTCTCCCCCTAGTCCCGCGATCCGCGTTCGTTCCGCGATAGTTACCCAATTGACTCATCCTTTGGCATTCTCGTTCTCGTACCGTGGTGGTACCGCGATCGTTGAGAGGTTTACCGCGCTAGTACCGTGGTGCACTCGCGATCCGCGACGGTACCGTGATCGTTTCCCCCCGGTTCCGCGTTCTCATGATGTGCAGATTTGTGAAGCAGCACGGAATAAGGCAAGGGCAATACCTTATAGCTTCGTGCTGACCTGATAGGCAACACTCGCTCGGATGAAACATCGAGAGGGCATGAATGCGGTACGATCAGAATGGAGGGTGGCAGGATCTCGCGACCGTCCCGCGATAGTTCCGGGCTCGGTTCATCGCGGTTCCGCGATGTAACAACCCGAATACATCAAGTTATAGACACGATTTGCCCTCAGGTTGAAGCTGGTAGAATCTCGCGATCGTTCCGTGATAGGCCCAGGCACGATTCTCGCGGTTCCGCTTATAGAGCATCGTGGGAGCATCGATGAACGAACGCGGTACGCTCTTGGTTTGAGACTGGCAGATTTTCGCGATCGTTCCGCGATAGCCCCATGCTAGTATCCTCTCGGCCCCTACCAGAAACCGAGGGGATCCTATCCGTGAACGATCGCGGGGGATTCTCTCAGAGTGGGAGGTGCTGCCTTATACCCCATATTTTAAGATGTTGCACCATCGGATTTCCACGTCATCCGGGCACCGAAACACTTTTTGAGTGGCAAAATGTTTGCGAATTTGGATGGTATCCAAAATTCTACAACACGATATTTTGCCGAAAAAAATTAATATTCTTCGACCAGAAAGTGAAAATTTACTCACCAGCTGGCGAAATGTTATTGGCAATGATGGGTGGCATCACTGATAAAAAATAAAGACTCGTTTAAAACGCATGTGTTTGTACTTAGCGTAAAAAACTACATTACTAACCGGTTCAGCGTAAAAAACTACATTACTAACCGGTTCCCCCAAAACAATATTACAGCGTGTTATGATGGTTAAAACAGCGCTATGCGCTATAACTACCGTAAAATACCGTAATCATGCAAAATATCAAAACGGACCTCACATTCGTGTTCAGTGCCACGACAAGAAAATCCTACAGGCATTCTGGGAGATAAAAAGTTTTTTTGGACCATAGAAGCCCCTCAGGGGTTTGGGGGGGGGGGGAAATCTAGCTCAGTACCATTTTCAACGGTTCAGAAGCAAAGTTTTCTTTTTCAGATCAAACTTCGTGCGGTAGGATTTTTTGAGGATCCGAGCCCAAGAATGAGGTCCGTTTTGAGTGTTTCAAACATCTACGCTAGGTCAAGGGAAGTAAAACGTCAATTCATTTGTGACCTGCAGTTCAAAGCATGTAACTTTTGGGCTATAGGTTTGGGCAAGGCATACTATTGATTTTTAAATTTTAGTAGCTAGGGCATCCTCACAAGGTACTTCATTTTGCTTAAAGGCAGTATGTGCCATTAATCTCTTTCCCGAGGTTTCAGTGTGAAACACTAAGCTGGCAGATGCTGAAGGTGATAGGGCCGAAGGAAGCAGCGAAAACGGGCCAGTAATCGATAAAAACGGCTTTGAAAGCTCTTTCAGTACGCCTGCTCATTCCGGTCCGCCTCCCATTCGGACAAGCTTGTGGCGCCGAGCACGTTTTCGATCGCAAATCTCCATGCAACTGCCGCGTCCAGCCTGATCGATCCGCGCACATTTCGCGATCAGCGGAACGTTTGCGGAAACTAGCAGCGCCAGTAAACTCGCCCTTGCCCTGAACGCTAGAAACCGTTATTTTAGCTTATTCTGAACGTTTTCCTTCGCTGTTTCTTCACTATTGGTTAGCTCAGGACCAAAAAACCCATTTTGGTCGAACTCGAGTGTGATTTCCATTGTGAACACTGCCTTTAACTCGCACAACGCTAGAATGGTTTCCTTGTTAGATAACATAGTTCGTTGTTCAATTGTCGAAGCGCTGGTTTTCATTTCCATCTTATTCATTACGCTACATAAGACAGACGTTATAAAAGGGTTCTAAGAACCATAGGGCAAGGCAGTAGCAAAGAGAACTATGGTAACTCAACCTACATAGGACGATAGAGCAGTGTTTGAAGCTATCGTTTTCAGAAACCGAGTTTAGCAGCGTCATCTTATCTTAAGGTAGCAAGCTCAGTTCGCACATTGAAAGAATCTGAATGAACACAATCTTTGAGGTGTAAGAGAATTATTTTTCAAAATTCTTTTCAAACTCCTCAACTTTGCACAGCTCTGAAAAAAAAAACTTCATTGGGGGTACTGAGCAAGAATCTGTGATCTGTTTGTCAATATTCTGAAGCTTATTGTTGGTCGCTGTAGGTACAATGTCATAAACTACCTTAGGACTTCTTTTAGCAAGGAATGGATGTCATGTTCGTTTTAATAATCCAAATCTCTCAATAATTTGTTGTGAGGCAAATCTGAGGTACTTATTAGACAGCCATAATCGTTTTGACGATTTTTCCAAATCTAGAAGTACCCCAAAGTATCTACACGATTCAGTCATATTCTCAACAATTTTTAAAGACACACTATCTGCTGGTACTTTTTCAGGCAGGAACTTGCACTAAGGAACTTCTGACCAAGTTACCTGGGACTTTTATTTAACTTGCGTGATGGCTTCACGCAATTACCTACACCCCTAATGGGCCAAATAGAGTCTTGCAGCGCAAAGCGCAGCTCCTTAGTCCGCCGCTCCTTTCAGCAGCGAGACTCTAATCGACCCCTTTCAGAACCGCTCCAATTTGCCGCGGCCCGTTCTTAGCATTTGGTGATCGGCGTCGGCGGGGAATCTTGTGCGGCGCGGTCTCCTCCGCTCCTTTCAGCAGCGGGACTCTAATCGACCCCTTACAGACACAACCGTGAAGCCGCTGTAGGTCTCCTCGCTGGGGAGGTATCAACCAAGGGTGTGCCTTTATAGTTCGGGTAACCAGAAAAGGGATAGCTGCGGACACCTCAGCAAACTGCACTGCGTCGTGCGCGCCACGAGAAATGTGGTGAACGATCGGCGCACTCGACAGGCGCGCGGCCTGCTTAGTGGCCCGCAGCTATCCCTTTCGTGCATACATCAGTTGACCGCGTTAACAGACATGGTGCGGTTGCGGGCTCGCACTAAATTACGGTAGAATCTGGCACTTTGCGAGATTTCGCCATCGGCCGGCCCAGCAGCTGATATTCTCGTGAGCAGAGAGACGACGGTTGGCGCCGATCGATGAAGCAATCTGGCAAAGTGCCAGATTCTACCGTAATTTAGTGCGAGTCCGCAACCGCACCATGTCCTATTAACATTGCGGTCAACTGTACCATACAATTGTTGAACGCAGCATATCCTCTCAAAGATGGCATCGATGTTACGACATAAATCGAAAGATTGGAGCTGTTAGTATTGGAAACTGAAAGAAAAATCCAGCTAAAACCGCTTGGAGCTAGAGAAATAACGGGGATAGGGGCTCTCTACACGCCAAGGGAGGAATTGTCTCGCCTTTTGCGGCTCTAATTCCACTCGGGACCACTTCTCTTGAATTTGGCAGCGACATTGCTACACCACTGGAAGGCAAGTAGGTGGATGACCAAATGAAGAATTGTTGACAGTCATTGCTAAGGACAGTCGGGAGGGGTAGAAGACTTTAGTTACCAGCTAGGAGAATTGATTGATCAAAAGTTGAAACGTTAGTCTTCGCGCAGCCGCTCGTTTAACGAAGTATGGCTCTGACACATAGTCGATTTTGCTCTCCTTCATCTGTCTGTCTCTATTGTCTTCTCAGCAGTTTGACGTGTTACATGCGGCGCTGAACAGGATTACTAGGTCTGCTTCTAGATAACTACATATTAGAGAAATCGAAGAGTGATGTTGTATCTGCACAGCACGCGTAGAAACCGGAAGTGGATCGAAGCAGTGTCAGACGGCCGAGGAATTGTCAAATAGTTTTGAAGACACAGTCCAAGCTCGTGGGTAAAATTCGATATTACGGCCCGGACGCTGTGTTCAGCAACCCTGCCGAACGCGGAATCTCAACTCTTCACAATAAGCGAGAAAACTCGAGCACCCACACCCTCCGCCCCCCAAATCAGCACTCATTGGCTCCGCCCATTTGAGAGCTTCCGGTCCTAATAAGAACGAGACGCGTCATGGATTTTGAGCAAAATCTACGTTCTTCCATTTCTTATCGGTCTAGCCTCATAGTGTGAACTGTTTTAGTGCGACGGCTGCGAACGACTAGGAAAAACAGGCCCGAGACAACTCGTGCACATTTTTTTCAACGTTTTACATCAGAATCTTTGAGAATCCATACCTTCGTTCGTAATGGGTTCTGTGCAAATCTAGAGACATCTTTGTGATCAGCAGAAAATTGTCTCCAAGAATGTCATGAGACCTGGGAAACGATTCTGAGGTTGGACTGTGCCTTGACCGACCATCCAAGAGCATTTGAAGCAGATTCGAAAAGTGAGCAAAGCAGGTGTTTGGGTCTCGCATAATCTGTCCGAACAGAACAAGGCTAACCAATCAATCACATGCTACTTATTGCTTCAACGACACAACACAGAAGCGTTTTTCGATCGCTTGGTTTCAGGGACAGTGGTTCTTTCCAAATGAAGTCCACGAAGTACCGCCAAGCCAAGTTCACTCCGCGAAAAGCGCTTTTTTGTGTTTGGTGCAGGATTCGCGGCGTTGCTCATTCTAGTTATTTAAACCTGGACAAACTGTTAATGCAGACCACACAGCGAACATTTGCAGCGAGTCAGCCAATCCTCTATTTTAAAGTGGCCAACGATGGTCAACCGGAAAGGCGTCATCCACCAGCAGGACAATGCTGTGCGAGGCGAGCCCTACAAAATTAAATGGATCGGGGTGCTCTGAGAGAATCTTTCGCGCTAGTACCGTGATGCTCCCGTGATCCGCGATAGTTCCGTGTTCGTCTCCCCCTAGTCCCGCGATCCGCGTTCGTTCCGCGATAGTTACCCAATTGACTCATCCTTTGGCATTCTCGTTCTCGTACCGTGGTGGTACCGCGATCGTTGAGAGGTTTACCGCGCTAGTACCGTGGTGCACTCGCGATCCGCGACGGTACCGTGATCGTTTCCCCCCGGTTCCGCGTTCTCATGATGTGCAGATTTGTAAAGCAGCACGGAATACGGCAAGGGCAATACCTTATAGCTTCGTGCTGACCTGATAGGCAACACTCGCTCGGATGAAACATCGAGAGGGCATGAATGCGGTACGATCAGGGGTGGAGGGTGGCAGGATCTCGCGACCGTCCCGCGATAGTTCCGGGCTCGGTTCATCGCGGTTCCGCGATGTAACAACCCGAATACATCAATTTATATACACGATTTCCCTCAGGTTGAAGCTGGTAGAATCTCGCGATCGTTCCGTGATAGGCCCAGGCACGATTCCTCGCGGTTCCGCTATAGAGCATCGTGGGAGCATCGATGAACGAACGCGGTACACTCTCGGTTTGAGACTGGTAGATTCTCGCGATCGTTCCGCGAAAGCCCCATGCTAGTATCCTCTCGGCCCCTACCAGAAACCGAGGGGATCCTATCCGTGAACTATCGCGGGGAATTCTCTCAGAGTGGGAGGTGCTGCCTTATACCCCATATTTTAAGATGTTGCACCATCGGATTTCCACGTCATCCGGGCACCGAAACACTTTTTGAGTGGCAAAATGTTTGCGAATTTGGATGGTATCCAAAATTCTACAACACGATATTTTGCCGAAAAAAATTAATATTCTTCGACCAGAAAGTGAAAATTTACTCACCAGCTGGCGAAATGTTATTGGCAATGATGGGTGGTATCACCGGATAAAAAATAAAGACTCGTTTAAAACGCATGTGTTTGTACTTAGCGTAAAAAACTACATTACTAACCGGTTCAGCGTAAAAAACTACATTACTAACCGGTTCCCCCAAAACAATATTACAGCGTGTTATGATGGTTAAAACAGCGCTATGCGCTATAACTACCGTAAAATACCGTAATCATGCAAAATATCAAAACGGACCTCACATTCGTGTTCAGTGCCACGACAAGAAAAATCCTACAGGCATTCTGAGAGATAAAAAGTTTTTGGACCATAGAAGCCCCTCAGGGGTTTGGGGGGGGGAAATCTAGCTCAGTACCATTTTCAACGTGGTTCAGAAGCAAAGTTTTCTTTTCAGATCAAACTTCGTGCGGTAGGATTTTTGAGTGATCCGAGCCCAAAAATGAGGTCCGTTTTGAGTGTTTCAAACATCTACGCTAGGTCAAGGGAAGTAAAACGTCAATTCATTTGTGACCTGCTGTTCCAAGCATGTAACTTTTGGGCTATAGGTTTGGGCAAGGCATGCTATTGATTTTTAAATTTTGGTAGCTAGGGCATCCTCACAAGGTAATTCATTTTGCTTAAAGGCAGTATGTGCCATAAATCTCTTTCCCGAGGTTTCAGTGTGAAACACTAAGCTGGCAGATGATGCTGAAGGTGATAGGGCCGAAGGAAGCAGCGAAAACGGGCCAGTAATCGATAAAAACGGCTTTGAAAGCTCTTTCAGTACGCCTGCTCATTCCGGTCCGCCTCCCATTCGGACAAGCTTGTGGCGCCGAGCACGTTTTCGATCGCAAATCTCCAAGCAACTGCCGCGTCCAGCCTGATCGATCCGCGCACATTTCGCGATCAGCGGAACGTTTGCGGAAACTAGCAGC
Organism: Aplectana chamaeleonis; assembly: GCA_029168955.1. Taxonomy (NCBI): domain Eukaryota; kingdom Metazoa; phylum Nematoda; class Chromadorea; order Rhabditida; family Cosmocercidae; genus Aplectana; species Aplectana chamaeleonis. The sequence goes on along the minus strand of JAPDOI010000219.1, from coordinate 1,026,504 downwards.
GCCAGTAAACTCGCCCTTGCCCTGAACGCTAGAAACCGTTATTTTAGCTTATTCTGAACGTTTTCCTTCGCTGTTTCTTCACTATTGGTTAGCTCAGGACCAAAAAACCCATTTTTTGGTCGAACTCGAGTGTGATTTCCATTGTGAACACTGCCTTTAACTCGCACAACGCTAGAATGGTTTCCCTTGTTAGATAACATAGTTCGTTGTTCAATTGTCGAAGCGCTGGTTTTCATTTCATCTTATTCATTACGCTACATAAGACAGACGTTATAAAAGGGTTCTAAGAACCATAGGGCAAGGCAGTAGCAAAAAGAGAACTATGGTAACTCAACCTACATAGGACGATAGAGCAGTGTTTGAAGCTATCGTTTTCAGAAACCGAGTTTAGCAGCGTCATCTTATCTTAAGGTAGCAAGCTCAGTTCGCACATTGAAAGAATCTGAATGAACACAATCTTTGAGGTGTAAGAGAATTATTTTTCAAAATTCTTTTCAAACTCCTCAACTTTGCACAGCTCTGAAAAAAAAAAACTTCATTGGGGGTACTGAGCAAGAATCTGTGATCTGTTTGTCAATATTCTGAAGCTTATTGTTGGTCGCTGTAGGTACAATGTCATAAACTACCTTAGACTTCTTTTAGCAAGGAATGGGTGTCATGTTCGTTTTAATAATCCAAATCTCTCAATAATTTGTTGTGAGGCAAATCTGAGGTACTTATTAGACAGCCATAATCGTTTTGACGATTTTTCCAAATCTAGAAGTACCCCAAAGTATCTACACGATTCAGTCATATTCTCAACAATTTTTAAAGACACACTATCTGCTGGTACTTTTTCAGGCAGGAACTTGCACTAAGGAACTTCTGACCAAGTTACCTGGGACTTTTATTTAACTTGCGTGATGGCTTCACGCAATTACCTACACCCCTAATGGGCCAAATAGAGTCTTGCAGCGCAAAGCGCAGCTCCTTAGTCCGCCGCTCCTTTCAGCAGCGAGACTCTAATCGACCCCTTTCAGAACCGCTCCAATTTGCCGCGGCCCGTTCTTAGCATTTGGTGATCGGCGTCGGCGGGGAATCTTGTGCGGCGCGGTCTCCTCCGCTCCTTTCAGCAGCGGGACTCTAATCGACCCCTTACAGACACAACCGTGAAGCCGCTGTAGGTCTCCTCGCTGGGGAGGTATCAACCAAGGGTGTGCCTTTTATAGTTCGGGTAACCAGAAAAGGGATAGCTGCGGACACCTCAGCAAACTGCACTGCGTCGTGTGCGCCCACGAGAAATGTGGTGAACGATCGGCGCACTCGACAGGCGCGCGGCCTGCTTAGTGGCCCGCAGCTATCCCTTTCGTGCATACACCTACAGTTGACCGCAATGTTAATAGGACATGGTGCGGTTGCGGGCTCGCACTAAAACTACGGTAGAATCTGGCACTTTGCCAGATTTCGTCATCGATCGGCGCCACAGCTGATATTCTCGTGAGTAGAGAGACGACGGTTGGCGCCGATCGATGAAGCAATCTGGCAAAGTGCCAGATTCTACCGTAATTTAGTGCGAGTCCGCATCCGCACCATGTCCTATTAACATTGCGGTCAACTGTACCATACAATTGTTGAACGCAGCATATCCTCTCAAAGATGGCATCGATGTTACGACATAAATCGAAAGATTGGAGCTGTTAGTATTGGAAACTGAAAGAAAAATCCAGCTAAAACCGCTTGGAGCTAGAGAAATAACGGGGATAGGGGCTCTCTACACGCCAAGGGAGGAATTGTCTCGCCTTTTGAGGCTCTAATTCCACTCGGGACCACTTCTCTTGAATTTAGCAGCGTAGCGTGTCGAAGTGCAAAGACAGGACGACTCCGGGAACAGGACGTGCCGGGAACGCTTACGCCGGTGAAAGTTTCGGAAACTAGTAAAGGTGACCGTATTCGAGCATTCAGTATGGAGCAGTTTGTATTGTGGTGCGGAGACTGCAAAGCAAATGGGCGGAGTCTGCGAAAACTTCTGATTCGATTTGGCTCAAATATACTAGTTTCAATTCGCTTCCAACGGCTTGAGCAGTTCAGATGAAGCCATACGACCGCGGTAACGTTATTATCTAAACTTCTTTGAGTGTGTATGCTACCTTCAAGAATATGATTGAGTTGTAATATGTAGATAATAAGATATAGTTCTAGGTTTGAAAAAGTCGTTAAAACTATGAAAGCTCAATAATAAATTACTAGGATGTACTCTCAAACCTATACAGAAGAAGAAAAGCAGGGTTCGAGGCAAAAGAGCTACCTGTTTTTCTGCAGGAACAAGAGCATTGGGCTTTCTCAAGGGAAAAGGGGGTAAAAGGGCGCAGAAGTGGCCAAGAAGTGGGTGAAAATCACTGACCCATTCGATCAGCCCACTCACTTCATGCAAGAGTTGTTCATTCGAAGGAATGGTTGTTGAACACTTCTCATCTCGAGGGACACAAGCATGCGCTCTGAAACCTCTTTGAGCCCAGTTGAAGAAATGACAACGAGAGTTCACTAACCTAGGAAGTTCCTGGCTCAAAGCCTATCTCGGAAGCCGGCTTCAATGAGGCTTTCTTCGATCTGAAAATAACTATGCTGATATTTTTTCCAAAGATAAAGACCCGTTACACCTGTTCTTACCCTTATTTTTCAAATGTTGGCTCAAATGAAAAAAAAACAAACGGCACGGCTGGCACATGTAGTAATCAGACATGAGCGGATAATACTGGTAATTGCTGGCTTGTTGAGCCGTACTTGAAAAGATGATATCTATGATTCCCATCACATCTTTATGCTCTTTACACGAAAACAATCATTGTTCGACTCTGAAGTACAGTACCAGTTAACGAACTCATTCATATAAAAATAGTTCATGCATGGAATTCGAAATTTTTCAACGGCACACTTGAAATCTAAGGTTAGCTTGCACTGCACGGCACCTGACTCCTTTGTAATTTACTAAATGGCAATTAAGTGCGGTATTTATCATACAGATGCAAAGTACAAATGAAACTGGTCATTATTCTCTCCTTGTTTCACTGCTGAGTTGCGGGTGAATACTTCGAAACTTTATTGATTCAGAATGTACTATTCACATAAGAACAGAAGTGAAGTCATGCAAAAGATACTTTCAACACGTTCGTAGTACAAGTGATGGTTTTTAACATGTAGACCCCTAACCGAATTGACATAACTAGAACCCCTTTCCCAGAAATGTGGTTGATCTCACACAGTCTCACACCGCAGCTTCTACTGTACTTCACCAGCTGTACTATGTATACTGTTAGGATGTCCAATAAGCATTCGTAAAAATCATCGTTTTCAAAATATCTCTCCCCTAAACCATCCCTTGTTCTTGCGTACCATTTTTTTCTTCCCAGCAAGCTTCCAGGTGAAAGTGCACTTCTAGGTGAAAGTGTATATTGAACACTTTCGAATCAGATTTTTGATGTTTTTGAATATCTAATACCTTTTAATGACATGTTATATAATCACATGGTGTCACAAGGTTGTTCAGTTGAGTACAAAACTAAGGCTCCAGGCAGGCATCGAACCCGCATAGCATCGCTTTCCAGGCGAGAGTGTTATCCTTCCATATAATACTATTATACTACCAACACTGTCATGCATTCCTCAACTTGATTTACACATGAACTGTGTAGGCACAACAGCAGTCACCCGTTAGCGGGTATGATCTGATAAGCACAAATAAGCATTGAATCCAGTTAAGCGGGTCTTCTGAAGACAGAATTTCGATGTTTTTGGATATATAATGCCTTCTATGGCACAGTATATAATCACAAGATATCACAAGGTTGCTGAGTTGAATACAAAACTAAGGGGTCAGGCAGGAATCGAACCATCGCATCGCTTTCCGGGTGAGAGTGTTACCATTATACTGCATTCGCCGCTCTGCATTCCTTGCTCATTCCCTCGGATTTAATGCCGATTGGTGCTTACCAGATCATACCGTTAACGGGTGATTGCTGTTGTGCCTACACAGTACATGTGTGAATAGCTGAGGAATGCAGAGCGGTGTTGGTAGTGTAATGGTAACCCTCGCGCCCGGAGAGCGATGCGATGCGGTGTCGATTCCTGCCTGACGCTTAAGCTTTGTATTCAGCTTAGCAACCTTGTGGATAATTGTCAAATCAGTAAAGAGTGGTGTTCCTCGGGGAGGTGTACCCTCTCCGTTACCTTTTAATCTCTATACAACTGATTTTTCATCCATTCTCGACGATTCACCTGCTATATGTGAGCAGTTTGCTCATCATGGCAAGAACTTTTCCTGAAACACAAACACATATATACATAGAGCAAAATGCAGCGATTTCAGAAAAAGCAGAACGATACAATTGGGCTAAAGAAGCTAAACAACAATTGGGAACGTTTTTAGAAATTTGATTCTTGAAGAATTTTTCAGGTCAAGTAAAAAGTATTTGCACAGAAAGAATAAAATCTCTTCGAAAGTTTTAAAAACAGCAGAAACAATTAATGAGGTAAAAAGTGGAGCAGAAGGGCGAAAGAAAGTGAGCGAAATCTCAAAAATTTCTGTGGGTATGGTTTTGAAAGAGTCTTAGGTACTCAGGCGGTCTGAAGATTTGAGCCTCGTCTGACAGCCATCAGAGCCATCGAGAAGACGGGCTCCAATTCTCAGAAGAGGTGAATCCACCGCCCGTACAACTCGTTTCAGTGCCCCTGCTCCAGGCATTCGTGTCTCCCAGCTTTGGTGCCACCACTCCTTGATACAGTCCCAACAAATAGTGAAGAGCCCGCTCCGCGTCACTCATAGATCGTGGGAAATCCGCTCATGGTTCTTTTTTGAGGGACGGAGTGCAAGCCTCCCTTATGTATGACCCCCCTGGTCGTGGTGAGACCCTTTTTCTCTTCTTCCTAGCGTCTGCTCACGAGTTCGCGGGGTCCGCCTGTTCGCACTTTGCTCGGTAATTGTTCCTGCTAGCGGTGTCGTTCATAGTTAGTTGCTCTCAGCCATGTCTCATTCACTCGATCGAGCCATCGGGTTTTCGGTCTTTCCTGCAACTTCCACCTTGAGTGCGGTTTTAGCTACTGAGTTTTCGTGGTATTCTTTCATCTTCGCAGTAATTGTGGCCACTCTGAAGGTGAAATGCACCAGGTCATTTGTTAACCTGTTTTTCAAGACAACTCTCATTTTCATAACGTGCACTGCGACGTTGAACTGCAGTTACGGCAAAAAACATCCAAAAATCGTGTAAGACTTAACTAGGGCATCATCTTGACAGGTCTACGACTGTTAGATAGTCTCTGGCGGTATTCCTGTTTCATCCCGTTATACGGGTGAAAGGATGATTGCTTTGGTGAAGATTTACCGAGCAGTTGAGTGAGAGCGGCGCTGGGGCTACGGTGGTGCAGTGCGATAAGGCGCTCCCCCGGAAAGGGAATATGCTGGTTCAATCTCGCCCGGAGCCAAGCGTTTTGCGATCAACTCAGCACCTTGTGTAATCACAACTCTCATTGATCACCCGAGCATCCGCATCTCCATTACATGCAGAGATCGCTCAACAGTCCTTGTGACCGGTCAGCATTCGGTTGCGGCAAGGCGACTGACCTCACTACCGTTCTGTACATTTTGGGCTTGAGGCGTATTGGCATCTTCCTGTCTCACATTATGCCACTTTTCGCTCTCCACTTCGTCTATTGCCGCACCCATGGGCATCCAGTAGCAGGTCGCCGGCAGATTCAATCCTTAATCCGAGGTACATCCTGTCCACCTTCTTCAGGTTGGTTCCATTAATGCTGATGGATCCTTCCTCGATTCTCGGTCCACACTCCATTTGCTCAATTTTGGCGACATTAGGGAGTAAGTAACTCCAGACCCTCTCAGCATCCATGACAATGATCCAAGTATACTGGAGAACTCTTAGGAAGGTGGCTCGAGACCAGCCTGCCAGATTCAACTAGTTACCGTACACCAACTATACACTGTCGACTATTTCAAGCCCTTCGCTGTAAATGTGAATATCGCTCTGGAATGACTGGTGCTTCGCTGCGAAGCTGGCATATTTGGCGTCGTCTCTACAGTCATATCGCTTTTCAGTCGGTTCATACAGTCGGCATGAACCCTAGTGATCCTTTCCGTTCCCCATTGGAGGTTGGCGCAATCTCGGTGCAACTGTGTTATAGCATATGACACCGCGATTGCGCCAACCTTAACAGGGGTTTCACTAGGTTTCATGCCGAACTTACGTCAACAGGTACTCTCCTCTGCTTTGCACGTAATTACATATTGCATGTGAAGATCAAACGCGAATGAAGCCCTAGTACTCGTGCACTTCTCTTTGTAAATGTTACTGATGAAAGCTCGTTTTCTCTTTGAGAAAGTCCAGCCTAATATCCTTTTCACGCTCATGTGTAGTGCAAAGGATAAGGCAAATTCCGATTCAAAGCAAAAATTTGCTTGCCTTTGTCTGGTGACTAATCAACTTCGGAGAATATTAGTAACCTTCTGTAAGCCACTTTCAGATTCGAGACGACACTCAATCCTTGAAGCACTCTCGAGACCTTCAGCCTTGAAAGAACGCAAGTTTGCGTTCAAAGCTTCTGGAGTCTTTTTTATCCGACTTAGATCCTGGTTAGAGCACGAAAAATGGAGAGTTGCGTCCAAAAGTTATTTTGACCCTCCGAAGCCGAGCCGTCTTGACCTGAGTCTCTCCAATCCTATGACGCAGTATCCGTCCCGAATCCTTTTAGGAAGGATAGCCATGACAAGTTGCGCAGTAAGAACGTCATCTTTGCCTAGGTCCACACGAATAAGCTCGTGTGGTAGTCACTCCGGTAGGCAATTATGATTCGACTGAAATTACAAAGCTCGATGGTGAGACTCGTAAAACTATCTTCTGATAAGCCTTGTGGACCCAAGGCCCGCGTTCAGCCACACCTAGTACCGCCTGGACTCTTTTCTGGGGACGGGTTCTACTGTTTTCAAGGGGCAGTTACATAGAGGTAGTAATTTTTGAGAGTGTCTTCCCAGATTTTTATGAGCGAGGATTAGAGATCGTGCAATGCTTTACAGTGATTTTTTAGGGTCTGTTTTGTTTCCGTTCCCGAAATTCCGTTTCCGCTGTTTATTGACCGTTTCCTTCCGTTTCCGTTTCCGAAAATCTTGAAAGAGATATCCACACAGCCAAGGTCACAAGCGTCGAGCCAGAGATCACCCGAAGCACATGATGTCCTAAATGCTTAGAGACACAATCTCGCTGCGAAAAGCGAACTCTCCGCCTAACTGCATTTCTTGCTGAAATCGTGATTAATTTCCTGTCTTTTTTAGAATTACACGGGCTGTATAGCTATATGGGAACGGAATATGAAACTTATTTGTTCAAACTTGAGCCCTAGTATTTATTATACTGCAAAACAGTTCCCCCGCAAAAAAGCTGAATCTGTTTTCAGATTCCAAAAACTTGAATTTGGAGCGAGTCAATAAAAAGGGCACTACAAACGCAAGAAAGTGCCTACAACACGCATTCCGGCCAAAACAATCGGTACAGTGTGTAACTAAGATCTCCTAGCTGAAAACATGAAAATAGCGTGAACATTATAGGGATGTACTGAGATCCTCTAAAACGCAGAGTCCAACCTCAGGGACGAAATCTTAGATTCCCACATAATTTCGAAGAAGACCCTTTCAGAATAACACCTGCGAGGTGTGATCTCTCCATTTTCCCGAATAAGCGACATATAGGAAGAAGCCAATCAGACGCGCTTGCAGACAGGAGCCACTTTGCAACGCTGTTTAGGCTGTTGTTATACCAAAAGCTTGCGAACGCGGCAGGTTGGGTCAACTGTTACGAATCGTGTTGGGACCGGACTTACACAATATAAATGCGCTGTCGTAGGAACACTGCGGCACGTGTCGCGGTCGCGTTGGTTCGAGAAGGGATGTTATGCCTGAAACGCGAAAACTGAGCTTTAACGGTGGCTGTCACTGCCGTCTGTGGCAATGCAGTGTACTGCGACGGGTGCCAGCGACAGCGACAGAGCCAAATCCAAGTATCGTGTTTTTTGACCTACGGCTCCCCCTTTGACCTAGTGCTTACTTCCCGACAGTGCATATCAGCAATATGGATTTTTGGTCGATTTTTATAGCAAACACCATGTCGCGTCGCCCGTCGCGGGAAGTATGCACTAGACCTTAGCGCAGCGCCGTCGCAGTATTTTGCGACTGCAACAGGTCCGTCGTGGGGTATAGCTATGGCCTCAGACGACCTTCCAAGCTCAAAAGTGTTGCGAATGACGGAAATTGGAAACCGCGGGCAACTCATCCACCATGCATTGGCCGCTGAATTTTAGGCAATGTTCGAAGGAATACAACTCCTTTCCCAGGGGGTTTGAACGATTTCAGAAGTATCCTTGGAATCAACGTAGTCTTCAAGATTTGCAGAAATTCTCGAAAGACATTCCCTGTGTTTACTGTGCCTTTAAAGAGCCATTTTTGGAGTGATTTATTCTTGATATAGCTTTCATCGTTTTTTTTTCTTTCCATTGCTCTAAACGTCATTCTCCCATTTCACCTGCCTCAGGCACTTTGCCACCATCAGAATCACCTGCGGCCCACCTGTTATCCGCGTTTGTAAATTTGGCTTGATTTTCGTATAATACTCGAATATGCAAGCACTTTCTTTAGGTGGACTATACACATATTCTTCCATCTATCCAACTAAATATTGCATTTAATTTTCAAATCAGTGCGAAGCGACGCTTTGAAACAAATTAAATTTTCGGTTTTTCTCAGCATTCCGGTACTTGTTCGAGCGTTGGATTTCGAACTTTCTGCTTCACAACTACTTCTAGACCATAATGCCGCTAGCCTCAAAGGCAGTGTTCAGGACGATTGTAGTTGTAGAGCTTTTCTTCGAAGCAATGCGTCGCGGTGAAAAGTATGAAGTGGTTGTGGCCACTGCAAGTCCACATACACTGAGAAACTACTAAAATTTATGCACAAAAATACACATATCCTCTGTTTCCGAGTGGAATTTGGTTCCGTTCATCGCGTGCGTCCGCGCGCGTACGCTGCGTCTCCTTCTCCCCACACTTTCCCGCTGTTTCTACCCTCGCTCCGCACAATCGCGCGAGGGAACAGAGTAAACTTGGCTCGGAACCAGAGGATATACTCTGTTCATCTTAAATTGCACAACATGATCCGCCACCGGCCCACTATGTGCCGTAGTGCACGTGGGAAAAAGGCTCTCTACACACCGAGGGAGGAGTTGTCCCGCCTTTTGCGGCTCTAATTCCACTTGGGACCACTTCGCTCGCGTTGGGTGGCGTGGCGTTTCAAACTGCAAAAACGGGACAACTCCTTCCTCGGTGTGGAGTCAGTCCCTGTTCTTTGCACGTCCATGAACGCGTTCTCGGCCGACCCCGGTGGACATTTGAATCAATACGCCAGTGCCGCCGCCACTCAACCACCCACCCTGCCACTGCACCGTCAACCTGATGAGTCAGTGGCGGCGGCACTGGCGTATTGATTCGCATGCCCACCGGTGTCGGCCGAGAATGCGTAGATGGACGTGCACTACGGTGCGCAGAGGGCCGGTGGCGGATCGTGATTTGTGCAGTTCGAGATAAACAGAGTATACAAAATTACAAATAAATTCTCGTGATCAAAAACCGTACAACTACCCAAACGAAAATACAATGAGGTAAAACCCCTTTTCTCCCCGAACACGATATCCAAAAAGAGGACTCCTAACGTTCCCTATTTAATCCTTACGCATTCGCCAATCCTCGAGGGAGTTTTTAACCGAGTTGGAAATTACACGACGCGATCAGCGCTCAGATGAAAACAGAAAGCGGGCGCGAGCGAGCGAACCCTACTGAGCCGGAAACATCGAGAAAAAAAACTAGCCGTTGTGCCTCTCCAGGAACGAAGAAGCGTCGAGAACTGTTCTGCCAGCCTTCCTTGAGCCGTTTAGGATTTCTCCTTTCCCGCACTGCGTATCGATCATTTGAAAGGCCGGCACATTTTGGATTGTCTGGAGCAGATTTTGACCTCCACGCGTATTCTGCCGTTTTCACAGTTTTTACCTTTTCTGCGCCTAACTTCAGTTTGAACCAATTAAAACTATTCATTCTACACTTATTGCACAATGAACGCCATGTGTTACTAGAATTGCGAAAAGTGAACGATCTAAAACGCCTTATGGCAGTGAAATAAGTTTTTAGTCTGCACTACTTGTCTGGTATGATTTATCCTGTGTTTCCGAGTGTGACTTATTTCCGTTCGTCTCGTGCGCCTGCCTGCGTACGCTGCGTCTCCTTCTCCCCACAATTCCTCGCTGTCTCTACCCTCGCTCCGCACTAGCGCGCGAGGGAACAGAGTAGATCTGGCTCGGAACCAGAGGGTACGTGTTCTGGGCGATTGTGACCGGTAAATAATGAAGGTCTATCGGGAGAGAAAGAACATATCGCGCAAATCAGAATTAGTCCGGTACCAAGCAAAGGACAAAGCAACAGAGATCACAAGAAACATTTCGTGTGAGTGTGAAGAGGTGGGTGAGAGTACAGCTTTTCTTGCACCTCTGTCGCGCTTGTCCTCATTTTGCCGTCAGTTAGGCTTCTCGCAAGGATCAAGACATCATTCTAGCGAATAATTCCGAAATTGAAGCCTTCAAGGCGAAAGGGTTTGGTTAATAAGCTCTCGGATAATAGTGGTCGATTTGAGATTAAAATTCATTAGGTATCGCTTCCAACTCTTTCCAAGGAACGCTGATAACGAACACGGAGAACGAAAAATTTGCGCTCTAATCACTACAGGACACCTCTGATTGAATCTAATTCAAGCGCATTGCAGTTCGAGTACATTGCAGTGTGTACTCTACGCAAACATTTCCTGCAGACCGTTATAAGGAAATTGCCAGTGTAGGGCAATTACCAAAGCCGTATTTTCTTCGTCGCGTTGACTGGTAACATTTGCGCTTGAACGTGAATCCGAACGCCAATTTGAACATTCACTGCACTGCTGCGTGAAAAGGGGAGACCACCGTGTCTAATATCCGGTTTCCGATTTGTGATTTCCGGTCGTTCGGATCTTTCAGATTCTTCTTCCCGAGATTTCAACGGACCTTCGATTCTTGAGTACCCGAATTTTAACGAGAATTTCTGACCATTCCTGGTTAAGACAGGAAAATGAGCCTTGACAATTTAACTTGATGGTTCTCCATGCAAGTTTATAATTCAACAGCTGTATCTACGGGTAATTGATGTACTATGCGAACGACTTCTGCATGGTTCTTACAACAGCAAGTGATTCGACTAGAAGTTCCTAACGAAGGCTATTATTTCTGAAGTCGTTGATACGGAACGCATATCTTTCATTCCGATTATCAAAAGAATCAACGAAATCTTTAAAAGAAATCCTTATCAGTGCATGCATGCGCTTGAAATCTCCTCTTCAGCAGTGGGAATCCATTACTGCTACCATGGCTTCAGCTTCAGTGCAGCTCTTTAGGGGCACAACGTTTTCACCCTCGTTGAACTCCACACTACTCTTGTGCTTTTGAGATACGTGTGTCTTCATAGGTGTGAGCAGCAATGATTTTGGAAAACCTTCAAAAACGTACGGATTGGGCTTCCTAGAATTTTTTTTAAAAAAATGTAATTTTCTGAAATCAGTTGCTCTATCAATACGGCAGCCTGCCATTAGGTGGCGCCGCGCCCTGATGGCATTCTGCTCAGCCCCTAATGGCTGGCTGAGGCCTCGTCTCCAGACCCCTGAACTTCGGCCTACGGCGGAAATCATCAAAGATAAAGTCGACGCAGAAACTTTTCCAACTCAGTACGTTCTACGGTAGACAAGGTGGGTGCCTCCCTTTTTACGTGGACTCATGGAAAGGCAGATTTCAGCAAAGTATACCGAGAAAAGTAGGAAGAGAGCTGCAATTGTGCACACATACGAAGATTACACCACGTGGCAAGACAGTCCTACACTCCTCTGGAGTGCTATCCACTCTCCACGGCATCCGGTTTATCTGTTTTCCTTGAGGGCGTGCGTGCTCCACATCAATGCTTAACTTCTTGCTACGAAGCTGAAGCTTAGTCAAGCGCTTCTCAACCTCTACGCGGCGCTCGCTTAAAATTGAGCACTATTTACATTTTACGACGCGAGATACACTTCACATGATGCGCTGCTCAAATTTCGCATTGCGGAGCACGCTCTAGATGGAGCGCCACTTATATTTCACAATGCTGCGCAAGATCAACGTCGCGCGCTACTCACTTTCTTCGACGCAAAGTACGCTCTACAAGAAACGCTACTCGCTTTCTATAACTCAGCGTACGCTCTACATAAAGCGCTACTTACTTACTACGACGCTGCGCACTTTCTTCATTTAGCTGTACTCACTTTCTTAGACGTAGCGCATGCTTTACGTGGAGCGCTACTCAATTTCTTTACATTGCAGCGCACGCCCAAGTTCAAATGCTAATCACTTTCTACGACGCAACGCACGCTCCGCGTGACTTGCTAATCTTTTTTTACGACGCGGCGTACGCTTCACATTGGGCACCACTTTTCTTACGACACGGCGCAAGCTCTACATCAGGCGCTACTCACTTATTGCGATGCAGCGGATGCCTCACATAAAGCGCTACTCAAGTTGTACGACGCACCATATGCTTTACATGAAGCGCTACTCACTTTCTACGACGCGAAAGCTCTACATGAAACGCTACTCACTTTCTTCGACGCAGCGTACGCTCTACATAAAGCGTTACTTACTTACTACAACGCGGCGCCCTCTTTTAGTAAGCGCTAATCACTTTCCAAGAAGCGGCGCATGCTTTACGTGCAGCGCTGAACATTTTTGTTTACATCGCAACTTAAAATTCTACTCACTTTCTACGACGCAGAGCACCCTCCATGTGACGTGCTACTCTTTTTTTATGACGCGGCGCACGCTCCACATCAAGCGCTACTCACTTCTTAAGACGCAGCAGGCGCCCCACATGAAGCGTTACTCACTTTCTACAACTCCAAATTGAGCGCTAGTCAATTTGTACTACTCGGCGCACGCTTCACCTGATTCGCTACACATTTTTGGCATCGCGGCGCACGCTTCGCATTAGGCGCCACTCACTTTTACGACGTCCTGCTGACGTTATCTAAAGGCCCACCTCCTTTCTACGACGTGCTGGTGGCGTCATCTGCAGGCTTACCCACTTTCTACGACGTCAAGATGACGTCAATTGAAGCCCTTTCTACGTTCCATGACATCCTTCTGACGTCACCTTGAAACCCATCCACTTTCCATGACGTTCTACCCTCTGTAAAACGTAGTAAATCTTACGACTCATGGCGCGAGTGGCGCGAGCGATTCTGCTCTCTCCGTCTGTCATGCGCTCTCTCGCTGTCTCTAACATCCGCTTTGCACCAGCGCGCGTAGAAACCATGAGAAGTTTGCCGTTTTACAGCATTTACACACCCATTCTGCACTCCCATTAAATGGTTTCGAGCCTGACTCTTCTTAAACAGCAAAGTCTGCAAGTACAGAATATACACGTTAGAATTGACAGACTGACGAACGGACTGACGGACAGACGCCACTCTCTTTTATTACCATGGAAAAAAATGGAAAGATAGCGCAAAGAAACCACCGTGCTCGTTGGAACAAATTTGCCCTAGTGGACTTATCCGGACTTTCTTAAAAGCAGCATACACGCTCGTAAACCTGATTGAGATAACTACGGAAATAGAATGGTATGGCCCAGATTATAACGCCTACGCATTTTGAAGCGTCAAAAACGATCCACAATGCCGCTACATGAGTTCGAAGTTGCCCCGCCCTGTATTTTCAGGCACCCTGTGTTTGCCATTTTCCTGCAACGCAAAGTTGCTGGGTCATATTTACCGTCGGTACTGTTGGTAGATTGCCTAACCAGTGAACCACACACGTCACTGACGGCGAAGATGGCCAAACAATCCTGCGTTGGGGGAAAAGGGCAAATGCAGGGGGCGAGAAAATACAGGGCGGGGCCAAATTCTAGCTCATGTACTCGGACGTTCGCTGTTGTCTACAGGACGTCGATCCGCCCAGAACGAGTCACCGCTGGCGAACAGGCAGCTCTACGCGGGGTCGTCCCAGTGTGCTGTTGAGCAGGGGGCGACGGGCTGTTAAACAGCCCATCGACCGGCAATCCCGCCGAGTGCCTTAAATCGACGCAGACCGAGTTGTTGTCCACAGGACGTCAATTCGGGATGTCTACGGCTGCGCAGGTCGATGGGCTGTTCTACAGAACATTCGCGGGAGTGGCGGTGGCTGCGTCCATCAATCGATGTATCACGAAGATCGTGCCGTCCAAGTTCTCCTTTTCGGTTATATGAGATTTGCAAATCGTTTTATTTTTTGATGATGCTCTAGACTTCTATGGTAATTCTTCTCTTTTTTTTATTATAAGAGATCTGTGATTCGTTTTTTAATAACGTCCTACCGTGGAAGGGGTGTTGGTGGCATGCCGAGAGATGCACCTCGCGGCGTTCCCCGTGATGGACCCGAAGGTTTCCGTGGTTTACGGAGCTTTCAGCAACTGTCTTCGTAGGCAAATTTTGATTTTTTCCATCCCTTTATGTGTGTCATTTGCGCCATTTTTAGTTGTTTGTCAGGGATCTCTAATCACTCGGGGGTGTTCATTTACCCTGATTCCCATCCATGTTGTCAATACTCGAGGAAAGGTAAATGTAGCGAGATGAAAAAATTGTAGATTTAAAAAAATAAGCGTAGTTAGCCGATATCACCTTTTCTGGTTAACAAGGGAAGCCGTTTTAGCGTAGTCCGGGATCAGCGAAATGAAGTACCTTGCGAGCTCAAAAATGTGCGTGCCGAACGCGTGTCCAATATGTATCCACCTCGAGTGACCACTCCCATTGAAAAAGTGTATTGTAGGGACACGTGCTCCAAAAAGCAGATCTAAGAAAACCGTACACCTTTAGCCGTTTTCAATATTTCTCATTAAATTACCTACTTTTAGCTTCTCCTAAACTGTGCATGCAATTATAAGACGACTTGAACACATATAGAATCAACGGGAACACAGGAGAACAGAATGGAAAGAGAGAGAGAGAAACAAAGAAAAACATCAAAAAAGCAAGGTAGTACGAGCACCGCAGCAAAAGAATTCGCATTCACGCGTGAAGTTAAATGCGTTCTCGGCCGCTACACACCATGCGTTTTCCCTCACGTCTGAAATTGTTGGCGCGCGGTCAGTCCTAAATCGTGGCGATTCCTGCGCGCTTTACAGAGTTGCGAGCGGTCCGAACGGTTTGTGATGGCGGCCGCAAAGCGCGCAAAGGTGGTCGGAACGCTCGCAACTTTCTATGATCGTTCCGAACGCGCGCGTTGCGCATTCGGTCCTAAAACGTTTTTTGCGCGCGATCGGAACGGTTCCTGCGCGCGGTCGGTACTAAGGGGAAAAACTTGCGCGCGGTCAGTCATAACATTTGTACGAGAAGTCTGCACATAGCTCGGAGAATGCGCTTTCACCCAAACTTTGCCTTGGGGGCTGTTTCGGGCCCTGAGCACGATTATGAGGTCTGTTTCCGGATTTTCATAAAACTAATGCGCTTTTTCGAGGGTACAATAGGTACAAAAATCAGAGAAACAAACTGCTGTAACGTTTTCCAGGGTGACTCTAGGCAGCTGCAAAGGGCATATTTGGACTCTACGTCCGAGACTGGCTCTAGAAAAGTACATTTCATTTGGAATGGTTTGTATAACTTATAGTAGTTCATTTGGGAGCAGTAGTGTTGTTCGCATAAGGACATCATTATTAAAGTAATGTAACGTCGGTATAGATACTAATGAGACCTTGCGTTTACTCTCGAAGGTTGGCGCAAACTCGGTGTAATATGCTATTACGTAGGTGCACCGAGTTTGCGCCAACCTCCAAAGAGGAACGAAAAGTCTTATTAGGATCCACGCCAATGTTAGTTTTTCTCTAGAAATTTTGATTGAGAGGGTCCAATTTCTCTGTTCCGCTTAGATTAGAACTGAAATAAGGAAAATCGGGCCTCATCATCAAGTTTTGAAAGAAGGCATACCGCCGTTTAAAGGCACCATACACGCTCACAAACGTGGTCGAGATAACAGCATAAATAGGACCGCACGGCCCCTAACATGTCGTCAAATACGTTTGAAGCGCCAAAAACCATCCAGGATGACAATATCCTCTGGTTCCGAGCCAGATTTGCCCTGTTCTCTCGCGCGCTTGTGCGGAGCGAAGGTAGAGACAGCGAGATATTGTGGGGAGAAGGAGACGCAGCGTACGCACGCAGACGCACGCGACGAACGGAAATAAATCACACTCGGAAACAGGATATACTTGGCAATTTTTGAGCAATCTTGCCTTCCACGCCCGTGTTTTCCCACCCATTCGAGTACGAGAATGAGAAAAGAAACTTGAGAAAACATGTGATAAGTTAGAGTGATAGCATTACCAAATGGGAATGCACGAGAGAAACAACTTTATTCACCTGAAAATATCATGTATGTTCACCTATGTATGTAATCCTCCATTTCAAAAAGTCAGCCGAAGTAGAGCGGCATTCTCAAAAATGGACGAGAGTTAATCGGTATGCAGACATGTTACATTCAAGCAAATCAAGCTATTTCTCTCGTGCGCTCCTATGAGATAGTGCTATCACTCTATCTTATCACATGTTTTCTCAAGTTTCATTTATAATTCTCGTACTCTAACGGGTGGGAAATACAGACGTGGAAGGCAAGATTGCTCAAACATTGTCACATATTGTCATCCTGGATGGCTTTTGGCGCTTCAAACGTCGTAGACGACATGGTAGGAGCCGTGCAGTCCTATTTATGCTGTTATCTACACCATGTTTGTGAGTGTGTATGCTGCCCTTAAGGGGTGACGTCAAAAAGCGGTTGATGCTTCACTGGTATGGTAATATCAGGTCTACAGGATGTTGATAGGATGTGAACGCGGAATCGGGGATGGAGACCCTCCTCCGATGGGATGTCTACAGCGAAAGCGTTCCCGCGGATAGGTTGTCTACGGCACCAAGGAGGGGGGCGACGGGCAGTTCACGAGGGGCGATCCATGCCCCTTTTGGATGTCTACAGGGAGCATTGCGTGAGGTGACATCTCATTCGTGTCCTGTGGACAACAGCGAACGTCTGAGTAGCGGCATTGTGGGTCATTTTGACCCTTCAAAATGCGTAAACATTACGTTGTAAGCCATACGGTTCGATTCATGTAGTTATCTCAACCACGTTTACGAGAGTGTATGCTGCCTTCAAAGTGTTCACCATGGAATGAATGGGCGTGACAGTAAAATGATAGGCGAGAAGGATCCTAGGCTCCCAGTGCTGAAAGAACGGTAGAAAACGAGCTAGGAGTAGCAAAATAACGGCTGCAAACAAGCGTTCTGAGTTCCAGAGCCGACCAGTGACC
Source organism: Aplectana chamaeleonis (assembly GCA_029168955.1). NCBI lineage: Eukaryota > Metazoa > Nematoda > Chromadorea > Rhabditida > Cosmocercidae > Aplectana > Aplectana chamaeleonis. The sequence continues at coordinate 1,009,053 of JAPDOI010000219.1, read as the reverse complement.
CAGTTCCTCCCCTTCGATGTGAATAAATGAACACTTAGATTACAGGGATGATCAAGTCAAGGAAGTGCTGATAAATAAGCTGATCGCTTCATTGCACTGATAGGCATCATTCTTCATAGCGGTCAATTCCTCCACGCTCAAAAATTAAAGGAAACAAGGGATGGCCCGTTCCGGCTCAAAAACGCGTCGTACGTGTCCCTTGTTAGCATGCCTCGCCATATAGGGCACCAGATCTTCCGTAAACCGTCAAGATATCGGAAGTGAAATTTATCGTGAACACTGCCTTTAAGCTTTTCCACTGTCTAGAACTAGCAAAGTGTCCTCCATAATTATATGTAGTTGAAGATGATCAACAGCCATAACGCTTATTCATTTTATCGTTAACAGTACCTTTAACATGATTTGAACCAAGGCGCTAGAGAGAGGAGTGGTTTCTTTCTTAAAAATTATGTTGAAGCACTTTAGAGCGAGTTATAGGCAGAAGACTTTTGCTTGAAGCTTTGACCATTTCGCCCCTTTTCTCCTACTATGTTAGCGGCAGTATTGCAATTCATTTGCTCGACAATTTATTCTACAACTCACAAGGGGAATGTTTAGAGTGTCATGCGCATCAGCGAAAACGACTAGTATCGTTAATATCTCTTATGACTCAATAGTAAAACTGCGCAGTATCCAGCCCCGAGCTGCAGGTTCCAAGAAGTTACAAGCCTAAAAAGTCGTTTTTTTGCGCTTTTTGTACCTACCAAAAAGCGTATTAGTAATCGGAGAATCCGAAAACCGGCCTCATAAATATGATCAGCGCTCAAAACTAATACCCTGAGCGAAACTCGGGTGAAGACACATTTTTCATACTTTGTCCAGACTGACAGCGTTTTGGATTTGGACGGATTTTCGGTCAGGCGTTCCGATTTATCCCGATTAGAGGGCCTCGGAAGCGTTTCAAAAAAATGTTCCAGATTCGACTTAAAATTCTCCCCTGGGTTTTTTTCGGGACGCTGATCACGAATCTGTGGTTAAGTTGTCAATTTTCCAAAGTTTTCGGCTGATTTCGCTCTAAGCTTCCCAAAGGGGAACGGGGAAAATTTCGAGGAAAAAATGCTTTTTTCGAGATTTCCGGATTCCTACGATAGATATGTCTCAAAATTATTTGCTGAGGGTTAGTTGAAGTGCTAAGCACGAATCTGGTGTCCGTTTGCCGTTTTTTTTTCATATTACGGTAGATTACGGTGGGTATACGGTAGTTTGGTCAAAATCTTAAATTTCACTCAAAATTTGTTTACTGGGGTTATTCGGGGTTGAGAATTCGAATTTAACGACCGTTTGTCGATTTTCAGAATACTAAGGTGGGTTTCGCCTTGTAAATGATATGTTATCTACCGTAACCTACAGTAAATCTCAAAATTTCGACAAATCCAGATTCGTGTTCACCACCCTAAATTACCCCTACATACAAGTTTTGAGTGAAATCCGGAGAAAAATTTTGAAACTCAAAAAAATGTCTGATGGGTAGGTACAGGCCATAAAACGGCCAAAGTCTCACCGTCGACTGCGTACCACGCGCTGCGCGACCGCACGCGCGTCGGAAGCAGACGAGTTTTGGCCGCCGCGCGATTTTTCGGCCTCCGCGCGGCGGCCGAAACTCGTCGCGCGGCGGCCAAAACTCTTCTGCTTCCGACGCGCGTGCGGTCGCGCAGCGCGTGGTACGCAGTCGACGGTGAGACTTTTGCCGTTTTATGGCCTGTAGAGTGCGCGCAATCATTTTAGTCTGATGAATGGACGGGGCTGCGACGGTAGATCACCCCGCGCGAATCGAAACACCATTCTCCAGTGAGGCCGCCAACCTCGCACGGCCGAATGTAGGTATGGGGCTTCGGGAAGGATGGCTCATCTTCGTTGGTCACGCGCGGCCGCGGCGCGGCGTTGGGTTCGTAGCGCGCCTGGTGGCCTCTCTCACACTCCACCACTCTTCGTAGAGGTTGTTGAGGCCCAGACAAACATACTTATTCACTGCAGACTACAAATTTTCGATTATTTTTCCCTCACTAAACATGTTAGTGCGGAAAGTAGCCCCATTATGAAGATTCTTCTGTTGCTTCCGACCATAGTTTCGATACTACTGCTTTCTCAAATGGACAGATTACCGCTTGAAACGAGATCACTCTCTAGACGGAACGGGATGAAGTTGAGTCTCTGTTAATCAAGGCAGATATCAGAATTCCTGAAAATGCGGCGAGTACCCGTTCTTATAGAATCCACACTGGGTATTCCTGGAATTTTTCTTTTTTTATTGAATTATACGAACATTTTCTATTTTCTGCCCATTTTCGGTGTTTTTTTCTGTCTTCTGTTAAAATGGGTTTCCTGTTTTCTGGTTGGAAAAATCGGAAATTTGTGATGCCTAGTGACCTCTTGAAGATTTGTTTCTTCAACCGATGAAGAACAATGAAAGAAGGATTTATGTTATGGAAAGGTGCTGACTACTCATTATAGTTGTGCTTTTTGACTAAACGGACCGAATGAATGAATGAATGAATATATTCGACTTCAAAATTTTCGAATAAACGAATGAATGGATAAGTTCGACTTCAAATTTTTCGAATAAACGAATGAATGAATATAATCGACTTTAAATTTTTCGAATAAACGAATGAATGAATATATTCGACTTCAAAATTTTCGAATGAACGAATGAATGAATATACTCGATTCTCTATTTCGAATGAATGAATATCGAAAATCGAATAATTTCGAATAAATGAATTAATTTAAGTACGGGCTAACCGAATTCAGAGTTTTGCGACGCTACTGCTTTGAAGAGGCAGTTTTTAAGAATGGCATCGAAAGCTTTTGAACTGCTCAATATATTCAATATTCCGCTCAGGCAGGGTTCATGAGTGGCGGCACGCAAAATCGATACGCATCATTTCTACACTAGCAGCTGTCTGATGCCACCCACAGCGGTTCTATTCATGCAACGTCTGCGCGTCACGAGCGGGCTTTTCGTTAGACCCCGTTCAGAAATCATTCGCGTCACGACGCGATGTTATAATCAGCCTGCATCTCGATCACGCTACGTCGCGTCGCGTCTTTGCTGGGTGTCCACAGTGAAGAGGCGCGATACATACGAAATGACGCGCTTTCTCCTAGAACGATAGCGGTCGGATAGCGAGGTGGGAGTTGTGCGGCCCGCCACGCGCCAGCGATTCCCTCAGTGCTACTGCCTTAGTTGGGGATAGTGTTCGCAGAATTTCTGGATTAGGCGTGATTCCTAGCTTTTTTCGCTTTTCGTGAATTTGTTACTTCGACGTTTTCTGCCCTAACGAGTATGAGCCGCAAAACTTGCTGCTATTTGATATTTACTCCACCCCTTTGAGTATTACTCATTTTGCCACCTATTCGTTTTTATTCCGTTTCCTAAAATCGATAAAAAAGAACAAAAACCAAATTGGCCATCGTCGACAGCCATAGAAGCATCTTGTCAAAGGTTGGGAAAAATATACAAATCTCGCTCTATTGAGAATTCCCGTGCTTATTATGATCTAGCGCATATGTCGTGGTTTCAATTGCCCTATCAATTTTCGCGGCTTTAGCTTTGGCTGCTAAAAAATGCTCAGTCGGTACCCTGGATCTCCATCAAATTTCAGTTTCAACTTTGAAAACCGCAAAGTTTTGCTGAAAACCAAAAAAGCGTTGGATAGAAGACGGTTTACACTTTCGACCAGTATTGCCCTTACCAGAATGAAATTCCGGTCCGCAATTGTGGACAAACGCTGTTGCAGCACGTAATGTGATGAAGTCGTGCTGGGACGACGGTTGATCGTGCCGGGACTACGTGGTCCCACCAGTATTGTCATCGTGTCGCGTGCTGCCATAGCGGGTTTCTGCGATTGCGGACCAGAGATTCGCTCGGACTCAGGCATTCGTAGAGGACGACCCGAGGTGTTTTTGGCCGTTGAGGCTGACCCGAGGACAGAAATCAGGGGCGGAGACTTGAATGGGGCGAGGCGAGGAGAAAAAGGGCCCAGCAGAGAAAATTTCGCGTCGCACGTGGGTGCGCCGCGTGGTGATATTCAAACCAGAGTGCGGGAATTCGTCGCGCACCAGTGTATTGCGAAATATCCCATGGCTACCGTACAGTACTCCATGGTTCCCTTTCTTCCCATTGAGGTTTGAGTGAGTCTCTGATCTCGAATTATCTTCATACGTATTGGGAGTTGTACATCTTCATGTAACGTGGTTGTGTATTATAATGGCCTTCGGGTTGAACACCGCGTTGGTAGTGATGGTGAATATGGGTTGCTAGAGGTTATGTTATTGATTGTCGTATGACTTTGGCAGACCGAAAACAATAGTCACCATTAAATTACAATTCTGCAATCCATCCCCGTCAGTGATGAGCGGAATTCCGATTTCCAATGGTTTTTGGCCTTCCGATTTCCAAAACCTAAAAATGCGGAAAAAATCAGAAATATCGGAGTTTAGAGTTTTAAACCCTTTTCGTTGCCAAATTCTCAAGGAGATCTGGGGCGGTGAATTCGAATTCGAGGTCCGTCTTCACATTTCAGTAAGCTAGAGTTGAGTGCATTCATAGGAAAGTTATTCAATAACTTTATCCTACTATCTACATATATTTGCCTAACTCTGTGTGTGTGTCCCATGGTGCGGGTGAGTTACACGTGACATAAAGTACTGGCGTGTAACTTAAATGTATTATTTCATCGCACATGTAACTTATCTACGCGGCGTGACGTTCCCTAGGGAGGTATATGATGCACTCTGGAGCCAGTACTCAGATGTGGGCAGCGTCGTCCATTCAGCTACCCAAGCCTTGAGGTACTTTGGCCCGGCACACCGGCTGGAGGCCCCGCCTGACAGACCGCTGTCGGCCCAGTCGTTCTCGCCGAGCAGTCTCTCCGTCGCGTGACGGTGTGCTGACCTCGTCGCTTGTCAATGTGCCGGCCACGTCGATGTGTACGTGTCAAGTAACATGTACCAACAGTGCAAGTTACTCGCAATGTTGTGTATTCATTGTTAGCGCTGCTTACTTTAATCAAAAATCTCGTCAACCTACACGTAACATCGCTTCAAGTTACTTCTGAACTCAAAGCAAGTTGCGTGAGGTCATCTGCAACTTGCGTTGAAGGAGGAAGGCGTGAAGCGTCGAGAAAAGTGTGGTGCACCCAACTAGGAGTGCACCAAGTGCCGGGAGAAAAGTTTGCGGGACTCTACTGGGAGTGCGCCGATCGCCGGGGAAACTGTGGTGGACCGACTTGAAGTGCTGCAGGTGCCTGGAAAACTGTGTGGGATCTAAGTGATCCTGCTATGATTCAAAGCGTCACGATACACGCCTATAAGTACGCGTGAGTGTACACATTGTTCAATTAAGTAGGATAAGTCCAAGCTTTTTTGCAGGAACAATCACCAGGGGAGGGTTAAGAATTTTGCTGACCATTTCCGATTTCCGATGGTTTTTGGCGTTCCGATTTCCGAATTTGAGAAGGTTGTTCCGATTTCTGCAATTCAGAGAAAATTTCCGCTCATCCCTGATCTCCGTCCAGTTGAAGCTCTGGGCGCTTCGTTATGTACGTTTCACGTAAGTCAGAAAAGTCGCCGCGAAGAGCGTTTGAACTAACAAGAATATAATCTAAAATGAGGTTTAATGGCTTGAATAAAATGAAGAATATGTTGAATAATCTAAAATGAGGTTTTATAGATTGAAAAAAGAACAAGATCATGCATAAGACTCGAAAATAATCAATAAACGGTGAGGAGAGCCGAGTTATAATAGAACCTCCTCGGCTCACTCCGAAAATTTCCGCGGCCGGCCCTACATTGGCTCTGAAGGGTGAGCCGAGGTTAATTTGGTGCCGCCCGAGTAACGTCGGCATGGATCGCGAAGAGACTTCGCGTTCACTGTTGAAAGGTGGCGCAAACTCGGTGCCGTGTGCTATAACATAGGTGCACCGAGTTGGCGCCAACCTCCAACAATGCACGCGAAGTCTCTTCCCGATCCATGCGGGTGGTGGTCATCGTGTATCAACACTCCTGAGGAGGCGGGAGAAACGGGGGAGGAGCGAGGTTCCTGATTGGACGCGACAGCCGGGGGTGGGGGCTAGCCCGTGTTGCGTCCATTGAGGAACCTCGCTCCTCCTCCGTTTCTCCCGCCTCCTCAGTAGTGTTGATACACGATGGCCACCACCCGATCCATGCCGATGTTATGTATCCTCGGCTCGCCCTGTATTCGCCGCTCGGCCCGCCCTCAACGACTGTCTGAGGATGAAAGCATTTTTTCAAGTACTCGTCGAAAACAGATTTATTTGGAAACACATATCATCACTGGGAAGTTGAGGCGTTTCCATGTTTAATGAGGTTTGAGGCTGTGTTTGAGCTCACTACTCATCAGTTACGAATTACGATTAACGAGTTACGAGGATTTGAAAATTACAATTTACGCAATTCAAAATTTCAGTTACGCACAGCCCTGACTCACACTAGTGCTGGTGCACTGGCCCTTCGAAAAATTTCTGTGTAGGATCCGGTAATGGCTGTGTTAGATTATTCGGATATATTCGAAGATCGAATATGTTCGAATAATTGTCACTGTCGATAGTCGATTTCGAATAATAATCGAATATGAGGTTTTTTCGATAGTCGATTTCGAATAATGATCGAATATCTGTTTTTTTCGATAGTCGATTTCGAATATTGATCGAATATCTGTTTTTTTCGATAGTCGATTTCGAATAATAATCGAAAATCGGGATTTTTCGATTACTCGATAATCGAATAAATAATCGAATAATTTATTCGAATGTTTATTCGATTGCGAATATTCGAGCACAACTATACTACTCATACGATCTGAGGAACGAAATTCATAGGTATTAAGAAAGTTTATGTAAGGAGTCATAAGGTGTAGAAATTAAGCTCACAAAAATTTAGCACCAGGAGGTGCGTTCCAAGAAGTTTTCCATGAAAGGAAAAATGGGTCTGATAAGATATGACGAATGATAGGCCGAAAGACATGTTCATTTTAGGTGGCCTCATAAACTATCATTGGTTAGTATCACTATCAAATATGATTTCCTCCCGTGGAAATCTTCTTGGAACGCACCCCAGGGCAATGTGTTGGGCAATTAGGATTAGAGAGAAGATAGCTGTTGAAAGCTGCTGCTCGTTCAAATGTTATCGATATCTTCAAATCTCGAAAACTTTTCCTTATATATTGTACAACTGCTGTGGCCCATTTGAATATTGCTTGATCCACAGCTCTTCATTCTTGTGGAGTTATTCCTGTGTAACTGAGTGGATATTACTGCATCACATACTAATAGGATTGCTAAGGCTAAAATATGCTTCCAGTAGTGGTTCAGTGTGTTTGTCTGGGGCCTCAACAACTCCGATGAAGAATGGTGTGGCGTGAGAGAGGCCAGCAGGCGCGCTGCAATGCTAACGCCGCGTCGCGGCCGCGCGCGGCTAACGGAGATGAGACATCCTTCCCGAAGCTTCCATACCTACAAACCGCACGGCCAGCCGCCTGGCCCATGCGTCAGACTAAAATGAAAATGGAAACCATCGGTACCCCTGCCTTTTCGCGATTCTTGGAAAATGCTCATAACTTTTTTGAACCTGCGGCTCGGGGCGGAATCCTGCGCATTTTTTCTACTGATCCAGAAGAGGTACTAACGATACTTGTCGTTTTCGCAGTTGCGTTTGACACTCTAAACACTTCCCTTGTCAGTGCAGTTCAAAATTCAAGCGCCTGTATATTCAAACTTATTTGGGAAAAACTGACTTCGATCAATTACAAACAGTCAGGATTACTGATACATAAATCTTTCGAGTGCAGTTTTTAATGATAGTGCATCAGTTCTTACACTTGAACAGAATTTTACCATAGGATAGGCGGAGATTGTATGTGTTTGTCGGAGCGTATGTCTCACATTACACAAGTCGATTACCGGTAAGCTACAAATACTAACTACCGCATAGCTCTCAAGGGTATACTGTGTGAAAACAGAGCTGACGTGTGAGTGAAATTGGACTTTGCTTGCATAGCCAGTTAAGTGTTGATTGCTATCACCTGAGGCTCGACCATTCTTGTACTTTTCTTAGCCGACTACAACACTGACTTATTCTACGGTTAACGCCCAATCACGAGTGCTGTGCCGGTTTTTATGAGCTTTTGAATCTCGAGTCTACGATTTTTTTGTTGTCGATTTTCGTTTTCGTTCTGTCGTGACTTCCTGAACCCTACTCTTCTTTATTACGCATAAAAGCTTGGATTTCAGACTGGAATCGTCAACTAATGCTGGAAATTTGTAATCAAACAGGCGAGACCATCGCTAATGGCATAGTAATGAGTTGCTACATCATTTCAATTTGTGCTTTTGCGATGGCATCTCTAGTGCACTTCCTCAATAGGCATGCGTATCATCCTATTTTCAGGTACTTTGTCATCTGCATGTGAATTGAATAAGAATGTCAGACAGTCGTGGGCTTCTGCGTTAGGATAATGTGAAATGCCATTAGGGGTGAAGTGTTGGTGGAACTTTTTCCGGCAGATGACGCGTGTTACCGTACCAGCGCTACCTTCTGAAAAAAGGGAGCGTGATAGTTTTAGTAAGTTCATATGAAGTAGACGTGGAGAAAGGGATCAAAATTCCAAATATCCAATTAGATTAGGCGACACATATTTGGTAAAAAGACAAGCAATCCAAAAGAAAACAATGATAATGTCAAGCAGTCGATTTTAAGGCCCTCATATCAAAATTTTTTTCCAAATCATTTTTCCAACATTTTTGAACCCTTTTTTTCACTGTTGAGATCGCAGTATTTTTCCCTTTTTTGGGTCCATACTTTTATTCCTCAGAAATACAGCGATGCCATGTAGCTGACACATTTGGAAATTTTATCTACTTTCTCAAAAGTTCTTTTTCTGACTCGATTTATGCTTGGTGTTATTTTTATTTTAGAAAGCAAAACCTAAGACACCTTTCAATTTTGGGAAGCAATTGATAAAGTGGTATAAGTGGTCACTGGAACTTGGAAACTGGACTGGTGATATCGAGAAACCCAGTATTGCTGTTATGGGACCCGAGTGCACAGCCTTCTTACCAAATTTTTTTTCGCCTTTTAGCGAACCAGCTCTCATTTTCGACGTCACAACCTGACTCACGATAGGTGTGGTGCTGTCGTAGTCTGGTCACACAAAGTGAGAGTTCGTTAAACACCGAATGATCCGCCGTTGGGAAGGAGAGAAACGGCCCCATTAATTGTATTCGCTGGGGGATCGAGAAACTTAAATCTGTAAATAAAAAATTTGTTAATTAAGCTTCTCATATCTCCCCAGGAAACCGCAAGTGAAGTTGCACTTCGATTGCTGGAGAAAAAATGTTTGTTTTCAGCTTTCTGTTTTTCCTGGTGATATTTGCCTACGTTATCAGCAATTCGCTTAATGTTGCCGAATTTATGATGATCACATTACACGTGAGCGAGGGAAATCGAATTTTTCGAATCGTTTCAACTATCCATCAGATACTCTATATTTACATCACATGCTTAGGTGAGGCTTACGTTATGTACAGTACCGCTCATACGAGCGAGGACACGTTTTCGCTTCTCTTTCGTTCTTCTGAATAACTCGCTTCAAACTCAATGTTGAGCGAAACAGGGGTGCTATTCATTATTCTGGTGTTAGGGGCTACCCAATGGTGTAGCCTCGGTAGGGGATACCTTGAGAATTGCAGGGGCACATTCTCGTACGCAGCGGGTTAGGAAGAGGTTGGGGCGGGCTTTGAGGCGTCGGCGCCTTTCATGATTGCTCTGCAAAAGCTGGCGATAATCAATAATTTGTGTTTCAGCAGGGTTTCAGCTGCCCCACCCTTCTAGGTAGGGTTGGCGAGGGAACGGTTTTTCAGTGTTACCCCAACCCCTCTACATCATCAAACGCGCCGACGCCCCAAACCCCGCCCGAACCCCTTCGTAACACTCGCGTTCGTGCATGCCACCCCAGGGGCCGAATGCATCAGTGGGCCGGGTTGGGGCAGGGCACCCTGCGCCCTTGAAGAAGTCTGTAAATCAGCAAATCAATCGTGCCCCAGCTGCCCCATCTCGGAGGCTGGAGCAGATAGAGCAGCGGAAAACACAGCTGGGGCACGATTGATTAGATGATCTACTGCCCTCGCACTGCGATCTTCAATGATGCCGACTGCCTTGCCCCTACCCCAACCTGGCGCGTTGATGCATCCGGTACCAAAAGTTTCCCAATCAGAGCGATTTGCTATTACTGAACCGCGGCAGAGGGGCACAATCATCTATGTCTGTTTGCCTGTGCCTACCGTGTATAGGGAGCTGGTTGATTGCGAAACTTCTATAGTGCTCAACGAAACCTCAACTCAATCATAAACGTCATCCTCGTTTCTCACAAAAATGGGTAATTCAAAAACGACGAAAACGACTTAAAACGCGTCCTTGCGCGCTTACTGAACACATCCACCAAGCGCTGGATTGATCTTTCCAAAATTTTCTAATTGTAACGTTTTCTGCTATCGTTTAAAGGCAGTGGTCACGATGAAAAACTTCATCGAAAAAACTTCAAAAATCAGCTTAGATCGAAAACAGCTGAAAAACTAGGAAGGTAGCGCGGTGAAAAACGGGCTAGAATTAGAGTTTCTAGGGCCTAAAGAAGCCACTTCGTGCACACGTGCACAGCGATGACGAAAAAGATCGCAGTCTCATGCCGAGCAGTCAAAAATCATCGACATTCAGGGGACGAAATAAATGCAAATTTAACGAGTAAAAACAGTTGAACAATGAAAGCATGACTATAGTCAATGTTTTTGACTAGATGTGTACATAAATCCGAAGATCATTTATTGAAATTCAATTTCAAGCTAGCTGATGTTCTTGATATAAGAGGTCATCGACGCCGATGATGTGGAGTGGGCTCGTCCACCATCAAAAGACAAGAAAGTTCAGGCTTCGAATTCGGCCCAAAACTGTGGTTTTTTCGCGATTTTTTCTTATAGGTCCTACTACTCGAGACCCAGGAAAGGGTTCAGAGAGAAAAAGGCGACAGGCATATTTGATCGCGACCACTGCCTTGAAGTGCAGTGAAAACGTGACAAGACTGCCTCGAGCCATTTCATCACCCACTCAATTTTTTTACAAGAACAAGTACTCCTACTATGCAATTACCTATACACTAATATCATATAGGTCCCTTTCCTTTTTTCCACACGAGAAATGCGATTCCCATGTACCCTCTTAACACCTTCTGTTTTTGTCGGCGCTAGTGAGAGTACAGCTCGAGAAATTGTTCTCACTGAGGCGAAATCCTGGGACTCGGTGACATTGAAGGAAGCCAAATATTGGATGATTACTCGAAAGTACCAATGGGAATATGGGTTGATCTGAAAAGAAACAAATCTGAGTCGTTCAAAACAAGTCGAATTACGGTAACCTGACGCTTCGACTTAGGATGAAAATTATAATATTCGCGTTTGAGTATGAATAACCTAATGCCAGCCCGCACGTTTTGATCCCTTTTCATGACAATCAAGTCCAGGACAATCCTTTGCTACTAGACAGAAATTGCGGTATGGAGGTATATAGTTCGGTGGGGGGGGGAAGTCACTCAGGATTTAGTTGGAGAATGAATGATACCGCGTTCAGGGGCGGTGTGCACGTACGCGGCGGGTAAGGTTGGGGTTAGGCAGGGTTTGAAGCGTCTGCGCGTCTGATGATAGCGGCGCGAGGGCTGAAAGGGGTTAGGCTAGCACTGAAAAATCTTTCCCTCGCAAACCCTACCTAGGAGGGTTGGGCAGCCAAACCCCGTTGAGACCCCAACTATTGATCATCTCCAGCACTCGCACAGCAATCATGAAACGCGCCAACGCCCCAAGCCCTGCCTAACCCCAACCTAACCCGCCGCGTACGTGCATGCCGCCCCAGAAACCGGAATATTTCCATGGAGTTCCATGAAAACAATGACTTATTACGCTATCAGGTGCCTCACGAATTTTTATTTCCATGCATGAATAATTTTATTTTCTCGAGTGCCCCCTCCCCCCGAAGTACCTTCAATCCGAAATTGCTTACCCGGCACAGTTAAAGGCAGTGTTCACGATAATCTTCAATTTTAAGCGATTGTATTAATCGCTAAATCGATTGTTCGTCCCCCGGGTAGAACTGAAATGACGAAGAAACCGAGGAAAATAAACCAGAAATGCACAAAATTCTTTACTCTCACTGCGCCTCTTTACTCTCACAGAAACTGTTCGTTGTGACAACGAAAACTTTCGTGTACTCGTTCTCTGCAATTCTCTTCTGTAAGTTACTCCGTTCATTCCTTCGGACCCTAACTTATACTGTTTTGCCTAAAATATGCTTCCATTTTCGATTGACCCCATCTTTCGCGGGTGACAACCACCGTGAGCATGTTCATCCAATCGGACAACTAGTCCAGGCCAGAGAATAATGTCACTGAAACAAGATGTTTTCGTGCATTTCTCGCCGTTCCTTCGTAACTTTGGTAACACTTAAAAGCCAACGCATTTTTTTGTGTGGAAAACTCGGCAACGAAAATCATCGTGAACACTGCCTTTAATACCAACTTTATTCCTCTTCACCAAAGCGTGGCCGCAGGAGTATTCATAGCCTCCGAGCTCGCGCTCAAAAAGTGTTCGCACTCCAACACCACGCACGCGCCTGACATGCTGGCGTTGAGGAATTTGAGTAGTCTCTAATCGCCTTCTTGTTTTGATCTTGAGCTTCCATCCCCTCCTTAACTTGAACTTTCATTCTGCTCTTATGCAATTTTCCACATGCTATCGCACTTTCTATTGAGAATCACATCCTTGAAGATGTGATCTGTTAGAGACGAAAATGACGAAAATGTCCCTGTGAAGTGTTCGCACGCATCCAAGTCATACAGACGTGGGAAGAAATTCCCGGGACACTATAATTCCCTACGTTTCGCTAAAGTTCTGAAGGAACACACTGACAATTAACCTTTATAAATTCCAAGTATGGTGAAGTGAGTGCAAGACGCCCAGGACTTCATTGTGAAGGTGTCTCTCCAGAAGAATGAGGCAGCGTGTGGAAAAGAGGTTTATGTTTGCGGCGGCCAGAACATCGTTCGGAAACCTAAGGAGATGTTCTGCATCTTATTCAAGAGCTCTTTCCCTGGTAATGGTACAGTATGTCCGACAACGCGGTCGGCGTACGTGTCGAGCGGCTGTCACGAGAGCATTTTGTGACTCGCAATCGATAAGCAGGAACATTTCGATTTCAATTCAATTTCAATTTAATAGACGGCGAACTCGTTTCCATAGAACAACAGAAAAAAACTAAGAGAAATGAAACTACACAACATCAATCACTCTCTAGCTAAGAACCATTCCCAGACCTCAGACATACCTCAAGGGCTTTCTTGAATGTATATAATGAACCACTGACCAGGCCCATTCTAAACACCTTGTTGAACTCGGTACCGTTAACGAAGAAATGCAATCTCACATTCCGTTCCGACTATAGTTGTACAATTTCGAAAAAATGTCGAACAAACGAAAATCGGAATTCTTTCGTTCGAAAGGTTTTCGAACGAACGAAAAAGGAAAAAAATCGTTCGAAAAAATTTCCAACGAACGAAAATTTAAAAAAAAATCGTTCGAAAAAAAATCGAATGAACGAAAATTTTTGAAAAACGTTTGAAATTTCGTAGGTCGAACGAACGAATTTCGAAACAAATAGAAATTTCAATTTCGCACTTTTTCGAAATTTTTTCGAAACTTCGCTTTCTTTTCGAAATTCGTTCCAAACTTCGGATTTTTTTTCGGAATTCGTCAAAAAAACATCGAACGAAAAATTCGGAATAGAAATTTCGAAACTAATCGAAATTTCGATTTTTTCGAGAAATTTTGAAGTTTTTCGAATTTCGTTCGAAGTTTGGGAGCTTTTTTCGATACTCCTACAAAATTTCGGATCTTTTTTTTTTGGAAACCGGTCTCAACGCTTTATTTATACCGCTTATTCAGAGAATGAATATTCCACACGTGTTCGATTTCTACTCAAGTCGCGAGTATGTATTGCCTTTCTCCCTTCTTTAAAGCAGTTCGAAGTGATGTTTATCGAGCCTATAAAGTCAAAGTCTCCTAATCAGTGCTATATTTTGCCATGACCGATTGCTCCGCAGCTTGCTCCGCTCGGACTCATTAGAGCAAGAAGGACTTCACATTTCCTAGTCCCATGCACAAATCATTCGAGCAGGCGAGTTATTCGCTCACGCCCACGACAATTCTGCCCGAAGGATTTTCAGCGTAACCTAGGATTCGATGAGCAGTTTGAAAGTCGAACGAATTTTTAAAGAAATTTTGGAAAATCAGATCTTGAACGAACGAAAATTGAAAAAAATTCGTCGGAAAGAAATCCGAATGAAAATCGAAAAAAATTCGTTCAAAAAAAATCGAACGAACGAAAATCGAGAAAAAATTTTTCGACGAATTATCGAGCGAACGAAATTTGAAAAAAAAAATTTGTTCGAAAACATTTCGAACGAACGAAAACAAACGAAAAAGATTTTGATAAATCGTTCAAAAATTTTTTGAAAATTTCGTTCGTGCACAACTATAGTTCCGACCCAAGGAGAGCCAGCTTGACAGGACCACCCCTCGCCGTAGACGCCCTCAAGTTGATTATACGACCCGCAAGAATACCGGCACCACCATGTATAATCTTATACAGCATTATCAAATCGAACTTCCTCCTCTTCGCTAAAGTCATGAGCCCTAGTTCGGCATTTCTGCCTAAACGACCCAGGCTTCCATCGTGAATAAAGCCACGTGTCCTTATAAAAGCCCGACGTATGCAAATCTGCTGCACCCTTTCAAGCACTTCTGTTGACGTCAACTTATACGGGTTGAACACCACCGTCCCGTATTCCAAAGCAGGTTTAACTTATGACTTAAAAGCTTCCTCAAGAACAGCAGGATTAGTGGCTGAGAGCGCACTGAACACGCTGTGCATCATTTTATTGGCATTCGAAGCCACCTGAATACAGTGATTGTCGAAGCTGAGGTCACCTTTAAAGGCAGTGTTCACGATGATTTTTGTTCCCGAGTTTTACACATAAAACATTGCGTTGGCATCCAATTGTTACCAAAATTACGAAGAAACGGCGAGAAATGCATTAAAACGTCGTATTTCAGTGACATTATTCTATAACATGGACTAGTTGTCCGGTCGGATGAACATGTTCATGGTGGTTGTCACCGGTGGAAAATTGGGTCAATCGAAGATAGGAGAATATTTAATGCAAAATAGGATTAGTTAGGACCCTAAGTAAAGAGCGGAGCAGTACAGAGTAGAGAATTACAAAGGACGAGTCCACAAAAGATTTCACTGTCACAACAAACAGTTCCAGTGATACTTAAAAGGCGGGGTGATACTTAAGGATTTCGTGTACTTCTGGTGCATTTTTCTCGGTTCCTTCGTCATTTTAGTTCTACTCGGGGGCCAAACAATCGATTTAGCGACTAATCTCAAAATCGAAGATTATCGTGAACACTGCCTTTAATGAGAAACCCCAGGTCCGTTATTTCATTAACTTCCGTTAGCCAGTCCCCTCCCATTGTATATGGGCAGCACACTTTTCTTTTGCCCAGTTTCAAAACCTTGTTTTTCTCCTCCGAGAGCGGCAATTTCCACTTATCAGATAAACTGACTACTCCGTCTAGAGCCGGCTGCAGAACCCTCGAAGCCCCAGCATCGAACATTGGATACTAAAAGTTGATGTATATTTGACAAATGGTGAATAATATACAACCAGCAATTTGCAGCCACGTTAAGGCTTGTCTAAAATAATGCCTTGGCGGCCGCACCACAGGCATACCGACCGCATGAGCGAACAGTTCTATTCGGACAGACTTTACAAGGCTTACCCTTGGAGAAAGCGTATGGGCTTGAACGCATTCGTTGATCTCTGTCCTTATCGCGGAAGTGTTTCATGTGGATTGTGCTGAACCTAATTACCTTTTTCAAGGGTTAGCCGTATATCTTTCTGCAGAAGAGAGCTCTCGGAATCGATTCCGGAACACGGTAAGGCGTAGCGGTGTAATCGGCCAGTGAGGGGTGCAGCCCCTCCTCCTCCAGCTTTGGATCCGGTCGGCCCCCCTCCCATCGAGGTTGTGACTTTAACCTTTTATGTGAACCAATTTGAGGGGCTCTTTCGAACAATGCTTCCAAACGACTTTTCAGCAAAAACGAACGTTACAGGTCAAGTCACAATGGCCCTGATGGGCTCAAAATGGTCGGATCGAACTGGGACTCGGCCGAAAGTTTTTCTCAAGGGTCCTTTTCAAAATAAATACTACAGCAGCCCGATCCAGTAAAATTATTTTTCTACATCTGCAGATGTCGAAGTGCAAACAGCGGTTTTCCGATTCTTTAGCTCCCCGAATGACACAATCTTAGTCGACTGCTTGGCTGCTGGAAGGACTAGCCAAGTAGCTTACTTACTTAGCGATCTGATAAAGCTCGAAAAACTGGTATAGAGGCCTTTATCACAAAAATCACACGGTATGATGAGGCCTGTTTTAAGGTTTAAATCACACCGTCACATTTACAGCCGTCACACCGGCCGTAATCGGCTCAAAATGGTCGGATCGACCTGGGACTCGGCCAACAGCTTTTTTAATGGTCCTCTTCAAATGAAACACTACAACAGCCCAATCCAGAAAAACTATTTTTTTCACCTCTCCAGACGTCCAAGTCGCGATGCGGTTTCCCGATCTTTGGCCAGTATCTCGAATTTGGCTGAAATTTTGCCTAGGGGGGAATTCAGGACGCTGGAGAAGAATCTGACGTCCATTTCACGATTTTCGACCTGCTACTTCAGTTATACGATGGTTTGGAAAAGACGTAATTTCGATAATTTCGCTGTTCGATGCAATGGCGTGTATCTTCGTACCGTGCCTTTTTAAACTTTCTACGGACAACAAATTGGTGAGATGGGCCCCTGAAGTGGAGCTTACTCTCGAGATAGAACGAAATCGACGGGCTTCTAAGGATTCATTCAAAGCCTGTGGGGAGTTGCAAAGCACGAATTTTCATGTTCCTGTTAGTGAGGCGAATGCAGTGGTACTTATGTGAAGTCTTTCTGACTCCGGAGATTCACCGTATTGCTTGTATTTCTTTCTGTGATTCCCAATGGCCACAGGTGGAAACGTGTCAGATTCTTCATATGGTGACCGTCTGATCAGTTCACAAAGAGGGAATTTAATGTGGAAATATACTATTTTGACTGGTTTCGGGTATTGACTCAGTTATTTCGTGTCACTCTTGTATGGTACTCGTTGAAAGCTGTTCAAAATGTCATCAAAATTGAATTCGTGGGACTCTGAAACACGTTATGGCTATGCGGCGCTTTTGTGAGCGAAAAAATTGCCACAAATCGCCGTTTTTGCGAAAAAAAAATTGCTAGGTACGGTGGGAGGGAAATTTTTGGCATGATGACGGACCTGGGGCCTGCGTCCCCTCCCCGGCGTCTAAGGCTGCGCCCCCCTCTGTGATCTTCACACCGTACGCCTGAGCCTGTTCCGGAAATCTTTCAGATTACCAATAGAGCCATTTCAAAAGTTATAACAAAAGCGTCGGAAGTCTTTTTGCGCTTTTTATCCTTCAAAACTCAGGTGATATGACAGGCATTATAACTTCTTCCAGAGTATGAAGAGAACACAAATCCAGCAGCTTGTAGATGTAGGGATTTTCCAAATCCAGGTCAGCAGCCCAAAAGAGGAAGAGTCAAAGGTCAAGACGCTGAGCTAGGCATCGCCCCACCCTGCGGGCACGACAAGTTGCATTTTTCGCAGCCAAAAGGTCCACTGTTGTGAAATGCGCGAAAGTTTTGGGTAAAGACAGTGTTCACGATAATCTTAGATTTTGAGGTTAATTGCTACATAGATTGTTTGGCCCCCGGGTAGAACTGAAATGACGATGAAATCGAGAAAAACGATTCAGAAGAGCACCAAATCCTTTACTCTCTCCCCGCCTTTTTACTCTCACTGGAACTGTTCGTTGTAACAATGAAATCTTTAATGGATGCGTCTTTTGGAATATTCTACTCTCTGTTGCTCTGTTCTCTCCTACGGACCCTAACTAATTCTGTTCTGCCAAAAATATTCTTCCATTTTTGATTATCCTCATTTTCCACCGGTGACAACCACCGTGAACATGTTCATCCAATCGGACAATTAGTCCAGACCAGAAAATAAAGTTACAGAGAAAAATACGTTTTAGTGCGTTTCAAGCCGTTTCTTCGTAATTTTGGTAACACTTGGTGGCCAGCGTATTGGTTTGAGTAGAAAGCTCGGGTTTCACAATTATCGTGAACACTGCCTTTAAGCTAGTATCGTTTCACATAATATAACCAACTGAATTCAGTTTCCGCTTATATGTATTTTTCTCGTACCGCAATGATTCATTCATCGCTGCAGAAAACTGGATTATGTCGATCAGCAATTCACCTTATTGCAGGTGTTGTAGCAGCCTCCCTCCGTTCTTTGAAATCGTAGTGGTTTGTATGGTATAACTCGTTCTTTCTCAGCGGAAACCGGGACTGAATATTGTCGTGAACACCATGTCTAAGCATACTTTGCAAATGCCCACGGAAAAGCAAAACAAACGGCTTTTAGATGCCAAAGCGCGCAAATGCAAAAAAAAGGAGAAATTGAGGATGGCTCTCAGACGCTAGCGATTGTAGCGGTACTCGTGTCTTAGGTCGATCGAGAGTTGCAAACGTCGTGTGTGTGAGCGTAGCAGGATTTATAGTCAATCTCCCAAGTAGGAAGCCGCGCTTAGCACTTGGGCGCGGAACCATTTTATCAATAGCCCTCCTCCCTTCGTTTTCCCGCGCTCCACTCCTCTCCCTTGTTTTCCTCCGTCCTTCCAAGTCCTGGCGCCTATCGAATACCATTTAACTACCCCAATCTATCAGAATCGCTTTCCCATCAACCCTTGTCTGATCGATATGTGCTTCGAGCGCTACATGGAGCATTTTTGCTGTTGCTAGTTTGTGTTGTTTGAATCATACTTTTTTAGATCGGTCTGGATTGACTAGTAATGAATTTCTATTAGTAACCCGATCAGAGTCACTTTTTCGGAATAGAAAAAGCATTAGATTTTGGCATGAGAGCTTGAAAATGTTTATCAAAAAATCTGAATTCTTAAAGGCAGTGTTCACGATGAAAATCGTTTTTCTGTTTTTCCACCTATCTTGAAAACAGCCCCATGCTGATTCCAATGATGTCTCTGAAATCGTACAACACCTTCAGGGATTGGAGTTATGGTCTCTCAAAGATTGAGCTAAAGAAACATGTTGGACGAGTTGTCCGAGGCTTGTAACCTCCGTTTTTCGCAGCCGATCTATGCGAGCTGACATGAGTAAAGAGAGAAGCTGAGAATGAAGGGGAGAACGGGGCTAATGAATTGAAATCATCGCTCATCTCATGATCTGGAGCATTCATTTGTTCACGTCGGTGGGCGTGTGTTGCGTTTTTGGGGTTTGCCTTGCGCTCAAAGTGGCAACTTCGGGCTGTCTTGGAGCGTTTCCAGGTTTGTTTTCATGCGTTCTTTCGACGTCAACGTTACAGTGTGCCCCTCCACTACCCTTCCGAGAGAAAACTGAAACACATGAACAACTGAAATGAACACTGCCTTTACCGTATCTTCGCAGCATCCAATAATCAGTTTTGCCCAACGCCACTGAATCCCTATAGACTGTCTTAGTCAGAAGAAATGTGGATTCCATTAAAGGTATAAGCCGTAAAGCCGTAAAACTCTATTGGTTTCTACGCGTGCTGGTGCGGAGCGGCGATTTGAGACAGCGAGAGAGCGCGTGACTGACGGAGGGAGCAGAATCGCGCGCGCCGCTCGCGTCATGAGTCGTGAGAATAACGAATTTTTACAGAGGATGAAAGTAGCGAATCTTGACGTCCCTAAAACGCGCTGTAATAAAAAAGAACAATAAGCTTCTATTTTTTAAAGATCGTTATTGTTGCGGTGTACTTTTAGCGGAAATCTGCGCGGTGGAACGTTGCTTTGCTACGGCTTTTGTGCGCACGTATGAGCATCGACGGCCTTGGATCGGGATCGTGATTGCACAGTTCCCAGCAGTGAGTTCCTACAGAAAATTTCTTCTTTCTCATTGTTTCACTTTCCGGGTACCAATAACGCGCTATTCTATTTCCTTTAAAAATCGGGTGTGGGTGTAGAATTTCCCCAGCGACGCAGGATTTTTTAAGTAAGAGCATTATGGGGCGTTTCGTGCGCTTCTGGAATTTAGTTGGGAGCCTTTCGGGTCTCATTTCGTAGCAGTCATCTGTTACAGGCCGATGCCCCCCTCCCAAAGACTGAAGTCTCGGTAGCCCCATTGTATCGTTCAAGCGCATTGTTCATCAGTCAATGTCTGCTTCGATGTGAGCAGTGATGTGGTTCGAGAATGCTCTCCAGCAGGGGTGAAGTTCCCGTTGTGGTTAGCTGGGATCGGTCTTAGATACGCTAGAGGTCTATAAAGAACTTGGTCTAAAACAACAAGTGCATGGATCACTTCCTTCCGCAGTACGTGTTTTTGCCCTACATGTTTTCTTCGTTTTTGCATAGTTGATCACCAGAAAGGACTTTTCAACACGTGTGATACCAAATAACGTTAACACTTGATGTGCTCAATCGTATGAAATTGGAACAACAATTATACAGAGACCATGGACACTATCACGTACACGTGTACACATACACTTCCAAATGCGTACATAAGGGTCGTCCAAAAAGACTCTTCGCACACGCGGTTGGCGGGCGCGTCGAACCGTTGTCGAGAAGGCATTCTGTGAACTTCATACTCGATCGGGAGGAATATTCGGCAATTGATGAATAATATCTCAGTCAGTTGTTATCAGACATGGGAAGGCTCGTGCGAGATAATGACTTTGCGATGGCCGCGCTCCACACGTTCGCCGACCGCTTCGGCGGAGAGTCCCATTCGTAAAGACTTTACATACTGAAACGCACATAGACAGAAAAGGCTCTAACTTTCGAAAAAAATCTTTCATTCTCTAAAAGCACTTCTGCATCGGTAGACAAGACAAATTCTTCGTAACTGGTTTAGGCATAATTTTTTTAACTTTCGAAAAATCAATTTCAACGTTAATTCTTTTCTTTTGTTTATAGGACAACTTTTTCAGGGAGGCATCATATTTCTCTACATGCAGCTTTTAGTTTACAGTAAGTATTTTTTGCCCACCAATCTATTGCATGCTCTATCTCCTTCGAATTAAATTGATCTTATTAAGGTGATCATCTTTTAGATGATTTCGTGATGCTCGCCCTTGCGCTAGTGACAATCACGGTGGGTTTTTGATGTTTTAGTTTGTAATGAAAAGCAAAGTTCGGTCAATATATGAAATTTCCGAGGCAGCGTCCACGGCTCGCGGGAGCGCGCGATTTCGCAAAATATAGTCTATGAGCCTACACGCTTCGCTGTCACCTCACACGCAGATGACTTTGGATCAGGCAAATAAGCCTAGGCAGTGTAAGCGCACGAACTCAATTGAGAATTTCTGCATTAGAGGTGAGGCACTAGGTCTGATTTGGTTTTGAGAGTCTCTTTCTTGAAAACTTGTTAGAGGAAACAATCTTTCGATGTGGACAACAAGCGACTCAGTGATGTAGATCGCTGAATCGTTTGTACAACACTGCCACATTTCATTTCTGGATCAAATCCAATGAGGAACAGCGACAACACGTTTCCATTCACTTTTTACGATATGGGAACTGTGCCACAGCAATTATCGTTTCTTAAGTACCTCCAACACTCACCTCAGAACACTGAAATAGGGAAGTAGCTCGATCACACTGATACTTTTTTGTGTATTTGTTGCGAATCGGTGGTTTTCTCTACCGGGTCCGACACCAGTCCCGATTGAGATGTCAGTCCCGAGAGATCCAACCGGCAGACTTCCTGCAGATGACATAACCCACTGTACTAAATACCTTAGCAAACTGCATACTGTAATAAGAGTGTAACAACGATAATGCCACATGGCCAGCATTGACGGGACAGGGGCTCTTTACACACCGAGGGATAAGTCGTCCCGCCTTTTGCGGCTCTAATTCCACTCGGGACCACTTCACTCGCGTTGAGTGGCGTGACGTTTCAAACTGCAAAACCGGGACAACTCCTCCCTCGATGTGTAGACAGCCCCTGTCCCAGCATTGACACCGTGGTACCACCAACTTGGTCTTCCCTACACTAATAAACACATATCCCGACTGCATTATAGGTATTGCGGAATATATATGACCCTGTTGCATACACGACAGAAACTAGGTGAATTATACTTGTTTATACTACAGGGTGATTATGAAGAGGACTTGGAGAGAAGAAGAATAATAGAAATAAGGATTAGACATTACAAGGAAACGAGCATCACTGAATTAGACATCACGATCAATATCGCGGGCCACGGGCATTGACCTAATCATTGAAGTTGCTCTTTGCGAGGCAGTTGTACGACAGAGGAATTAGTAATGTTCTAAAGGGCAGAGGCCCCGAAACGAAGCGCAGCAACGGTGAAGAGAAAAAGAGCAGCACAGAGCTGCAGGAGGGAAGCCCATGCCTGGTCGCGGCAGGGGCGAAGACTGATTACTCAGACCCGAACCAGTCCGACGGCTTCTCTACCGTGCTTGAGGCCTTCGTTGCGAAACCGACCGCGCTCAGGCCTCCTCTAAAGTTGCATCGCGCTTTTTCGCGACAGTATTCGTGCACGAAACTCCCTTAATCTCAATGAGCTGTCGAGAATGCATTTTGAGGTCAAAAGAATGAGCGACCCAGTTGAGGGCTGCGAAATACCCGTAGCTTCGATTGACGAACCCCAATGGTCGAGAAAAATTCAGCTCAAATGCCAAACAGGAGTTTGACTTGGGGTGCTGAACATGAGTAGGAGGTTCGTATCAGGTTTCTCGTAAAATTGTCGTAGGATACGTTACACATGCCGTAGTAGGTTTACGTTTTAGGCTGGGCTCAAACTCTACTCAGAAAAGTTTTTCGAGGTTCTCATCACGGATTCTACAAGCGTTCCCTAATTTCGTGAGGGTAACGATATATTAAAATAGGTTCAGTGCCGTTCTGTGACCTTAGCCTGCTGTATTCTTCAGAAAATCGAATGGCGGATTTGGGAAAAAAATCAAAGATTGAATAAGTTGCTGCATGTTTTCAGTAATCTTGCGAAAACCTTCAGACGAACCTCACATCCGTGTTCGCCACCCCCAAATAATTTCTCTTATCATGGCTTAGACAGACTTCTGTCGTCCGAAAAGGGGTACAGGAAAAGGATTCGTTTCCAAACTTTTCACGTTTATGCGGAACGCTTGCCGTGTTTCTCGCCGTGGTGCTTGGCCTCCTCATAATTTGGCGATACACCTTGGTCCCGACCGGTCGATATGCAAGAGAAGCAAGCAAATCGAGGACAAAAAGTTAATCTGCGAAGGATCGTCCTGGGTCGCTCGTAGGCTTACCTAGTCTCAGGGCGACCGTATTGGTTAGGCCGGACTAGGGCTGGGTTAGAGGTATGGTTTACTCTGTCGCTGTTATGAGCGTCACACATGCAATTTAAGACAAATCGCGGTGGGACTAGCACCGGAGCAACGGCACTGGCAGTGGTAGGAACAGTTGTCCAGCTTCTGTCGCAGTGACGTGTCGAAGTGTCGAAACATCTAGATTAATTGATTCTGAGATTATATCGTGTACTTTTTGAGATGCTTGTTTCTATCGCAGAATTTTGATTAACAGCCGGACAACATAAGATCAGAATTTATGAGATCACTCCCGTTCTACCATTTCTGACGAAATCAAAATCTTCGAGCGCAAAAATCGTCGTTGTGGGATCATTTTCTTTGCACATTTTCGTGAAGAGGGACCCAAATTTTTTTGTAAATTGTACAGGAATTTTGCATTGGAAGGATTAGCCTTTCAATGAAAAAGAAAATACATTTGTTAACAAACCGCAACTGAGTAGTAAGAGCGAAATGTTCTGGGAAGTGCAAAACTCAGCAGTTAGCATATGAATGGTGTGGTCTGGATTTTCGGACAGGTACGCAACAGCAAGGTAAATGTGCTACATAGCGACATAGGTAAATTGTGCAGCAACGACAGCGACCGTATGGCCGAGATCATACTTGCAGCGACGAGCGACGCGACGCAATGCTTATCATCGATATCGACCGGAAATCGATATGCCTGATGTGCACAGTCGCCGTCGCTAGTCGCAGCAAGTGTGATCCCTGCCTATGTCGCAGAGGTATACTATACCCCTTATGAAAGACCTAGAATGGCCTACGTCGGGCAATCCTCCAACTGTGAAGGACCTTTGAGGAACTTGCGATAGATTATCGAAGTTTGAGCCAAATACTTAATTTCCATGACACACCAACCTCTTCATCGATTAGATCGAGCAGCACTGAGGCGTTGATAATTTCAGTTGTTCATGTTCTTGTTGTACAAAAACATGCAACTTTCGAAGCAGTTGAGTGGAGGTCACGCATCACTATCAGCACGATATCAAATCTCAGAAAACATCAAAACAGTGAAGTGAGTTTTTCTTCTTGACATTTTTCCAAAATAGGATTTTTAGTGAGGCTAAGGAAAAATCTATTCTAAACAGCAAGGCAGATTGACTGTGAAACAAGTTTTCTTGCCTCTGAATATTGGGTTGATGCATAAATACGAAACGTTTTTACCTACGTGTTTTTCTTTAGTAAACCGTGGCTTTTCGTCCTCAATATTTATATGAAAATAATCCTCAATACTTAGTTAAAAAATGCGTCTCAAAAATAACACTCATATATGCCATATTATGCTCTACCACTACGAGAAAGGATGGATTGCAGCCCAGTCATTTCGCGATCTCAACGAACTTTGTGGCGAAGGAACAATTACTGATAGTGCGGTACGGAAGTGGGTCATTCGCTCTAAATCAGGTGACACTATCTAGTTTGGAGGATAAGGAAGGAAGGGGTCGGCCATCGGATTTTAATGGAAAAGCACTTCTGGCAGCCGTGGAAGAGGATGAAAGCCTGAAAAGGCAAATGCAGGCTGAGTACTTTGATGTCAATTAATCAACTATCGTTCGACGCCTGATGGTGCTTGAAAAGCCATGGAAATTGGCTGGATGGGTGCCCTACAAGCTCTCCGACAACAATAAAGCTGACCGCGTTCAATTTTCACCGATTTACTGCAGCGAAACGAACAAACAATATTTTTGAAGAATCTTGTCACTAGGGATGATTCATGGCATCTCTTCAAGAACGTTTGAACAAAGGAAATCTGCGTTTTGCCAGGTGTTTCCCCTAAAGGAATACCAAAAGACGTGCACAGTATACTTGGGCAAAATCGAATGATCGAATCATCATCCGATTGAAAAAAGTCGACTTCGATTAAATCGACTTAGCCGACTATTCGAAAAGTGGAAATTCCGGCTAAATCGAAAAGTCGATCATTCGAAAAAATATAATTTTCGACTTATCCGAAAAGTCGATCATTCGAAAAAGTGTAATTTTCGACTTATCCGAGAAGTCGATCATTCGAAAAAGGGCGATTTTCGGATAAGTCGAGAAGTCGATCATTCGAAAAAAGTAATATCCGACTAATTCGAAAATTTGGCCGATCTCAAGAGCATTTACTTAGTGAGAAAGATGATGGAAGTTGCAGTTACTTAGTCTGAACTCATTTTTGGCCTTGAGCGTGATCTTTGCTGTATCTTGTGTAGCCACGGAAGACACGGAGTCTCACGATTGCGGGCAATTCAAACTCCGACACTGGCAGCGGACTCCTACAGGAGCAAACGACGATCGCGGTCTCCCACAGGAGCTGTTTTGTCCTGTGGGAGACCGAACTAGAGCAAAGCGGTTTCCTACAGGGGTGCGTTCCAAGATCATTTCCATGGCAAAACGCGTCCATGGACACGTAGCCACGGCCACGTGGGAGCAATTCACAGTTATAATTCGCATCCATGGAAAGCAAATTCCTCCATGGGGAGGTTGTTTTTCCTCCCACGGCGTCATGGGAACGTTCTTGGAACGCACCCCAGGACACGCTGCCGCATCGCTTCCATTGGGTCTCCTACAGGACAAAACAACTCCGGTAGTTGACCTGGAACGCGCACGTTGAACGCATGATCGAACCCGCGCGGTGTACAATACGCGTGTGCATGCGGTGGAGAGCCGATTCGCCCGTGCAGGTTCACAGAGGCGCCCCCTTCATTCATTGATTGGGGTGCTTTGGAGCCGGATTTCCTCCTTCATGACCAGTGAGGGAGGAATGTTATTGGGGCTTCATCCCCTATAGTAAATTTTGCCGTTGACGAAGTTGTCAACGGGGAAGTGTCATAATCATGCTTCGATTTTGAAAAATTCGAAAACGAGGCGGTTTTTTCTTGATTCCAGAAAACGTTATTTGAAATTCCCTCCAAGCTACCGTACAAGTTCCGGTCTCCTACAGGAGAATCACAGGACTCCTAAAGGGAAAACCAGGACTCCTGTTGCAGGGGAGACTAGGACTCCCAGCGGACTCCTGTGGGAGTCCGCTGTTTTCATGTCTTTGCGATTACGCATCAAGTGTCTTCTATTGCCCCGGCTTGCTTTATGTCTATCTCGTGATCGCGTTCGTGGCGCGTGTGAAGGAATTTTCATACTAGTGATTGAATGATCCCGCGCCACAAACGTCGATGTCTTTGCTCTTGCGGCCCATCTCTGCGGACTACCGTTACGAAGCACCGGGTGCGAAAAATATTTGGGCGCTGGAGCGCGTTTCCGTTCCTTCTCCTCAGTATCGGAGTACGTTTTGCTGGGCCAGTCGCGATAAACACGCGCCATGTAAATATTTTTTCCAGAATTCGGGCAGGTCCTAGAATTTTCACAGAATACTTTTCCATTTCGGACAAAGGAATAAAACTCTGAGTAGGTAAAATTCTTGCTGCGTTTGAAACTTCACCTACTCAGTTTCGCACCCATATTAGGCTTTATTAAAATCCCAGTAATTTCGAAATTTTGACGTGTGTGCGGATTTCTTCTACGACACCCCCCGCCCCACCCACCTAATGTTAATTCTATGTTAACTTACATAGTTTTTGCTGAAACGAAAGACTTTGTTGGATTGTCACGTCTTCGTGCGCCGTTTGAAATGCTGAGCGAAAGAGTCGACGACTTTTTTTAAGTCGATTGAAAAAGTCGACTTATTATTCGAAAAGTCGATCATTCGAAAAAAAATTCATTTCGCCCAAGTATAGTGCACAGTAAGAAGGCAATGTGTTGTATGTGGTGGGACAGAAGCGGAATCATTGATTCGGAAATCATTTCAACTGGCATTTGTTATTGACTTAACGACGCAGATGGAAGTCAACAACAGAGAATTCCTGACAGAATTGGCAGGCGGCAATTCAACATGAACAGCGACGTCTATATGGTTCAGCTTGATCGCCATAACGCTGCAACCGAGGCGAAAAGACCGCTCAAAAAACCACATTGTGTTCCATCATGATAACGCCCGTCCACATGTTGGGAGCCGTGTAATCGAATCCATCGCCAAAAAGGGATGGGATCTGCTCCCACATTCGCCGTACTCACCGACAGAAGCGCCAACGGACTATAATGTCAATACCTCTTTGAAAACTGGCAAGCAAATAAAGTCTTAGAAGACATGAATGACGTTGTGGCTGATGTCAAAGCGTGGAATGCCTCCAAGAATCGTGACTTCTTCGCACGTGGAATGGACCGACTGTCAAGCGAATGGAAAGCAGTTCTTGAAGTGGATGGTGACTCTCGAATGATAATTTAAACATGTTTTGATTAAATATTGTTTTTGTTTTTGTTGAATAAAACATTTTCAAAAAAGTTCCATGACTATGCATCAACCCAATGATTAAAAAAACCTTTCAGTTCTTTAGATCGTCTTTATTTCAGACTATTCGTCCCGCTTCTAGTCTTGGACACATCGATAGGTGCAATCGACGTGATCTCTGAGACCTTTTTCAAAGTGGAGTCTATATTCTCCTGGTCACAGTGCCGGCTGTCTTCTTCGTACCCCTTCTTGTACTTCATTTTTCGAGCGGTAAATTCGTACTGTTTTTCCTTCTTTTTCATTAAGAGTCAGCGAGCATGATGAGAAAAGGCAAAGCATTGTTTTTGGAGATAAAAAATAGTTTAATGGTCAATAACCAATAAGGAAAGAAACAGTCGTAAACACACTCACAGCGTCACCTTTTCAATTTTTGAAATTCCGCAAAAAAACAGCAAATCGAAGAGGAAGAAGCGTTCTTCAAAAAAGAGGAGTTATCGATGGGTGACAGTAGTTTAGTTACGTAAAGTCAATGTAGGGTTGTTCTTTGATTCGCTTTATTATGCCGAGAAGGTTGAAAAAACAGAGACGCAGACTGTGGGAGAACATACACCCTGTAAGCCCTGCTCATACTATGGAAAAATACATTGACTCTCTTGTCCTTATCTTGTGGTCCTCAGTTGCAAACAACCGCTCTCACAGCACGTAGCTCGAAGATAATCGTGTTGTACGAAGAGTGACAGTGCCAGGACCCCTTGGATCAGGCACGGTTACTTTCGAGCTGCAACAGCGGTTGTCAGCAACTACGAACAGAAATTTTTCGGAGATCAGAGCGCAAGCAACTCATTAAGGGCCCGATCAGAGTCACGCCGCTGAAAAGCTCGGCAGCATGCGTATAGAGTATCAATCACGCAGCGCTGTACAATCGATCCATCTCTAGTGCACGCTGCCGCGCCTTTCAGCGACGAAACTCTAATCGGCCCCTAAAGCCTCTTTCATAGATTGCCGGCCAACGTCGGACGAGTCGTTATCAAATTTGATAAGTCAAGATGGATAAGATGGTTAGGATAGGGTAGATAGATTTTATACATTCGATAACGAGTCCTCCGACGTCTGTCGGGCAAGTGTGGAAGGGGCTTAAGGCACGACCGCTCTCGCATAAGCGGCTGCGGTTTTGTTGTAGCAAAGAGTTGTATGCATAGTGCTCTCTAGGGATCCGCTCCACTTCTGCACAGCAGTTGATTCTTTCTGAGCCCTTTGCTTTTGTTCGTTGCTTCTGCTCCCTTTGAGCTGATCTCCTGAGATGTTGTTTCCTTCTGCGACTTCTAGGCACAATCTGGCATTCTTTCTCATTGGTTTTCATCAACTTCTGTTTCAATGACAATGCGGAAAATTTCATATTTCCCCCGACTATCGAAGAAATATGCACAATGTCATTAAAGGCGGCAATGCAACCCAACTGCGCAGAGAATAATACGGATGAAAATCACCTCGCAATAGCTAAATGTCGTCCGGTCCACTGTTGGTGCCAGAGGAGTAACCAATAAGCCGCGCTTCTCCAGGACACCTACCATAATAAGCATCAGAACAATAACCAAAACCAATAGTAACCAAGCACCGAACTGACCATACAAATATTATGCTCCAACAACAAGAAATATCGCTACGTTCAAGCGGAGCAATGAAACCATGGAAATACATGACGGGCAAAAAGAAGAGTTTCAATTACACGAAGCACGATGAAATCCTGCTTCGGATCGATTCATTCGTCGAGTAATCAAGAGCTGCGATGGATCGTGCCTACAACGAACCAGAAAAGTGAATCAACTATCGATTCCGACGCCTCCGCGTCCTCGCACCTTTGGTTATCAATGGGGCGCGTTATTTACAGCCATCAAATTTCTTTGAACGGTTATTTTTGGGTGATGGTCGTAATGTATTTCAGCCGCAAGAGAGGTGGGGAAACGGGGATGAGCGAGGCGCTCGATAGGACGGAAGGGGATTAGGCTCCCGCCAAGGTGGGCCGATAAGCTGTAGCCACCCCGGTCGATACGTATGCAATGCATTGCGCACTCAGGTGGAAAAATCATTCCGATGTGTCTGGAGTGCACCCGCCCGCTGCGTCCTGCCCCGTCCGTGTCCGGCCCGGTCGCTACGTATGCAGTGCTTTGCTCACGCAGGTGGAAAGATCCCCTCGATGAGCCTGGAGTGCACCCGCCTAGTCCGCCCTGTCCCGTCGGTGTCCATCCCGGTCAATACTTGTGCAATACATTGCTCATTGAGGTGAAAAATCCCCCAGTTGTGGCCGGACAGCGCCGTCCGCAGTGTGCTTTAGTGGACCCGCCTAGTCGATTTGCTCTCAGCCAACATATTAAGGACGACGCTGGATCAGAAGGGACAGGACAGGACGGCGCAGGATCACGAGGGACGGGAGAGGACGGCGCACTCAGGCCTTTGGCCGACTATGACGGGGCCTTAGCAACGCGCGTAATTGGACGCAACACGGAGTTAGACCAACCACTCTTATTTATTTATTTATTATCACTCTGGATCACAACGGCACAGTGTTGAGCGTGCCTTTCTTGCGAAGAGGTCTGCATTTCTCCGCTCGTCTCCTTCAACAAGTGTAGTCCAGCTTCTGACGTCTTTAGTTTTCTGGTTTCTGTATCTCGCAATGTCGTCGATCCGGCGGGTTCGCGGTCTTCCCTGCATCCGTTTGCTTGTTGGTGTCCAACCAGTTGCTGTTTTATTCGTCTGCTCTCGCCGCTAGCCTTTTTGCATTCATCCATTTTCTGCGCAGCGCGGAGTAAATCCAATCCTTCAGGCCAGTTCTTCTTCAAATAATCTTTGCTCTGACTCTGTCCACAAGTCGAACTCCAAGCATTGCACGTTCTAGACGGCGCTGGGCTGATTGAACAGTGAAAGCTACATCTTTTGTCCAGACCCAGGTTTCACATCCATATAGCACTGCCGGTAGGATATAAGTGTTAACAAGCGTCCTTTTCAATGCGATCGCGACGCTTTGAGATTGCAAGAAAATACGATATTTGAAAAAGATTAACAATGCGCGTAATTGGACACAACACGGATTTAGACCCACCACTCCTTCGGCTGCAAAACACTGCGACCATCACTGGTTATTTTTGCCACGATTGGTCTCACTCGTAGAGACAGGTAATATTAGATGGCGAACTTGTTCTGTTTCAACAAGAAAGGTCAGGGAATGGTGCTCTTTTTTGGTGCACATAGATAAGAGGCTACAAAGTACACCTTACATTTAATATGAGAAACGAGAAATGGAATTCATCGTGAATGCTGCCTCCAACATTCAAACTAGGTCAAAATGTAGAGGACTTTCTATTTTCAGTTCGCTATCGCTGCTGAGTGGGCCATACCTGTGTCGGTAATCTTTCAACAGACCACGCCTGAGCCATTCAGATCGTGTTGTAAATCTAAATGCGAAAGGAAACCTTCTACAAAAACGGTAATCCATTAAATAGTCACCTTCAGCATGTATGGTGTCTCAGTTTTTAACTGTGAAAGAGTTGCGAAATGTATCAGTTGCAGATCAGAAATGCGCTTGGGGCTGAGATTCACACCTCTGCCAACCAGCTCGACTACTTTTCTCAACTACGACAGCAGTGGTCGTAGACGTTCCTTTCAGTGTTCAGTACGCTTTTTAATTATACATGTAATTATACATCATACAGTGTGCTTGGTTTTACGGGTTTTGTTTGCTACAGGGTGATCAATAAACATCATAACAGACTTTTCTTCTGTACTCTGCAGTAGCTATCAAACGAACAAAGGCCACCCGAAGCTATCTATAGGTTTGGCAGTTTTGTGTCAGAACAAAGGCGCCATCTTGATGGAAAACTGTCAGAGCAGCCATAAGCAACATACATCCGCCGGAGATGGTGTTCAGCTAGTTCAGCAGAAGCAAGGGGACCGAAACCCCGACTCCAAGTCTTCTTAGATGACTCCATGAGTCTTTATTAACAAGTCGAATGGACCCGCATCGTAAAACACTTAGTATGGACAGTAAACGGAATTGAGGAGAATCATCAAAGGAG
This sequence comes from Aplectana chamaeleonis, assembly GCA_029168955.1. Lineage (NCBI taxonomy): Eukaryota > Metazoa > Nematoda > Chromadorea > Rhabditida > Cosmocercidae > Aplectana > Aplectana chamaeleonis. The sequence continues at coordinate 977,097 of JAPDOI010000219.1, read as the reverse complement.
AAAGTCCCCTCTGTCTCACGATAACAGATGAAACTATTAGGTTGATGCAAAAGTTTCCGAGCTTTTCACGACATCGAATAAAAAACATTTATTTCGAAAACAAACAAAGCTCACCCAACGGAATAATTTCCATCACATCCAGGGATCCTTCGCCACCGATTGGGCAGATCATGAATTCCCGGAGACGTAGAACTCATGTTGTTTTGACTCGAAGTATTCTTCTAAGTTCATTTTGACTCGTCGTTAGTGAACTGTTTTGCATCCAGGAAGTGCTGCATCGAGCGGAACAGATGGTGGTCGGAAAAGGCAAGATCTGGGCTATATGGAGGGTGAGGAAGAACTTTCCAGCCCAGGTGCAGTCGCCCTGAGATGAACACTGAACGCCTTCTTCACGACAATGTTCGACCACACGTATACTCTGTTTATCTTGAATTGCACAAAACACGGTCCGCCAATAGTCTACTAATTGGCCCGCTAGTACCGTAGTGTACGTCCACGACGCGTTCTCGGTAGACCCGGGTGGCAGGGTGGGTGGCCGAGTGACGGCATTGACGAATCGATTGCTCTGCACACCGGGTGCACACCCGGGTCTGCCGAGCACGCGTCGTGGACGTACACTACGGTACAAGGTGGCACGGTGCCAATTAGAGGACTATTGGCGGACCGTGTTTTGTGCATTCAAGATAAACAGAGTATATATCGTATAACCCGACAGAAACTGCTGGACCTGGAATTGGAAGTTCTTCCTTACCCTCCATATAGCCCAGGTTTTCCCTCTTCCGACTAGCATCTGTTCCGCTCGATGCAGCAGTTTACTAACAATGGCAAAGTGAAAATGGCCTTAGAAGAAAACTTCGACTCAAAACATACAGAGTTCTACGCGTCGGAGATTCGTGATCTGCCCGATCGATGGCGAAGGATCCTTGAATGTGATGAGAATCATTTTGTTGGGTGAGCCCTGTTTGTTTTTGAAATGAATGTTTTTTTTAGTTGTAGTCGTGGAAAGTCCAGAAACTTTTGCATCAAACTGATGTATATTGCTGCTTTTTTTGTCATTCATCATTCATAAGGTTCGTGCAGCACTTTTGTTCGGAGGGGGAATAGATATTAATATCTGCCTCAGGAGTACATAAATGGAAGTATCGTCAATCTCTGGATGGAGATGGGGGGCACGACGCTGCTATGACAGCTTTCTTATAAAAGTCGAGCGGTTTTATTTTTGAGAAAACGCAATGGTAGAATAGGAGATACAACCGCTCTGCTCCCAAGATTGCGAGATAATAGCTGCAACGCGGTTTCCTAGAGATAGGATGCAGAACATATATGCCTCAGAAGCCGCGTTCACTGCTACAAAGCTGAAACTTTTCAGTGTCCAAATATACCAATGCCCTCGTCAGCCGGCATTGATGCCCTCAGTCTTGTAAGATATCATCAGGCTTACCGGATTTTCAGATCATGGCTATACCGGACGCATTCGTGGGAACGGTAAGCTAAACATATGTACGAGCCACCGCGGAAAAGTAAAGCCGGAAGAGTTAGTTAATAGAAGCACTCTATAAGGGAACTACAGATAAAGGCAAAAAAATGAGAAATAGGCAATACCATCGGAATACCATCTGCAGTGATATGAGGTCTTTAGAATACAATTGTGTTGGGTTGTAGCCATTTCCACTCAGAATGCGACCAACCCTCAAGTCCGCTCCTCTGACCTACTCCTTCGAACTTTCTCTTTACCCTAAATAGGTTGCGAACTACATTGACCTTCATGTACTCTGGGTGACAACTAGAAAACCGCAATACATTGCTGAACGCATATTTCTAGACCAGTTTAACTCTATTCTCCCTCCCACCAATTCAATATATTGTTTTGAGAAACGCGACAAACCTTAATTTATGCGTTTCCTCTACGGTGGACTTAATATTTTGATCCTAAGAATTCAATCTCTGTAAAGTTTCTTACAATTTTTCTAGGAAGGAGCCAGTTATTAATACGTTGTCGACGTATCGCTTTTATGATGCAATTGCTGTCGAGAGCAGCAACCTTCGCTCAACGTTTCAATGTAAGCGATAGCAAGCAGTGGCGCAATCCTTCATCCCATAGCCAGTTCACGATATTGCTTTTACAACTTCTTGTTGAGCTGGAATATTATGCGTTGTACCGTTGCCTCCAGTATGTCGTGCAGTTCACTTTCTTACAAACCTAACGTAAACATCTCTCTTCTGTATTGCTTCCAAATAGATATTGGAGCACTCATCGCATCAAAAGTTTTCACATTGGTGAGTGAAGATGTGGAATCTGAGTGAAAATGGCTACAGTACAACACACGTGTGCTCCTAAAGACCACATACCACTGCAGATGGCATTTTGATGGTATTGCCTCAGATGGAAAGGTTGGATTGCATGGAAAGGAAGTTGTTTGAACGGCTGCTTGGATATTTCTGGCTGCGCTTGTGCAACAACGAAGATCTTTACAACGAAATCAACGCCTTACATGAACGCTTGACACAAGGGAGGTGCCATCAACTCCCAACGCCATCACAAGCGGCAACGGAAGGTCGCCTTCGTTTGTTCGGGCATATTTTAAAAAGAAGGCCTGATCGTCTTGTTCGAAACGCTCTGAGGAAGCTTCCGAGTCCTGTATGGAAACGGCCGCCTGAACGCAGGCGAAAGTTTTGGACTGATGTGGCGAAGGAGGATTTGAAATCACTCCACATTGAAAGCAATTCAGGTGCGATATTCTACATCGTAGGAAGCGGAATAGCGACCAATGGATGAATTATTTCCAAGTTGTGGCTGAGGACCGTGACAAATGGACACGGCTGACTACTAGGACGGCTCACCTCGGTGAAGATGCGGAATGACCGTGTCAGGAGAAAGCCAACTGATTAGGTAAAAAAAGTAAGCCATTGTCTTACCTGAATGAAGACGTGGCACAGAGTGAACCGTTTCGTTAGAGCCTCACCTCTTCCTCATTCTCAGTCCACCTCCAAATCTAGAAGCCTTGCTCGCTCTCTCAAGGCCTTACAAAGGAAGGTGTGGAACAGTTTTTCAAATAGAATGCGAAGGTAGTGGATGAAAGTATGCTGGGGAAACAATGAAAACTCTTCACAAAAGCACCGTGGGGCGTTGTATTACCATGCATCCTATCCAAATGATAGCTCTCGGCATAGAACTTTGAGGCATGCACAGGAATATCCCCCTCGATTGATAGTTACAAAACTTCACCACACGCTAAACAATTTAGTGGGTAGAAAGGTTAGGCCACGGTCATAGTTGGATGAGCCGACGTAACTAGCCCGGTCGATACACACAGAAAGCATTGAAAATGGGATGCAAAAATCACCCGGTGTATCCCGCCGACACCCCCAACACCCGCCGACACCAGCCCGGTCGATACGTAGGGTTAAAATGATGGGGTGAGGTTGAGAAAATCACCCGGTGTATTCGAAGCGGTCGATATCTATGCAATACGTGGATGAGAAAAACGCCGGGTAGGCGGACCGATGATAAAACATTGCGTATCACTAGAAAGCTATCGACACCGCTATCACCGTTTCTTCACTACTCAAAGAAATGGTGGTATGTTACCTGATGCTATCAAGTAACATACCACTGGTGTTGGAATGAGTTGCAGGCATATTGAATGCCGTTTTCTATCAACTGCTATCGAGTTCGATGATAACACTCGGAGATGAAAGTGGAAATAACATCACGTAGTGAGTTAATGCGAAAGTTGTCAACTAAGAGAATTGCTGTCACACGAATACATAAATGCTCAGTAACAAGTGCGTGATTTGGCTTTTCAATGTCACACTCAATTTTTGTTGTTTAGTAAACAAGTGCACAGCCAAATCAACGATAAATCATTTCACTGAGTTTCTAGCGCTTCTTTTGAAATTATTCCCATGCCAAATCAGTAGCATAAGACATTTCACTTCTTTTAACGAGTTTCTCACAAATGTCACATTTCCAAATCATACTAATCCGTAGCAAAGCAAAACAGTTAGATAATTTCACTTTATTTTAGCAGAAGTTTCCTTTTAAAGGCACATTACACCCTCAGATATGACTTTCCTATGTCCATGCAGTTGTGTAGTAGACCCCTCTTGCATAACACTTGCCCACCCCTTCTAGCGCCACCACAGTTCACACCCTTTTTCTTGGTTTCCAAACCCAATGACGACTAGATGAAACAACTCAGGTACTCAGGGCGACGGCCGGCGAACCTCTAAACCGAAAACGACGGCCGGCGCTCCACATTTCGAGAGTGCCGGCCAGCGGCGAACCATGCAGCATGCGACGCACGCGCAGCACGGATATTGGCTCGCCCGCGAACCACAAACCACGCCACGCCATCTTCAATTCGACCGGTTGGGAAGGCGATTGATAATGACCACGACTGATCTCGTCGTAACGTGGTTATCACGTGCACAGCCGGTATAAAAGGCGCCTCATCTTACTAGAGTCTTCAATCGGCATTCTACTCCCGGCCCTGGAAGATGACTTCGAGTCACTCTCCGCAGGCCAGCATTTTTTTGACTGCTGAGGGATAGGGGTATCCCCACGGCTGGGGGGGGGGGGGGCGGCTTTCGCCGCTGACTGGAGGGTGGTTCCTCACCGCAGACTGCGGCGGACCGGGGCGAGGGGGTTCTCCGCCGTGGGGCCGGGGTGACATTGAGGTAAGCAATAATACAAATAGTGATCGCGGGCCATCTGGTAAAGGTCGGCGGGCCGTCGACATACGGCTGGCCGGCGAGCCAAAAGCGGGCGGCCGGAGGGGACGGAGACCGCGGGCCAGCTGGGAAAGGTTCGCCGGGCGTCGTCCTGAGTACCTGAGAATAAGAACGTAAAGGCTAACCGAACATTGCTCGACACGACGCGGTCGCGTCACGGCTCTATAATTTTCTATAAGTTTCTAGCCCAATTTTGTTATATCTTGACCACCGGTGGTGCTGTTTACCTACTTCCTAGCCCAGGCAGATCCTGAACTGCTCACCCCTGTAGAAGGACGGTTTGTGTATGAAAACACACCGCTCTTTACTTCTTTTTTTACCCTACCCTTTATTATCATCAATTTTGTTTACGAGAGCCGTGACGCGACCGCGTCGTGTTGAGCAATGTTCGGTTGGCCTTTACGTTCATATGATGAAACAGGATTATAATTTGCCACCGGCACAAAATTCTCACGGAAGTGAAGTAGCTTTTCTTACCAGGGTTTTTCATGAGTAGGCCCCAATATCGTGTTATCCCTATCACCGGTGAGGCTGTTTCCCTAGTCCCTAGTGTGTTCAGCTTCAGCCGCTCACCTCCGGAGAATGACGGTGTGTGAGTGAAAACACACCGCTCTCAGTTTCTTTTATACCCTACCCTTTATCAACTGGTTATCATCAATTTTGTTTACCGTGAGAATTTTTGCCGATGGCAATTTATAATAGTCTCTAGATGAACGTATGAATCGCAACCGCGTTTTCGATTTTCACTCATTTGCCGGTCCTCCCACTTGGGTCAAACACACGATCCGTAACGCTTGGCGTACTCCCAGTTGGGTCCCGCCCTCTTTCCCCGGTGCTGGCGCTTTTTCAGTCGAGTCCCACACACTTTCCCAGGCGCTTGGCGCACTCCCAGTTGGATCCCTCACGCTTTCCTCGGCGCTTAGCGCACCCGAAGTTGGGTCCAGCACACATGCACGCTCATGCCGATCATTTTTTCCGCAGGGCTACCGTAACCCTCCTTTAAAAATTTTCCAAATGTCAGCTTGGTTATGAGCACATCCTAATAGCTAACAAACATGTTTGCACAATTTCGACCTCCCCAGCCACTCCCCAGTGGCTTCTCGAAGAGAGCGGTGTGTGAATGAATGCATACCGCTCCTCCACTTTTTTATACCCCTCATGTTATGAGCGTGTGTTTACATTCGTTATCATGTTTCGTTCAAGAATGGTTACGGTAGCCCTGCGGAAAAAATGATCGGCATGGGCGTGCTTTTGGTACCGCACACGTTCCCCGGCGCTTGGCGTGTTCCCAGTTGTGTCCCGCACAATTTCGCCGGCGCTTGGCGCACTACCAGTTGAGACCCGCACACGCTCTCCGGCGTTTGGCGTGCTCCCAGTTAGATCCCGCCCACTTTCCCTGGCCCTTGGCGCGCTCCCAGTTGGGTCCCGCACACTTTCTCCGGCGCTCGGCGCATTTTAATTGGGGAACCGCACACGTTCCCTGTCGCTTGGCGCACTTCCAGTCATGTCCCACACACGTTCTCCGACGCTTGGCGTGCTCCCAGTTAGATCCCGCCCACTTTTCCTGGCGCTTGGCGCACTTTCAATCGGATCCTACACACGTTTTGTGGGGTTTGGCACACTTCCAGTTGGGTACCGCGCACGTTCCTTTGCGCATGGCACACTTCCAGTCGGACCCGGCACAATAAACGGTGTGCATACGGTTCCTGATGGACGTAAAGGAGACCTACTCTAAGGCCCAGTCATAGTTGGATGAGCCGACGTCTCCAGCCCGGTCGATACACACAGAATGCATTGGAAATGGGATGCAAAAATCACTTGGTGTATCCCCCCCCCCGCACCCCCCAACACCCACCCGGTCGATACGTATGAACAACATGGTGAGGTGAAGCTGAGAGAATCACTCGGTGTATCCCCTCCCCCGCACCCCCCCCCGCACCCCCCAACACCCACCCGGTCGATACGTATGTTTAAAATGATGGAGTGAGGTTGAGAAAATCACTCGGTGTATCCAACTAGATATGACGATGATTACGTAGCCAACAGGATTGCACCTGTTCAGAGAAATAGTGGAGGAGAGTATGGTGAAGTAACGGAGGTAGCAGTAAGGTTAGCTTTCTAGTGATACGCAAAGTTTTATCATCGGCCCGCCCACCCGGTGATTTTGTCATCCACGTATTGCATGGATATCGACCGCGTCGGATACATCGAGTGATTTTCTCAACCTCACTCCATCATTTTAAACATACGGGGGGTGCGGGGGGATACACCGAGTGATTTTCTCAGCTTCACCTCACCATGTTGTTCATACGTATCGACAGGGTAGATGTTGAAGTGTTGGGGTGCGGGGAATACACCGAGTGATTTTGCATCCCATTTCCAATGCATTCTGTGTGTATCGACCGGGCTGGAGGCGTCGGCTCATCCAACTATGACCGGGGCCTAAAGTTTGCAATCAATTCACTCTTATCACAATACCACTCCATTTCTCTCAATTGGCCAATCGTTTCATATCATTCAAAAGTTTCACCGGACTCACACACACTCACAGACACACACACACACACACACACACACACACACACACACACACACACACACACACACACACACACACACACACACACACACACACACACACACACACACACACACACACACACACACACACACACACACACACACACACACACACACACACACACACACACACACACACACACACACACACACACACACACACACACACACACACATACACACACACACACACACACACACAAACGCATTTTAAAATTCACAAATGTTTCAATATCTTGAGAACCACAAAGCAGATTTTTCTGAAACTTGGGCAGTGTTAAGAACCTTTACTGCTCTACATTTTGTGAAAATGCCGAGTTTGAAACTATCTTCCAAACCGCGATTCTGTAACGAGGGGTGTGCGCAGAAGCAATCCTTTTCCGAATCAGGTGCGCGCTTCGCGCGCACCACAATAGCACCAACTCTGACCGGGGCCTAAGACCACGACGATTTAGTGGCTACTGACCCATGTTTTCACAAATTCCAAGGCGAGTTGGTTCATCAACAGTAAACTTTTCAAATCTAATGCTTGTCTTTCAGGCCTAAAGGGAACTCTATCAGCCGGAAACTATTAAGGAAGGTTTCCACTCTTGAGAGAAAGTCTGTAAGAAAGAAACTTTTGCAGCCTCTCTGTGTACTCTGTATATACACTGTAGGTGTATATACACGGTGAACAACTATGACGCTCATTGATAGCTCAATACTCCCATGATTTCTCAAAAGGTCATGTTTAGCCCGAGCGTGAACCCTGCATCCTTCGAGTTTCCTCCCCAAGAACCAGACGAAACTCACGAGAAAACCTGAAATGGTATGTGACTGTACATTTTGAGTGTTCGCCTGTAGTACTTGTTTTTCAAGGTTTCTGTTAGGATGGTGATGATCTTTCACCACTCAAAGTTTCCCAAAAGCGTTGTCTGGGGTGGAAAAAATTCCCAGCCCTCTACCATACCCATCATGATACTGTAGCTGAAATCTGTTGTTTGAGTTCCTGTTTCTTCTCGTGGCACACCAATCAAGTTTCCGCCCTTAATTACTGTCCTCGGGTTAGCCTCATTGAGCAAAAATATGTACCTTGGTGCGCCTTTTACGACTGCCTGAGTCGCCTGAGTTGGAATTTAAATATAAGCGTTATCAGATGAGAGATTGCAGTGTTGAATTAATTTATGCACGTCATTTTCGAAAACGGATGCTAAGTTTGGTTCACTCAATGACATCTGTTGCTTCTGCATGGTTTAGTGAGTGTCAGCTTTCTTGGCTTGTTTTCGTGTTCTACTAAAGGTGTTCAGTCGATCACTGCCTAGCAAGATCCCAGTCCCCGCAGAAGAACTGTCACCTTTCCGGAGCTTAGTTTCCAGAAACGAAAAACGTTGGGAGCCAGTTAACGACGCAATCACAGCACATTGCAGTTGAAAGGCGGCTTAAAAAAACTTTCAACCTTACAACAGTGGCGAGGACAGCACAATGGGACGACTTACCACTCAGACGTTTTTACTTTGTGCTGCCCTGAACAGCATGTCCTGCAGTCGTTCTGCTCTCGTCGTCTGAAGCACTGCCCTTCTTTGTCGGCTACATAGACAATCCAGTATGGTCTAAAATCTCGCGAAGTGCCCCTTTCTGCAGTACCCCTAATCAGACTTGGATTCGTAGCGCACATGTGATCTCTATCCTTACTGGGTGCCCGTGCACGATTCACTTAGGCCCCGGTCATAGTTGGATGAGCCGACGTCTCCAGCCCGGTCGATACACACAGAATGCATTGGAAATGGGATGCAGAAATCACTCGGTGTTCCCCCCCGCACCCCCCAACACCCACCCGGTCGATCCGTATGAACAACATGGTGAGGTGAAGCTGAGAAAACCACTCGGTGTATCCCCCCCCCCCGCACCCCCCCCCCCGTATGTTTAAAATGATGGAGTGAGGTTGAGAAAATCACTCGATGTATCCGACGCGGTCGAAATCCATCCAGTGCGTGGATCACAACGTCACCGGGTGGGCGGGCCGATGATAAAACTTTGCGTATCACTAGAAAGCTAACCTTACTGCTACCTCCGTTACTTCACCATACTCTCCTCCACTATTTCTCTGAACAGGTGCAATCCTGTTGGCCACGTAATCATCGTCATATCTAGTTGGATACACCGAGTGATTTTCTCAACCTCACTCCATCATTTTAAACATACGTATCGACCGGGTGGGTGTTGGGGGGTGTTGGGGGTGCAGGGGTTGTTGGGGGGCGCGGGGGGTGCGGCGGGGATACAGATGCAAATAGCACCAACTCTGACCGGGGCCTTATAGAGTTGAAGAAAACCACCGGCATCAGATAAGCTCTGGGGTGGTATTCGCCAACAACCCGCCGAGACTCGAACGCTAACATCGGACAGGGAACGTAATTCTCATGCCGTAAAATAGCGTGTTTGGTGTGTCCATTGCGTCCAACACTACTCATTCTACGACATCATGGAAAAAATTCACAACATTGTTCTGTCACTTTGCCTGTGCACACCGAAACTCAGCCTAAATTGGAAATGCTTTGTCGTTTCAATCTCCTTATACGTAAATTATCATGTAACTAAAGTTCTCTTCTAAAATAAACAAGGAAGTCCAGGAATGAATTCTCCAAGGTAGCAAAAATTTCCATGGTGTCGTAGAATGAGTAGTGTTGGACGCAATCGACACAACAAAACACGCTATTTTACGGCATGAAAATCTCGTTCCCTGTCCGACGTTAGCGTTTGAGTCCCGCCGAGGGAAGTCGAAGGGAAGCGGAAGGGATGACACCGCGCGCGGCAGAGGAGCAGATCAACCCATCCCACTCCATGTAAGATGGAAATGCAAACTGTGTTACGTGTCGATATCACTGCGAAAAGATAAAGATCCCATCGCGAAGCGGCCATTCTTCAGCTATGCGATTCGAAAAATTCCGGCGGTCGCGAGGGAAGCCAAGGGAGGCGAGAGGTCATATCACAAATCATCTAGAGGAAAACAAAATCATTCCTGATTGTCAACATGGGTTCTTGAAGGGCAAATCAGTGGAGACAAATCTGTTGGAGTCCATTGAAGACTGGACCAAATCCATGGAAGAAAGGAAAGCCTGCGACGTGATTTACTTTGACTTTTCAAAAGCTTTTGATAAGGTTGAGCATAGCAAACTTCTGCATAAGGTTGAGAAACTAAAATTGCACCCCAATATTTTCAACTGGATTTCTAACTATCTAAAACAAAGAACATTCCAAGTGAAAGTTGGTTCGTCTTTTTCTTCCATCAGAGTAGTAAAAAGCGACGTACCTCAAGGAGGAGTATTATCGCCATTACTGTTCAACATTTATACAGCTGATTTACCAGGCCTTGTCGAAAACTCTGTTGTAAAAGTACAACAGTTCGCGGATGACATAAAACTATACGGTGAGATCAGTGAACCAGGGCAAATGGAGGCGATACAAAGTGCAATAGACAAAGTTGCGGAATGGTCAAATCGGTGGGGCTTACCCATAGCACCCGAAAAATCGGCGCATATGAGATTAGGGGTGTCCAACCTCCCGAATACCTACACTATAGGGGATACTGAAATTCCCACTGTGTCTCAGGTGAGAGATCTTGGTTTTTGTTACGATAACAAACTAGATTTTCAAGAACATTATAAAATATTGCAAAGGAAGGCTTTTTACAGACGTATCGAATTTTCAAAGGTTTATCCACGAAAAATAGAAGTGTTCTAATGAAGGCATACAAAACATATGTGAGACCTATAGTTGAAAGTGGAGTCACGGCCTTGAATCCATATAAAAGAAGGGATAACGATGTTTTAGAAAGGGTTCAAGAACAACTACACTAGGAAACTCTTGTTTCGGACAGAAGGATTTGATTATTCATTGATACCGTGTGCTAAGATGAGAAACACTATTCTCAATCTAAACTCGTTGGAATCTCGTCGAAGGCTAAAGAGACGCGTGTATGGTATTCAAACTACTATCTGGGCAGCTTGGTGTTAGAGTGTCCCGATTCTACAGTTTGATACAATCGAGAACCAGGGGAGGACAGGTCAAGATCTCATTTTCAATGCCTAGAACCAATTTGAGGAGGCACATGTTTACATGCAGGGCAGAGCTTAATCTATTTGAAGCTAAAGTATACCGCCTTACCAAAATATGCTCACTTACGGTTCGTTCAAACGTATGGCTGGTATGAAGTTACTGTCTTTCTAAATATGTATTAGGGTCGTTTTACACAATTATTGTAGCGTTTTATCTCACGCTTGTCTTATACGGCGTAATAAATGAATGAATGAATGAATGAAAGGTGGCCGTGGAGCGCGCGTTTTGTACTGAAATTTCACCTCATCTACCCTTCGACTCCCCATCGGGTTGATGGCGAATACGACCCCTGGGGTATCTCTAGTAGGCTCCCGACATCACTTAAATTAGGCCTCGGTCATAGTTGGTCGATCCTAGCCAGCCCGGTTAATAATCGTGAAAGACATGAATGAGGTGGGGGGAAAGAACGGGACTATCGTAGATGGGATGAGTGCGAGTATGCAGCTTTAGGGGCCCGTTCTGATCCTTAACAAATCATACGTATCGACCAAATCGGACAGGTAATTCCAGGTATTCATGTTTTATCACTCCGACAATCATGTTTCAGGGTTAGAAGCCCATCGGGCCCCCGGAGCTCTATACCGCTATTCGACGGGGGGGGGCACCCAGTATTCAAGGCAGGGTACTCTTTCGGAATAGACGACTCACCTAAAAGAATCGGATTTTCGAGGTATTTCATATATGTTCTTTGCACAAATTTTACATGTTGTTCTATGCTTCTACACGTTTAGAAGCAAAAAAAAAGACAAAATGATCATGGAGCTGCATGCAAAAACCTTTTTTACCCAAGTGGGTCGTCTATTTCGAAAGAGTGCCCAAGGCAGAATTGGAATGATCCACCGATCGGTAATGCTATCCATCGAAGTATTTCTATAGAGTTTTCATAACAACATTGATTGAAAGCGGTATCAATCTTCTTTCGTCAGAGTTTTCATTCATTTCTATGGAAAAAATCGTGGGTGCCCCCCCGTTAAGAAATGAATGATATCCATGATATTGTTCCACATAATTCATACATATTGACCACGCAACCACAGCTGGCCACACCGGGTGTTTTTCGGGCACTATCCTAGACGGGGGGGGGCACTCACGATTCAAGTCAGAAATGAAGTGATCCATCGAACGATTGCGCTACCAATCGAAGTATTTCTATAGAATTTTAATAGCAACAATGCTTGACAGCAATATCGAGCACTTTCCATAAGGTTTTTTGTTCATTTCTATGAGGAAATCTTGGGTGACCCCCCCTCTAGGATAGAGCCGTTTTCTGTACCCTCCATCGTCTATGTTTCTCACACGTATCGACCGATTTGGCCACGGCGTTTTTCCAACCAAGTCCGACAGGGACCTTTACGATAAAATGAATAGGCGTTATGGTTGTTCGTTATCTTCAATTACTGATAGTGATAGAGGACACTGTAGCTTGTTCTGATCAGTGGAAGAGCATAACAATTTCTAATTATCATCCATAATCAAAAGCAATGAACAGAGGCAAATCCGAAAGTTCACGTGAAGTTTCGTGAAAGTAGCCACTCGCAGAGGAGGAAATGAGACCGACGGGTAGTAGGCTGCAGTCTGTCAGCGCTGTTAGCAATGTATTCCGCACAGTTGAGGCTGGGTAAGCTATGCCGTTAAGCCCAGCACATCCGGCCTCGACTGTGCCGATGAGAAGGAATTGCCTGCGCTGTATGCCACGAAGATATTGATCATTTTCTGCAGCGTAAGATTGACATAGCGGGCAGCCCAAACGCTCTCTGCCTATCCACTAGGTGGCTGAGATCCCTGACCCCCCCACCCGCCAGGTAGTCGGGAATCTTTCTGTCTACCTGCCGTGTACGTCAAGTGCACTTTGGACTTTCCGTGAGACTCCTAGAATAACATGAATACTAGACGAAAAATACCGTGCGACACCGATTGCCACAGGGCCTAAAAATACTCTGCAATTTTCATTCGAGCGTTTGAGTCGGTCGGTCTGATATAGCAATGCAACTGTTATCATCATTTGATGCCCTTGTGGCAATCGGTACCGCACGGTGTTTGGAATTTACTAACATGAATACGGGTACGAAAGTAGTTCGGGGAGCCACTCAGGATTCAGTTGGAGGATGATTGATACCGCGATCAGAAATCTAAGTATTTCCATGGAGTTCTGCGAAAATAATGACTGATTACGCTATCAGGTGTCTAATATCATCACGAATTTTCATTTCTATGGATGAATCAATTTATTTCCTCGAGTGGCCTCCCCGGACTACCTTCAATCCTGAATATGACCACAGGTCTGAGGGGGCCTCAGGTACATAGCTGAAAATTCAAGGGCGCTTTCCGTCTCTGTCGAGTGCTGGGGACAGGTTTATAATTTGCTTACGGCACAAAATTCTCACGGAAGTATGAGAGTTTTTCTTCCCAGACTTTTCCATGTTTAGAGCCCGATATTGTGATATCTTTATCACCGGTTAGGCTGCTTCCCTACTCCCTAGTCTGTTCAGAGCTTCAGCCAATTACCCCTGGAGAAAGACGGTATGTGAGTGTAACTCACCGCTCTTCATTTTTTATACCCTACCCTTTATCAACTGGGTATCATCAATTTTAAATACCGCGAGAATGTTGTGCCGTTGGCAATTCATAATCGTCTCCATTTGGGGGGGGAGCACTCAGGATTCAGTTGGAGAATGAATGATACCGCTTTCAGAAGTCAAAGTATTTCCATGGAGTCTCCACAAGAACAATAACTGATAACGCTATCAGGACCAGACGAAAAATACCGGGTATGACACCGCTAAGGGGGGGGGGCACTCAGGATTCAGTTGGAGAATGAATGATACAGCCTTCAGAAGTCGAAGTATTTCCATGGAGTCTCCACGAAAAGATTGACTGATAACGCTATCAGGCATATGATGTCAGCTAAAATTTCCATTTTCATGGATGAATCATATCATTTTCTTGAGTGCCCCCCAAACGGGTTCAATCCAAATACCGTGCGATACTGATTGCTACAAAGCCATAAGGCTCATTCATAGCAGGTCGATTCGCATAGTCGCGGCGCAGCCAACAGTTACAAAACCCATCGCGCGAACAGCTCTTGTACTTAATCGCGACGGTTTGGAACTGTTTGCAGTTTCAGCCGCGATGGCCGAGCGACTGAGGTATTTCATAGCTGGTCGAAGCGACCTGCTTGATTTTGTTAGGTCGCTTCGACACAGGATTATAATTTGCCACCGGCACAAAATTCTCACGAAAGAAGTAGTTTTTCTTGCCAGAGTTTTTCATGAGTAGGCCCCAATATCGTGTTATCTTTATCACCGGTGAGGCTGTTTCCCTAATCCCTAGTGTGTTCAGCTTCAGCCGCTCACCTCCGTAGAATGGCTGTGTGTGAATGAAAACACACCGCTCTCAATTTCTTTTATACCCTACCCTTTATCAATTGCGTATCATCAATTTTGTTTACCGTGAGAATTTTGTGCCGGTGGCAATTTATAATCGTCTCGCTTCGACTAATCGCGTCGTTCCATGATGGAAGACAAACACGCCCATGCCGATCATTTTTCCGCAGGGCTACCATAATTCTGCGCGTAAATTGAATAGCGTCGGCTGCATGGCGCGGACTTTGTCACATATCCTACGACAGCCACAATTTTCTGGCGTGTGACTTCCCACCAAGTTAAATTTCGCCAAGGAAACGTTTTGTTACCCTAGAAATGTCGAAAATTGGTTTTTTGCCGTCGAATTCATAAATAAGCATGCGGTTGTACTGCTGTAAGCAGATAACTGTCAAAATGTGTCGACGGTACTTTACCTAAAATACTTTTGTTTTGCTGTTGGAAAAGAATGTTGGTCAACTAAGATTTGAAGACTGTATGAATGTAATCAGTTTTTTTTTCCGAAAGAGCGCCACTCCAGGTATTAGCTAAATGATTAGAAAACTTCACAAAAAACTATGAGACCATGCAAAAACTATGAGAGAAACACCACGTTAAAATGAAAGCTAGGAAGGATCACAATACGTTCACGGATGCATCTAAATCACAGAACCACTACTAATATTTGGATGGCTAGTTGTAACGTCGAGCTGGTCAGAAATGGATCGCCGTAAGATATGTGACAAAGTCCGCAGCCAAGCAACCGGCGCTTTAATTAACGCGCAGGATTACGATAGCCCTGCGGAAAAAATGATCGGCATGGGCGTGCTTGCTGATGGAAGCGATTCGTCTAGTCGAAGCGACTAGTCCGCAATCTTTCGTCACAACCTTGCGTATGTGGCGCAAAATTGCAGACGTCACAGTTCACTCGCATAAAATACGGCATGTAAAAGGGAAAAACGAGTATTTAGCATACATTTACTATGAGAGAGACGAGAAAATGTAATGAGGCTACCAAAAAATTACATTCCATGCCGGCTTCGAGCAACTAGGAACATTAGAATCAGGGGCGGTAGTAATTGCGGTATACAACCTTGCTAGAGCATTTTTTATTATTGAAGCAGATTTCTTTTCCTGCAATAGATCTGCTAAAACGACAACGGTGGCCCACCGATTTCGAACTTTGAGTTTTAAATGATAATGCATTACGAAATCTATACCTATGCTCCTTCGATAAATCAAGTACATATAGGGCGATGTGAAGATACCTATTGGCACTAGAAATGTCTTCCTTTCACAATGGGTTCCTAGCACATCAGCTGAAAGATTTAGAAAAAGTCCACAAATTCTCGTCTGCTGAATTTCGCCCCGTAACCGATCAGTTCAGGGAAAAAAAGTATAGAAATTGCTTCTAGATTACTTGTGCAATTGATACGAAACGCTTCATCGCAGGTGTGGCCCGCGCGATGATTCTTGCCGCAGGTCCGGCGCGCGCGACGTTTCAGTGAATTGATTGCAAACGGAGTTCACCTCAAAAGCAAAGCGATTCTGGGGAAAAAGTGGTCGCAAGCGCTTTTTCACCAATTCATTCAATTTCCTTCGTTTTAACAAACTATAGCTCCGGTATTGTAATCGAAAACTGATAGAGTAGGTTTAACTCAAGAAGAAATGGTCTTATTTCACCTCTAACTGTTTTGGTTTACCTCCGTCTTAAAATTTGAACGGGAGTTCTAAATGTACTCGGAGGACACTTTGCTAATGTCCATTTGAAATCTATGTGTCTACCCCACCACCGCACTATTTCTTGTGCTCTGGCCACCCTGCAATCAGCGACAGCCACCTGTCGCTGATGTTTCCAATCAGTGTCATCCATTAATTTGATGATGAAGTGTCGCTGATTTGGAACAGAGTTGCTCATTAAGAGTTGGCGCTTCTATGAGGGCATTCCCAGGTCACAACCAGCATGTTTGAGTTTGTGTAAGATTAAGGATAAGATGCAACTCAAATTAAAGATCTATGTTGCATATTAAGCCAAAATTACTACCGCCCCAGCTTTATGTTGCTGTTCAAGCAAATTCCACCCCAACCTCCTTTAGAATCATTTTTTTGTTTGAAAACTGTGCGAAACTCTTTTATTCGGAAGGTAAGGGCTAAAATCTCAAAAAAATAAGCAGGAATACCGATGAAAAAAGCTTCTTTTCACTCCCGTGGCTTAATCCGCAATTGTCAGTCTATTTCGAAAGTACGGTCGCCCGAGCGTTTTGAAATCGCTGGACGAAACGATTTCAAGTCGCGGCACGGAGCGATTTCAGATCGCGACAGTATTATTCGTCGCTTCGACTTCAAGTCGAAGCGACCAGCTATGAAATGTGGTGCGCGCGAAGCGCGCACCTGATTTGGAAAAGGATTGCTTCTGCGCACAACCCACGTCACAAAATCTCAGTTTGAAAGATAGTTCCAAACTTGGCATTTTCAGAAAATGTAGAGCAGTAAAGGTAAGAATCTCAACACTGCCCAAGTTTCAGAAAAATCTGCTTTGTGGTTCTCGAGATATTGAAAAATTTGTGAATTTTGAAGTGTGTGTGTGTATGTGTGTATGTGTACGTGTGTGTGTATGTGTGTGTGTGTATGTGTATGTGTATGTGTATGTGAATGTGTATGTTTATGTGTATGTTTATGTGTATGTGTATGTGTATGTGTGTTTATGTGTATGTGTGTGTATGTGTATGTGTGTGTATGTGTATGTGTGTATGTGTATGTGTATGTGTATGTGTATGTGTATGTGTATGTGTTTGTGTGTGTGTGTGTATGTGTGTGTGTGTGTGTGTGTGTGTGTGTGTGTGTGTGTGTGTGTGTGTGTGTGTGTGTGTGTGTGTGTGTGTGTGTGTGTGTGTGTGTGTGTGTGTGTGTGTGTGTGAGTCCGGTGCAACTTTTGAATGATAAGAAGGCCAATTGAGAGAAATGGAGAGTGGTATTGTGATAAGAGTGAATTAATTGCGAGCGTTAGAGTAGGTCTCACTTACGTCCATCAGGAACCGTATGCACACCGTTTATTATGCGGGGTCCGACTGGAAGTTAACCAAACGCCACAAAACGTGTGTGGGATCCGATTGGAAGTGCGCCGAGCGTCAGAAAACGTGCGCGGGACTTGACTGAAAAGGCATCAGGCGCCCGTAAAAGTGTGCGGGACCCAACTGTGAGTGCGCCAAGCACCAGGGAACGTGTGCGGAACCCCAACGGAAATGTGCCAAACCCCGCAGAAGGTGTGTGGGACCTGACTGGAAGTGCGCCAAGCGCCGGGGAAAGTGGGCGGGATCTAACTAGGAGCACGCTAAGTGCCGGAGAACGTGTGCTGTGCAGGACCAACTTCGGGTACGCCATGCGCCGAGGAAAGCGTGCGGGACCCAACTGGAAGTGCTCCATGCGCCGGGGAACGTATTCGTGACCTAACTGGGAGTGCGTCAAGCGCCGGTAAAAGTGTGCGGGACCGAACTTGGAGCGCCCCAAGCGCTGGGAAACGTGTGCGGAACCCAACTTCGGGTGCGCCAAGCGCCGAGCAAAGCGTGAGGGACCCAACTGGGAGTGCGCCAAGCGCCGGGGAAATCGTGCGGCACCCAACTGGGAACGCGCCAAGCGCCGCGGAACGCGTTCGGGACCCAGCTTCGGGTGCATCAAGCGTCGAGGAAAGTGTGAGGGACCCAACTGCCAGTACGCTAAGCGTGACGGATCGTTTGTTTGACCCAAGTGGGAGGACCGGCAAAGGAGTGAAAATCGAAAACGCGGTTGCGATTCATCCGTTCATCTAGAGACGATTATAAATTGCCACCGGCACAAAATTCTCACGGTAAACAAAATTGAAGATAACAAGTTGATTAAGGGTAGGGTATAAAAGAAATTGAGAGCGGTGTGTTTTCATTCACACACCATATTTCTCCGGAGGTGAGCGGCTGAAGCTGAACACACTAGGGATCAGGGAAACAGCCTCACCGGTGATAGAGATAACACGATATTGGGGCATACTCATGGCAAACTCTGGTAAGAAAAACTACTTCACTTCCGTAAAAATTTTTTGCCGGTGGCAAATTGTAATCCTGTTTGATTTAGTCGTCATTAGGTTTGGAAACCAAGAAAAAGGGTGTTAGCTGTGGTCGCGCTAGAAGGGGTGGGCAAGTGTTATGCAAGAGGAGTCTACTACACAACTGCATGGACATATGAAAGTCATACTGAGGGTGTAATGTGCCTTTAAAAGGAAACTTTTGCTAAAATAAAGTGAAAATATCTATCTGTTTTGCTTTGCTACGGATTAGTATGATTTGGAAATGTGACATTTGTGAGAAACTCGTTAAAAGAGGTGGAATGTCTTATGGTACTGATTAGGCATGGGAATAAACTCGAAAGAAGCGCTAAAAACTCAGTGAAATGAGGCTGTCGGCAGCTGGACACCCCTGCAGAAATGTACAACCGTCAAGTCCGATGTGTCCGCAGTTACGGCCCACGTGCACCATATAATACGCGCATTTTTCAAAATACGAAGTCACTGGATAGGAAGTTGTTCTCAAGGATTTCTAGCGCAGAAGAATTTTTTTCACAACGGTTCACTATGAATTACCCTTGTGTCAACGTTTTAGGGAGGAAATGCTCAGATTATGACACAGCTAACCTTTTAGTCAGCAAAGTGACTTTTTTTTATCCTGAAGCGTTCAATACAGAAATTTGAGGCGCAGAGCCAGACAATGTAATCCGTTTTTCAGACCTTGACAATATTAGGGTGAAATGTCTTATATATCCAAGTACCAATCTTCAATGAGGACCGATCGTAGAAACCCGAATTGGACTGCGAATCAGGAGAAATCCAGATTGGACGGTGCAGCCTTCGGCTGCACCGTCCGGCAGGGGAGGAAAACCCCGGGTGTGGGCTAATTTTTTACCCTAGCGGTTCCGGGATGTGCGAATCCGGGAAAATCTTAATTGGAGGGTGCAGCATTCAGCTGCACCGTCCGGCAGGGGAGGAAAACCCCTGGTGTGGGCAAATTTTTTACCCTAGCGATTCCGGGAGGTGCGAATCAGGAGAAATCTAGACTGGACGGTGCAGCCTCTGGCTGCACCGTCCGGCAGGGGAGGAAAACCCCCGGGGGTGGCCTAATTTTTTATCCTAGCGATTCCGGGAGATGCGAATCAGGAGAAATCTAGATTGGACGGTGCAGCCTTCGGCTGCACCGTCCGGCAGGGGAGGAAAACCCCGGGTGTTTGCAAATTTTTACCCTAGCGATTCCGAGAGGTGCGAATCAGAAGAAATACGGATTGGACGGTGCAGCTTTGTACTTAATAACGGTTATAGACACTGAATAAAAAAATCGTCCCTCCAGCTTCTCTATTCTTACAGCCTTCAAGGCATGCTCGATGTCACTTCTTTGATGTTTCGCCGTTTCTTCCACTCTTCTATAGTCTTGTATCTTCTGCTTGGTGTAAATGATAAGGGTAAGAAATAGTGATTTCATGAAAAATTATCATAAATAATTATTCGATTATTCCCTGGCATCGAATCAGGATTTTGTCACCCTAATCAGCACTGAAACCTCCTAAAAACACTACTTTCCTTCGTAACCACGCAGAAGAAACAAAAAACAATAGAAGAGAAAGCAGGAAAAACGAGGAAAACACAAAAAAAATGAGAAAAACCGGCGATCATCACTCGGCCTCAATTAAAAATTTTTGCGCGTGAATGGCGCGTTTCGTTGTTGCCTGCAGACAGGGCTTCCTAATTGACGGTTGTACGTTTCTGCAGGGGTGTCTATTTGGAAACACCCGTGAAATGATTCATCGTTGATTTGGCTGTGCACTTGTTTACTGAACAACAAAAATTGAGTGTGACATTGGAAAACCAAATCACGCGCTTCTCTTCTGAAATCAACCTAAAGCTTACAGTTTAGGTTAACAAGTCTCAGGTCCTTGAAAAATTATGTTGTGTCTCCCACCTCGATCATTCAGAAATTTTGATTTTCAAGCATTACTAAATTATTTGTCGCGTTCGCTTCCGATTGACCATCAATTAATGAAAGTGGAAATAACATCACGTAGTGTGTTTATGCGAATGTTGTCAACTAAGAGAACTGCTGTCACACGAATACATAAATGCTCAGTAAGAAGTGCGTGATTTGGTTTTTCAATGTCACACTCAATTTTCGTTGTATAGTAAACAAGTGCACAGCCAAATCTACGGTGAAGCATTTCACTGAGTTTTTAGCGCTTCTTTCGAGTTTATTCCCATGCCAAATCAGTAGCATAAGACATTTAACCTCTTTTAACGAGTTTCTCACAAATGTCACATTTCCAAATCATACTAATCCGTAGCAAGACAAAACAGTTAGATAATGGGCCTATAGAATGCTTTTCAACTTTCATTTGAGACTTCGAGTCGGTCTGTCTGATATAGAAATGCACCCTATATCATCATTTCATGCCCTTGTGGCAATCGGTACCGCTCAGTATTTGGAGTGTACTGCAATCAGGCGAATAATATCAACCCAAATATTGTTTTTCATGGATGGATAATTTCATTTTCTCGAGTGCCCCCCCCCCAATAAAAAAGTTTCGAGCCCTTCCCTCAACACCGGCATATGGTGGGTGGTGCACTTAATGTGTCAAAACGGCGACAAGGCAGGGCAAGAGTGATGGGCTGCGATTGGCGGCAGCCTCTGTAATTTCCAGCCACGACCCGTCTCTCCTCCCCACTCTTCTTTGCGCTTGGGACACATGACGACCACCGCCCGCAAATAGCCCGCGGTGCAATGCTCGAGAACGAAGGAGGTCAACCCGCTGTTCTGGGGCGGTGAACCACCGTAAATAATCTGCATCTGGATACCCTTGCAGAAACGTACAACCGTCAATGCCGATTCTTCAGTACAAGAATGTGAAGAAAAAACTGCACGTTCTATCTCGCCATAACTTGTTATCAGCAGGTTTCAACTCTGTCGTGAACTGTCATCAGTTTCACGATACTTTTAGAATCAGCTACCACGCAGTTACACTAGCTTACACTGCAGTCCCGCCCTGTCCTCTATAAAAGGCGGGCGATGCACTACAACGGGGTTCTGCTCCATTCTCTACTGACGGCCAGGATCGGCACTAGGCCTTTCCCTGACTATGCGGCAATCTTTGCGTTCAACTCCGCCCGCAACCGCAGTCCTGGGCAGTTCCGTTGAGCCCTGGTGAACCCTATCCCATATAGCTCCATGGCGGAGCCGCGGACTCACCAGCGCTTGTAATGATACGCTTGTAATGAAATACTGAAGTGTAGACGAATTGGAAGGAGGCAATGAAGAGTAAATGAAATTGGACAATATTAGTTAGGTCCTAATCAACCTAGACATACTCCTTTTCTTTGTACTTAATAAATATGAAATGCATTGCGTTGTCTGTAGGAGCAAGAACCACCAAAACCCATATTGAACAGTGATGCAGTTCTAACAAACTCGTCAAGATATCCTACACTACTACTACTAAGTACATTTCTGCAAAATTGTCCATTTGGATTCACTCTTGCATCGCACGGGGTATCGCAGCTCTCCACGGCCCTTCTATGAGGCGTACTTTCTCTGAAAGGTGAGCAACCTCGGACGTAAACTAACCTATTACCAAGTTATCAAGCGCTGCCTTCTTCTCTTCATTCGATATTTCTCTTCCCTCTGCAGCGCTAAATGAAATCACGTTTTCCTTTGAACGTTCAGTCAACTTGCCAAGGATCACCACTGCTGGTCGGCTGACCCTTGCGGTCAGCAACTGTTGCCCACGTATGTAATTCCATACGTGTGCTCAAAATTGTGCTAGTGATTGGCACAGCCACTACGCGTTGACAGCCGGTAGCTCTCAGCTTCCTAGCTGATTGCTACTGGCCCATGCTCTAATATGTAGGTCATAAATAGTGTTATACCACCCTACTTCACAACTGTCGTCATCTCCTCTCTCGAGCACAGTCTGATGGGCAGCGGGTGTTGAAAGATCTAGAATGATTATGACGAGAGAGAAGGATTGAATCAGGTGGTTTATACATACCGCTGAGTACCAAGCATTCTGCGCTGGAGCCAAGTGATGAAAGCTAAATCACACTCCGAGCCAAAGGGCTGCTTCCCATCATTTGTTGTCGCTATGATTGGTTCTCAGGCACCGTTTCGATTCGAGCGCCGTCAGAACGAGATTGGACCGTTGAACCGCTCTGACTCGAAACGAAAAAAGGGGCGGGGCCAACCCGAAACGTGGCTCGTTCGTTTCGGGAATGACATTGGTCCACCTCTCAAAGCCGGGATTGCAGTCCCGTTGATTTCGTAACTGCTCCGTGGATCGTGTGTCGGTCCACCCGTCATAGCCGGGATTCTAATGAGATGATGACGTCATCATCTTGTACCATCGATTCCACGTCCTATACCCTACACAGCTGATATCGCGATGACGTCATCCTTGATTTGAGGAGCGTGGTGACCATATGGCTTTGCCACGATGCTCAAAAAATCAAGGATGACGTTGCGGTGACCGCTATGGGTGTGGGGCGTAGAATCGATGCTAACAAGATGCTGACGTCATCATCCTGCTTGTGACCATGAGAATCCTACTCTTCAACAAATATTTGAATTTAATAACACTCAACAAACAGTTTTTAAGTGATTCGTTTCCTTTGATTCATAGTTCAGGTCTTTTGTTCATTCTTGTCCTGTTTTGCTTTTAAAACTGTTGTATTCGGAGCTAAACTCCGGTCCACAATTGCGGATTACGGCTCTTGCATCATGCAACACGATGTTAATCGTCCTGGAAGAAGGGTGAATCGTGCCGGGACTGAGCAGTCCCAGCGCGAATATTATCCTGTTGCAATAATATTTAGCGATGCCTGAAGGCCACAACTGCGCACTGAAGGGGAAAGATGCTGGGACCTCTCAGTGGGTGAAATTTTCATGCTTATTTCTTCCGACCTTTTCCCCATGATGGGAACAAGCTCAAAACGACGCGCTCAACTCGCGAGGCTGAGCAAAGAACAATTAGTGCGAAATTGGTGCAGTTCTCTGCGTTTTCATCATAGGGGTAGATCTCATATAACATCAAATAGCGCAGAAGAGCAAATTTTGCACTGAAAAAAGCAAAGAGCTGAAGATTTCCTCGGTTTCCCATTATGCTTCTTTTCTCATCTAAAAGAAGGACAAAAATTGACTAACACACTTTCTCGAGTATTAAGCTTTCATTCATATTTTTAACAATGTTCACACCCACGCCGCTTCGCGGCGTACTTGTAGGCGTGTATAATGACGCATAAAACAATTGAATAATTGCCAAATGAAAACTTCATTATATTTAATCAAAATTCAGTCTGGCCTTTGACACTTCCCCCAGCGCGTGACGCAGTCCTAGTTGGGTCCCAATCACTTTTTTCTTGGCGCTTAGCGCACTCCGAGTTGGGTCCCACACGCTATCTCCGGCGGTTGGCGCACTCACAGTTGGGTCTTTCACGTCTAAACATGTTGATAGTCCTGATATTGCATCCAAGCTGCACGAAAATGCGTTCAACGTGAAATTCCCGCGGGCTAGCCCTTTTCCTCCTCGCCTCGCACTCATTCGAGCCCACGCATTCAATTTCTATCCTCGGATCAGCCTCAACGCCCAAAATTACCTCGGGTCGCTCTCTACGAATATCTGAGATGTCGTCGTATCGGTGAAAACACAGAATCACCAATTCATTGCAGCTGCTTCGAAAGAATGAGTGATAACACTAAGAAACTACCGTATGTTGGGACGAGTCCGCAACCGCACCATGTCCTTTTAACATTGCGGTAAACTCTATGTAGGTTTGCAGTCTAAACCAAGTTCTCTAACCATGAATGTTTTGTGTGTTTAATGGGCAAGTTTTGAAAAACATATATATCTTGATGCCTTCCTTTTCTTTCTATTCATAGGAGCTTTTTCTCTGCCTCAACAGTGCGTATTTTCTAAGCTAAAATTTCGCTTCCTTGTATCGGATTGCCCCCCCCCCAAAAGATGGTTCTCCTAGCTTGCTACCCATACTCCTAGCATACTTCGACTTTTTCACACTTGAATCCACAGGAATACGGGCAGTAGGCTGGCAGAAGTACTTGAATCGCAGTGCAGGGAAATCTGGTACACGCTGTGCGGCCGCGCAGCGACCGCTTCAACTCAGTACCGCCCGGCTTAGTCATCGCAGGCTTCACGGTACGGTGCCGGGCTGGCAATCAGAAATGCGTGGAAGGAAAGCAATTTATCTGTAGACGAAAGAAATGAAATGATAGCACCAAAACGGAGCAAAGGGCCTAAAACTAAAAAAGACAGAAATTATTTAGCATCTAGCAGTGCGTCCCCAGCTAACTTTTTTTTCTCGGAAAAACAGCAGAACGTGAGCGAAAAAAAGGCCGGAAAGCAAAAAAACAGAAGGCGGAGTTTCCTTCACATCCCTGGTATCGTCAATCTTTGGATGTGGGGAAACCAACTGAGAGCGCGCGTATCGTGCGTGTAGGGCCCCGTTACGGGTTAAAAACGATC
This sequence comes from Aplectana chamaeleonis, assembly GCA_029168955.1. Classification (NCBI taxonomy): domain Eukaryota; kingdom Metazoa; phylum Nematoda; class Chromadorea; order Rhabditida; family Cosmocercidae; genus Aplectana; species Aplectana chamaeleonis. Next base: position 951,796 of record JAPDOI010000219.1, on the reverse strand, counting down.
GATTTCGCTCGTCGCTAATTTTCCGATGATTAACATCCTCCATTTTTTCGGTGAATATGGTAAAATGGTAAATTCGGTCAAAGTTTCTAGATCCCGGTTTCTCTACCTACTCCATGCGAACAAAAGAATCTTTAATGATACTTTGCGTTACCTACTGACAGTTGGTGTGAACTCGGTGCCACAGGCTACTACATAGGTGCACCGAATTCGCCCCAACCTTCAATAGGGAACGCAAAGTATCACTACAATCCATGCCGACAATCCTCTTAGTCACTGACTCCTAACAACGTAATGTCAATTTAATACAAGAAATGAAGTCCCGAAATGCTCGATTCCCAATAGTCCTTAGATTTTTGAGAGGGGGATCGCGGTGGAAGGTTTCAATAAGCAGGATAGAGAACCGTTTTGATTAATCTTCTTGACAACAGTACTGGGAAAATCAGCATGAATTTGATGAGTAAAATATAAATAGTCTCAATTTTGAGAATGATACATAGAGCTCACAGCTATTTCAAAACACGGTCTCTCTTTTCCACCCAATACCTACCATTTGAAGTGCAAGTAGCATTCACGAAAATTAGCCATTTGGTCGTGGAGTACCAGCTTAGAAAGGTGTAATGCCAGAATTAACAGGACGTTTTGATTTGTTTTGACACTTTGGCAGCAATCTTCTCCAAGTTTCCGCTACACTAAGGATCCAGACCTTCCTTCAAAAAGAAACTCAGGAATTTTTCTTATCGCGGCCCTGCCCTAAACCGGGTGAGGACAACATTCTTTCCGCTTCCCTGATGCACAAAAGTAGACTTTTTTGTCTGGAATGGATTTGACTCGATTCATACTCTTACCCGCCCTGATAGAAGAGAATGATTAGCACAAATGAAGGCATCGAGATCTATTTTTGGAAAGCCAAACGCTAGAACACCTGAGGAAAACATGAAAAGTCCTACGAAAGAAAGACACGGAAGTGAGAAGCCTGAGAATGCTAAAGAAGGCGGTTTTCTGTGGGTCGCTCAAAGGCAGTGGTCACGATGAAAAACATTATCGAAAAACTACAAAAAACAGCTCAGATCAAAAACAGCTGAAAAACTATGAAGGAAGAGCGGTGAAAAACGGTCTAGAATTAGAGTTTCTAGGGCCCAAAGAAGCTAGTTCGTGCACACGTGCACAGCGATGACGAAACAGATCGCAGCCTCATGCCGAGCAGTCACAAATCATCGACATTCAGAGGACGAAATAAATGCAAATTTAACGAATAAAAACAGTTGAACAATGAAAGCATCACTTCAGTCAATGTTTTTGACTAGATGTGTACATATATTCGAAGGTTCATTGATTGACATTCAATTTCAAGCCAGCTGATGTTCTTGATATAAGAGGTCATCGATGCCGATGATGTGGAGTGGGCTCGTCCACCATCAAAAGACAAGAAAGTTCAGGTTTCAAATTTGGCCCGAAACAGTGGTTTTTTCGCGATTTTTTCTCATAGGTCCTACTACTCGAGACCCAGAAAAGAGTTTCGAGAGAAAAAGACGACAAGCATATTCGATCGCGACCACTGCCTTTAATTTTTTTTCTAAGTTGCTTACCTTTGATCTGTAAAAAGCTCGGTAAATTTTAAGATTAAGTCGGTAAATCGGTGAAACAAATTTTACCGAAAACTTCTCCGTAAATCGGTAAAGCGGTAAGCGGTAAGTGCACACCACTGATGGGGAGTCCGAGCGAAATCGCCATGTTTCACACCCCGTAGACCTGCACCCCGGTGTTCGATTACTTTTCGCTTATTTCATGATTTCTTACATCAAAAGCAACAGAAGTTGACAAATATTTTCCAAGAAGATTCCGAAATAGTATCGCTTGGGCGGGTTTATATTAACCAAACAGATCCAATTTTCTTAATTTTCAGCGGGAAATCAAAGAGAGATAAAGATCGGCCGCCCTAATGAAACTGACTGACTAGCGGTAGAGAAATAATTAGTGAATAATCCTTTTTGAAGGATTTGAATACATTTCGTATTGCAGGAGACAAGAGAAGCCAATGACAGCTGCATCTGTCCAAAATGTGTGGGCAACCCTTCCTAAATTTCGCAATGTTCCGTTTTGCTGTCGCTCCAATCGAGCTAATTGATTCGTACGGCGCCAACCCCCGACGTCTACCGTTTCTCTCGTGGAAAACGGGAAGGCGGAGCTTTGCCGAAACGTCTCTCGTACGCCTCGACTCGGCAGAAAAAAGCGGTTCGGCCATCGGTCGAATTGAACTGGTGCCTGAGTTAATGACCTGTCACAGTACGTATCCAAGTGTATGGAAGACACCAAAGCGATAACTTCTGTGAAGGCTGCCTTTGAAAAGTTCCTTGACTGTACGTATGTTGGTACTCGTGTTAATTACATTTGAGAACCGCGTAGCTCTTGAACTCAGGAGGATTCGGCCCCGCGTGCTGCTGTTAGGAGCACGTAGTGCTACTCATGAAGAAGAGCTGAACTTGCGTGGTTATTGGAGTACAATCCCACGGTTAAGCGAGAGAAGGAACATCACTGAGTAGGTAGTAGTTAGGATCTATGTAGCTCTCGCCCCCTAATAGTCCACGTAGATTGTTGCTTCTACACTCATCTATTCTGCTGAAAATTGTGTGTTGCCAATCTTCTCTTTCATTATCTTTTTAGTTGATCATGGGACAGATTCTTTTTTCAATAGTGGCCAGACTAATGATTTCAGAAACTTCTATACTTCTTATTCTGTGCGCAACTGCAAAGCAACAAAATAAAGTTACATGTAGGCAGTGGACAAGCACCAGATCCCACGAAGAGGTGAGTTTTTTGATCTCAGAGGAGCTTTTGCAATGAATAGTGTCACCTCTAGAGAGTTAGAGGTGGGTCATACGCCCGCTAATGGCAGACTGACAAAAAGCCTCAGAGTGAAACATTTTTCTGGATATACAGGCCATAAAACGGCCAATGTCTCACCGTCGACTGCGTACCACGCGCTGCGCGACCGCACGCGCGTCTTAAGCAGACGAGTTTTGGTCGCCGCGCGACGTTTCGGCCCGCCGCGCGGCCGAAACTCGTCGCGCGGCGGCAAAACTCGTCTGCTTACGACGCACGCGCGGTCGCGCAACGCGTGGTACGCAGTCGACGGTCAGACATTGGCCGTTTTATGGCCTGTAGGCGGCACTTGCTTCAGTGGGATAATAATAATAATAATAATAATAATAATAATAATAATAATAATAATAATTCATTACGCTGTTTAAGACAGACGTTAGATAAACAATAAAAACAATTACACACATCATTCTAGTATAGTATCACAATGATAACAATTCAGTGATAAAGACTAGTAACTCAGAATCATTTTTGAGGCCATTCGTTTGAAGGACAGCAAGTAGTGGGGTTGCAGAGGAACGGTGCTTCTCAAAGACACATAAGCAGCACCCGCACGGACTGTAAATGTATGAGATCGATTGGGGGTTCTAGCCGCAGGATAAGATATTTTTATGTTTCCTCCTCTAGTTCTCGAAGTAGTCAGTCTATAAAACGACGAGCAGTTGATTCCACAAGTATAGAATATGATATAGGATATGGTCCCACTTTCCACAACCCCTCTCCTTTTTTCAGCTTCCGATCTAGACGCTTGTACTAACCGCGCTGAAGGAAGATCATCTCGGATTTGCATCTCTGAGACACGCGCTGCCATCAATGGTATGATGAACGGCAGAGCTTCGGGACCAGTGAAGTCGCTGTCAGTCCGGTCAAGCTGGAAGCACCGCTAGCACTCATCGCTGCTCATGTATCACTCCATCTATAGTAAAAAGCATCATCGAACCGGTACAGGATTTAGCTAACAGTTGTCCTTTACAGAAAGGATGACTAACAAGACATTAACTGCTATCAATTAAGTAGCTGACGAGCATACCCTACAATGAGCTTTTTCTCGAGAAGTTTCTAAATGAAACTCAAGCACCACGGATTCCGTCAGCGATTAGGACAGAAAAGCTTCGGACATTTTCGGAACTAAAGCCGTTCTGTCAGCTGTAGTGACAGAACTCTCAAAGAGCCTTGATGGGATAATTGCTGCAGCGGAACGGCTTTTCCACCGTCTACTTGCCATTCCTATCAGAATTTGGTTGCAACGAGGCGATACTACCAGCTGGCTGAAAAGTATGGGCACGGATAAAAACGTTGTTGCTCTCAGCTATATATGCTGCCTCGCGTAAGGCATTGGCAAGAGGTATCGCTGTTACGCCCATGGTCAATTGATCGATCCTCGCCCTGAGCTAATCAAGTCTTTTGTTGCTCCAGTGTCGGTAAGATGATACCAGACTTGTCTAGGGGAATAGAAACGCTAAATTGAACATTTTCTGGTATCTCCTAGTAATTCTCTAGGTCCAGTACATATTCAAAGGGCTCTACAAGTTTGAATGGAAGTCGGAAGTGTGGTGCGTCCTCTATAGGAATTGAACAACTCCAGGAACTTTGTTCTACATTCTTTACCTATCCGTAGTTTCCAATCTCACGGAACACAACTAGGGAAAGTACCAGAAGTTCAACGAACTGCCTAGATCTTTCACCATTTCCTTTAACACCGGCCGAGGGTGCACTGAATCGATGGTGAGCCGCAGGATCCTCGAACCTCAATCACTTCAGGATAACATATGCTCGCAAAGCTGATGATTTTGCTGCTCACATTTCTGCTCTGAAGTCTTCACACTGGTTAGCATCCAAAAGAGAAGGCGGCTGCGTCAAGATTTGGATTGATTGAAGGCAACTCAGTCTGCGTTCAAATCCTTTCAAATGGGCGTTGAGGATGATTTCGCTCAATCGGCAGATGCTCTGACTCAGACGATCGCCGCATTCAATGCATGTCGAATATGCATTCAACTCGAAGACAAGGTGGTTTCGAGCACAGTCAGGGAACGTGCTGCTAGGCAAGCACGTGCTCTTATTGTGTTCCAGATTACAGCACGTGCCTCGACGAATAAGCCGTTCAATGCGCGCATGATACACATTCAACTCGATGACAAAACGATTATCCAAAAAAGGAAAGTATGCGATGCACTCCTGAGACGGAGCCAAGAGGTCGGCAACTCGGCCGGTTCAATTACCCAAGTTTGCGGTACTTCACCCGCCCGACCGCTGGAGATCTCGTCCAACCGCTGACGGCCCCAGATAGTGCTCGGCGAGCTGGCCTCACGCCGGTGTATGCTACTACGCTAACGCTGGACTACCTTGCAGCACGTACTCCTGCGATTGAATTTTATAGCACATGCTCCTGCTAGGAAATTTTGCAGCGTGTGCTGCTGTTTGGAGCACGTGCCCCTGTGATAGAGCATTTCGATGGGTGTGGTCACTCGAGTTGAATGCATGCATGTTCGACACGCATTGAATGCGGCGGTTTTCTGAGGAAATGCTGGAATACATGCATAGATATTCATTTTCTTTCTTTCGTAATCGTTCCTTCTGCACAAGCCTTGAACCCTTACGGAGTCTCTCTCTCTCTTGTAGTGAATAATCTTGTTTTTCTCGAATTGGCTCGAATTGCGTAGTCTTAGACGAGCCAGTTGCCAGTTTGCTCTGACTATTGCACGACCGCCTAAGACCTGCCCGTTGCCCAGCGACGCCGGCGTGTTGTCGGGCTGTTGCCAACTCGATGAGCCGCGTTAAGCGGTCTTTTAAGCAGCAGTTCACATCCTGCAGGACTGTTTCATCTAGCTTAGGAACTACTTTACACCGACACTCGTAGCGGTCGGCAAACTAATGTACCGTTTAGGGAGGAATGAGAAACGAGAAATGCAAATCGGGAGAAGCTGCTTCTTCAGGTCAAAATAGTTCAACTGTCCAAATGCTACATTCAAATGTGGCCACCCTGTTTGTTGGGAATGTTTGAAGAAGGCGAAGCAGTTATCGAAATGGTGCGTCTTCTACAGTGGGTTTCGTAATTGTGGGCACCCACAAAATGCCTTTGATTGTATAACCATTACATGTTTCTACCTGTTCAGAAGCAGAAACATAACGAAGTCGTTTTGTAGCTGCAGGCGAAAACCTCTGTTACCAGAGTGGGTCGTCTAGTCTATTCCGAAAGAGTACCTGCTCTGGTACAGCTACGCATCTCAGACAGGGCTGGTTCCAAGCGGTCGTGCTACAAGCCTTCATCACTACCCTGAAAACCGTCTATCCGAAGGAGTGCAGCAAGACCGCTCCGTACTGGCGATGTCTGGCTAGGGCTTGTTTGGACATCACCCAATGCTTTGGAAAACCATGTTTCTGGTGTTTTAGAGCTGTGTGCAGTTGATCCATACCCAAGATCTTTTGAAGGCAGTGTTCACGAAAACGTTTCCGGTTTTTTGGCAGAAATTTAAGTTTTGTGTCCTCTAGGATGAGTCAGAGCGGAAGTACAACAAAAAACGGCCAGAAAGTGGGTGGAAATTTCCGACCCATTGGGTCACGTCATTTAACCGTTGCACTGCGTTTGTATCTCCAGGGAAAAAAAAAGAAAAAAAACAATAGCCAAATTCTGAATATTTCATATCACGAATGATCCTGGCATCCAAGCAAGTGAATTGGTGCATCTTATTTTGAAAGAGTTTTCGGTGCAAGAGACAGAAAACAAAATCACTTGCATACTGCCCGTATTACTTCAAATCTAAGGATGAAGAAGTCGAAAAAAGCTAGAAATATCAGCACCATGCTAACGAAATCATCTAAACATTCGAGCGATCATACAAGCCGCGCCGCGCCCGTTCAACCAAGCGCCGCCCGGCTTTGTCATCGCAGCCTTGACGGCAGCTAGGAATTTTGAAGTGTTAAACCATTTCCGACGTTAGGTTGTGAATAAATATATAGAAATATGACCAGGTGACATCCAAGTGGATCAATTGTACAGCGGACAATAAATGGTTTATGACACAAAGTGTACAACAAACGTAAGACACAAATAAACAAATAAAAGCAGCAATGAGAATTTTAGAACAACCTAAGGTAAGCTGAGACTTACCCCTTAGCCCGCTTAAGTATGCAAGAGGGGGGAGAAGTCACCCATACCCTAACCCTGGGTTTCCAGCATATGAGAGTGCCCCTGTCCTCGGCAACGACGATGGAAGACTGGCCAATCCACGCCAATTTCCCACCTTATTGATTTGCTCCCCCGTGGTGCGCGAGATTTTGAACACAAAGTTTGCGCGTGGTTTTCGGGTGCTCGGTGCCAACGTCCCAACGGGTCTACCGTAAACCCATAATGTAGGCAGCGGCGAGGGAAGTTGGTCTCAGCCTGGAGTTACACATAAGTTTCTTTGCTAAAACTATTAGTGTCTTCGTATACACAACAGTTAGGTTTGGAGCTTTCTCCAGCTCCCCCAAATAGGCATAATTAAAGCTTTAAGCAGCATCACCGAACAGGCGTAGATAAATATGTCAAGGGTTTCTTTGAACGGAGTTTTGTGGGGTTTCCCTTACTGACCTCTTCTTCTGGGTCTTACCTACACAAAAACACTTGAGAATAAAGTACAGGATTTTTTTGTCGTAAATGCTGCGTTTAAATCCCTAAGGGATTCAAAAAAAAATGGTGAGAGGACACCTCTTTGTATTCTAGAAATTGAAACAGGAACATGAGTACGAAAACCACTTTCAACTATTTTTTGAAGATGACAATATGCTAAGTGGCTAAATGACTTTTCACTCTGTATCGACTAACGACATCTTCAGAAAAACCAAAATTAGTCATAAGGCGGCGCTCAGAGTTTTCGCGGCGCGACGCGAGAATCGCGTAGCACGGACATCAAGGTGTGAACGGCGCGCAAAAGCTGGGCGACTACGCGCAATCGCGTACGTCCGTGATTTTCCGAAGGCAAGCAAAATGTGTATAGTGGAGTCCACCAAGAGTGTCTCATTTACTTATCAATGAGAAGCGGTCGATTGGAGATCAATGAACATGAAACTCGTTGCAGCACAACCGCTCTCGCTCAATCGGTCTCGAGCGTGCTGGTATGGGATTCATGCACATTGATCGCCAGCCGACCGCTTCTTATTGGTAAGTAAATGAGACACTCTTGGTGGACTCCACTATAATGCATATCTTTTATCTTTTATCTGTATCTTTTATCGCTTCCGTTGCTTCTTTCATGACAATTTGCTTTATTAAGGACAAAACAACAAAAAAGACATCGGGAGCAAATGATGCTTAGAATTTTTTTTCAGAGTCGAGTCTACAGAATAGGTGAAATAAGACCTGTATTCACAGTTGAAATAAGACTGAATTGTGCGCCTGTCATTTGAACACCATGAAAAACCTAAGAAAATGAAAAACTTCGAAGCTTCACTTGAATCAATTTCTGCCAAACACAGCCCGAAACCAGAGAAGAACAGACAATGGAAACTTATCGGAGAAAAAAAGTTGAAGACATGAAAGTGGAAGGGCTCAAGAAAAATCTAGACGACCCTGAGTCCTTGATGAGGCAAGAAGAAATTATGACAATCGCTTCGCGACCATTTCAATGCGACGCGATCCACCCGGAGCGACAATCATTTGCGTGTAAACTCCTATGTATCGCGCCTCTTCACTGCGAGCCCCTAGCGTCCCCCTAATAAGGCTCTGCGCCCGAAGTGACCTGAGTAAGAAGCGATTGACCCAAAAAACGTATCAATTTCTGGATTTAAAAAAGAAGTTACGGATTATTGATCAACAGGACTATATTAGGAACATCCACGACATGGTTTTCTAAAACATCGGGGAAGTATAAAAGAAGCCTTACTGCACATATTGGGATTCTACCTCTGATAATGGTTGTAGAAATATGCATTTCATTCTGAACCTTGCTGAAATGTAGTAGTTTCCCTGAATGGAAAGTAGACGAAAACTAGATGTGAAAGGGTCTGTTTCGGGAAAAAAGCGTCATTGAGCACGTAGAGTCGGCGTGAATCCGGAAGAGACTTAGCGTTCACTGCTGAAGGTTGACGCAGACTCGGTGCCATATGCTATAACATAGGTGCACCGAATTTGCGCCAACCTCCAATGGGGAACGCAAAGTCTCTTCAGGATTCATGGCGACCATATGTTCATGTTGCAAGCATAGTTCAAAAGTTCACCGAAACAATAAGGTGAACTGTACGAGCGCCTTTGACGTAGACATTGCCGCAATTTGAAAGCAGGGTTCATGATAAAAACGGCTCATAAGCTGTCTTCATGAATATGTAGATTTGGTACATCACAAAAGTAAAAAATGAGAAAAAACCCTGAAATTCGCGGGGAAAACGCTCGAAAACAAGGTGTAATGGCTAATTACCGGTGTCGGCCGTCCCCCTAATTAATGTGATTTTCATTGATGCTCGCTTACCTGCCTTTTATTTTGCTGTTAAAGTAACCCCTAGTCTCCAGAAATGCTCAAGAATTTCTCTAGAAGCAAAATAAAAGTTAACGAAACAGGCTTTTATAGAAATTTCCTTAATTGGGGGCGGGAGGACATCAAGTGATAACTTATTATTCCTGAGCCTTTTTTCTACAACTTTTCACTTATTTCCACATTTGTGATGGCCAGATCTACCTTCTCATGGGGATAGCACAACAACCGTTTTCATCGCGAGCCCTGTCTGTAAAGAGAGGTCGAGGTTGCAAAATAGTTTGCAGAGGGAAGACGGATGCAGATTAAACTCAAAAAGCGTGTTTTCTTGCGCATGCTCGGAAGATAACTGCACTGCGGATAGATCGCTGTTGACGGTGGGCTCTATCAAATTCCAACTTTTAAAACTTTTTGGGAGTTTAATATTGTACTGCTGAGTGAGCCCACAAGTGGCAGAACTCTGCGGCAGCCATGGTCCATCTGCGCGGAGCAATGGGTCGATACGCTGAGAGAAGACAAAGAGTATACCAGCAGCATACACTTGAAATTCTTCCTTACATCCAATTCATACTTTTGAGGTAGTGACGAATACCGCGTTTATCAGTAGGAAAATGAGAGATCAGAGCTGATACCTTTCCAAAATGAGAAATCAGATGTCTGATCCGGGCTGGGCACACGTCCCGAAATTGCTATTTTGAATATGCACCCGCTCTTGCACCACCCATACAATGTACTTCAACTCCTTGACATGCTGGAGCTCGGCTCCTTTGAAGAACACTGAAGCACGTGAACCGTCCGATGTCATGGCTTTGGTCCTCTCCTTATTGATCCGCAAACCATACGATCCCGCGATTTGTGCCATATCATTCAGCAAATTCGTGCCTTCCATTTCAGTATCGACGAATACCGCGCTGTCGTCCGCAAATATCATATCCGTGACAAAATCGTTGTTGCCAAATTTGACCCCTATTCTATTTTCAAAGGTCTTCCTAATAATAGCATCGACCACAGTATTAAAGAAAAGCGGCGAAATCACATCTCTATGCCGGACGCCTGCATCGACTCTGAGTTCTTCGGATAGCATATTTCCGACGCGGCCGCAGCTAGCTGAGCCGCAATAAGTTTCCTGCAAAAGCTTCACAATTTTTGCAGGCATGCGTTCGCATTCCATCGATCTCCATAAGGCAGGCCAGTGTACGCAATCGTTTGCCGACTTGAAGTCTATGAAGTTGATGGCGACCCGCTTTCCACTGCGAATTCTTTCCTCCATAAGTTGACGAAGTGCGAAAATTTGATCGATGCATCCTCGACCAGGACGAAATTCTGCTCTGTCTTCGCGACAGGTACTCTTCCGATGGCGTTGAAGTCTGGATTGGATAGTTCTCGTGAAAACTTAACTCACAGTAGACAACAAACTGATTCCGCGATAGTTTTTACAGCCTCTAGCATCGCCCTTCTTATGAATAGGCACGACTATGGCCTTTTTCCAGTTGGATGGCACGCCCTCTGTCCGCCATATGCGCGTGATTAACTGATGCAACCGATGCAGTAGAACATCTCCCCTGCCTTGATAGCCTCAGCAGTAACATTGTCGACCCCAGACGCCTTTCCAATCTTTGGCAACTTGATTGCCGCCTTCACTTCCACCGCAGTGGGTTCCGAGTCGAGCCCTGTCTCCTGTAGTACCTCAACCAGTATCGGTTTGACAAGTGGGCCTTGTGGCGGATCGTGAGTGTAAAGTTAGCTGAAGAACGGCCTCCATCGTAAAAGACGCTGATCTGCAGAACGCGCAAAAGACTCATCCGCATTACTGTTGCAATCCCTCATGGGCTCTTCTTTCCGAGACGGTTGATTGTGCTGTACAATGCGCTATAGTCCTTCCTTCTCACTGCCTTCTCCAAGTCGTCTGCTACCTTTACCCAGTACGACTCCCACTCTCTTTCAGTTTTGAAGAAACTCCTGACACAATTGTTCGCCGGCGGATAACAGGGCAGAGAGGAATGCGCTTTAAAGAAAGACAGCTCAACTGTCTGCTTCTCGTGCTCGTCTGCAGACAAGGCATCTTCCTGTACAGCGAATCGATTCGACAGCGCGAGTTGAAATGTATCTTTTGTTCTTGGCGCCATCAAGTGTGACCAGTCAAGTTTATTCCTAGGGGGGCTCCAAACGCCTGGGTTGCCGTAAACATAGCTGCATTACTGCACGCAAGAGATAACGATCGGATCCACAATCAAGCCATCGCATGGCCCTCACATTTTTGGGCGAAGATCTAAAACGCGCGTTTATCAGCACGTAGTTCAAGATGGCCACATCTCGTCCTGTTGGATTCTTCCAAGTTAACTGATGCTTCCTGGGGTGCTGAAATTGACTGTTACCAATGGCAAGCTCTTCGAACTAAGCATACGAAAGTAGGCGTGGTTCATTATCGTTAATTTCGCCCACACTGAATTTCCCCAACACTCCTCTCCAACCTGTTCTATCACTACCGACTCTTGTGCTAAAATCGCCCGCTACAATGGTGACATCGGCTTTTTTTGGATCGTATTCAGCACGTCCTGGAGTTGTGTGTAGAACTCGTCCTCGTCAACATCAGAACTTGGCTCCGTTGGTGCATAAATGGACACGAAATGGGTCTCGATTGTTCCACTCAATACAAGAACAGCGATCCTGCCCAACGCTATTGCGATGTCCATCATCGCCGAATTAGTACAGCACCATCTTTTCGCTACTCTCCGGCACCTGAATGGTCATCGTTCCACATCCACTCATCCTCAGCTCGGAAAGTGCAGCAATCGATTTCTTGGTGCTTGAAAATTCTCTAGCTGTTATCTCTTCCTGACTGACGCAGTGTCCCGTTCGCACGTTCCATGCTCCGATCCTCAGCTCCTTCGGTGTCACCAGTCGTCCTCCATTTTTGCGAGTAGTATTCTCCTCACCAACACCCTGGTTCCCTAGTGCTGGCGCATCGGCTGCCCCGGTTGCGGTAGCTTCTTCGTTGTTTCCTAAGAGACTCTCAATGGTTACCACCTAAGTTTTCCAGCCCGTCTGTAGTACGGGGGGTCAACCCTCCTCCTTTTTCGTCCGGGTTTAGAACCGGCAACGACGGAGTTGGAGCAAAGGATATTGGGAGGAAGAGGAGAATCTGGCAAATATTTCAGCTGTAATAGGTTCGATAGTGATGTAATATAAGGACCTTAAATCTCATCCCAGTTTTACACCGAAAACAGGGGCAAAACCGGAACGAGATTTATGGTCCTTCAGTCACATTAAGAGTCAAACCTATTGATATTAAGATGTAAGCCAGATCAGGATCAGGCAGACCGTTGTTCAAGACCTCGACGAAGCTACGTCTCCGCATTGGAGATGGAAATTTTTGAAAATGGCTGAAAGTTTTACGTCCCTACCCAGGTTTTGGAAAAGTTTCGACAAGTCTTGCGGTCTAAATTATCAGGAAAAGCTTTTTTTTAACTTAATTTTTTTAGGTAGTTAGGCTCCGTTCATAGCAGACGTCCTAGTGTCAAGTGACCGTGAAGTCACGCTGAGGTCTGCATCTTCAGCATTTGTTATTGATCTGACTCCCCAGCGGCTCTCCTGCGACCACTGCAGCCGGGCAGCCGCTGAAGGTGGAGGCATAGTGACCGTAAAGGCTGTCCCTTATATTATCGATATATTATCGATATCGATCGTTAACCATGTGCCACCCTCGGGCACGTTGAATGCGCCAGCCGTCGAGCGTCATGCGCCAGCGCTTGAGCGCATGCTCCGATGCTTTGACGCTTTGCGGCTGGTCATCTGCTATGGACGGAGCCTCACCTCAATCCTTATCCGGCTTATTAGCTTCGGGGAGGGAGTTTTGACTTGTTCTTTGATATAGAGCAATAACATCTGTATTGAGGAAGAAGTATTTTAAATTGTGACATAGATCGCTGCACAATCTCGTTATGGCATAATGCTGACGAAATATGTGGGCAAATTAAAGGCAGTGTCCACGAAAATTTTCACTTCCGATATCTCCACGGCTTGCGAAAGGTCTGGTGCCCTATATGGCAAGGCATGCTTAAAAGGACACGAAAGACGTATGTACCTCCCTTGTTTACGTTGATTTTTGAGCGTGGAGGAATTGACCGCTAGGAGGATGATACCTATCAGTGCAATAAAACGATCAGCTCACTTAACAGCACTTCCTTCACTTGATCATTCCTGTAATCTGATTCTTCATTTATTCATTTTGAGGGGGCGGATCTGGGGGGCGGGGTGTGTCTGGGCCCCAAAACGCTTGTTTGCAGCCGTTATTTCGCCGCTCCTGGCTCGTTTTCTACCGTTCTTACGACAATGGGAACCTAGGACCCTTCTCGCCTATCATTTCACTGTGGAAAGTCAACGAGGATGATCATCGCTAACGCTGCCTTTGAAGCGCGGATCAAAAACTGCTGAATACCTGTTTCTTGCATGCGTTAAGTTTTGCCCTAACCGTGATCGTGCAGTAAGCTAGGAAAAAGTCAAGAATGCTTCGAAAATGACGCAATAGGCGAGCTTGAGCTGTTAGGACATTTTCGTAGTGGAAGGAAGTACGGCGGGGATGTAGAACGTTCCCCAAATTTTTATGTATTCCAACCTCGGAGTGGGCGAAATTCTGGTGTATGCCGAGCATTATTCGGGGACTCTCGGTAACAGCCCACTATTCACAAGGCTACACGACACCTGGGTGTAAACCTAGTTGGATTGAGTCACTCAGGATACGAGGAAAGAATGAATGATACATTATCGAAAATTCACGTTTTTTGATGAAGTTTCCGTGAGAACAATGAGTAATAGCAATATCAATTATCAAATATCGGCAGAAGTCTACATTTTGACGGATAAGAAACCTCCAACTAGGTTTTCATCGAGACCTCGGGGGGTGGAACCCTTGTGTGGGTGCGTAAACCCCCAAATTCACAGGTTCAAAAAGGCTCGGTTCTCAACTAGAATTGTTCAACCGGAAGGAGCGCGAACGCGGGTGGGAGAGGGGGGTACCCACGGCGGTGGTTTTGCGGCTTGCTCTGTGCACATAGCTCGGTTTAGCTCTGGAGCGCGGTATTTTTGAAGGCTTGCGGCAGTGCAATTTGGAATACTGCTCTTAAAAGCCTTAGGTTGCCGAGTTTCCGGGCGATCTTACAGCATTTTGTAGAGAATAGGCTTAGGATGGAAAAAGCACCTTTGAAAACTCAGGGTGGCCTTTTCAAAGGAGGAACCTACGTTGTTGAATTTCGGCTGAAGGCGTGGTTCTGGACAACGGTATCGGACAACGAGAAAACGGGTTCCAGGCGATTTTCTTTGTAATTTCGAGTTGATGGGAGGGGTTTAGGTATCAGTTTGTAGGAAATTTAGGGAAGATTCTGGCTCTTTTTTTTTTAGAATTTTGAAGTTTTGGAATTTTATGGGGGCGTACACTGTCCAATTCTCGAAGTGAAGAACTAAAGCGGTAATAGGCCCGATTAATGAATGTGACTCGTCTAAAAGTATGTCTTATGCACAGAAAAATTGGGTACTGCCTAAAATGCGGCTAATACTTCGGTTTGTAAAGGGACATTCCCACTTCTACTGCTATGGTGCTGTACTACATGTTGTTCTCTTTGATCATTTTGTTGTTTTCCCCGCAGAAGGAGAAACGCGGCTGAGAAAACCCTTGATTTTTCTGTTTAGGCCCGAAGTTTTTATATATCTCTCCCCAAAGAACTCTAAATTTCGGAAATTTTCGTGTCCCTCCCTCGTTGTCTCACTAGACATCGCCCGCCTTACCTAAACCAGATTCTCCTCTTTTTTTATTACTGCTACTTCTCGTGTTCGATAATGTTCTTGATCAACTAGATTCATTTGAATGAACCTTATGCGATTCAAAAAATTACTCACACTCTATTTTTTTGATATACATGAAATATCTACAATGTGTACATCCAGAGTATCCTAGCTTTGCCTCTTTCTATTTCCTCCAGTTTATTTCCTTTTCTCCTCTTCGTTTTATAATGAACTAGCCGTCCTGCGGGCCCCGCCCGCCTGACGGGTGATTGGGGGCTTCGGCCCCAAACCCCGATTTTCCGCCTCCGGCGGAAATTAGAAATTGTCTTTGCATATATAGAGTCAGCTCAGAAATTGTTTCGCCCCAATATATTTTTCTGTAGATATAAAGATCGCCTGCAGCAAACATGAACATGTGAAAGGCAGACAGCGGCAAATTATACCGAGAGAAGCAACAATTCTGCTCCAGTTGTGAACGTACGCAAAATCAATCCGATGTGCGGCGCGTCCTGCGCATTCCTACGTGGTCCCGCACATATTCTATGACGTTCGGCTCACAGCCACTAAGGTCCCGCACAATTTCTACGCCGACCGGCGCACCCTTACATGGGTACCGCACAATTTCTATGGCGTCCGGCGTTTTTCCACTCGGTTCCCGCACACCTTATGTTGCGTCCGGCGTACCTCCACTTGAATCGTACACACGTTCTATGGTGTACTGCGCCCCTCACATGGGTTTTTTACGGCTACTGGCGCACTCCCGCTTGGGTCCCGCACACTTTTGCGGCGTGCGGCACCCTTCACGTGGGTGCCGCAAACTCTCTATGGCGTCCGGCGCACACCCACTCAGGTCCCACATACTTTTCACGGCGTCCGGCGCACCCTTACATGGGTCCCGCACACTTTCTATGGCGTCCGACGCACTACCACTTGGATCCCGCTCACTTCCTATGGCGCCCGGCGCACTCCCACTTGGGTCCCACATACTTTTGACTGCGTTCGGCGCTCTCTTGCATGGGTCCCGCACACTTCCTATGGCGCCCGGCGCACTCCCACTTGGGTCCCACATACTTTTGACTGCGTTCGGCGCTCTCTTGCATGAGACCCGCACACTTAAAGGCAGGGTTCTCGATAAAATCGGTTGTTGTGCTATCCTCATGAAAAGGTAGTTCTGGTCATCACAAAAGTAAAAATGAGTGAAAAATTGAAGAAAAAACGCTCAGGAACAAATTATTGCTTGGTGTCCTCCCGCCCCCAACTATCGAGATTTGTATAAAGCCTGTTTGTCAACTACTATTTTGCTTCTAAAGTAATGTCTGAGCATCACTAAGGACTAATGACTACGTTAACAGTAAAATGAAAGGCGGATAAGCAAGCATTAATGAAAATCTCGTTATTTAGGGGGCCGGCCGCCACCGGTAATTAGTCGTTACACTTTGTTTTTGAGCGTTTTTCCCGCGAGGTTCCGGGGTTTTTCCTTTTTTTTTCTTTTGTGATGACTAAATCTACATTCTCATGAGAGCTCCAAAGTAGTTTTTATCGCGAACCCTGCCTTTAATATGGCGTCCGGCGCAGTTCCACTTGGGCCCGTCCACTTTCTATGGGGTCCGGCTCACTCTCACATGGCTCCCACACACTTTCTATGGCGTCTGGCGCACTCCTACATGAGTCTCACACACTTTCTACGACGTCCCGTTCGATAGTTTCGGGCACAACCCTTCTAAAACAGCAAAGTCTGCAATTGCAGAATGCACACCTTGAAGGCAGTGGTCACGATTAAAAACGTTATTGAAAATACTACAAAAATCAGATGACATCGAAAACAGCTGAAAAAGTATGAAGATGTCGCGGCAAAAAACGGGCTAGAAACAGAGTTTCTTGAGCCCAATGATGCGAGTTCGTGCACACGTGCACGGCGCCGCCCAAGAAGATCGAAGTCTCATGCCGAGCGGTAAAAAATCATCGACATTCAGAGGAGAAAATAAATGCAAATTTACCTATTAAAACAGTTAAACAATGAAAGCAAGCACTTCAGTCGATGTTTTTGACTGAATGAGTCAATGTTCTTTGATTGTAATTCAATTTCAAGCTAGCTGATGTTCTTCATATTAGAGATCATCAATGCCGATGATGTGGAGTGGGCTCTTTCACCATCAAGAGGATTTTTTTTCTTGTAGGTTCCACTACTCGAAACCCAGAAAAGGGGTTAGAGAGGGAAAAAAGACAAGCATACTTGATCGCGATCACTGCCATTAAGCTTCAGACGGGCTGACACCATTCTCTTTTATCACTATGAAAAGATTACATTTTTAATTACTATGGTGACTGCGTATAATTCAATGTGCGCTGTGTAGCTGTGGAAAAGTCTCACATCGCACGGCCAGTCCACGTATCGTGACGCTACAGATGGAGACAAG
Organism: Aplectana chamaeleonis; assembly: GCA_029168955.1. Taxonomy (NCBI): domain Eukaryota; kingdom Metazoa; phylum Nematoda; class Chromadorea; order Rhabditida; family Cosmocercidae; genus Aplectana; species Aplectana chamaeleonis. Next base: position 934,275 of record JAPDOI010000219.1, on the reverse strand, counting down.
TCGGGTTTCGTTGAAATCTTTGACAGAAGCTAATAATTATTGCAAAATCAAGCCATACATCCAGCAAACACCTGTTTTCTGTAGGTATCCGCCTCAAAGGCAGCATGCACGCTCGTAAACGTGTTTGAATTAACCACGGAAATAGGGTGGTATGGTTCAGATTACAACGCATATGCATTTTGATTCATCAAAAATGACCCACAATGCCGCTACACGAGTGAGAAGTTGGCCCAGCCCTGTATACCTCCGCCCCCTTTATTTGCCTTTTTCCTCCAAAAAAAAGGGGTGCTGGGCCACTCCCCTAGTCTGCGACTTTTGTGGGCGGTGCAATAAGTTCAATAAGTGAATCACGTACATTGTAGATGGTGGGAATGCCCCAGCACTCCCGATTTGGAGGAGGACCGTAAATACAAGGGGTGGAGAAATACAGGGGTGGAGCCAACCTCTTACTCGTGTAGCGGCCTTGAGGGTCGTGTTTGACTCTCCAAAATGCGTAGGTGTCGTAATCTGACCCTTACCATTCTATTCTATTCTTTGCAGCTAGCTTCGCTTCAAATGAATTTTGTTGATTTGTTATGTTTAGAGTTCTTTTAGTTTTGTTATCATCATCTTCATTGCATTTTTTATTCACATTTCCAGTATATTAGTTTTGCTGCTTGGGCAATATGGGCATAGAGCACCTTGCGTGCAGTTTATAAATAAATAAACAAATATTCCAGCAGTTACATACCTCAACAACGTTTACGAGCGTGTATGCCTATTTCAAAACGCTGAGAAGAAGATATGGTTAGGTTCGTGGCTTTTTTCTTCGGGAAAAAAATCTCAAATCTCAACCGCGGCCGGGGCGGCGGGCGAGAGAAGAGCGCAGCTTATCAGCCTACCATACCGCCAGCCGCCGGATAGATTTAAACGGCCGGCACCAGCGGCTGATGAGATTTAAATGTTTACTCTTGAGGAAACGAGCTACGGACCTAACTAAACCACAAATCGAAAGAAATACATTTCTATTAATTTTGCCTAAAAAATCATAGAAACAAGCCCTTCGTTTCTTTCTCCGGGTATTCGGTTTAGGCACCACTCCCCCCCTCCCCCTTCCCCTCTCTGCAATGTCCAGTATGCACCCCCAAAGGTTAGATGACGCGTGCCCAGCCCTGGGTCTTATAGCGGTATCGGACACCTTATTTCTCATTTTTTTTCCTGCTGATATTCCGCAGCATTCGCCGTAATCGAAAAGTATGAAATGGGTGCTAGAGTTCCAATCATGTTGAAAAGTTCTGAAACCTCAGAGGCACATCACTTCCAGAAAAGAACGATTCCTTACATGTAATGTAAAGCAGCCGGCCAAGGAATCAGAAATCAGGAAGCAAAGTAAAGGAATCAAAAAAAGGATTTATGGGTTCCCAAAAACTGGATAATCATCAACGATTCCAAAGCGCCTGCTGATGAGCCGGGCGAATCTAAAGTTTCATACGATGAACTCGAGCGAATCCAAACCGCCTTCGCGCAGTATCGTTGTTCGCTTCGACTTCCAGTCAAAGCGGGTACGATAGAACAAGGCTTTACACTGACTAACCGCTTTGAATAGCGCCTTCATACAAAATGTTCATGCCTGACTTGAGGATAATCTTAGGCTGATCAAAGTCGATAATGTTGTTGGAGGCTCCCAGAAAAGTAACTATGGGCTTACAAGAACTGCATCATCCTTGGAAGTTCACTCTTCACCTCATGAACCTTCTCTGGGCTGAGTTGCCGCAATCGCCCCGCCACCGTACCACAATAGTGCCTCCGCGGCGCCGTCACAGCTTTGGCTTTGCTTCTGAGCCTACAAGGTTGTTTCTGAACTATTCCTGCTATCACTAAGCCATTAGTGGTCATAGCCGTGAATCTCACACAATCTCCACTGAACATAACATCTCCACGGAACCCATAGGTCCCATTCGGTAGCATTATTCACACATTGGACGCCAAATTGGCTGCCTAATCCAAGAATGCGGGCTATGTAGCTACGTTGGCACTATAGTTCACGGGAAAGCGCAGAATACTTGGGAACACTACACTTGTCTAGTATTTAACCGGCTACGTAACAATGCCACAACTACAGAGCATCAAACAGAACTGAGATCAGGGGTGGTAGTGAATGGGGTGTTAAACGCGAGCAAACCGCCACCTCCTGCCCGGCTACGAGCCGCGACATAGGTGCAACGGTTTGTTGCCTGTTTAACGAAAGCTGCCCTCTGCTTACACATACATTATGCGTGACCTTCGTCCGTATAAGTATTTTCTACACTTGGACACGAATTTTATTCATTAGGAAGAGCTTTCAAAGGAAACTTCGTAATACTTCGCTTGTTCGAAACACGATCAGAACGTAATTTTTTAAATTTTCCTTGGAAATCCTAATTCTCGTAATTTTTTATGAGCTCCGTGAGTTTTTAGGACCACTCTTGAAAAGACATGTCAGGTTAATCATTAGCCTCAATCAATCAAGTGCGTGTGATCTGACAAAAGTTTGCATTTTTAGTTACCTTGTTAACGTTCTATTTTTTCAAACAAAAGTTTTTTTTGAAAAACAAAAAATTTCTGCAAAGGAAATTTCGAGCGAACGAAAATTTGAAAATTTCTGGATGAATTATTCACAAGTTGTTCTTGGGAAGTTAACGCTAGGTGCGAAAAAGACATTCCAAAACTCGTCGAGTAATGCATAAATTCAAAGAATGTCCTGCATTCAACTGAAATGGATAGTTAAAAACTTGTAAGAATGATGATAAACTAGATAGTCTATTTTCGTTCTTATAAAAGAATTCAAGTGTTTTTTTTTGGAAGGGTTCAACTGAAGTCTGGCGTCCGAGATTGGGGTAATGGTGTGGTTTCTGTCATTGATGGAGTTGAATTTGTGAAGTACTTGCCGTTTTCTCAAAATAAAACTAATCCCCCGCTCGCAGTTAGTGCTGAGAATATATAGAAACACTCTTACACACTCATATGCGCATCATGCAAGGAAAAGATTTTGTGCACATATTTCAAAATAAGAATTTGAAACAATTCGAGTGGCTCTACAAATGCACCAAAGCAAGTGAGTCGCGGACCCTCAAAAAAAGACGCCACGATGGCACTGATCTGGCAACGGAAAAGGAGTATTCGAATCTTGCAGAAAAAAGAGAACAAATACAGTTGATTTTAGAAACAAGTTCGCAATTCTTTCCCACAAAAGTCGCCCGATACGCTCCGACTAATGCTGATCAAACACAAGCATCAAATCACTTGAAAATCAGTCGCTTGGAAAATTTTCACTTTTTTGCACTAAAAAAGTTGTGGAAACCTGTTCAAAACGCGAGCAAGCAAATAAATTACTATACACTCCTCATAGTCTGTTCTATGCAATAAATTATGAAAATGAAACTAACCTGATAACAGCGAAGAGATTGAATTTCGGGAAAAAAATAAACAAAAGCGGGAGAAGTGTCGGCGCTCGCCAGAAAAATCAACAGCTGATTGGGAGGGATTGATTAGTGCCACCAAAGAAGACGGCCAACGCGTTTCAGCTATGATCCTGCTTTGTATTTGATCCCTCATCTCCCGTTTCCCTGGCGGAAGCCGTTAAAGACTATCCCTTGAAACACCTTTCAGTTTTAAAGATAGGCTGATGTCCTGAATCAAAATGGCTAACAGTGCTATCAAACTTCCTCAACCCTCTGCATTAATTAAACTTGTACTTGCCCTCAGTATAGATTGTCACAACTGTTCCTACTGTATCTTGCTAATCACATTCAAAAACTCATCCGGAGGAGTTCTTCGGTAACCGCCAGTTCCTCTTGCATTTCAGCACTATTTCCGTGCTGTCTGCGAGAGTGTCTTAAACGCGAACAGCGAAGAGAATGAATTTCGGGAAAAAATAAACAAAAGCGGGAGAAGTGTCGGCGCTCGCCAAAAAATCAACAGCTGATTGGGAGGGATTGATTAGTGCCACCAAAGAAGACGGCCAACGCGTTTCAGCTATGATCCCTGCTTTGTATTTGATCCTTCATCTCCCGTTTCCCTGGCGGAAGCCGTTAAAAGACTATCCCTTGAAACACGTTGGCACTATAGTTCACGGGAAAGCGCAGAATACTTGGGAACACTACACTTGTCTAGTATTTAACCGGCTACGTAACAATGCCACAACTACAGAGCATCAAACAGAACTGAGATCAGGGGTGGTAGTGAATGGGGTGTTAAACGCGAGCAAACCGCCACCTCCTGCCCGGCTACGAGCCGCGACATAGGTGCAACGGTTTGTTGCCTGTTTAACGAAAGCTGACCTCTGCTTACACATACATTATGCGTGACCTTCGTCCGTATAAGTATTTTCTACACTTGGACACGAATTTTATTCATTAGGAAGAGCTTTCAAAGGAAACTTCGTAATACTTCGCTTGTTCGAAACACGATCAGAACGTAATTTTTTAAATTTTCCTTGGAAATCCTAATTCTCGTAATTTTTTATGAGCTCCGTGAGTTTTTAGGACCACTCTTGAAAAGACATGTCAGGTTAATCATTAGCCTCAATCAATCAAATGCGTGTGATCTGACAAAAGTTTGCATTTTTAGTTACTTTGTTAACGTTCTATTTTTTCAAACAAAAGTCTTTTTGAAAAACAAAAAATTTCTGCAAAGGAAATTTCGAGCGAACGAAAATTTGAAAATTTCTGGATGAATTATTTACAAGTTGTTCTTGGGAAGTTAACGCTAGGTGCGAAAAAGACATTCCAAAACTCGTCGAGTAATGCATAAATTCAAAGAATGTCCTGCATTCAACTGAAATGGATAGATAAAAACTTATAAGAATGATGATAAACTGTCTATTTTCGTTCTTATTTAAAAAATTCAAGTGTTTTTTTTTTGGAAGCATGCAACTGAAGTCTGGCGTCCGAGATTGGGGTAATGGTGTGGTTTCTGTCATTGATGCAGTTGAATTTGTGAAGTGCTTGCCGTCTTCTCAAAATAAAACTAATCCCCCGCTCGCAGTTAGTGCTGAGAATATATAGAAACACTCTTACACACTCATATGCGCATCATGCAAGGAAAAGATTTTGTGCACATATTTCAAAATAAGAATTTGAAACAATTCGAGTGGCTCTACAAATGCACCAAAGCAAGTGAGTCGCGGACCCTCAAAAAAAGAGGCCACGATGGCACTGATCTGGCAACGGAAAAGGAGTATTCGAATCTTGCAGAAAAAAGAGAACAAATACAGTTGATTTTAGAAACAAGTTCGCAATTCTTTCCCACAAAACTCGCCCGATACGCTCCGACTAATGCTGATTAAACACAAGCATCAAATCACTTGAAAATCAGTCGCTTGGAAAATTTTCACTTTTTTGCACTAAAAAAGTTGTGGAAACCTGTTCAAAACGCGAGCAAGCAAATAAATTACTATACACTCCTCATAGTCTGTTCTATGCAATAAATTATGAAAATGAAACTAACCTGATAACAGCGAAGAGAATGAATCTCGGGAAAAAATAAACAAAAGCGGGAGAAGTGTCGGCGCTCGCCAAAAAATCAACAGCTGATTGGGAGGGATTGATTAGTGCCACCAAAGAAGACGGCCAACGCGTTTCAGCTATGATCCCTGCTTTGTATTTGATCCCTCATCTCCCGTTTCCCTGGCGGAAGCCGTTAAAAGACTATCCCTTGAAACACCTTTCAGTTTTAAAGATAGGCTGATGTCCTGAATCAAAATGGCTAACAGTGCTATCAAACTTCCTCAACCCTCTGCATTAATTAAACTTGTACTTGCCCTCAGTATAGATTGTCACAACTGTTCCTGCTGTATCTTGCTAATCACATTCAAAAACTCATCCGGAGGAGTTCTTCGTTAACCGCCAGTTCCTCTTGCATTTCAGCACTATTTCCGTGCTGTCTGCGAGAGTGTCTTAAACGCGAACTTACCGCGAGGATGCCACATGTCGGAATTCTAGATAAAAAACAGACCTGAAAACGTTTTGAAATCGCTATTTTTCGTAACAAAGGTTACAATTGTCGCTTTTTCGAGGCGTTTTCATTGAAAGTGTATCGAATGCCTACCGCTGAGGGATGTTAGGGTGAAACTTGAGCGAATTCTCTCCCAAATATTAGGAGTCCTGCTCAGATTCTGTTGTGGTTAAACTCGCGTTTAACGCGAACTTAACGCCTATTAATTCGCGTTTAACACCCCCACTTACTACCACCTCAGTATTTTCCAAAGACTTACAGGAACAGTACACCCAGAAAATTGTTTCTCAGTTCTCATGCTTATATTGGAGACGGTCACACGCTGATCACAGTGATATCTTCGAAACCGTTCAAGACCCCTACGAAAGGAGTTATGTCTTCTCAAAAAAAGCCTGTTATTTGAGGGCGAAAAATTCGCGGACGAGTTGTCCTATTCCTGTATTTACTTTCATTCGCAATCGTTGCACGAGAGCGAGCCAGGATTATGAGAAAGACATGTAGTGGACTCAAGCACGTAGACTCGGTTAAAATTCATCCATCCACCAGCCGATATCGAGGTCGAAAATCAGAAAAGGGGTCGGGCCTGTGTTGGTGAGTGAAAAGGGTCGGGCCTGTGGTGGTCGCTTATATCTCTCTTATTTGGAGGAATTGAAATCTCGCACTTGGCAAGTGTTTACAGGAGGGGTCTACAACAAAATCAAATGAAAATCAGAAAATTCATGTCTGGTGGTGTACTGTTCCTTTAAGCATTGTCATCATACCACGCAGCGGTGGTAGCGGCGCAGTTCATGGCCAGCTTGCCGTGGTGATCATCATCGGAGTGAAGTTGGGAAAAGACCTTTCCTTTAGAGCGTCGCATGGATAACATCGCCTTAAAAATTGAGTCATAAAAGTAGACAACCATGTACAACCGATTTTCCTCAGCAGAAAAAAAACTCACAAAATATGATAAGTTTCATCGTGGATGATGGAATTCCAACTTTTGTGAGTCCCTTCGTTCTTGGGATTGGATTCGAGCTCTGCTGCTTGTTTTCGAACGGCGATCATTTTTATTAGTGAGCCTCTGAAGGGAAACATAATGCGAATATTTCCGAAGAGTTAAGAGTACACAAAGGGAAGCCAAGGAAATCGTACTTACTAATTAGCTTTTGACGCCTTCTGGGAACGGAATCAAATCACCCCTTATTATCGTAGCTGTTGTAAACTTAGTTTTACATTGCGGCAAAAGCTAAACAGTCGAAATCATCTTTTTCACTTCTTCACAAAGATAGCGTTTTCTTATTACCTGACCTATGATATTCGTAAGTGATTTGTGCGTCGTTTATTCCCCGCTTATACCCTCTGTCCATGAACTGCTCTCTTCAAGTAAAAATTATAGAAAACCTGTGAGCGTTTCCCCTTTCTTCCGTTCCTACAGAACCATCGAGATAGTTTCTCACAGGGGTGGTATAACTATTTGCTGGTGGTGCAATCAAAACTTGTCGCTACCGATGGAGCATTTTTCTGTAAGACACTCGGTTTTTAACAAAAATAGCGACAAGTCACATACTGTGAGAGAGTGAACTAACCGTCCCGACAACGACACTCCTTAATATTGTCTCCCAATCATCTTTAAGCTACCACCTCGAAAAATCAGAAGAAAATATTCATTATGATGAAGTCGAAGCAAAAAAAAACGAGATCGAAACAAGAGCTGACAAACGAAAAAAAACATGCAAGTTTGAAACAAGAGCTTACAAAATAACCGAAGCCTTCTAGATCGACAAAGCTTTCTAGATCATATTCTTAGACAGCAATTTACATTCCTTGTTTCGAACTTCACTCGATAACTCGTCAGGGAATTTTATTGCACAATGAACATCAATGAGTTTGAATTTGTGGACGTTATGACACATAATAATCGCAGAAGAATCGAAATAGGAACAAATGGATAAGAAGCATGGAAATCTTGGTAGAATGGATTTGTAAATGCCATGACTGGTTTCAGCGGCTCCGTGATTTTGCTGCAGAGACTCCGCAGTAGTACCGCAATCGTTGCGGCACTAGAGCGGATCGAACGAAGAGAATGTGTCTGACGTAAAAATAAAGAAAACGAACTATGTGTACCTGTGGGCGGGAACCATAACGAAAAAAGTCAAAAATTCTCACAACATCTTGATTTCAGGATCTTCTAATGAAGTCAAATCTAGAGGGGAAGAAAGAAAAGCTACTGTGTCTGGAACTTGTTGAAAAGAAGCAAAAAGACCCCGGTACGTTCTACCAATATATGGATATTTCTTAATTTTGCGTATTTCAAAAAATTGGCAACGTGGGAAATCAGGAACAGGTGCACTTAGAAGCCGCGAAAACAGTTCACTAAACTTGTGGGAGATTTTTGAAGTTCAAGAGCGCTATTTCAGTGTGGAACAGTAACATGGGTTCATTCCCATTTCCGCAACCAGCAGACCAGGCGTGATTGCACACTACCTCGGGATTTGAGGCCACTGAAAACCCTAAAGGGCTAGATTCCAGATTAGTTAGTCCACCCTAGAAGGTTGAATTTTATTTCGAAGTAAAACTGCGTTAAGCGTAAACGGATTGCCATGCACGGCTATCTTTCGTGAACAAGTATTCTTTGTTCCAGAGGGAAATTTTAATTCGTTTATCGAGCGCGTATGCTGCGTGATCTTGTCCCCCACACTTTCTCAGGCTCCGTCCATACGTGGCGAGAGCGTGCGATTACGCAAAATCGATGGTCATCGTGGGTACACGATTCGCTAGCCGCTCACAGGCGCTACTCGCGCGCCCTCTCCCGCTCGCTCTCGCGCGCTTACGCCAGCACCACGAAGCAAGCAGCAAGTTTCAAGCTTACTGCTCCATTATTAAAGCAGGTAGAATTAAACCTGTATCAAAACTGCTGCCCTTGTTTTCCACAATCTCACCACGCAAGTCGAAAACGGTGGAAAATCATCAACCGTTGCGCCGACTCGAGCGATTGATCACCCGATCAAACGTTTTCAATCGAATGAACACGAGGTGGAGGGGTGTTTTCGTGTGTTCGTTGCGGGCGGCGTAGAGGAGCGTCGAGAGGCGCACAGCAGCGGGAGCGCTCGCTCTCGCGACGTATGGACGCTGCTTCACTGTCCCTCCCCTTGCTCTGTTTCGAAATATTGTGTCAGCAAGGAACCTGCTGACTAGAAGTCTCGAAATCGCAGATCATAATGCTCGAAATATTGTCGGAAACTCTAGGATATCGGAGTTATCGATAACGGAAAAGGACTGTTCTTTTTAAAAGCATCCATATCGGAACAGTATTCCTACTGGAAGAAGGTACTCGACTTCCTGAAAATCGGTGGCATATGCGGTGTATTGGTGTCGAATGAGCAATTTTCCGATGGGAATATAGTTCACTACGGATGTTTATCAGTCCCAAAGAGAAGAAAATAGCGATTAAGACGCTGTTCCGAAAATATTGATAGTTTTGGAAGGAGTTTCGGCTCTTCGGATTCAACTAACCGCCGAACAAATCATCAAAGTGAGCGCCTACCTGTACCAAGATGAGGTTTTCCGGTAGACGTGAAAATCCCGACATGACCTTCGGACAAGAGTGGGTCTCGGATCACGGCGTTTAAGAGCGACGACGTGACTGCAGTAGAAAATTCCCACACTACCCGTCAGGAGTCACTGCCCTGCCAGCACTATTGACACTATTGACTTCAATTGTCGACTCCATCTTGCGAACAGTGAACGATGGGCTAGAGGCTGTGAAAAGTGCAAATTCGACTGACTCTATTGAAGGAGTCATCGAGCCGGAAACGATCGTAACGTTGACGACTTTGAGCGCACCGTCAAATCTGTACTCCAACTTGCGAAGGTGTACCGCGAAGCTAAGGACGGACACTATGAGTTGATCCTGCCGGAGCAGTCTTCCGAACAAATTTGTTTGAAAAAGCTACACAAAACTAGTTAGATACTGGGTGGAAAACCTGCCAGGTGATGAATGCCTTCGATACCTTAACGCTTTCACAAGTGCCAGCACATGGCGTCCATCGTTTCAGAATATGGTGGCATTCCCTTCGCTACACGAAAAAAGCCCCAAAAAATGGGTTGGGAAGTGACCGAGAAGAATAAACCTGATCAAGTCGTTGCCACTCTGTCGAGTGGAGGACGGTGAGGCTTCCCCTCCAAAGAGGACGTTTCATCGTTCCCCTCTAATTAATCACTACGAAATGTTCTAATAGAGACCTAGAGAATTTTTATCAACGTAAGATTCTTGCCCCATCCCATCGATCACGACGAAAGCGAAAAGAAAGCCGCAACGTATACGGTGTTGTCAATTGCACCGTCTCGAGGAGGTATCGCATTAGCGATTTGGGGCTGCTGAGCTCTTTCTCAAAGGCCGAGTCTAACCTCGGATCCGTTCTTCTGTTTTACTGTCCATCTCGGAAACGGCCCTGCGCTGACTTCGATGATGTCTCTGAAGTGGTACCAGACCCTCTGGGAACGACGGTATGACCTCTTGAAAATTGCTTGAAACTGAGCGGGGTAAGCATGATGGACGAAATTTCCGAGGCTTACAACTTCCGCTATTTGGAACAGATTTTCGCAATCGGACTCAAATGAAGAGAGAGGCTGAGAATGAAGGAAAGTATGGGGCTATCGATAGAAAGTCATCGCTCATCTCACCACTGTTGACCTCGAAAAATCGTCAAATGGGCGCGTCGAGTCTGCTTTCCGCTGTGGGTCCGCTAGAGTGGCTTCTTGATGCATCTCGTTTATTCGGAGGAATTGAGACTCATCAAGGCTACAGGCCTGAGACAACTCGTTCACTACATTTTCACTCTCAGAAAATTGGCTTTTTTGAAGAGCCAAAACTATATTTGTAGGGGGTCTTGAACGCAGTCAGGGATACCATAGTGAACAGTGTATGATGTTCTCCAAGATGAGCATAACACCTCAAGAATAATTTTCTGGGTGTCCTGCGCATTCAAGAACTGTTTAGGGTGTCTCTGTTCGGATTTCAGAGAAGATGAGAAGGGTTTCTGTGACCTCATGTGGTATTTTTTGCCCTTAGCTTAGCTTTGTGGGTACAAAAAGTTGTCGAAAGCAGCGACGCCATCCGGAAGACATGTATTTACTTGAGAATAGGGAAAGATGAAACAAGGGAACCTTCCCCATTACTCCAGTCGGGAATTTCCCTTTGCCTCCGTCTAACTCGTTGGAAATTCTCCAGCTGTAGCTAGGGAAACTCCGTCGCTCTTCTCGGTACGGTTCCTGTAAGAGTTGGTTGAAAGTACGCCTTGACCAACCCGCTCGATACGTGTGAAAAACATGGACTATGGAGGTTGTAAAAAACACCCGGTGTGGCCAGCTGTGGCTGGCTGCGGTCAGTATGTATGAATTACGTGGAACGATATCATGGATATCATTCATTCCTTACCTTATATCATGTGAACATCGATCGGGTCAGCCACATCGGGTATTTTTTCCACCTCACCTCATTCATGGCTTTCATGATTATAGACCGAGATGGCTACGCCGATCGGTCAATACCGAGGCCAGACCTTCCCATCACCATGCTATCAGGGCTGGGATTCATGGGCTCATACCAGGGGCTACGGCTAGGTCTGCCTGTAGGCAATACGTGCTATCTCTCCCACTGACCCGACTGTAGCCCATGGTTGGCCGTTGGTGGATCCCAGTCCAGACATTTGAAAGAAAGAAAGTCGATGAACTCTGGAGCGGGTATTGGGGGTTTGTGAGGAACACGCTTGCAGTACTGTCTAATCAATTTATACGGAACGAAGTTGAGATTTACTCGCTGGTGAAGAGAGGATGGTGTCCAGACCATCAGACTTTCCTTCCCAACCATAAGAATGATTTTGCCACCGAGCGCGTCCCGGTAGTAGTAGGTGTTGCAGTCTCAGCGATCATCATCAGGACTCAGATTATGCCCACCGACATCCTGCACGATGAGACGGCCCCTTTATGTCCACGGTCCATAATATACTGCGTACCGTTGTTGCGAGGGTGAGAAAGAATACAAATTGATAAATACTAACGATGAATATTTTCCCATTCTTTCAAATATGGCACACACATTATAATTGTTATGTTTCAGATCTCGATCCCCAAAGTTTTCTCGCTGGTAAGAAACTGGTTTCTTCTACAATATGCTTTTATCGTTGACTTTTTTTTCAAGAGAACACGGGGCCCTTACAAGGGGATGTGAAGACTTGGTAGTCGGAACCACCAAATGCAGTTGCTGCCTTATAATCAATACTCCAATGTTTTCGTAGACGTCCCATTCCTGCTGTCCTAGTTTTAGTGAAAACAGTGACGAACCATTCTTCAGTTGATTCTTATGATTATGGGAACGGCAAATGCTTCACGATTCAGCACTGGTTGCCAGACGAAGATGGCTCAGGGGTTCAGAAAGCCAGTTCCTAGCAGTAGGCTGCTGAGTTCAGACCCTAATTTTTTTCAAAGTTCAAAAAATTTGGCTGTGGTGCTTCTCAGGACCAACACTCGTGAACTTGTAGCGATACCTGTATTATTCTTATCACCACTATGACCCCTTCATAGTCGGCCTGAAGCCGGAATGCGCCATACTCTACCGTTCCGAGTGATCCAGCGCCATCCCCCCTCCCTAGTGGTCGGCCGTATGTGTATCGATTAGGCTCGCGCACTCGAGCGCACAGAGGACGGCGCACGACGGGCACATCGGGGGGAACTCGACCAATGTATTGCTAACGTATCGACCGGTACGTACACGAACGGGACAGGACGCAGCGGGTGGGTGCAGTCCGGACGCATCGGTGGGGTTTTTAGACCTGAGTGCGAAATGCATTCCATATGTATCGAACAGGCTGGCTACAACTCATCGGCCGACTATGACGGGGGCCTATGGGATAATCGCCGTCAATTGTTCAGCTCACTGCGTGCCGCTGAAGTCCCGTAAAATTGTGTTCGACTGATTGAGGAATTGAGCAAGGGAACAATTACAGGAGTTCGTACACCTGGCGGATTACCGAAGTTTTGAAGTGAAACTCAATTCTACTCACCCCATTAGCTGGCGGCTGACTGGGAGGATAAGCTTGCAACCTGTATACTGCTGTGGTTGCCATAGGAACTTTAGCCGCTTCCATTCGGTGCAAAAAGCCGCGATAATTTAGGCATTAACAACACTGCGTTGTTGAGATTTCAGATCCGCCTACACTTGCTTCAACCACATCTCCTTCGAGATTGTTCTCTCGGCCATCCCCAGTGCTAGGCGCATTCTCCATAACAAACGGTGCGGCAGTCGCGTGGTTTCCATTCTGCATACGTGTCCAAACCAACGCAACCTTTTCAACCGTATTTGTTCTTCGCAGCTTTCTTAAATAACTTAGTTGCGGATGCGATATCTTCATGTTGTTCCAAGAATTTGAAGCAAACACCGCAGTTGGAAGACCTCTAGCTTGCCGAGACAACGCACCAGTATTGATGACTAATCAATGTGTTCGACTTTGCGCGGCCGTTCGCTGAGTGTTCAGAAGCTGTCAAAGGGTGTCGTTTGAGGTGTAGGGCACGATCTATGACACCTTTCCTCGATACCTTGATGGTCAATCTTCATCGGCGGTCTTTTTGATGTGGAGCACACTCGCAATCCTCTTTAGGTTTTTTTTTCTGGAAAAAGCAGCAGTCATTAGAAATAGTAAGCCTTTTTGCCCTAATGGTTTGGTGGAAATGTCCGCCCAATGCGTCACAAGTTGCCCTAGGGTACGTTTTTCGTCAAACGAGTACCAGTTTGTCATTATGGTATACCATCCATCATGGTACCCGGCCCAGTACATGCCATGTCTATCTGTGCCTAGCAGGCTAAGTATGGGACACTGCATGTCAGATAATAGACTCCTTCCGCAGATCTTGGCTTCTCAGTGGGCAACAGATGTTCCTGTAGTGTGGGCCCAAGACCGGGAACCTCGGCACAGAGCAGGGAGCACGGTGGAGTGAAACAAGTGAGGTTTCAGCTTGTCAATCCTGTACTTCTTTAAATCATTGCTGCCCACGGTGTCCTTATTTGAAGGTCGATCTCCTTCGACAGGTGATTTCTCATACTGACTTCTTGTCCGAAGTAGAAACAGCGAACACTCCACTTCGTTTCCTTCACGGTAAATTGGTCCGTTGTCAAACCACTGGCTAGCCAACGTTTGAGTGCCCTTGTTCACTACTAATCCAGTCGCACCGACCAAGTCATTCAACCCATTCAGTCGTAGCTAAATAACATTAGGCCCACTGTGCGTTTGTACTGTTCACTCATACTTTTCAATTTTACTATTTCTCGGACAGCTTAAAGGCAGTGTTCACGATAATCTTCAATTTCGAGATTATTCGCTACATTGATTCAGTGGCCCCCGGGTAGAACTAAAATGACGTAGAAATTGAGAAAAACGCACCAGAAGTACACGAAATCCTTAAGTATCACCCCGCCTCTTAAGTATCAGAGGAACTGTTTGTTGTGACAATAAAATCTTTTGTGGACCCGGCCTCGGCAATTCTCTACTCTCTATTGTTCCGTTCTTCCTTAGGGCCCTAACTAAGCCTGGTTTGCATAAAATATTCTTCTGTTCTCGATTGACCCAATTTTCCACCGTTGAGAACCACCATTAACAAGTTCACCCAACTGGACAATTAGTCCATGTTATAGAATAATGTCGCTGAAATACGACGTTTTAAGGCGTCTCTCGCCGTTTCTTCGTAATTTTGGTAACACTTGGAGGCCAACGCATTCTTCTATGTGAAAAACTCGGGGATGAAAATCATCGTGAACACTGCCTTTAAATGGGTCTTCTACGACAACCTTGACTGCAGTAGAGCTGAAAAGTAAGACTGCAATTATAGCTCTTAAAACTAGCTTGGCTATCACCTTCTTAGTGTGTGGCAGAGTTGTAATCTGGCATAAAAGGTATAAGAGGCATATAACTTCTTTGACAATGACTACGCATCGCTGACGGTTGTTCTGTTTCTCTGTATGTGGTAATGAATAATGGCTCCGTCGCCGTCGCAGACAACACCGATTGATTGTCCTGTCACTAAAATATTGCAGCATTTGCTCAGACAGTAGGGGTAGTACGTCGACACAATGGGGTTATGTTCCAGGGTAAGCGTCCAATGCAACCCCTCTTTGTGAGCAAGAGCTGCTGCTAATGGACAAAGTAAGCTGGGTTTCAGCCTCTTGTTATCGACAGCCTGTTCTGCAAACGGAGAAAGAGTTTGGACTACCACCCACTTTAGCGGTTTTTGGTATGATCCTTTTCAAGGCCAGCAGCAAGGGGGCCGACCTCTTCACGGTCCGCAACGAGGATGCTCTCCTCGCGATAGACCATGAAAACGATCCACTCAGCGTCCAAAATTGACGTCTCGAAAGTAATGCAGGGTCACCTTTTTGAACCGGCCTCAAACGGCCAACTGCCCCCTCAGTGAGACCGGTCGCCTTGCATACCAGCAACCGTCGTACAAGAGGATGCTGTACACTAGGAGAAGGTGCCGACAATCTCACGCCTGACACGGTGAACAAAGGGGTTGTATCCTAGCACAAACAGCAGGAGCTCCTGCTATTAGCAGTAGCTACAGCAGGAGTGCAGCTTATCCCTTTGTACCGGAGTGCAGCCCCTATTGTGCCGACGTACTACTGTCTGAGTGCGTACTTCTTGCATGACCTCTGCCAGTCATAATGAATCCGTCCGCTGCTGCGGTCCAATTAAAACCAACTTCTCTAATTTTTTAGAACGGGATGCTATGAGAACAAAATCAAGCCGTGAATGTGATGTGTTCAGGTAATTTTGCAGGCTCGAATTCTTCAGCAGTTATTCAGTTTGTTGAGAATGCAATCGTCATCAATGCTAGACTTTGAGAATCGAATGCATTTCAGTTCCGCTTCCCTTGGAACTCTTCTTGCCTGTATAGTCACGCTCTTCTCCGTACGCTAGATAGAGCGATCCATGAAGTTAGAAGATTTCTCAAAACCGTGATTAACTCCTGTCAGTAAGCGGTCTTATTCCAGAAGTTGCGCACTGAAAATTTCAAATGTACAGCAAAATTTGCATGAAATAATGCGAGAACGGCTGATGTCGTCCTTCGTCCGTGCCTCCCACGTTGATGATCACCAAATTGCAAGATGTCGAGACGAAATTTTTCTGTGTACATATTTCAAGTGTGTCCAAATGAGACTAGCAGACTATGCGGCCGGAGTGCGTGTCGAGCGGCCGTCGCGTGTGCCGCTCTCGAACAAGCGTTCGAACGGCTGCCACTCCTCCCCCACGTCTACACAGCACATTGATCTTTGCAGTTGGTCTGGTACCAGTCGCTGCTAGCCCCCTTCTAATCAATTAATGCTAAGGGAAGACTCGTCATCGTCTGGCATGCTCGTCCGGGAGCGGCACACTCGACGGCCGCATGGTTCGACACTCTCTTTCGGAAACACTTCACGTAAATTTCTTAGAATCATTATGATTACAAGTTATCACAAGGTAGCTGAGTTGAACGCAAAACTCAGATGTCAGGCAGGACTCGAACCTGCATTGCACGCTTTCCGGGCGAGAGTGTTACCATTACACCACCGACACCCCGTTCTGCATCACTCAGCTATTCGCACATGAATTGTGTAGGCACAACAGCAATCACTTGATGACGGGTATGATCTGGTAAGCACAAATCGGCATTAAGCCCAGTTAAGCTGAGGCCTGACAGAATTTTGATGTTTCTGAATATTTGATGCCTTATTATGGCATGGTATATGATCACAAGTTATCGCAAGGTAGCTGAGTTGAACGCAAAGCTCAGATGTCAGGCAGGACTCGAACCTCTCTCAGTTCTGCGAATTTCTGACTTTTATAGAACGCAGGCAGGTCTGGGTCTTTCTTGTGGCAGGATTAACCCCACGTTTCAAGGAGAGCTTCGAGCTGCATGGTGTTCAGGTCCAGCGTTATCGAAGATCTTCCATGCAGCGCTTCGGAACGAAGTGTTCCATGTTCCATGCACAGCGACGAAAACACACAGGAACTCGATAGAAGAAGCATCTTGCTCGGAGAAGCATCATGAAACCGCCAGAACCCAATTCACTCACTTGAACGTGAGCACGAATTTGAACCATTGTCACTCCTGAGTCGCATTCAATCAAAACCCTCTAAAATTTGAGGAAGGATTCCAATTGTTCTTTGCTGAAGAAAAATATTTTTCTCGATGGAGCTGACTCAAACCGATACAGGTTGGTGCTGCTTCCCAGAGTTGTGAAATGAACTTCGTGAAGTACCAACAGGTCTTGTGAGGTCGTTCTGCACCGCTTTTCCACTATAGGAGATGTAAGACCATCAGGACGCTCCCTTGTCGACCTGGAGTACGCCGACGACATTGTGTTATTCGCTGAAAACAACGCAAAACTGCGAAGGATTGTGAACCTCGTTTCCAAGTATGCCGCAGCCTATGGAATTCGTCTTCGTCCCGACAAATGCAAGCAGATGTGGGTCTCTCAGAGGCCTTCAACGGGAGTTCGTGTAGACGGAAAACGTATCGAACTGGTGGACGAATTCTGTTATTTGGGCTGTTTGATGAAGATCGATGGTAGTTATGCAGCGGATATTCGACAAGGATGTGCGAAAGCTACGTCTGCATTTAATTCTCTAACCAAGTGTTTCTGGTCTACCACCATCGCGAAGGAAGTCAAGTTACGCGTCTACCTATCCGCTATTCGCCCTATCATGATGTACGGATCGGAGACGTGGGCAGCACCGAAGACGCAGATGGAAATGTTGGATTGCACGGAGAGGAAGCTTTTTAGGCATTTGCTTGGATATTTCTGGCCGCGTGTATGCCATAACGAAGACCTTTACAAGGAAATCGACGCAGTACATCAACGCTTTACACGAGTGAGGTGCCAGCATCTCCTAACGCCATCTCAAGCAGCAATGGAAAGTCGACTTCGACTGGATCGTCTCGTACAACACGCTTTAAAAATGTTCCCAAATCCTGATTGAAAAAAGCCACCTGGACGTAGGCGAAAATTCTTTCTGGACATATGTGGTTAAAGAGGGTTTGAAGTCACTTGGCATCGAGAGACAGTTCAGGCGCAATGTTCCGTTTCGCAGGAAATGGAATAGTGACAGCTGGATGGAATGTGTTCAAATTGTGGCTGAATACCGTGAAAAATGGACACGGCTGACTACTAGAACGGCACACCTCGGTGACGATGCGGAATGACCGCGTCAGGCGAAAGCCAACCGATTAAGTCAAGTAAGTCAAGGGTTTTTGTATGCCCAGGACAGCTTCAGCACCCACTTCTGCCGCCGTATCATGTCGTAGATCGAGACGGCAATTTTCGCTCCTACTCTTTGCTCATTCTAAACTTAAACTCCATAAAAAAACCTGTATGGTACCACAGCTGAACAAAATCATGCAAATGGAAGGTGGTACAGCAACTTGAAAGAGCTCAAGCTCGCATTTTTCGATGACTGGAGCAGTCACGATGAAACCCTGCTCAAAAAAAAATTCACTGCCTAGCTATTAGAATATTTGATGATTTTCTTCTCAATGATAGTTTCACCTCATTTTGAAATGGTATTGAAGATAGTTTTCCAATATTCGAAACTAAAATGTAGTTTTTCGTAAGTGTTCGTGTAATTGTGGAACGGTCGAAACTGATGTTCATGTTCTGTAGGTGTGTAAAGTATAACCAAAAAAGCTGATCATAAAAGAAACTACGGTTTTCGGGGTCGTAGAAAAAAATTTTGTCAGTTCGGGTTTGTGGGGCCACTCAAATGTAAAATGATCGCTAGAGTTTGAGTTTGTACAAAAAAGTTTCAGATATCATTTCTAGCTCGCTGTCCATATCGGTGGGCAGCTGCAGACTGTATTTGCATACTGTATGGCAATATGAAACTGCCCTTGCAATCTTTTCTGTTAAAGCTTCAACACAAGCAATAATTATACCTTCGAATAATCCTTCTTATCAAAATTTTATTGCTATTTTCAAATCCGAAAAACATTGAATTCGAGCGGAGTAATAGAAGAAGCGCGACAAAGCGTCCATGCATTCCGAATAAAACCTACGAGCGACATTGCATGGTTCGTGTCCTATCTCTAGGGAACCGCGTTGCAGCTATAATCTCGCTATGTTGGTAGCGGAGCGGTTGTTCGTCCATTTCTACCATTGTGCTTCATAAAGAAACAATCGCTCGCCTTTTATGATCAAGCCATTACAGCAGCGTCACGACTTCCCCCATCCAGAGATTGGCGATACCTGGAATCGAACTCAAAATGGGTCACGAGGTTTCTATAGATTTTAGGATCAGGCGCAACTTCTGGGACACTTTTCACTGTTTGAAAAATTTGAGATAATTCCGTCAATGTTTCCAGAATTGTATGTCAAGAATTGTGTGGTGATGTATGCTACTGATTAGTATAAAAGACTAACAACGCGTTTTCAACTTTTTTGACCAACTGTCAGTAGAACTCAAATGCCTGGCTACTAGTAAACCGAAATCTTCTACAATAGACATATCATTCCTGTAGGTTTCTCGAATGCCAGGAAAAAAAAATAATGATTGTAGTAATCCATGCAAAACTACGAGTTTTAAGTCGCGAGCTGACGTTTGAAACTCGCAGAATGAACTTATTGAAACCGGGTCCACACACGCATCATCATGCGAGGTGTTGCGTTTCTTTGCAAACTCCCTCACTCTAAGTTGTTGAACCCGCAGCCCTTTTAACCATAGCGGTGATCACTGGCATTGCACCGAGATTGCACTTTACCTTGGTGATGTTTTCATTGTAGGTGTCTCCCATTGCGAGCACAGCATTGTGTTTCTGGCCACAGCAGAGGCTCAAGTTAGTAGTTAACGTCATAGCACCTACTTAAAAGCTTAAATTGATAGAGAAATGAAGCATTGAAAATTGTACACTCAAGGCGTTTATAATAGTGGTTGGTCAATCGGAACTCAAAACTCAATTCCTACATACTTGTATAAGACATGTGAAAGAATCTATTTAAGTCGTACCTCATTCGAGAAAATTCGATCGGCCTTCTGGACTACAATAAAAGGACCTCAGTAACTACACGCCTATTCATTTTCCTCAACGTTCTTCGACGGATTCTATATGTTGTATTAATATGATTGCTGTTAATCCTTGCCGCAATTTTCGTCTCTCAATTCTTGTGTCAAACTTACTGTTGCCTATTTCTTGTCAGCGCCTACTACCCTCGCACAACAGCAGGACTTTCTAAGCTCTGATTTTTTCTAGCGTTTGAATGACCGCATAAGCAAAAGTTTTTGTTGATTCGAAAAAAGTTTTCTCACCCATCCGAAAAAAATCATGCTTCTCCTGATAACTTGGGCATAGCAAAATTAATCTTTTTTTTTGCACACTTCGAGTACTGGTACTTTATCAAATCGAACTAGTAAGGTCATAACTCCAATGAAAAGTGCAAATGCCCTACTAACTTTCGCAGCTTTAAGGTTTTGCTAGAAAATTTGAAGACACTTTGAAAAAAAATGTAAAAACGTCGGTTTCACTCAGCCCATACCTTGAGTTTTTGTGAAATTTCGAAATGAAATTCCGCTTATCCTCCCGAACAACCAGCGACGTGTCCCGGAATTTTATTTATTTTTGGTGAATTCAGAAATTGAGCAAATAGATTGAGACACATGAAATCACGAATTGAACTTCATCAAAATTTCACATCATATGATTCTCAAAACGCCCCAGATCTTATGGATATGTTCATACCACTTCGATTTGATAATTTGTCAGAGCTAGATTAGTGATAAAATAGTCTATAATCAAGTTTTTCACGCTAACATGCCCAAATCCTGGCTTTCCAGCCAGGATTTGGGCATTTTCGCGTGAAAAAACTTTAAAAACGCGCGATCTACTGAGTTTTTGTCGAGGTATCCGAGGTGTATCCTTGAAGGTCGGCTGTCAATAATTTTATGACTGCCACTGTCTGCGCGCTTGCTGAAAGCCTGTGCAAAACAGCACCCACCTCGCATGATCGACAAAGAAGTCCTCCGCACCACTTTTTCTACCCGAAACTGGGAGTCTCTCGCGTCTCCACCACCGCTGCGCTGTTTCGCCTTTCGCTGCCCACCTCGTCTAGAGACAGAGCCTGCTGCCAGTTTTCGCGAGGGCGCCCGAAACCATGAGGTGTTCCCGCAATGAGCTCCATGGAAGCGAGCACAGGATAGGAAGCGGTTGACCATTTTGCACCAGATTTAGAAGATGGGTCCTTTTGAAGTCGGGGAACACTATGGATACGGTTTAAAACCTGTTTATTGCTATATCGCCTCAAAATCGCCTCTTCTTGTGAGGTCGAAACTCGCAGAATACCTGCATGTTTTGGCCATTTCGAAACTCGTAGTTCCGAATGGATTACTACCACCCCAGATGACTTAAGTTGCGTGGCGACCTAACCGCCGTGAGAGACTGGAAATTAAACTTCAACCTTTGAGACACAGCCGCGCTGCAGAAGGAGACGAGCGTACTAGTGCAGTAAACCAAATTTTGCACATCTACTCAACAATGAGAAGCGGTAGGCAGGATATCAATATGCATGAATCCAAACAGGCCCTTCACTCATTGAGCGGGAGCGGTCGTGCTGTTGAAGTGTGTCCGAACGAGACTGGCGAACCAAGCGGCCGGCGTACGTGGCAGGCGGTAGTCGCGTGTGCCCCCTCGGACAAGTGTTCAAACGGCTGCCACCCTCCGAGGAGCGGAGCCGATTGATCGACGCAGTTGGCTTGCTACCAGCCGCTGCCGGCCCCTCTCTTGATCGATCGCTGCGGGGAAGGCTCCCTGTCATTTCGCATGATCGTTCGAGAATGGCGCACACGACGGACGCGTGCCACGCAAGCCGGCAGCATGGTTCGCCACTGTCATACGGACACATTCTATGAGTTCCATGCACATTTATCTCCGACCCATCGTTTCTCATCAAAAAGTCCATTTAATAGAAGAGAAGAGACTTTTAGATGAGTGGGCCCGAATGGGCTCGGGCAAAAGGCTAGGATTGGCTGTCTGAAGAAAGGTGATCGCGTATTGACCGCACTTGCGGTCACAATAACCGGCGCGATCGTCCACGTCATATCTACCCCTTCACTATTTGAATTCGAAACGCGCCAATTTTTAGAAGGCTTTTTGCACCTTGTTAAGCGGATTTGATCCGTGGAAATTCAATAACGTTGAACGCTTGGTCAAAAGGCCACAACAACATAAAGGCAATAAAACCGCGAAACTCCAATGGTTTCTACGCGTGCTGGTGCGGAGCGGAGGTTAGGGGCTATTCATACTTCCAACCTCTTGCTCTGCCAGAGCGGCTCGCTCGGAAAAAGAGGTGAGTAGGTATGAAAACACGACCTCCCGCTCCTGCCGCTCCGTCAGTGAAGTATGAATGCTGCAGAGACATCTTCATGGCAGAGCGGGCGGATCGGAATATTGGTGGATTTGTATTCAGAAATGAAGCGATGCGGGTGATCTTTGATAGGTTTGATAAGATGTGTAGGTTTTGTTGTATGTAAAAGCTATCCAGAGAAGGTAGCTACAGATTTTATTTATAGACAATGGCTGATAACGCTATCGAAAACTCATAGCAGAGGCAACTTGAAGGCAGCATACTTGCTCAGAAACATGGTTGAGATAACAGCATAAATAGGACCGCCTGGCTCCTACCATGTCGTCAACGGCGTTTGAAGCGCTGAAAACAATCCAGGATGGCAGAATTCGAGCATTCCGGTCTCGAAAATCTGTGGAGCCCCATCCCTGCGAATAACAGAATGAGGAGTGGAGCATGTGAAAGCATTAGATAACTTAGAGTGATAGCACTTTCAAATGAGAGTCTACGAGAATAATTCACTTAAATGTAACATGTCTGTTTACTGATGAAATGCTTCATTTTATAAGCCAGCCAAAGTAGAGCGGCATCCTTGAAAGTGGATGGGAATTAATCGGTATGAAAACAAGTTATAATCAGGTAAATCAAGCTGTTTTTCTCGTAGACTCATTTGATAGTGCTGTCACTCTAGATTATCAAATGCTTCCACATGCCTTACTCTTCATTTTGTTATTCGTAGGGTGGGAATTCCACAGGCTTTCGAGACGGGAATGCTCGGATTCTGTCAGTCTGGATGGTTTTCAGCGCTTCAAACGCCGTTGGTAGGGGTCAGGCGGTCCTATTCATGCCGTTATCTCAACCATGTTTCTGAGCGCGTATGCTGCCTTTAAATTTTTAGGATTGAATCTTGGAAGGCCTCCCCCCCAACTAGATTTGAGCCAAGATTTATAATCGCACGAACGCCTTGTCGGTTTCTTGCGTACCTTCCGCGTGGGGGCGCGGGATTTGACCCTTGTATTAAACATTCAAACCTAATTGCAACTTTCCCGAACATCTGCGAACGCGCATTCCCGCTTTAAATCTGCATACTTTCTACGACTTCCTGCGCACTCCCACTGGGATACCGTACCCTTTCTACGACATCGTGCGCACTCCCTCTTGGGTCCCACAGACTTCATGCGGCGTCCCCCGCACCCCCACTTTCGTCCCACAAAGTTTTCGCGGCGTCCGGCGAACTTCCACATGTGTCCCACACGCTTTCTACTGCATCTCGCACACTCCCACTGAGGTCCCGCGCACTCTCTATGGCGTCTTGCGCGCTTTCACTGAGACCCCGCTACACTTATGTGACGTATGTAATTTAGTGCAACAAGTAATGCTACCAACAAATACCTCGGCGGTGCGAGAGGGGAGTATGAATGCTCCAGAGACATCGCTGTGGCGGAGGAGGCGCGGGAGAGGCGGGAGGCGCGGGAGGTCGTGTTTTCATTCATACTCACCACTTTTTCCGCGCGGACCGCTCTGGGAGGGCGAGAGGTAGAAAGTATGAGTACATAGCCCCTTAGAGGCAGTGAGAGAGCGCATGACAGACGGAAGGAGCAGAATCGTGCACGCTGCTCGCGCCATGAGTCGTGAAAGCAATTCAAAATGTCCGGTGGTGGCCATCGTGTGTTCCGACCACTGAAGAGGCGGGAGAGACGGGGGAGGAGCGAGGTTCCTGAGTGGACGCAACACAGGGCTAGCGACAGCCTACTGGCCGCGTCTCTCCCGTTTCCCCCACCTCTTCAGGGTTTGGAAACATGATGGCCATCACCCGAAAATGTCACATTTCTCGTGGTGGACGCCTTCAACGCTTAGGACATGAATTTAGCGGTTTTTTGGGAGTGGGCGTTTCCTGCATAACACTTGTGCTTGTGCAAGTGCGAGATCTCAATTGCTCCGCTCGTAACATATGTCCTCAAACGCGTCGGCGACGTGAAAGCGCTTTCCGGAAACGCCGCTTTTGTTCAAAGTGGATGATTTTGGAATCTGAAAACATCGTTCAATTGGTGATCCGCTGACTCCAAAAACGTATTCAGGCTCGAGGAAAGAGCTATGACCTACTTTCTCAGAAAGAAGCCAAAATATTCCAAAGTACAGTCAAGATCAGTCCGATTCTTGACCTACTTTCAACTTTTTCAAATTCAATGAATTCAAACTTATTTCATCGATTCGCAGCGTCATTATAATTCAGGAAATACTAAATATCAAGCCTCATTATCGTCTACTAACGACTGAACTTTCTGATGACCTCGCCACTTAAATTTTCAAACTGGCGCTGCGTACAAAAAGTTGAATACTGGGCAGCTCTGCTGGAGACAACCGTGACATTTCGCACCCTTACCTCTAGTCATTTATAACATACATATGTATTCAGCACATTCTCGAATGCATTTCGAAATTTCTCAAAGGCTGCTTTTGTCTTGTGCTGCCCATAATAACCCCGTTGCCAGCGGAAAAACTTGAATCAACTTTCAGCAGTCAAAGTATAAACGAATGCAGAAATATGTAAATCTTTTCTAGATTAAAAATTATTTTTCACATTTTTTTTTGGAAAATTTTATTCCTTATTTAATGTTTTCAATATTTTGTTTTTTTTTTCTCTGGATTTAGTAAGCTAGATAGTATAAGCGACCACCACGAGCTGGACCCCTCCAGTCACCATGACGGGCCATGCCTTTTCCCTGAATTTCGAACTCAATTGGTTGAATAAATTTCATCCGCGTTTACTTCTCCA
Source organism: Aplectana chamaeleonis (assembly GCA_029168955.1). NCBI lineage: Eukaryota > Metazoa > Nematoda > Chromadorea > Rhabditida > Cosmocercidae > Aplectana > Aplectana chamaeleonis. The sequence goes on along the minus strand of JAPDOI010000219.1, from coordinate 909,184 downwards.
CTCCCTTGCCGGTCTCTCTCTTCATTGCGGTTCGCTCTCGCGCAACGACTGCGAATGAAGAGAAAGACAGGCCCAAAACAATTCGTCTACCAAAATTTTGTCCTCAGAATATAAGCAGTTTTGAGGAACTACTACTCAGTTTGTAGGGGGGGGGGTAAAGCGATTTCAGAGATACCATTGTAATCAGGGTGAGAACTTCTCCAAGATAAGCATAAACCTGGAAATTTATTTCTTGGGTGTCCTGTGCCTGCCCTTCACACAGTCCAACCTCAGAATCGATTTCCGGATTTCTTGCTTACCTTGGAGAGAATCCTGGGCTGATCACAAAGCTTCGTAAAGAAACAGTTTTAATCTAATGATTTATTATTTTGACCTCATGCTTTCAAAAACACAAACTCAACGTCCATGCCGCAGTTGCGCGAGATTCCTTCCTAAATTCTGTTCTATAATCTCTTCAATACAACTTCATTAAAGCGCATCGGCTGGAGTAGGACCAGTTTTTAGAAAATAAAACAAATGAAAAAATCACAATCCCGATGATTCACTTACAAGAGTGCTAAGAGTTTGAGCGATCCAGGTCGACGATTCCCATTATTCGCTCCTCTATTACAACATATACTCTGCCTTCATATGTCTTCCTGGGTATACGGCAAAACTGGTATTTCAAGCGGATTTGTTTGCGATGTTGCGCATCGGGCAGTTAATGTTGCATGAACGTCCACCGCATTCGCGACACTGACCTCGGAAATAAAACACAAGCAACCCATATTCCACTAAACGCCGCCATTTATGTTTATCACTTCTATACTCTTTTGGCTTATTTGTATGCAAACGTTCGAGATCCGCAACAATCATTTATTGCTATCTTTCTCGCAAACAAATCCGTTAATTTTGGAAGCAGAATTTCCTCTCCGAATTTCATTATGAAGAGTTGTTCAAGGCCGGTCGCGGCTTTAGCGTTTTGCGCGAGAAAAAAAAATCGGAAAAAGGTTGTTGTGCCGTTTTGTTATAACTTTGCTTAGGAATGTTGATTTAGGAATCCAAGGAGATATTTGAAGTCAACATCGAGTAGTACTCATGTGACTTATGAACTGATTCTTTCAGAAAGCGAGAACATTTTTGAAACTGATGTGAACCTTTCTCTATTCCACACGTGATCTTCAGTTTGCTGCTTCGTTCCTGGCTTTAGAGACATTCTCGGGCTACTTTTTACTTGTCCTCTTTCAGAGGGAGTGGTGTCAATTATGCCCATGGAAGAGGCGAGGAAGTATGTTACCAAAACTAGATCCTCCTAGCAACTTAGCATATGTATGTGTTCCCATGTAATCTGTTTCCATATAATTATGCTACGGAAAGCCTCTCCGAAAACATTCATTCATGTGTATCTATGAAAAGTCTTGTACGTTGCTTCTCACAGCGCTTTGTTATAGTTTTTCTTACAAGAATAATTTGGTATCGATTAAGCCATAAAATTATTGAATTTCTTGTGTTTTATTTCACACAGGGTGTTCATGAAAATAGTTTCGGATTCGGCTCAAAACCCTTTTTTTTAGAGGTAATTCAAAGGTCTTAAACTCGAAATTGAGGTTCAATTATGGATTTTCGGAAAAATTTGACGTGTTTGGCTCCAATTCTCTCACTAGGGAAAATTTCTGACCAAAATGTAACTTTTAAGGTTTTCCAAACGCTACTAAAGAATTGCCTCATAACTTCTTCGTAGATGTTTTACGGAGAGCTTATCACAAATCTGAGGTCCATTCATCGGTTATCATTGGAATACGGTAGGTTACTGTGGGCAATACGATAGTTTGGTCAATGTTTCAGATTAGGAAGTTGCCTGTTTCGTAGTACCCAATCTTTTTCGCCCAACAGGAAAAACTCGCCATGTCTCGGTTCAGACGAGTCTTTAGCAGAATAAATATAATTTTGAAAGCGCCACTGGAAGTGCATTAAATGGTACGAATTCCGTTGAGAAAGGGGCTTCTGACCAAATGTGCTTCCCTATAGTAAGGCTGTTCAAAGTGAAATCTTAAAAGCTCCAGCTCTCATGTGAGCGGCGAATGAGCCACCTGAGTTTTTATTCTTATTTATTCAATGTGGCCCATTACAAATAAAATTTCATTTGTTTTTGGACATTTTTCATATCATTAATTTTACACTACTACGGGAAAGAGATTTTTCGATGTTTTTAGCAGGGGAGGGAGACGGCCTACCTGCTCAGGGATAGTGCGCACTCTCGACCGATCCAATCTGGCGCCACGCTTGATCGTTTGGCCTTCAGACTTCACTTCTACTTTTTGCAGTGCTCCTGGCTCCATTTTATGAAAACTCTAAAAGCTTAAATTTGTGGCGGATGTTTGCTGTTGCCGAAGCATGTATCGCAGACCTAAATTTCCATCTAACAATGGGAACCACAATAAGTCATAGTGACCATTCCAAATGAAATGTACTTTTCTAGAACCATTTTCGAAAAGTCCGAATATGCCCATCGCAGCTGCCTAGACCCACTCTGAGAAAAGTTATGAGCGTTTTTTAAAGCTTCGCGGCAAGATAAGGCCCCCCCTACCCCCCATGCAATTTTTAGAGTGTTTTTAAATTTTTCTTCTGATTTCGCTATAAAGATGTATGTAGGGGTAGTCTGGGGTGCTGAACATGAATCTGGGGTCTGCTTGCCCAAATTTTAGGGTTTACTGTAGGTTACGGTAGATAATATGCCACTTAGGAGGCAAAGCTTACCTAAAGATTCCGGTAATCGACAAATGGACATCAAATTCGTATTCAGCACCCCAAATAACCCCCACATAGAAACTTTGAGACAAATCTGAGACTTTGACCAAACTACCGTATACCCACCGCAACCTACCGTAAGCTGCCGAAAATCGACAAACCGACATCAGATTCGTGTTCAGCACTCCAAATAACCCCCGGAAAAATAACTTGAGCATATTCTATAGAAGCACTCCGGAAATCTTCAAAAGTCGCGATTGGCCATCAAATTCTCCCCCGATTGGAATATGTGAACGAATACAGTCGAAAACATCGGAAAATCGATAAATGAACCTCGGATTCGTGATCAGCAGCCCAAATAACCCTCCAGAGCGAATTTTTTATCAAATCTGGAATATTTTTCCAAAACGCTTCGAGAGCCCTCTAATTGATATAAATCAACGCTCAACCGAAAATCCGTACAAGTCCAAAACGCTGTTACTCTGCGCAAAGTTTGGAGAATGTTCCTTCAATCTAACTGTGCTTAGTGGGGTCGTTTTGGGCGCTGAACACGAATATGAGGTCCGTTTCCGGATTTTCTCAAGAATAATGCGCTTTTTGGAGGGTACAATAAGTACGAAAATCAGAGAAAAAATGCCTATAACTTTTTTTCAGAGTGGGTCTAGGCAGCTGCGATGGGCATATTCGGACTTTTTGTCCGAAAATGGTTCTAGAAATTTGGAATGGTCACTATGACCTATTGTGGTTCCCTTGTAAGTGGTGGCATCGTCGTGTTGCGCGCCATTGAATTTTGAAATGTGAGGATAAGATGGCGTAAAATGGAACGAATCCCGAAACAGTTTTCGTTGGCGACAAAATGCCTACCTTCAAACAACAATTTGGGTTATGTTTGCCTCTGGAGTTGTACATAGGCTGCCCAAGCACTGCTCCTTATTACTTTTGTGTGTATATCCATACTCATCTGACCTCTTTCCTCTGTTTCGAAAAGGAATTTCTGTCCGTCGTGCGCGTGCGTGTGCCTGCGCATGCTGCGTCTCCTTCTTCCCCACTATTTCTCGCTGTTTTTCTCTGCGCACGGCACAAGCACGCGATGGAGCAAGCTTAACCTGACTTCGAAGTACATAGAGGATACATAAATCATCGATCTGCGCCGTATTTTTTTCCATTGCTGAAATCCTGACCTTATCTTCGTGCTCAGCACGTCAAAAAAACCTTGCAACGAACTTTTGAGCCAAATCTATCTGAAATCGATAAAGACACCGCCGATTTCTGGATGTGGGGAAGCAGCGTCTAAACAAAGAGCGTGCGTGCGTAGCGTGCGGGATGGCCCCGTTAGTGAAAAAACGATCGATATCGTTTGCTGCTGATTTTCCATAACAAATATTCGTCCTATTAGTTCACTTTTATCGTTCTTACTCCTGAATTCCCTGCTTTCCGGAAACAATTTTTCGTATAGTAATCCTGTATTTACACTTTAGGTGTTGTTGAACATTTTTTCCCTCATGGTATGTTTCGGACGTAATTGTTTTATAATTCTAAAATTCACACTCGGACAAGTGTAGAAAAGTTACCAGGTGAACATATAATGAAAAAAAAGGAATGGATGAAAGAAAAACGGAAGAAGAAGAATTCTGAAAATGTTGACTACGATAAAATCAATCGTTTTCAAGAAATCTATCGTTTTTCACCGAAACGGGGCAACCCCACACGCTCGACACGCGCGCTCTCACTTTCGACGCGGCTTTCCCCTACCCAAAGATTAACGATAAGCTATTTGGAACTACTTCAAGGAGAAAAACGCCATTCAGAGCAGAGAGCAAGTGTAGGCAGCACTGATACTTTGCGTTCCTTATTGTGCGTTGGCGCAAACTCGGTGCACATATGTTATAACATACGTGCATCGAGTTTGCGCCAAGAGTCTGTAATGAACGCAGAGCATCCGTGCGATCCGTGCCCACTGTATGTTTTTTTTTCTTGAACAGCCACAATCATTATGTGCTAGGACAGGCTTCTTTACGGGGAACGCAGACATATAAGCAAGATGCAACTCGTTGCAAGAGAAGTTGTATGCCTAAAGACAAGGTCCGGTCAAATTTTGACACTACCAAAATTTGGATTACATAGATTCGGGTGGCTTAAAGGCAGGGTTCACGATAATCTTCGATTTTGAGATTAATCGCTAAATCGATTGTTTGGCCCCCGTGTAGAACTAAAATGACGAAGAAACCGAGAAAAACGCACCAGAAGGTCACGAAATCCTTTACTCTCACCCCGCTTCTTTACTCTCAATGGAACTGTTTGTTGTGACAATGAATTCGTTTGTGGACCCGTCTTTTGCAATTCTCTATTTTGCGATGCTCCGCTCTTTCCTTCGGACCCTAACTAATACTGTTTCACCTAAAATATTCTTCCATTCTGGGTTAGCCTCATTTCTCACCGGTAACAACTACCGTGAACATGTTCGTACAACCGGACAACTAGTCCGGCCCAGAGAATAATATCTTTGAAATAAGACGATTTAGTGCGTTTTCCGCCGTTTCTTCGTAATTTTGGTAACATTTGGTTGCCAACGCATTGTTTCGAGTATAAAAATCGGTAACGAAAATGATCGTGAATACTACCTTTAAAGGCAGTGTTCACTACAATCTTCAATTTTGAGATTATTCGCTATATTGATTAAAGGCAGTGGTCACGATGAAAAACGTTATCGAAAAAACTACAAAAACAGGGTTAAATCAAAAACAGCTGAAAAACCATGAAGGTAGCGCGGTGCAAAATGGGCTAGAATTAAAGTTTCTAGGGCTCAAAAAGCCACTTCGTGCACACGTGCACAGCGTCGACCAAAAAGATCGCAGTCTCACACCGAGCAGCCAAAAATCATCGTCATTCAGAGGAAGAACTAAATTCAAATTTACGTATTGAAAAGAGTTGAGCAATGAAAGAAAGCACTTCAGTCAATGTTTTTGACAAGATTTGTACAAAAATTCGAAGGTTTATTGATGAAATTTAATTTTAAGCCAGCTTATGTTCTTGATATAAGAGGTCATCGATGCCGATGATGTGGAGTGGGCTCGTCCACCATCAAAAGACAAGAAAGTTCAGGCTTCAAATTTGGCCCAAGTTAGTGCTTTTTTTTCGCGATTTTTCTTATAGGTCCTACTTCTCGAGACCCAGAAAAGGGTTTTGAGAGAAAAAGACGACAAGCATATTTGATCGCGACCACTGCCTTTAAAGGCACAGGACACACAAAAAATTATTTTCCAGGTTTCATGATTATCTTGGAGAGAGCAACTCTCTGATCACAATGATATCTTTAAAATCGTTCAAGACCCCCCACGAACGGAGGTATGACTTCTTAAAAAAACCTGCATTATGAGGGCGAAAATTCCGCGGACGAGTGTTCTCAGGCTTCTATTTCTCTTCATTCGCAATCGCTGCACGAGAGCAAAATAGGATGAGGAGATAGGCCGGCGATGGACTGAAGAACGACGACATATTGAGAATTTATCCATCCATTTACCCTCTATCGAGTTCCTAAATCTGGTAGGGGGCCGGCCCTGTGGTGGTGAGCGAAGCAGGTTGGGTCTGTGGTGGTCGCCTATATCTCGCTTATTTGAAGAAATTGAGATCTCGCATTTGGCACTTGTTATACAGGAAGGGTCTGCTACACAATCAAACCAAAATCTCAAAATTCTTATTTGAGGGTATACTGTGCCTGTCACCGGGTAGAACTAAAATGACGTAGAAATCGAGAAAAACTCACCAAAAGTACACAAAATCCTAAAGTATCACACCGCAAGTATCACAAGAACTGTTCGTTGGGACAATGAAATCTTTTGTGGACCCGTCCTTTGCAATTCTCTGCTCTCTATTGCTCCAATCTGTCCTTAGGGTCCTAATTAGTCCTGCTTTGCATTAAATATTCTTCTATTTTCGACTGACCCAATTTTACACCGGTGATAACCACCGTGAACATGTTCATCCAACAGGACAACTAGTCCATGTTATAGAATAGTGTCACTTAAATACGACGTTTTAATGCGTTTCTCGCCGTTTCTTCGTAATTTTGGCAACGCTTGTAGGCCAACGCATTGTTTTATGTGAAAAAGTCAGGGACGAAAATCATCGTAAACACTGCCTTTAAGTGAACACCGTCTGGACCTCACTCGAACTATTAGTCCTTACCTTTGCAAAAAAACAGCCTTGAATTAATTTATTACGATATTCAACTATGATAATCATGGCCAGATAGCCGATATCTACAACGCAGTATAGAAGAATGCGTGGACGATGGCTAAAGCATGGACGATGGCTAAAGCACTGTGATAAATTGAAGAGGACCCTTTTCTCGCAGTTTTAGCGCTTTCCGTGGGATTACCTGCAGCTTACGCTCCAATTTCGCAGGACTTTTAAAATTGAAGCTCTGCCCCGACCCTGCCTTCAAGTTCAGACAAATGGTCATTCGTTGATGGCATAAATACTTGTATTTAATTCTCGATTGCAACAGAAACAGTAAAAAAAGTTGTCTAGGGACATGTGCTTACGTCGTCTTTGTGCACGTATGCATGAATAATTTGAGAATTTGCATTTTCCAATTTATCGTCATGTCTGTCGTCAAATGAAATCTTCGAGAGGACAGGTCTAGGTGTTTGCCCAGGCTATAAGACCCTCTGAGCAAAATCTTGACTGTGATTGTGTCAAACCTCGCAGATTTCTTCTTTTACCCTTGAACCTACATACATACTTCTCTTGGGTTATGGTACTAATGAGATTTAACCGAATAATTCCGGTCATCATTGGTGCACGTACTGGAAAATTCACCTCATGTGAACGCTATTTCATTTTCAATTATAAACCTGGTTCCTGTCTAATAAACCTCAAGGAAAGAAGCTGCTTGTGGCAAGGAATATACGGAGGCCCAATTTTTTCATAAATTTGCCAAATGGGACCCAAATATAAATAACCCTCAGAGTGCCGTTCCATCCAATTCGGTAGAAGGGTGCACCCATTCGAGCACGACATTGTGCGTCTGGTTTAGACAGGGGTTTATCCTCATCGCCGGATTAAAAACGCGGTTCCCTCGTCTCGTCCGATTGAATCGCTCATGCTTCCGAAAGCGCATTTTAGCAGCAGTGGCTTTATTCCTACATTGTGACTAGCCGGCTCGTTTAGCCACTGGGATTTATTTATTGTTTTCTGGAAATTCAAATAGCTTCAATTCGATGGTCGCCCTATTCGACCACCTTGCTTTGAAAAAACCCGATTCCACATTCGAACTGAGCACATTTGTTTGGAGAGAGTAAAATTTATCATTGACAATTTTTTTATTCTCTCGTCATTACATCAACCATGTATATTTCGTTTGTGAAATAACTCGAGGAAATCAATCTCCGATGGCTGCCAATCAGATTATCTCACTACCAAACCAGCTTCTCCTACCAGAGCACACATCACTTGTTGCTCTATCGCCTCATTCAAAAAAGCTTATTTCATTCGGAGGAATACTCATGACAGGAAGTTGAACTTGGACGCGATGTAATTGTAAAATTTTTGAGATGTTTGCAATACAAAATCTGAGATTCTCAATAACGAAAACTCAGAAAACAATGAGACTGAGAAAATTCGAGAGTTATCCAGTACATATTATGCCGAGGAGATTGGGCGCAGAGGTATTACATACATTGAGCGGAGAGCAAAATTTTGGGGACTGTGTTTAGCGAAATCGTAACTCATCGACTTCGCGCAACCACAACTTGCGTTCGATGGGGTACTGAACAGTTGAAGCCTAACGGCCCTAAGTTATACAGCTGCGTTTCACCACCACAGGTTTTGCGGGACGTCTGCAAATGAATGCTCGAGATTTCGAAATGAGCGATGGTTTCTGACCAATAGCAGACATTCTTCTATTTATTAAGCCAGCGGCTGCGAAGTGCTGGTGTATACAGGCTATAAAACAGCGAAATTCGCTTGGGTCCTAAGCGTGCTGGGGCGGAGCGGAGGTTAGAGACGATGAGAGGGCATAGGGCAGACGGAGGCCGAGGCGTCGCGCGCGACGCTCGCGCCTCGAATGATGTGAATTTCGACGTTTTATAGAGGGTAACTAGGGCCTTACCCTGCATGGGGCTGCTGATCTTTGACCGGGAAATACTTTACCCCTATTAAGGCTGCCATATAGGTCAAACAGCCGTCTTAGGTTCTCTCTGAGTTGATCATGTTGGATATGACAAGTGGTTAGGCGATTGAAATTCCCTAAGTACTTACTAGATTGTTCAGGAAGAGATACGAATTTTACGCAAGGTGACTACGCATTACGTGTCGTTTATACTTTTTCCGTCGAGCTGCTCGGCTACGTGCAATCTTATAATGTCGATCATGCAGCTTTGTTTTGAATTTTACAGAAACGCAGTGCCGCGCCGCTTGGCGGCGGAAGTATAAACGACTTCTTAGCCTCTTTCGCATATCAACCACCTATTAGGTGCGTTTCTGCTTCTCTTTTTCTCTCTCGGCATACACGCTCATAAATGTGTTTGAGATAACTAGGGAAATAGAATGATATGTCTCAGTACATAACGCCTACGAATTCAGAAGCTTCTAAAACGACCCAAAATGCCGCTAAACGAGTAAGAAGTTCTCCCCGCTCTGTATTTCTCCGCCACCTGTATTTGCTGTCCCCCAGGGGTGCGGGGTCATTCGCGCCGTCGACGATGTGTGTGGTTTACTTACTGTACTTATTTCATCACCCACAAACGACCCAGGACCCCTGTTCTGAAGGACGATATACGGGGGTGGAAAAATACAGGGCGGGGCCAACTTCTTACTCGTGTAGCGGCTTCGTGTGTCGTTTTTGACGCTTCGAAATGCGTAGGCGTTGTGTTCTGAGCCATACCATTCTATTTCCGTGATTATCTCAACCACGTTTGCGAGCGTGTATGATGCCTTTAACATCGAGGTTTGATCAGATTTTTACCACCCTTGACTTTTCCAATTCGACTTATATCCTGGGTGAATAATGGACCCCTTTGAATAATTCCACCAAAAAATGGCATAAACTTTTCGACGTGGTGCAGCCGCGACCCGTATTAAAAGGCGAAATGCACGGAAAATTGAGGAGAGGAGCTCTATGCACAGTAGAGTGTTAGAACGAATATTTTTTTCTTGAATATTCGAATAAACTAATAATTCGAATAATCCACTTCTTTGAATATTCGATTATTCGAATAAACGAATATTCCACTTCTTTGGATATTCGATTATTCGAATAAACCGAATAATCCACTTCTTTGAATAATCGAATATTCGAATTATTCGAATATTCGAATATTTTTCGAATATATTCGAATAATCGAATATTCGGGCAACGCGCTATTGCGTACTATCCCATTCAATCCAGCATTCAAACCCGTAGAAGACGTCGTTTTTTCGTTACAGAATTCTTGATGACGAGGATGGGTGATCGATTTTGCCATATATCGACCCGTCGGGATAGAAGTCAACAGCATCAAATACCCACTCTTGACCCAAAATCTCCGGTTCTTTTTGATGAATTTTTCAAAGGAACGATTTTCCTGTGGACAAGTCATGATTTGTCCAAGGCTGAGATCAGCTTTCCCGATCTCATCGCTGTTAATCAATAACCGTTTAGCTAAGCGTACCAGAACTCGATAGTTCAGTTCACAGTATCTTATAAATTTTGAAGAGATACTGTGAACTATCTTTGCTGCTTGGAAGAAATTGCAGAAGTGAGCTTGGAATGAGGTCGACTTGCGTACCAAGTTCAACGCATTCTCCACATGTCTGAAGCCTAACCTGAGAGCTGATGGAAGTGAGCTACTGTCAGCATTTTCGGAGCACCCCGTATATTAACGTTTTAGTTGAGTTTGAGAAATCCGGACCTCGCACGCAGCTTTGTGCTGCTAATCGTCTTACAAGTGTGTTTCGTGCAGACTCCACTCGACCTTTCGATCATCATTCTCCTCAGAAAAAATCGACAAAGCTCAGGAAACCAAAATTGAGACCCTGAATATGTTCGGAAGTCCGAGTTCAAAAGAAGTTGAATTTTGTCATTCGAAATGTGGATGTGAAAAAATTTCGAGTTTGCTAAGTGTACTCAGAATTGAAACAAAATGACTACAGAAGCCTTAGTACTCTTGACCTCCGGACGCGATAAGGGTTTTTAAACATCAAACCAGCGGGCGGCTATCAATTTGCCCAAGTATGTGCTCTGTAAATCGTTTGCTGGAGCAACCTACTGTCCTTATCTGAGCGAAATCCGGTTAGCACTAGCGGACAACCGCCTCTGCAGTACTCATCGCGAAGATAGTGTGCCGGACCTAAGTGGGAGTGCGCCAGACGCCATAGAAAGCGTGCGGGACCCAAGCGAGAGTGTGGAGGACGCCCCAGAAAGTGTGCTGGAACCAAGTGGGAGTGCGCCGGGCACCATAAAAGCTGTGCGGGACCCAGGTGGGGTCGCGCGGGACGCCGTTAAACGTGTGAGGGACCCACGTGGGCCGAGCGCCGTATGAAATGTGAGGGACCCAAGTCGGAGTGCGCAGAACGCCGTTGAAAGTGTGTGGAACCGAAGTGAGTGAGCGCAGGACACCAAAATCATTTTGTGCGTTCATCAAAGAGCGTGAGACTCCTCTTTCCTCACGTCCCCTCCCCCTTAGAAACTCATTTCAACTGCTTAGTTGTTTATTCGCACTAACTTATCTAAATCGGGTTTATATATCATGGAAATGAGAGTTAATCAAAATCTGCATCCAGGAAACACAAACATCATTCTGGGGTGCGTTCCAAGAATGTTCCCACGACGCTTTGGGAGGAAAAATAGCCGTTTCATGGACACATTTGCTTCCCTTGGCTACGAGTTATAACTGTAAATTGCCTCCACGCGGCAGTGGCTACGTTTCCATGGACGTGTTTCGCCACGGGAACGTTCTTGAAACGCACCCCTGCTTCATTAGGCCATAGAAGTAGCAGTAGCAGGGTGTCGGTTTGTCATGGGGGCGCTTACTAAATCTCAAACAGCGGTTGTCCTTATCATGACAGAAATGAATATAAATGAACTACCACGTCAGGACCTCATAAAACTGAAGAAGGACTGGTGTGTCACTGCACAGAAAAGGAGGTTAACACTGTTTGCATGCTTGGAATGCTTTGTAATTTCTTTGAGTGTTGTCGCCGAAACCAGCTTATGAGCCTGCTCAGCGGGACGCCAGCAGCAGCCGCTGTGCTTATCTGGGTCGAATTCCGGTCCGCAATTGCGTCTCGACATGAGTCAATCGAGTTTCCAGCTCCAAACCCGACTCGATATGCCTTTTTTAAACAGTTTTCTTCAATTTTGTTTAGTTTCCAGTCTCTAAAACCCACCTAGAGTCAACAGATCGGCAGCTGCGGCGCTGGAAACTCTTCCGACTCAAAAGCGCGCTGCCGCAAAGCGTGTCGAGACGCAATTGCGGACCGGAATTTGACCCAGATAAGCACAGTACTTTGCAAGGGAAGACGATTCTAGGAACGAGAAACACGCGTGAGAACTTCTGTACTCAATCTCACATAGTGCTAACGGATTTCGGTTTATTTGTCTTAAACTCAAGATGCCGGCGCAGCCGAAGCCTGCGGCAGATACTGTACAGTAGTGTACATACTTGCTATAACGACATATTTATGAGATGCTGAAGAATTGCTAGAAATTACGATTCATTACTCTAAGATGTTTGAAATGTAAAATCAGTGCAATATGGTTTGCGACCTTATCGAATATTCAAACTATTCTTGCCGAATATTCGAATATTCGAATAAACCGAATATTCCACTTCTTTGAATATTCGACTATTCGAATAAACGAATATTCCACTTTTTTGAATATTCGAGTATTCGAATAACCCGAATAATCCACTTCTTTGAATATTCGAATTATTCGAATATTCGAATTATTCGAATATTCGAATATTCGAATTTTATTCGAATAAACGGATTTTCGGGCAACACTCTAATGCACAGCGAGGAAGGAGTTGTCTCGTCTTTTGCGGCTCTAATTCCACTCGGGACCTCTTCGCTTGCACTGAGTAGCGTGACATTTCGAACTGCAGAAACAGGACAACTCCTCCCACGGTGTGTAGAAAACACCTATCCCGGAAACTTGGCTACGCTATGTGTATCGTGGATATTTAAGGCAGTGTTCGCGATGATTTTCGTCCCCGAGTTTTTAACATAAAACAGTGCGTTGGCCTCCAAGTGTTACCAGAATTACAAAGAAATGGCGAGAAACGCATTAAAACGTCATATTTCAGTGTCATTATTCTATAACATGGGCAAGTTGTCCCGTTGGATGATCATGTTAATGGTGGCTGTCACCGGTGGAAAATTGGGTCAATCGAAAATAGAAGAATATTTTATGCAAAACAGGATTATTTCGGTCCCCAACTAAAGAACGGAGCAATAGAGAGTTGAGAATTGCAAAGGACGGGTCTACAAAAGATTAAAAAAAACTCCATCCTGAAAAAGCGCTTTCATAAGTGAAATTCAATGTTGTCCCATATATTTAGATAGATTGTGGCACGGTGAAGATTTTGGTCCCTTTGAAATTGAAAACGGGGCACTTTGAAGCGTGTTGTGGTCGAAAGACGCTTTAGTTGCCCACTTTGCCCATTTCGCCCATTTTTTTCCCTTGGATAGCGGCGGTTTGTACATTACTGTGGTCGTGCAGGCTCTAGAAGAGCCCTCACGAAGTTGCAAGCGTCAAAAACGAGTTGAAATGACCGTATTTGAGCCGCATGGAGTCACAAAATCATCCTTTCTCTGCCCATCGATACGTGCTCCGCCCTTCAATTCAGATCTTCCATGCTCGATTACGGTCTTTTCGGATTACTTTTTAGGCTTCTAAGGGCGTAAGCGCTCCAGAAAGGGCATTACGAATAAATAAGCGTCGTTATCCCAACAGATTTTTTTCTAGCCCCGCTATTTCAGCGAGTGCGGTATAGTTCGTCCACTTTCGGACCAATTTAGAACGAACCGTTATATCTTCATTTCAGTCGCATTTTCCTTTCGGTTTTTTCGTTACTTCTGAATACTAACAGCTTCAGACCTTCGATTCATTTCATAAAGTTTATATCTTTTTTGAGCGTGTCTTTAAGAGATACCTAAAGGCATCGCACGCGCAGAAAACCGTATATTCTTTTTTCATGTTTTTATGTAGCTTGCCCTCTTCTAATGAATGAAAATGTCGAAGGGAGCCATGAAAAACCTTCATTTTTAAAGAAAAGTCAATCGGAACACATTGTAAATATGAATTTGAATTTCGCGCCGAAATCGTTGTTGAAGTTTTTCTGCCTTTGGAAGTCTCGTCGCTGTCATTTTCGTAGTTTTTCTGCATGTGAAGTTCGTGCCTAGACTGTTTTTCATGTTGTTTGAAAACAACATTCTATGAAAAAGTGCTAGATGACTGGTGAGAACTGGTGGCAGATCCTCATCTTTAACCCCTTCCAACTTCATAACCCTGCGTTTTTTCACGCGCCTAAGCTCACCGGTGTGATGTACCGGACTCATTCATGAAATTGAGCCTGAAAAATGGGAATTCGTTTTCAGCGCGAACGAGGCCTTCAAAGGCAGTGTTCACGATAAATCTCACTTCCGATATCTCAACGGCTTACGGAAGGTCTGGCGCCCTATATAGCAAGACATGCTTAGAAAGGACACGAAAGACGCGTTCTTGAGCAAAAATAGGCCCTCCCTTGTTTACGTTGATTTTTTTGAGCTTGGAGGAATTGACCGCTAGAAGAATGATACCTATAACTGCAATGAAGCTATCAGCTCACTTATCAGTACTTCCTTCACTTGATCATTCCTGTAATCTGAGTCTTCATTTGTTCATTCCGAGGGGGCGGATCTGGGGCACCAGACGTGTCTGGGGCACCAAAACGCTTGTTTGCAGCCGTTATTTTGCCACTCCTGGCTCGTTTCCTACCGTTCTTTCGACACTAGGAGCCTAGCTCCCTTCTCGCCTATCATTTCACTGTGGAAAGTCAACGAGAGTGATCATCGTGAACGTTGCCTTTAAGGGTTTCGTGTACTTCTGATGCGTTTTTCTCAGTTTCTACGTCATTATAGTTCTACCCGGGGGCCACCTAATCAATGTAACGAACAATCTCAAATTCGAAGATTATCTTATACACTGCCCTTGAATGTCTCGTATATATGAAGGTCCTGACACCTTGTCAGGTTGGCACTTCAGAAGTCTACTCGCAGCACCTCAATCGAGTGATCATGACGCTCTGTTGACAAGGAGTTTATACGTCTCGGACCGAATTACTTCATAACTACACTGTACATTCGTCCACCAAAAGATTAAGGAAATGGGCCGGACTTTTTGCCACTTCCGGCCCTTACAGTCTGAACTCTGCACATTCTGAATAGCATGTACTCCGCTTTGGCGGAAAGGGAATTCCGGCAACTTCGATTAGGTGCGCATCTGAACGCTCAAATTCCTTGACTCATTGTACGCTCAAATCCACAGGAAGGGCATCCATTACCTACGTGAGCATTAGCGATAAGCTGTTTATAGTTGCGAAGGCTACACATATCATGGGATGCAAGGTCGATAGTCGTTACGGATGAGATTTTGAAATCAGTGTCAGAAGCCTCATCTTCCTCAGACACCCTAATATGGAGGTCCAGAGGGGTCTGCCCTCGGCTTCCGAATATCACCTAGAGCGTTAGTGGCCATACCGACGATCCTTCAAAAATCCGTTTCATTTTTATTCAGGCCAATTCCTCGACGCAAAGGGGCCAATGCATCACAAAAAGCCCTTAAACCTCCTCTCTAGGCACACATGAACCAACGATTTCGCTTCTTGGACACATTAACCTCCTTCCACAGGCTGAATTTCTTATCGCGCTTTGCCCTCGTTAGTTTCGTCTCCTGTTCTCGGTTCGAATTAGTCCAATGTTTTGAGGTGACTTAGATCGTTTCGTCGGTTGAAGTTTGTCAGTCAAATCTGCAGTAATGATTGCTATCCGTCTGGTTTCCACTTGAATTCTGTTTGAATCAACTCGTCGGCAATTACTCCTTAATGTGAATCTCGGCCATAAGTGCTCTACGAAAGCAAGCGTTCACATGGAACGAGAAATTTTATGCGCCGTCGTTGCTCGATTCGATCAGTTAGCCGTTATGCGTAGAACGGCCGGATACTCAGGAAAAATGAAAACAAGTTACTTGTTACATAAAAGGCCGAAAGCAAGTTACTTGTAACATATCTGAGCCGATGTAAGTTACTTGCTACTTAGGTCATTTGAGTTACATGTAACATATCGGCGGGGTATTGTGTGCAGTGCGCCTCCGATATGTTACGTAATTAAATGACCTGAGATAAGTCGCAAGTAACTTACATCGGCTCAGATATGTTACAAGTAACTTGTTTTCGAATTCTGAGAGGGACACTTTGTGCACTGCGCCTCCGATATGTTACAAGTAACTTAACTGGCACTTAATATAAGTCACAAGTAACTTAAATCGGCCGAGAAGATATTTCCAAGGGGATGTACGACGCACTTGCTGGGTCGGGCTTACGACTAGCGTTGCTGTTGGTTCAATTACCCAAGTTTGAGGTACTTGACCCCACAAGCAGGCCCCGCACAACATTAATTATGCGTAGTGTATGGTCTGGGACGCGCTCTCTGTGTCGCGTGTCGTCTCCGTCACGTGATGGCCACCCCATAGTGAAAATATAACTGTAAGTTGCATGTAACATAAGTGACTTACATGCAATATAATTTTAAGTTACATGTAATATAAATGTATGTTATGTAATATATATTCAAGTAAGTTACATTTATATTACAAGTAACTTGTTTTGATTTTTCTGAGTAGGTCCGGCTCGTTTCCAAACAGATCTGTCATTCTCTCCATTTTCTAATCCCATGTGGTGAATGGGTCAATTCTACCGTTCTGGAAAAGCGGAAGTGAGGTTGCTGCCCTTGCTTATCACTTAATCTTCAAGAGATCCCGTGCCCAAAGTGCTCACCTACGCCATGAACTCGATTTTTTGTCGTTTCTTTGAAAAATAAGATTCCTTTTCATCATAACTGGAAGATGTGTAAGATGACTGACAATGGTTCAACTGCTTTTTTCAAACGCTTTGCAATGATTTTTTATACTTTCAAGTTAATAATAATTATACTTAAAGGAGTCCCGTTGTGTATCTGTCTGTGGGTGTGTCCCGAAGATCTTGGGAATGGCCGATCAGAAATGTTATGAAATGGTACCATTATGTGGGTGGGTAGGACATAGTTGGGTTCCCAAAAATCAGCCTGAATCATCTCTTGCGCCCCTCGGGCAACCGACTTTGTCCGTGGGGCGCACTTTTGGCCGTGGGTCATGAAAACTTTTATGAGTCGTCTAGCGCTAGAAGGGCTAAGCCCTCATCAAGGAGGTAGGTATTTAATAGTAATAGATGGGACGCCGTACAGAATCGCTAGGGTTTGCGGGTGTGCAGGGCGTTACCGATAGTGTGTGAGGATCTCAGGGGGAGCGTGCAGGAAGTTGTAGAAAGTGTGCGGGACCCCGGTGGAAGTTTGCAGGACTTCATAGAAAGTGTGCAGGACCCCAGTGGGAGTGTGCAGGACGTCATGAAAAGTGTGCAGCACCCCAATGGGAGTGTGCAGGACGTCATAGAAAGTGGGAAGGTCTCCGGTGGAAGTGTGCAGGACACCAGTGGGAGTGTGCAGGGCGTCATAGAAAGGGCGCAGGTCCCAGTGGGAGTGTGCAGGACGTTATAGAAAGTGGGCAGGTCCTAGTGGGAGTGTGTACGGCGCCATAGAAAGTGTGCAGGACCCCAGTGGGAGCGTACAGGGCGTCATAAAGAGTGTGCAGGACGGCATAGAAAGTGGGCAGGACTCTAACAGGAGTGTGAAGAACGTCATAGAAAGTGTGAAAGACCCTATCGGGAGTGTGCAGGACGTCATAGAAAGTGCGAAGGTCCCCAGTGGGAGAATTTTTTTTAAGAAAAATAATCTTAAAGGCATCGTACGCGCAAAAAACCGTATCTCATTTTTTCATGTTTTTGCACAGGCAATTCTCTGACATACAGAATAAGAGTGGAAAGGCTCCACAAAACCATCGACTTTTTCGAATAAACTCATCTTGAAATGTCTCGAATTATTCACTTCCCACCCCTCCGTCGATTTCGGTGTGTCTGGTGCAATACGTCGGAAGTTTTTTTCGCAAACGTCGGATGTGTTTTTTGCTTCAAACTTATTAGGTGGGTGAATTCCTGTTGCCTCTTGTTCACTGGAACTTATTCTCAAAAATAAAGTATCCATTGGGCAAGTTTGGATGTTAGAATTTCCCGAATTAAAAATTTCAAATGCTGAATCATCCGCGCATGTGGTGGCGCTTCTGTTCCTTGTGCTAGATGGTTGGTGAAAATTGGTGGCGGATCGTCATTTGGAACCACTCCAACTTCAGAACCTTATGTTTTGACGCGCAAAGTTCACCAACGTGGTCAATTTAATCGTGAAATTGAGTGAGCGTGGAAATTGGTTTTCAGCGCGAACGATGCCTTTAACCTTTGTGTGGCGAAAAAACAGATAGGAAAACATGAATCTTGAGAAGCATGCGAGGCATGCGACGTTTTGAAAATGACGCAGGACTCCGGAGGCATTTTCTTGCCAGTTTTAGGGAACAGGCAGCAGCTCCACTTCCGCACCTTCTCTCTTCGTCACTCATTGCAACCGCTCAGTCATTTAGATTCCCTAACTTCCATAAACCAGTTGTATATATGTTGCGAATCTGAGCTTATCAAAATTTGCACCACAAAAACATAAACAACCTCCTACTAATTTCGTTCATTGAGAACAAGGGCATGGTGTTGGTCAACTAGGGAAACTACATATGAAATGAGAATGCGTTTGTCCATGACAGAGATGGTAAAACGAGATTAATCGCTTATGAGCTTTACAAATCGGAAGAAAGGGCAGTGGGTAGCGACGTAAGGGAAGGGAGGACAGAAGGGATATGAATTTTAAGCCGGTAGCAACCGACGATTTACCGCTGGCTCCTTATGTTCTCCTTTTATCCCACATTTTCATACCCCCACGCCCTGCTGTAAATGTAGGTCACCCTGCTCTGCTCAGGAGAGTCCATACGGACAGCAACTTCAGAGTAGAAGGAAGTCAGTCAACACCGTTCTAACAAACTGATCCGTCTCAGGTAGCTGGCGCACGCAAAAGTTCCTTTGAGCAAAAACTTTGCTAGTTCTCGCTAGTAATTTAATAACTTGTCAGAGACGTCGTTCGCGCTGTAAGCAATTTTTTTCATTTTTCAAGCTCAATTTCATTTATGAGCTCAGAAGACCACACCGGCAAACTTTGGGGCGTCAAAAACTTAGGGTTATGAGCTTGAAGGTTGAAGATGAGGATCCGCGACCAGTTCGCACCAGTCATCTAGCACTTTTTCATAGAATGATTATTCGACCGTCAAATAACATGATAAGCAGTTACGGCACAAGCCCCACATGCAGAAAAAACTACGAAAATTACAGTGACGAGGCCTCCAAACGCAGAAAAACTCCAAAAACGATTTTGGCGCGAAATTCAAATTCATATTCACAAAGTGTTCCGATTGACTTTTCGTTACAAATGAAGGTTTTTCATGGGCCCCTTCGACATTTTTGTTCATAAGAGAGGCCAAGCCACACAAAGACGTCGGAAAATCATATACGGTTTTCTGCGCGGACGATGTCTTTGAGTAGTTTATGACATACGTAACATCGGCATGGATCGTGAAGAGACTTCGCGTTCACTGTTGGAGGTTGGCGCGAGTTAGGTGCACCTACATATGTTATATGGTAACATACATATGGCACCGAGTTTTCGCCAACCTTCAACAGTGAACGCTAAATCTCTTCCCTATCAATGCCGACTATCAGATATGAAAAGGTAGCAAGGAAACAAAAAAACAGGGGATGCCCATTAACCGTATAACCTACTCTGAGAGAATCCTGGTTCTTGCCAAACGCCTGAACTGCCCGAAACGCTTAGGGATATGCCGTATCCCAAAGCCGCTCGACAGGTGAAGCTCTATAGGAAACTCTCACTGATTCGCCAGGAGTCCGTGAAGGTAATGAAGTGCAAAATTTTGAAACACCACCTTTCATAATTCTTGATATCACCTTGAACGCTATATCTATGGTTTCCGTTTTTGTTTTAGTCTGACGCATGGACCAGGCGGCTGACCGTGCGGGGTTATCGGCCTCACTGGAGAATGGGGTTTCGATTCGCGCGGGGTGATCTACCGTCGCAGCCCCGTCCATTCATCAGACTAAAATGATTGCGCGAACTCTACACACATTTCTCACTTTTCAGCGTGATTCCAAACTACTCAATTTTAAGATGTTATTTCAAACTCTCGCTTGGGATATCCCAGAATGCAAAAATCCAAACGTGCGGATGAACAGTTTTCACATATAACTGTTTTGAATTTTTTCAATCAGTGCTAGGCCCTTCTCTTTAAACGGTTTGAACGGACAAAACACAGTTGTTCCAGTTTGGCTACGTGTCTGATATTAGTCTTGTATGCCTTCAGCAGGATCTCCTTATCTTTTGTGCAAAGACTTTCGGAAGTCAGGAACGTTCGCGCTTGCGCCTTTCCACTTATTATTTTCAGGTGTTCAGAAAAGTCCAACTTGTCATTATAATGAAATCCGAGATCTCTGACATTGTGAACCTTGGAAATACTTTGATCATTGATCATATTTTCAGAAGTAATGTCAGAAGATCCCAACCGCATGAAAACTGTTTTCTCCGAAGCATGAGCAAGTTCCCATGAGCGAGACCATGCGACAACTCTATCGATTGCCGATTGGAACACGATCTGATCAAAGGAATCTGTTAGGCTCCATCCATAGCAGACGTCCTAGCGTCAGGTGATCGTAGAGTGACGCTGGGGGTTAGCATCTTCAGCATTTGTTATTGATCTGATTCCCCAGCGACCACTGCATCCGGCCAGTCGCTGACGGTGGAGGAATAGTGACCGTAACGGCTGTCACTAATATTTTCGATACCATCGTTAACCACGTGCCGTCCTCGGGCACGTTGAATGCACCAGCCGTCGAGCGTCATGCGCCAGTGTTTGAGCGCCGGCGCATGATGCTCTGACGCCTTGACGCTCTGACGCTGGTCGTCTGCTATGGACGGAGCCTTATTTCGCGATGGACCTTGATGTCGTCTGCTTCATGATTACAACATTAAAGACTGCTTGAGGCAGATCCGAGGTGAAAATGGTAGACAGTAGGGGTGATAGTATACCACCCCACGGAACACCACTTCTGGCATTTCTACAAGACGAGAACTCTAAAGCTACCTTTGAGAAAAAAATATATAGTTGACTTTGGTAGCAAACGATGCCCGGTTTTCGACCTGTACAATACCTTTATTATTCTTCAACTCTAAGGCAGTGTCCACTATTAGAACCGTGTCATAGTTTTCGATATTTTTTTGGGAAGGTAGGTTCATGAAGAAGTGGTTAATATGGAAAAGTCCCCACAGAACACTCATATAAAGGAGCAAAACTGTATAAAGAAAACTCTGGAAAATAAATTATGCCTGCTTATGTGTTTCCGGAGGCTGCGGACAAAACATCGAACCTGACGTCGGTGAAATCGTTTCGCTCTTTAAAATTCTTTGATAAAAGGCTTTACTTTTTGTTTCCTGTACCGAAAATTCTCCAAAAATAAGAGGGGCCAATGTACATGCTGGAATGTTAGAACCTTTCGCGATGAAGAATATTCGAAACTTCGGTGACTTTTCCTACGGTAAAACGAACGCAGGACAACTGTTATGGGACGTGGGCGGAGTGGCCAGATGGGATGGCTGGCCCACGAGATTTTCACCCAATTCCCGACCATTTTTCGACGTTGTTCGGTTCCTAGAATCCTCTGAGGGACCCAACTTTTCCATCGTGAACACTGCCTTTATAGATCAACATGGGGGCAACCTTCAGCTACGTAGGTTGACGTAGAACATTTTTGTGGATCACACACACAACTCTCTAATACGAGCGCATGTTTTTTCTGATCCCTTCGTGAAGTAGTTTAGAAAGATTCTGCATTAAAGCGTTTGGTGACCCATCTCTGATCGTCATTGCAAAGTTTGATGGATACCTCTGAGTCTTGTTCAAATCTCACGGTCCCGAATGTGTTCCATTAGTTTTATTTCTTATGCTTGATCGAAATCTTGAACCGATTACATCAAATAGATGGCGAGTTATGAGGCTGCCGCGGTCATACGCTGTGGTTACCATCTCACACATTTCAACCGTGCCACTGCGCTCTGTTACTGTCACCTGGTCTAGACAGACATCTTCTTTTCTATTAGAATCAGTTCTGCACAGGATTAATTAGTCTCTGCAGAGCTGTTACAATAAGGTCCGCACTAACAAGGGAACCACAATAAGTCATAGTGACCATTCCAAATGAAATGTACTTTTCTAGAACCATTTTTAGACGAAAAATCCGAATATGCCTATGCCAGCTGCCTAGACCCACTCTGAAAAAAGTTATGAGCGTTTTTTAAAGCCTCGCGGCAAGGTAAGGGTACCCCCCATGGAATTTTTAGGGTGTTTTTAAATTTTTCTCCAGATTTTGATAAAAACATGTACGTATGGGTAATCTGGGGTGCTGAACACGAATCTGGGGTTCGCTTCTAAAAATTTTGAGGTTTACTGTAGGTTACGGTAGGTAACATGCCATTTAGAGGGCAAAACCTACCTCGATATTCCGATAATCGACAAATGGACATCGAATTCGTATTCAGCACCCCAAATAACCCCCACATAGAAACTTTGAGACAAATCTGAGACTTCGACCAAACTGCCGTATACCCACCGTAATCTACCGTAAGCTCACAAAAATCGGTAAACTGACATCAGATTCGTGTTCAGCACTCCAGATAACCCCCACAGGAACGATTTGAGCTACATCTGTCGCCACATTCCGGAAATCGTCAAAAGTCGATTTTGCCGTCATTTTTTTTTCTGCCGGTGAGAAGCTTTGAACAAATTTTGTTGAAAACTTCGGAAAAACGACAAATGAACCTCAGGTTCGTGATCAGCACCCCAAATAACCCCCCAGAACGAATTTTCAGTCGAATCTGGAATATTTTTCTAAAACGCTTCGAGAGCCCTCTAATTGGTGAAAATAAACGCCCAACCGAAAATCCGTATAAGTCCAAAACGCTGTTAGTCTGCGCAAATATTGGAGAATGTTCCTTCACCCAAACTTCGCTTAGTGGGGTAGTTTTGGGCGGCGAACACGATTATCAGGTCCGTTTCCGGAATCGCGTAAAAATAATGCGCTTTTTGGAGGGTACAATAGGTACGAAAATAACAGAAAAAACGCTCATAACTTTTTTCAGAGTGGGTCTAGGCAGCTGCGATGGGCATATTCGGACTTTTCGTCCAAAAATGGTTCTAGGAAAGTACATTTCATTTGGAATGGTCATTATGACTTATTGTGGTTTCCTTGTAAGAAGAAATTCACGCTAACAGCGTCCATACCCTACAAATCTTCATGCTGTTTATATGAATCTGAAGAAATAAAGCAGGTCCCGAAGTAAGCGAATCAACACTTCTAAAAGTTTGTGACGACTCAGAATGTTTAATTTGAGATGCGAGATCCAATCACATGGACCATTTGATTTTAGGGCAGTGTTCACCATGAGGAAACGCCCTGTTTTTTTTTCGCAAGAGTGAGGGCACCTTGGGTCATTCTAAGAACAGGAAGCTTGGTGCGTCAGAAATACTCCATTCCGATGTTATGGGAGGCCAAATATAAAGCAATTCACAGAATTTCCCTTCATTTATCACAATTTGTCCGCCACGATCCGATGCTGAAGGGATTGTTTGCAATTCTGCTGAACTATTTTGAAATCCAATTTGGGGGTAATTCAAACACTGTTGCCCAGGGTCAAGCGCATGGTGTCCGAGGAGACGAAAAGGGGGAAGTAACAATATTCAAAACTTGGGACATTCGAGTGGGCGTAAAATTTCTTGCCTAAAAGTGAAAAAGTTTCCAGTATGCCTCGTCACTGGGGTAAGCAGCATAGTGGGAAATACAAGATAAGATGAAATGAAATTCCATTGCGTTTTCAAATTTTCCAAACAATTGGAAATTCTGAACTCCAAATTGTTCAAAATGATTCATATCGGGAGGGGACGTAGAGATTTTCTACACCATAGAAAAAAATTTGGTCGCTTTATACTGGGAACGTACCTACGTCGAGGTGCGTGACAACGGTCTGCTTGGCCCTGCTGTTGTCAGCTACATAGAGTTCGCGCAATAATTTTAGTCTCATCAATGGACGGGGGCTGCGACGGTAGACCATCCCGCGCGAACCGAAACCCCATTCTTCAGTGAGACCGCCAACCCCGCACGGCCAGCCGTCTGGTCCATGCCTCAAACTAAATCAAAAACGGAAACCATGATTCCAACTTCGGCTAATTTCACAATTCGGGGTTTTTGAAAAGTTCGTTTGCCATTGATATTTATTTGCGGGGGAATATCTACTCAAAACATGAACTGCCTATGGCTCTATGCTTGTGCGATGACTTTGAGACCTCATTTTTTGGTAAAGGAAAGACAAACGGAAGTCGCTTACCTAAGAAGTTGGAATATCGAAACCATTTCTGACTCTTACAATCCGATCCTTCTGCACCAAGTACACAAAACAGATGTGATTGAATGCACCAGGAGGTTCTTTGCAACAGTTGTATCCAAAATTCGAGTATTAAGTGGGCGCTTTCGTCATTATTCTTTACTTCGTCGACTTGCACGAAACGTCGTAATTTGAAGCCACAGTCCATGCACAAGGATAAAATCCAATATTACAGTCCGCCCGCCGTGTGCAGCAACCCTGCTAAGCGCGTGATCTCAATTCGACCAAATAAGTGAGAAACTAAAGGAAAAATTCGGCCCCGCCCCCAATCCCCTAAAAGCGTTATCAAGCGTTTTGTCCTGAATAGGGAACCAAAATCTTCTCGAATGGATAAATTGGTTTGTGTGGCGACGCTCAAAGGCAAAATGTACAATAGCAGGGCTTAAGGATCCCTTTCCGGGGCGGTGTGCGCGGTTAGGATTTTGGGGTATTGTGGGCGGGGCTGACATTTGCCCTGTAGTTTCTCACTTATTTGAGAGAATTCAGATCTCGCGCTTGGCAGGGTTGCTACTCGTGGTGGGCGGACTATGATACAGAATTATACCCTTGAGGATTAACTGTGCTTTTAAGACATGTACGGTTTTTATCGAAATCACTGCCTTCAACTGGTCACGATACTGCCCATCGTAGGGCTTCATAGGAAGCGGACATCAAAGATACTTTTTTTACACATTGTCGATTCCTAGTAGCAGGGAATCATAATCTTTGACACAAAACATTTCTCCTTGAGGTGGCGAAATATCTGCAAATGTTTCGACTTGCCCGCACTCGAAAAGCTCCCGATTTGAATACGTTTAAACGAATACTAGGGGTCATAGTACGCCGTCTCAAAAACTCATCTTTAGTAATGAAAACTGGGAGAATTTGACAATGGTGGCAAAAAAACTTGAGCCGTAAGAAACACTAGAGACCCGAAGGCCCGAATAAAGTACCTTCACTGAAAACAGGCTAAGTACTTCAGCTAGCTTTCACCTTCAGACATCATCTTCGAGCTGGAGTGGTTTTTCTTTTGAACCCTATCTCCAAAAATCATCTCAACTGGGGCTCTCCTGGAATTTCAAATTTTCATGATTTTCAGGGTCCCTCGTGTGTGGGCGAAAAAAAAGAGTCCGCCAGGGCTATAGTCTCTGGACCCAATGGAGTATTTTGGAACAAAGTTTGGTGGTTGGAACTTTGTCGATG
This sequence comes from Aplectana chamaeleonis, assembly GCA_029168955.1. Taxonomy (NCBI): domain Eukaryota; kingdom Metazoa; phylum Nematoda; class Chromadorea; order Rhabditida; family Cosmocercidae; genus Aplectana; species Aplectana chamaeleonis. The sequence continues at coordinate 883,570 of JAPDOI010000219.1, read as the reverse complement.
TGTTCAAACCCGTTTTTAGTATACCAAAGAGGTTGCCTACGAAAGCCAGGAGGGCCCCTTAAAGTGGGCAGTTCGTCAAGGTACCGCCAAAGATCACGCTTTGCAGCCCGTTCGCAACGAGGAAATTTCTTCGTTTTTAAAGCTTTCTCCGACTTTGCAGTAGTCTTTGGATGAGAACAAGTTTCTCTACAACCCAAAACTTCTGCAGATCCACAGCATCATCAGGAAATAAAATTCCAAAAATCATGTTTCGTTGCACACAAATCACACGAAAATCGTAGTCTGGACCAAATCGAAAATTTTTCAACTACCAAACTTTGTTCCAAAGTACTTCATTGGGTCCAAAAGCCATGAAAAATCGGTCCTGATGAATATTTCTGGTTTCAGGGTGAATACGCCCTATGACACCGTCCGTGTTATTTGATTAGGAATCCGCACTCCACAATTGCGCACAAAGTCATTCGATTGAAAGCAGGTTGCTACTCGAATTACACAATCTACATACAGCCGACACAGATCGCACTGACATTTGGTGTTCATCGGCGTTGGCGCAAACTCGGTGCATGTCACGTGTGTTATAACAAATTAGCCCCTAGTTTGCGCGAACGCACAACAGGGAAACTTAAAGTGTCAAAGAGATCCGTGCCGACTGTACTCGCGCCGCAGAGCCTAGGCGTACTGCTTGCAGCGGCGCGACTTTTTTCGGGCTATCCCACAACGATCAACGACGGAAACCGATGATTTTTCTTCCAACGGCGCTCTTTAAAGAAATCACTGGTCCGGTTGGTCAGCCATTCCTTGTTTTTTCATTAGGTATCAAAGTTCGATATCATTGCCTGTCAATTCTCAATCGCTCTCCCTAGACACTTTCCATTCCTGTCTTTTGCTAATCTAATTTCTGATCCGAATAGTGACATACATATGTGTGTGGAGCTAATGTGCCCTTTCCCGTCATCTTTTTGTGAGTCGAGAGTCTGGTCGTAAACAAGCTTCTTCATAGGGCCTGCAATAACAACGAGTTCCAAGACAGTTTCTCGACTCTGGTCTTTTCTCCCTAGACGCTTCGAAGGCTACTCCACACCTGTCGGATTGTTCCTGACAACTGCACGTGCATTCCTCTGAGAAGGAGCTCAGGTAACTCATTTTCCATTCGTGGACATTACATAAGTATTCTTCTTCTATAAGTATGATCATTAGATTGTTTTGCTTCTTGCTTTCCTTTTCACCGAGTCCCTGGTTTTCTTCAAAGGTATTGGAAGAATGAAAGTTTTAGAGAGCTCAAGTCGAAATCTGATTGCCGGATCATGACCCAGCAAAAAGGTGAATGTGTTCCAATGCCTTATTGGGAGGCACTGATGGTATGTATGTCAGGTCTGCACCGGAAAAAAATGGAAATCAGTGGAGGAACGTTCACGCTTCAGTTCACATTCTAGCCGGCAAAAACTGGGCGGTTGGGTATAGAGGTTTCATTCGGTGTCGGTTCAGCGGGGTTGCGTTCGGATACAACGGTGGGGGTGAGCTCGTAAAGTTTTTGGCCCGAAAAAAGGAAGAATTTGTGAATTCGGGAAGGGAATAATGAAAATTCACGCGAATTTTTCATCTAAGAAGGGGTATTCGTAAAAGTTTCGGACATTTTTCGCGAATTTGGGTGACCAAAGAGTAGGGGTGTTCGTCGAGGTCGGATGCAAAACCCTGGAAATAAATCAAAAAAAGGAGAAATGCAGTGAAAACTCACTAAAACGCTTGAACTAGAGAAAGGCTTCGATTAGAAAAATTTTTTCTTTCCATATCATTCATACATAAGCAGTCGGGGTTGATTCTTGTTGTATAGCTGTAAGGTGACAACTTTCGAAATGTATCGACGGTACTTTACCTAAGATACTTTTTTTTGCCGTCAAAAAACGGATGTCTGTCTACAAGGTTTGAAGATTGTGTATGAAGGAATTCATCCATTCGTGACCAAGAGCATAACTTTCAAAAGATCACTTTGTTTTGCAGATCATTTTTTGTTTCTATGCGACTCGTGTCGCTTTCTGTCATACTTCCTTGAGATTGCGATGAAACATAACTCTATAATCAACTGTTATCTCCAGGCAAAAGTTTGCGAACCAGGCTAATAGTGAAAAACCTTTTTGGTCAGAAGACACATAGAAGGATCGCCGTAAGATATGTGACAAAATCCGCGGCCATGCAGCCGGCGCTATTTAATTCACGCACAGGATTACGGTAGCCCTGCGTTCATTTTGATAGGTGCGAGCGTGCTTGTAAGGACACGGGAAAACAGACGCATACGAGACCTTTACTAACGCAGATCTCGAGATCAGGGATGTGCGAAAAATTGTCGAAAAGTTAAAATCGAAAAATGATTATTCTTGTTTCGAGACCAATTTCTCTTTGGTTAGGCCATTAGGAGTGGAACTATTTTTCGGAAAAAGATCGGTTTTTTCGGTATTGATTTTCAGAAAAAAAAACTAAAAAAATCAAGAATTGAAGTGTATATTTTTGCAAAGTAAGATAGTGTAGCAAAGCATTCTACAAATTTCTGACTGAAAATTTTTTCGTTTTTGGTATTCAGTTTCGAAAAATTTTCGCACACTCCTGCTTGGGATAGATTTTAAATTTCCACTGGCCGTTTGTGAGCTTTGCTCTAACTATGAAGACCACTACGTTTTTTGACCATTTATCGGTCTGGGCTTTCGCAACGAAAGTCCGACTTTTCAGGAAGCTCCGGAGAGTGTTTAATCAAGGATTTCGAAAATTCAATCTGCACAGATCTCGAGATAGCCCCACTTTCATCCAATTTACGTATAAAACATAGGGATTGCTCTTCTATTACTCGTACAAATAAACTACAAATAAACATGACTCGAGCCTAAGCCTATATCCCAAAAAGCCCCTTCTCGAATTAGAAGGTGGATTCCGAAAACTATTTTTTCCGCTTTTGCTCCCAACGATCGTCCAGTGGAGCTATTTGTGGTGCTGAACACGAATGTGAGGTTCGTTTTTCGGACGATTACGGGGTTCGCGGTGGGTATAATGCCATTTTCCTACCGTGACGTACCCTAGTCGTTCGAAAAACTGAAAGCCAGCATCATAATCGTGTTCAGCACCACAAATAACCTTCCGGAAGGAATTCAGCCAAGAAGAAAAATTTCAGCTTCTGGGGTCCACCCCACCGTTTCGAGTTTGTAACTTTTTGTGATACAGGTTTAGGCTCGAATCGCTCGCAGATTTTACTACTGGTAGCATGAGTATCTTCGCAAGATCCTCATTTTGGTCTCCTCGCAAGGCCTGTTTTCCTCGTCATCTTGATAAATAGTTTTTTTTGGTGGTTTCGCTGCCAACATGATTTCCACGGTCTAATACGCAACGATCCGGTTCCTCAAAATGGCGCCTCGCCATAGCCGCTGAGACGAGACCAAGCCGTTTGTGGAATTTGGATCGGCGCTGTTTTCAGCCGTGTCGCGTGTATCCCGCAGTGATCCTGCCTGCATTCCACTCCCTTTCTCTGCAAACTCGTTTCAACTTTTTCATTAGCTTTTCTCCAGTGGGAGATTTGACTGCTTCTCTTTCGGATGACGTCCATGACAAAAGCTGAGTAATCCAAAGGTAGGAGGTAATCGCCTGAAACCCTGTGATACTAGAAAAGAGGCGGGGAACTAGTACACGGAATCGGACGAGTTCAAGGCAGCGTTCGTCTTAAAACCGTATCATAGTTTTCGATGTTTTTCAGCATGTGGTCTACGAAGTAAAAAAGTTCTTAAAAAACTCCCAAATATCGGAGAATAAAATGTTTAACACTTAAAGGCAGTGTTCACGATAATCTTTGATTTTGAGATTGATAGCTAAATCGATTGTTTGGCCCCCGGGTAGAACATAAATGACGAAGGAATCGAGAAAAACGCACCACAAAGTCACGAAATCCTTTACTCTCCCCTCACCCCTTTACTCTAACAGGAACTGTTCGTTGTGACAATGAAATCATTTGTGGACCCGTCCTTTACAATTATTTGCTTTCTGTTGCTCCGTTGTCTTCTTCGGACCCTACCTAGTACTATTTTGCCTGGAATATTCTTTCATTTTCGACTGATCGCATTTTTCACCGGTGACAACTACCGTGAACATGTTCATACAACTGGTCAACTAGTCCAGGCCAGAGATTAATGTCACTGAAATACGACGTTTTAATGCGTTTCTCAACGTTTCTTTGTAATTTCTGTAACACTCGGTGGCCAACGCTTTGTTTTGAGTGGAAAACTCGGGAACGAAATTTATCGTGGACACTGCCTTTAAGGGACCGCGTGTCCACACTTCACACCCACGCCATGAACTCGATTTTTTTCAGTTTACTTTAAGAAGAGCGGATTTCTTCCGATTATTGCTGAAATATCCATACCTAAAACAACTTGCATAACTCGCATGCGGATATTAGGCGCCATGTATCTCCTTTCGACACGATCATTCACAACAAAAATCTGTTTAAAAACTCATTGAATTTATTGGCCTTGGAGAGCGCCGGTCCTTTACGGGGAGTGGCCATGGAAGGCGCGGTTTCTTGAAGGCATTTTTCACGATAAACTTCATCCTCGAATTTTTCATAACAAACGCTTCTCGTGGCTCTCAGAAGCAGAACGGCGTCGAAGAAACGGGACGAAAAGCTACCCAGAAGCCGCAAAACGGCTTAGAAAAGTGGGCAAACCCCTCCGCTTAGGGCAAGTCCGGCCCCTTTCCGCCCCTCGAAGTGTTTCCAATCAAAAGTCCCGTTCTTCCCTTTATCCTCAACTTCTCTCTTTACTCAGGTCAGCTCGCATACATTGGCTGCGAAAAACGGAAGTTACAAGACTCGGACAACTCGACCAACATGCTTCCTTAGCTAAGTTTTTGAAGGAACCATAACTCGGTTCCCGGAAGGTCTTGTACGATTCCAGAGACATCATTGAAATCAGAATGGGACCGTCTTCAAGATAGGCGGAGAAGCAGAATAACGAATCTTATCGTGAACACTGCCTTTAAGCCTGGTGTATAACTACGGCCTTACCCTGCCTGGGGCTGCTAAACTTTGGCCGGGAAATACCTTTACTCCTATTAAGGCTGCTATATAGGGCAAACCACCGTCTTAGGTTCTTTTTTTTAGGTTTAGAGTTTTTAAGATAGGCGGAAAACAGAAAAGAGATTTTTATCGTGAAAATTGCCTTTAGAGGCACAGTTCAACCTCATAAACGCTTTTATGTATTTTTGCTTATCTTGAAAACGGTCTCACGCTTATTTTACGATGTCTCTGGAATCGTACAAGACTTCCTGTGAGGTAACCCGGCCTCTGGGAGACACTGATAAATCTACTGTACAGTTGTCGTAGTCTTGTGCCAAGGCGAAAACCGACACCAGATTTGGTGAACCACCCCTAATCGCCTCTTAGACCAAGTTTGGGGAACATCTTCCGACCTCCTAGATTTTAAAAGTCTTGTTTCCGTGAGCTTGTGAACAAGGTTTTTCAGATGTGCAGAGTTTAGTGGTGATGATGCCCTTAAACGGAAGTTTGAGCGGAACTCGATATCGGTGTTTCGTCAGGTTTTGCTATGTTCATTGTGCCCTGAATGAGATTTTCTCCAGTCTGTCGCGTGCGTGTACACGCGTGTGCTGCGTCTCCCTTTTCCGCACTCTCTAGCTGTCTATGCTCTCGCTTCGTATCTTCTTTCCTACTCGTACGGGATCATTTCGTACTGAATCAGAAAATCTCCCTGTGTGACATTACCGGTAACTATTTTGTATCAGTTCGTGTTTCTCATCACTTGGTTTTCTACTATAGGTTTTTCATGCTTACAAATTGTTTCCCGTTTGGAACGAGTTCTCCGTTCGAATGGCTTTATTCCTCTGAGACTGTATAATAGGGTATCATCAGCTAAAAGTAGAGGAACAGTGTAAAGTTTTTTTTCGGTTTCGCATTCCAACAGTTGTGTTTCTCCATACTTGGCGAGTAACAACTTTACGCTGTAAGCCATTTGTGAATGAGTCGTCTCAAAAAGTGAACCCTTCCTTTCACGTGCGCCGCCTCATTCACTATCGTCGGCGGTTGTTTCTCCTTTTAAGATACTGCATTACGAAGATTTCGATCGAAGACCACCGTCGGTCTCAAGCTTAGTTTTCACATATTTGTGAGGAGCACAGCATTTCGAGGATTGCCTATAGCGGTGCTGCGTACTTTTTTAATAGTGTTGAAAGCCCACCTTATCTTGCCTAAGTTAGTAGGAGGCATGGAGCACAATATGTTTTGATACAGACTATCATTCAAAGACAGGGTTCACGATAAAAAACAGTTGTTCTTCTATCCTCATGAGAAGGCAGATCCGGGTATCACAAATGAGAAAATGAGTGACAAGTTGTAGAAAAAACGCTCAGGATCAAGTTATCCCGTGGTGTGCGCCCGCCCCCAATTATCGAGATTCCTATAAATGCATGTTTTATCGACTTTTATTTTGCTTCTAAAGTAATCTCTGTGCACTTCTGGAGACCACTGACCACTTTAAAGGCATCGTACACGATGAAAATCAAAATCCGGCTTTTGCGTTAAATTGGATTAGTGGGCCATAACAATGTCACTCACAATCAGAACATTCGGAGTTTCAAAATCACCTTTCAAAGGCACTGTTCACGATAAACTTCATCCTCGAATTTTCCGCGACAAACGCTTCTCGTGGCTTTCAGAAGCAGAACAGCGTCAAAGAAACGGGACGAAAAGCTACCCAGGAGCCGCAAAACGGCTTAGAAAAGTGGGCAAACCCCGCCGCTTGGGGCAAGTCCGGCCCCTTTACGCCCCTCGACGTGAACAATGGAACACTCGAGATCGTGAGATGAGCGATAGTTTCCAATCAAAAGCCCCGTTCTTCCCCTTATTCTCAACTTCTCTCTTTACTCAGATCAGCTCGCATACTTTGGCTGCGAAAGACGGAAGTTACAAGCCTTGGACAACTCGTCCAACACGCTTCCTTAGCTAAATTTTTGAGGGACCAAAACTCGGTTCCCGGAAGGTCTTGTACGATTCCAGAGGCATCATTGAAATCAGAATGGGACCGGTTTCAAGGTAGGCAAAAAAACAGAAAAGGGATTTTTATCGTTAACACTGCCTTTAATGAAGATTTGCTTACCTCAAAATGGATTCCTGGGTTTGTGTAGCCGGCCTTGGGGTCGATCCGTTGTTACATGGAACAAAAATCCGTGGTCGTTGCCGGCGGTCGTGCGTTGACGTGTCGTAGGGCGCAATGCACACGCCACTCACGATTACGTCAAAAACCCAAGTGTTGTCTTCATCTGTACGATGCCTTTAACAGCAAAAGAAAGGCGGATAAACATGCATTAAGGACAGCGGTCGCGACAAAATATATGCTTGTCTTCTTTTCTGCTCTAAACCCTTTTCTGGGTTTATAGTAGTGGAACCTGTAAAAAAATCGCGAAAAAACAGCTATTTTGGAACAAATTAGAAGCCCTAACTTTCTTGTCTTCTGATGGTGGACGACCCCACTCCACATCATCGGCATCGATGATCTCTAATACCAAGAACATCAGCTGGCTTAAAGGCAGAGTTAACGATGATTTTCGTTCCCGAGTTTTCCACTCAAAACAATGCGTTGGCAACCAAGTGTTACCAAAATCACGAAGAAACGGAGAGAAATGCACTAAAAAGTCGTTCAGTGACATTATTCTCTGGCCTGGACTAGTTGTCCGACTGTGTAGACATGTTCACAGTGGTTATCACTGGTAAAAAAATGGGGCTAATTGAAAATGGAAGAATATTTTAGGGTAAACAGTACTAGTGAGGGTCTGAAGCAAAGACCGGAGCAGCACAGAGTAGAGAATTGAATCGATTCTGCGAATAACCTCAATCGAAGATTATCGTGAAAACTGCATTTAAAGGCAGTGTTCACGATAAAAATGTATTTCAGTTTCCACTAGGAATGGGTAGTGGAGGGGCACAATGTAACGTTGACGTCGAAAGAACGCATGAAAACGAGCCAGGAAAGCTCCAAAAGAGCCTGAAGTTACCATTTCGAGCGCAAGGCAAACCTCAAAGCGCATCACACGCCCACAGACGTAAACAAATGAATGCTCAAGACCGTGAGATGAGCGATGATTTCCAATCATTCGGCCCGCTCTTTCCTTCATTCTCAGCTTCTCTCTTTACTCAGGTAAGCTCGCATACTTTGGCTGCAAAAGACGGAAGTTGCAAGCCTCGGACAACTCGTCCACCATGTTTCCTTAGCTCAATTTTTGAGGGACCATAACTCCGTTCCCAGAAGGTCTTGTATGATTTCAGAGACACCATTGGAATCAGCATGCGGCCGTTTTCGAGATAGGCAAAAAAACAGAAAAAAATCCATTTCCATCCTGAACACTGCCTTTAAATACTCTAATTCTAGCCAGCGCAACCTTGATAGTTTTTCAGCTGTTTTCGATTTAAGATGATTTTTGTAGTTTTTTCTATAACGTTTCTTATCGTGACCACTGCCTTTAATGAAAATCTCGCTAATTACATAGGTGGCCACCTGTAATTGGCTATTGAACCTTGTTTTTGAGCGTTTTTAACGCAGATTCCCAGGTTTTTTTTCACTTATTTTCATTTTGTGATGACTAGATCTACGTTCTCATGAAGAGAGCTTAAAAATCGTTTTTATTGCGAACCCTGCCTTCAAGTAAAATGCATGCCCTCTTGGAGAATGAACCTCACTCTACATACAGTCTGCATGGAAACAAACTTCCCTTTCTGTTGTGTGAGCACATTATGTGAGAGATGAGCGGAAGTGGGTTACAAGACCTCGACTTGAAGAGACACAGCTGGGATTCGAGTCAGGTCCTCCCCGCCGACCCTGCGTTTGTCGTATGCTTCCGATGCTTCGAGGGTAAACGGGTCAGACAGTTGAAATCTGGATAAACGGGTCAGACTGTTGAAATCTGGATGACTTCAATCCTTATTTCTAAGCGAAATTCACCCGCATGGGTATTTATTTATTTGTTTACTTATTAGTTACGCCATGTTGGATGTTCCAAAACTCAAAAAAGCAGCAGCGCCAAACACAAATTGAAAAGAAATAGGTCAGACACACAACAGGTAATGAACACGAGGAGTGGTTACCCATTAACACAGCTTGATCATACTAGCTGAGTAACTGCGTCGAGAGAGGATAGCTTGAGAGAAAATTTGTACTCTCATGGACAGATTTCTTAGTATGAGCCAACGAAGCTGGGATTGGCCGCGTCAGCCAGCTATGACGCATGAAAACTACTAGAACTATGGAACATGGGTATACTGGTCCTCCCTCATGGGGCGGGTAGGTTAGCCAAGCAGCCTGTAGCCCGTGCAATAGATTATTCCGATGTCAGGGTATGCTGCTTCTCTTTCTCTCTCTCTCTCTCTCTCTCTCTCTCTCTCTCTCTCTCTCACTCCCCCCCCGCACTCCCGCTCCACACAAGCACATAAAGGGAGGTAGGGAATGTTGCTCCGAAATACAGGGTACACCAGGGCTGTGCGTTAATAACGTTAACGTGTTAACGCATTAACGGGTTAACGCGGTTTCTTTTCAAAAATTAACGATTAACGGTTAACGAGAAAGTCCCGAAATCACGTTAATTTTTATTTCGTTAATGTTCCATCCATCTATGCTTTTTTGCATGTCAGGATTCCTATTCTTGAAGAGCATTCGTTTATTGTTCTGGCTGATAGTATTAATAATCCATGAAGATGATTTCCAAGTTTGGAGTGTACGGACTGCGGTGTTTGGTATCGAACGCGTTTCATGTTTTTTTGGGACGTCTGGTTATTTATCGATTTTCGTGGTGATCAGGTAATGTTTTCAAAATTATTAACGAAATGCAAAATTAACGTGTTAACGCATTAACGGATTAACGCGGTTTTTTTTTCAAAAATTAACGATTAACGGTTAACGAAAAAAATAAATATCATTAACGCACACCCCTGGGGTACACTACCCGCGCAAAGAGGGGAGCCATCGCTAGCTTAGAGGCATCGTACGAGCTGAGAACTACTTACCGTTTTTTTGTAATTGAATCATTGGTTGGGACGCCTGAGAATGTAGGTAGAGATTTTTGGGTCACCAACGCATTATTGTGAAGATATGGAAGATCGAATGCCCCGAATTCCGTCAAAAGAGGCCGGTTCTCCGACAGCCATGTAGCATCAAATGAGAAAAAAAGCACTTTATCAACAAATGGTAATCTTAAATGAGTGGAAGTTGATGTTCATATGTTAACAAGCCACTTTCTTTTCTCATTTGATGCCTCTGTTGATGAAACTCGACTCATTCTATCTCTAATATCTTCACAATAATGCGTTGGTGATCCAACAAACACTGATCAGTGATCAGTGATTCAAGCACAAAAAAGGCGAGTGGTTATTAGCGCGTGCGATGCCTTTAACGAAAGCTCCCAATACCTGTAACGCTGGTTAGCGTCGACTTCCCCGGATACTGGAAACGGGGCCGGGCATCGCGAGACGACGATTCTCCAAGTTCCGGAAGAAAAGGCCTCCCATGGTTCTGGAGCTCCGTGCGCGACGAGCATGCGGCAAAACCTAGCCGATTCGCAAAACGAGTACCCTTCATCTCAGAGCGAAAACTCACCCGGGTCCGTCGCTTGCGTGTGCGCGCGTATGCTGGGTCTCCTTCTCCTTCCCCCCACTCTCTCGTCGTCTCTGCCCCCACTCCGCAGACGAACGCTAAGGAACACAGTAAGTTCCACTCCAAAAATGAAGTTTCATCTAGCCCCACGAGTTGTTGGTACGTCCAGCGTTTTTCATGCGACGACCGCGCGACTCTTATCGAAAAGGCTAGAAACGCTTACAATCTCGGGAGTTTGACAATCCGACACATCACCGAGAGTGAGCATTTCATCCATAGTTTGTTTTCCGTACTGCGGTGATTCTGACCCAGTGAAGCTTCTTCATCGTTTTAGTGCACTACGTGAACTTCTCGAGAAAAGCGTAGGCAGCAGGTTATCTTTTTGCTATCCCAATCTTCAAAATCCACTCATTAATCATATCTATTTTTTTGCGTCGAACCGGATCTCACCACATATGTACATGAACGCGAAATCCCTACTAAAGTTTGATTTTGTGTGATTGCTTCATACTTGAGTTGCTACCAATTTAGGCAATTATATTGAACAGAAAGTGACGAAGTAGTGGTGTGCAAAGATGCACGCGTAGAAAGTCCCCCGATGTGTGTATAATTTTTATAGAGGGGACGCACAAATTTGATTTCACTCTTTTGATTTGATGATATAACTGGCATAGGAAGTTGACTTGAAAAGGGGATGATGAACGAAACCTCAGTTCCTGAAGAATGAAAGCAAATCAAGTCCTAAAGAGGGAATCTGGGTTCGAAGCCATGTTGAGTGACGATTGACCACTAGCTTTCCCAGTCCTAGAAAAGATCTCCAGCCGATTGGAGAGCAGCATCAAGGCTCCAAACATCACGTATGTAACCGCAGCCCCTCTTCGACCCGGTCGCGGACGGACAACAAGTGGCCAGGTCTGCTTTCTCTCGTGGAGAACTCAACCGTTTTTATCGCTAACCCTGTCTTTGAAGATTAATGTTTCTGCACAGAAAAGCCGGAAAAACCATAACGCTTAAGGTCGTTAATGGGTTATCACCAAGATTTCGCCGCTGCGATACTTTGTGGAACCGAAATCTCAGAAAGGGAAAAACAGAAGCTGTTTCGCCAGTTTGTCTCACGTGAACTCCAAGCGCAACGCTCACTGTCAGAGTTAAAGGTAGGCGCTTTAGTCATAGACGAAGGATGACCACATCAATGCTCGATCAGGAATAGAGCTCAGTTTGTTACAAGACGAAACACTTCTAGAGCTATGGTCTCTTTGTTTGAAGACAGTTTTCACCATAAATCTCATTTTTCACTTTTCATTGTGAAACACTACGCTGGCAAATTTTGGAAGGGATAGGGTCAAAGAATGCAGCGAAGAATTAGCGCACACTTCTCCATTAGCGCGCGCTTGCGGAAACTAGCAGCACCGCTATTTTAACTTGTTCTGAGCGCTTTTCTTCGCTTTTTCTTCACCCTTCGTTAACTCACGGCCAAAAAAGCTCATTTTTGAGACGAATTCGAATATTATTTTCATCGTGAACGCCGCCTTTAACTTGCCATCAAAATAAGAAGGTTCGCGTTTCGTCGTAGAGACCCGGCCATTTTCAACTAGTTGTTCCCATGAACCTCACCACGAATGACCACTCCGACCTCTCTGGCTAATTGGGGGACACTCCGCGTAAGACTCCTGATAGGAGAAAAAACAGACCTCTGCGGAGTCATCCGATAAGGGCAGCGGGGGCACAGCATCACGACGCTCGTGATGACGTCACAATCACGGTCGGTACACTACCTAAAGACAGCGGGAGACCCTCAACGAACAGCCGAACGATGACGTCAATGGCTTAACGCGTTATTAATTTCAATATTTACCACAAGCATGTCGCCTCGAGTTGTTGCGATCCCACGACGGAGAATGTCCCCGCCTGGGTCTACGACAAGGACGTAATCTTCGCCGCGATCCGCGGTGAGGAATCACCCTACCTGCGGATAGCGGCGAACCCCCCCCCCCAGCCGAGAGGATTCCCCTATCCCCCAGCGGTCAAAAATACGCTGGCCTCCGGAGAGCGACTCGAAGTCGCCTTCTAGGGCCGGCATCAGAATGCCGAATGAGGACTCGAGTGAGATGAGGCGCCTTTTATACCGGCTGTGCACGAGATAAGCACGTCACATCGTGGTCATTCGTGATCACCATCGACTGTCATCCACCGGGACTCCCGATCCGAGCATCGCTCACATTTTTTTATGACGACTCTACCGCTGGGTGTTAGGCAGCGAATCCGCTCTCGGAATTTCCACGGGAGAGTCCCCGATTTGCCTGAGCGGAACTCCCAAATCGAGCAATGCCCCTTTTTTTCTAGTGACTCTCCCGCTGGGTGTTATGCAGCAGACCCGTGGCCGTATTCACGAAACACTGGGAGCCTCCCAGGAAGGTTCAAGGTCCACCCGCTGTTAGACGAGTTCACGATCTAGGTGCCCGGCAGGTAGACAGGAAGGCTACCTGCTACCTGGCGGGTAGACAGGAAGGTTCCTAGCCACCTAGCGGGTGGACGGAGAGAATAGTGGCTGCCTGCTACGTAGATCTTGCGTTTCAGAACATGATCAATATGTTACTGGCAGGCGGCGCGCGCTCTACACGTCCACCCGCACAATCGAGGTCGGGCATGCCAACCGGAATGCGTTGATAGCAGGTTGAGACACAGCAGTTTCGTACCCGGCGGTCTCCTCTTCGTCTCTGCAGGTGGCTACCCATGTCTGTTTCTGCTCTGACAGGTGGCGAAGAGGAGGCCGTCACTATTGAAATCTTGACAGAGGGGCCACAAAACTGGTGGCCATACGGCGGTAACGGGAAGGTCACGCCTCCTTCCTGCGCCCGCCATTTCACCGCTCTTGAAATTCCCCCGATTTGCCCCGATTTGAGAGTCCCCCGATTTGCTACTACTCTTCTTGAACAAGCGAACAGGTTGAAAAAGTCGTTAATCTGGCGAAGCATCTCATTAGGCCAACATGCTCAACGAGAACACTATCACTTCCACCTTCCCCACCAATACCTTTAGTTCTAGAAAAGTACGATATACCTTTAGTGTAGTTTATCGTGAACGGCTCCTTTAACTTGTCATCAAAATAAGTTAGGTGATGACAAGTTGACAAGTTGATGATGACAAGTTGATGACAAGTTGACAAGTTAAGAATATCTTTAGTGTAGTGTATCGTGAACGGCTCGTTTCATCAATAACACTCAAGAGACCACGTGTCCACGCGGCTAACTCACTACTTCAAAAACTCGATTTTTGCCGTGACTTCGAGAAACCCGATTCTTTTTATGGGGTCGGGAAATTAATTCGTACCATTCTTTTTTCTGAAACTTTTTCTCGCCAATTTTCGAGTAGTTTAGCTGAAGCTGAAGGTACCGTCCTTATCGAAACGGAATTCCGCTCCGCTGCTGCGGACAGCCGCTGTCGTAGCACGCAGCGCCTTGATGATCGCGCTGGGACCCGGTTGTCCCAGCACGATTACCATCGCGCTGCAACTGCGGAGCGGAATTTCGCTCCGATGGGGACATCACATTCGAAAGTTCTTCGTCTGTCTAGTCTGCTTAAAAATTCACTTCAGACTCGACCACTTCAAAATTTAATATTTGATTGTATTATGTGGTCCTGGTACTGGATATTTCAAAATCTTTAAATTCGCAAGCAATTGAAGCACTAAATCACCGCTGATGAAAATTCAACCGTTGTTAGGACTACTTGGTAGCTTCAAAACAGATTTGCCGAACTTTTTCAATGGAGCGAATTTCGGATTTTTTTCATACGCAGCTTTTCAGCGGTTTTGTTCTATGCAAAGGCAGGTATCAAACAAATAAGTAAAACGTATGGGGAATTCACCAATCAACGGCATTTAGTTTATGAATTTTCGACGTTGAGATCGGTGCATCACAGGGTGCTCCAGGAATCAAAAAATTATGCGACGCGCTTGCGAGCCCAACCCTATAAACGCTTATAACTCCGTTCAGAGAAACGGAGCGCAGCTAGTTAAATTCAAGTTTTGGTTGCAAGAGTTGCATTTCGTTCAGAATGGAAACTTTCTCCATGTGACTTCCCTGGTCAGTGTTATACATATCCCCAATAAAAAATTGTAAATCTCATCCCTCATGGCGCGTTCGCCGCGCGCGATGCTGCAGCCTCCTTCTGGCCTAGGCCTACATATTTTACACTTCAAGCGCTGATCGCCGCGATGGCATATTTTGAATACAAATCGACGTGCGACGCGATCTCGGTGGATAATCATGGTTATCATCCCATCGCTTCGCGACCGAACTCTGAAAAAGGGCCTACGCTCTTTCGTTGTCTCCAACCTCAGCTCCGCACCAGCACGCGTAGGAGCCATGAGAATTTCGCGGTCCTACGGCCCATATGTGGGCGGAATTCTGGGTTTCAAATTCGATAAGTAACGCATAAGAAGCCTTCCAATAAGTGATATGGTAATGTCCTTTGCTTCAAGTTATGGAAAAAAGGTAAACTTCTGAAAAAAAGGAAGAATGCGGGGAGAAACGGATGGTCGATAACGATTGACGAGACCAGATCAGACCATACATTTTCTTTGTTATTCTATTTGAAAACCACACCCAGCCTTTGAGTGCGCAATAGTTCGATCGATAGCCATCCTCCCTTTGTTTTCTCGTGTGCCACTTCTCCAGTCGATCAGCGTCACGGCTTCCTAATTGACCATGCGGAAATGTGCAACCATATGCATACATAGTATGGTCCCTATCTTGAATACTGAATGTGATATTTTGGTACACATAGGTAGAGGAAGTTTCATCTATTTATTTATTCATTTATTTATTTATTGTTACGCCGCATAGGGAAGGCTCCATAGACATTTAAAGCATAGAAGCACAGCAAAAACACAAATTGATACAGCTACCATGAGAGAAAAAAATTCGAGGTTTTGCTCTTGAAGGATAGGTAGGAATGGGGCACAGGTAGAACATCTAGTTTCAAAGAAGATAAGGCAGAACCAGCCCTACAAGTGAAACTGTTAAATTTGAGGTTGGATTTGGGAACGCCATAAGAGCTTGTTTTCCTAGTTGCCCCTTGTTCTGGAATCAATGAATCTATAGGACTTCGACCGGTCAGTTTTAGCATCCCACTTAGAATTTCAAAGACCACGCTTACGTCATTCCATTTGCGCCGAGATTTGAGAGATTGTAAGGATAGCTCCTTATTCCTCCTTATGGGACCAGGCACCGTCGAGTAAGAAAAACCATTGAGCCTGAATGGGAATCAGGGCTGCGGCGATAGATCGTCGCGAGCGATCGAGATGGGGTGTTGTCGCAAACGAAGCAAGGCCAGTCGCAGATGTTGCGCTTTGTAAATTCATTAGACTAAACCTAAAATTTTTGCAGGGCTTAAATGAAGGTGAGGGGTTTTGTCAAGTTTAGTCTAATGAATTAAAAAAGCGCCATCTCTGCGGCTGGCCTTGCTACGTTTGGGACATCACCTCATCTCGATCGCTGGCGACGAACTACCGCAGCACCCCCGCCCATTTACTGGATTAAATTCCGCAGGGAGCCCGTAGGTTAACTTCGAGAAATTGGATTAATCGGGTTGCCTCATCTTCTCTGTGGAATGATTCTTAGTTAAAATCTAACTGGCTATTTACTGTAAAATGGTCTCCATGCCTTGAGGCGCTATTGATACTTCTCAACGCCAGCGCGGCACGCGCGTGTTGCCCGCTTCGCCATGGCGGCGAAGGCCGTAACGACTTTTTTTAATCATTTTGATTATTAATCCATCATCAGTATCATTCCGTTTCATAAAGATTAATTTCAGTACTATCCTCTGCTACCGTGACGATGATTAGGTGTTCAGAATGTGCTTGTTTGAAAAAGTTAAGGCTCACTTTTTTCGCCCCGCCATGGCGTCGTCGCTAGAATATTCATGGTATCCGCAAGCGCGTGGCGAGCGTGACGGAGAATGTTTTCACACACTAAAGCCACTCCCGCGCCAGCATTGAGAAGCATGAATAGCGCCTGAGCTTGAGCGTGATTACGCAAAATTTATGCTCATCGTCGAAACACATGACTTTCTAGCTGCCTACACCAACATCAGTTTACGCATGTGCAAGCCCGCTCAGGCGCACTCACTTTCACGTTGGCTCTGGGATTGTAACCCGACCAAGGTGCATGGTCGTGATCAAGTTGATATCGTTGCAAAGTGAGCGCAATAATTGTGAAACATCAGTCCAAGAGGTCTAGCTTCTTTGAATAGTACGTCTTCATCTAGTACGGTATTTCAATTGCTGTTGTCGTCTGACTTCCTTCCGCACGAGTTATGTTTTTCAAGTAGTTGCTCTTGTACAGTGAAAGGATGCGGCCAATCATGTCAAAATGTCACTCCGCGCTCCCTTCTCAATTGTGAAATTGCGAGTAACCAATATAGCTGCCTGTCAGTGTAAGTAGAAAATTACGATGAAGACTGACAAACCACCTGAGCACCTGAATTTTGGAACATTCGGCATCTGTGCTGCTTCGAGGGCTCTAGATTTTTTGGAACAATGGTTCACTCCCCACCTGCCGATAATTTTCGACCATCAATTCTCTCTTAAAGGCAGTGGTCGCGATCAAATATGCTTGTCGTCTTTTTCCCTCCAAATCCTTTCCTGGGTCTCGAGTAGTAGGACCTATAAGAAAAAATCGCGAAAACCACTGTTTTGGGCCGAATTTGAAGCCTGAACTTTCTTGTCTTTTGATGGTGGACGATTGCCACTCTCCACATCATCGGCATCGATGACCTCTTTTACAAGAACATCAGCTAGCTTGAAATTGAATGTCAATCAATGAACCTTCGAATTTATGTACACATCTAGTCAAAAACATTGACTGAAGTGATGCTTTCATTATTCAACTGTTTTTATTCGTTAAATTTGCATTTATTTCGTCCTCTGAATGTCGTTGATTTTGACTGCTCGGCATGAGACTGCGATCTGTTTCGTCATCGCTGTGCACGTGTGCACGAACTAGCTTCTTTGGGCCCTAGAAACTCTATTTGTAGACCGTTTTTCCCTGCGCTACCTTCATAGTTTTTGAGCTGCTTTGATCTAAGCTGATTTTTGTAGTTTTTTCGATAACGTTTTTCATCGTGACCACTGCCTTTAAGTCGAATACCTTTGCATAGACTTTTTTTTGAAAACGTTTTTCTGAAGTGACAAGTTTGCCTTACTCGGCTTGTTTTGCATGCACCTCGGTATTTTGGAAAACCGTTATCTGTACGTCTTAGGTATAGTTCTATCAGGGTTAGGCGCGGGTTCGGTCCCTAGAGGGGTCTGAGCTCCGGAGGGGCGGAAGCGAGGGGGGGTCTGATCTTTGGAAGAAGTTCAATCGGATCGCCATGTTTGTGAGTAAAGTTTTTCAGGAGAAGTTTTTTACATGAATTTCAATTATACATTGCGTCTCAACTGAAAGGCTTATATAGCTGTTTTACGAGGGCCGCGATCTTTCACCATCTCAGATAAACGCCGAAGACCGCTACATAGCGGGAAACGATGAAAAAAACTTCCACGTCCACGAACATGAACTAGGGTTCTAAAACCGCAGTAACTTGAGTTCTAATTTGGGTACCCAGAAGAATCCTGGCTTTTAAAAACTAAGCTGTGAATCCTACCGTTTAGGGCCTTCCACACCCCTGCAAAAGGCCTTTGGAGAAAAATTTTCTGGTGTGGATTCTGCGACATTTTTTTGCGTTTTCTCAGTACTTAGGTGTGGCTCAGCTGTGGGTCTTCAGCTTCCCTTTCAAAAAAAAAGCTTTGTTGTCAGATGACCTTTCACGATATACATTAGCTCCTGTATATCATCAGTCTATTTGAAGGCAGTCTTCACGATAAAAACTGTGTTTCAGTTTCCACTAGGAATGGGTAGTGGAGAGGCACACTGTAACGTTGACGTCGGGAGAACGCAAGAAAACGAGATAGGAAAAGCTTCAAAAGAGCCCGAAGTTGCCACTTCGAACGCACGGCTAACCCCAAAAGCGCAACACACGCCCACCGACGTGAACAAATAAATGCTCAAGATCGTGAGATGAGCGATGATTCCCAATCATTAGACCCGTTCTACCCTTCATTCTCAAGTTCTCTCTTTACTCAGGTCAGCTCGCATACATTGGCTGCAAAAGGGCTGCAAAAGACGGAAGTTACAAGCCTCGGGAAACTCGTCCACCACGTTTCCTTAGCTCAATCTTTAGGGGACCATAACTCCGTTCCCAGAAGGTCTTGTACGATTTCAGAGACATCGCTGGAATCAGCATGGGGCCGTTTTCAAGATGGGCGGGGAAACAGAAAAACGATTTTTATCGTGAACACTGCCTTTAAAGACAGTCAGTGTTCACGATGAAAAAGTTGCCCGTTTTTGGCTAAACGTAAGCTTTGGGTCCATCTAAGAAGATTAAGAACTGAAAGCGACGAAAAACGGTCGGGAAATGAGTGAAGATCTCGTGGGCAAGCCAACCCATTGGACCCCCGCCCACGTCCCATAAGAGCTGCCCTGAATTCGTGTTACCGGAGGAACAGACACCAAATTTTCGAATATTCGTTAACGCGTAGGGTTCTAACATCCCAGCATGTACGTTGGCCACTCTTATTTCGAAACAATTTTTGGTACAGGAGATAGAAAACAAAGCCACTTAAGTTTTGAAGCGCGAAATCATTTCCCCGACGTCAGGTTCGATGCGTTGTCCACAGTCTTCCTGCGTACGACGCATCGAACCTGACACGAAAACAGGTATAATTGATTTCTTCAGAAATTTCTTTAAATAGTTTTGCTCCTCTATTTGAGTGTTCTGTGGGGGCTTTTCCCTATTAACTTCTTCTTAATGAACTTCCCTACTCCAAAACATCAAAAACTATAATACGGTTTTTTATCGTGAACACTGTCTTTAAAGGCACAGTCCAACCTCAGAGGTAATTTTTGATATTTTGGTCCGGTCGCCGTCTATAGCAACTCTGCCAAGCGCGAAATCTCAATTCGCTCAAAAAAAGCGAGAAAAAGTCAGGAAAAAGTTGAACACGCCCTCTTGAAAGAAAAAATGGGTAACGCCCTTTGGCAGGTTTCCGGCCTCAATAGAGAAGAGACGTGTAAAAATAGAGAAGAAATGATTTTATTCAGAATCTATGTTCTTTCTTATTTTTCGGTCTGGCTTTATATTGTGGCCTGCTTCAGAATGATGGCCGCGAATAACGAGGAAATGAAGGCTCGAAACAACTCGTCCGCGAATTTCTACCAGTTCAAATTCTAAATTTTTGAGGTGCCGTAACTCAGCTCGTAGTGAGTTCTGAGCAATTCTGGAGACACCATTGTGATCAGCGTTACATTTTCTCCAAGATAGGCAGTTAAAGGAAAAATCGATTCTGAGCTTGGACTGTGGCTTTAAGTCTTAAAATTCCATTGAAAGTGCCTCAACATCACCTTAGAGAGTTCCCGCTTAGTGCAAATCCGTCGCCATGATATTAACAGCACCCAACACCCGATGTATTTCCTATGGGTTGTTAGAGTGTGCAGCAGGTCTACATAAGTCCACCTAAAACGACGTTTTCTTCTGTCGACTGTCCCACTGGATCGTGGTTTCTGTGTCAGAAGTCTGAAAATTAACCCGAACTTGTTGATAAAGTTTGAACTACTTTTTTTCCTATTCCTGAAAGTGCGTCCCTACTTTTCAAACTGCCTATTTGGAGGTTTTTTTTTTCACTTCTGCCGCTCAAACGATTATACCGGAGTCTTTTTTTTATCACTGCGGGTCTAAAGGTGACAAAGAAGTCAACGAACAACCAACTGAAGTGTATACTGTATCAGGCTACTTCAAGTGGAGAAAATTCTCTTATAGGAAGCTAACGTTCTGAATGGCTTTGAAAAAAGGTTCTGCAGTAGTGTTTGACCTTTATATCAAGGTGAAGGATACGGAGATTGGAATAAAAAAAACAACATTGAAGCTGACTTTCTCTTGTTCAGGGTGACATCCACCCAGAGCCTTATCATCCTAATGCCAAAAAATAACTTGCGCTGGCAAACTATGCACGGCGTCTCATGATGGTCTCGTTTCGACTAGGGATATGCGCGCCGCCATGCTAGGTATTTCAGAGCCTTTGGCGAACCATCAATCACTCTGCATCTTCTTCTGCTGCATCTCAAAATCAAGTCGGAAGCACGAAATCTGGGTCGGTGTTACAGCATTAAATTGATATTCACTGGGAACTTTCGTTTGAAGGGATGTCAGTAGAAATCCTTCATGGCAAAGGCTTTTTGCAAGAAGGTTTATCGGGAGAGCATGCGCTACAGCAAACATGTCAATCCAGGAAGCCAATCACTGATCATAGCAAGAAAAAATGTTAGGGCAGGATGTCGTTGCAAATCAGACGCAGAATCAGCGGATGAATTCAAGTTGAAAGTAAGACTCCCGCCATCTGCGCCTGGGAACCAAAGAAGCGGGCCTTGGATAGCAATAGGAGAAAGCTAATGAGAAATAAGGGTTGGTTGAAAAGTATTGAAAGTAAAAAATGAAAGAATGTGAACTTTTAAGTGAAATTGGTTTTTTTATTCAAATTAATCTCCCTCGACTTCAATGCACTTATTCCAATGATTCTGCAATAATTTTATACCATCTTTGTGATGATTTTCTGGAAGCTCTGCCAAATACTATTACTACACGACTGAAATAGCTTCTTCTAGCTCCTTCATTGGATCAAAAACGCTTTCCGCAAAGGAGGTGTTCCGAGTTTCTGAAGAGGTAGTAAGTAGTTTCTATGTGCCGAAACCGGTGAATACGGTGGATGTTCGAGCAATTCCTACTTTGATTCATTCAATTGAGCCATCGTCAGAGCACTTGTGTGAACACGTGCATGTTAAAGGCACAGTCCGACTTCAGGGGTGAACTTCGATATTTTAGTCCGCCCACGGTGAATAGCAACCCTACCGCTCAGAACTTTTTACTCAAGTTGAAAACTAACTATTGGACAAGTAACGGATGGCTTACGTTACTTGTGTGGAGCTTGTAAGTTAGTAGGGTTAAGGTCGTTCCAGACTGATACTTTAGTTATTCATAGTTTGTTCTATAGTTGTTTAAATGTGCGATTAAACCTGTCTATCTCGCTCATGCACAACTTTCAAACTAATGATAATCTACGAATAGTTTAGTTGTTATGTATTTATCCAAATGTTGTGCTTAACTTTTCCGTCATACTCAATGGTCAATTTACCATCTACTGATTCTCTACTTCAACTAATGTGAAACTTAGTGAAAGGCTCATCTGACATGTTCACTCGAAAACAACCACAAAAAAATACAACGATGCGACAGTGAATTCGGACCAGGTTCAGGGAGCCGTGTAGAGTCTTTCTTCACCAGCAGGTCCCAGTTCGTGCCGAATCTCGTGGCGCTCTCGCTTCAGTCCTCTTCGGGACTTTGTTGAGGTAGGTGGAGCAGAATAGTGGAACTCGCCATCCATGAATTCGTTCTGCGGTGCTGCATCGGTTCAACTGAAATCACATTGTGATTCATTAACCGGATCAAAGGGAGAATCTACACACTTTGTATCCTTGTTCGTATGCATCGATAGGTTTAAGGAATCACTGTCGAAGTCAGGATTCCTCGCGGAAACTTATTCATCAACAGTCATGTTGGGGATCACATTTATACCGTTTCTGGCGGTATAGTGGCTGTCCTAATGCGTCTTGCGCGGACAACATATCCTAGAGCGCAATTAGGGACTATCACAAATTTTCATAGCAATCAGATTCTTCAGTACAGCTTCATTGGTTTTTGGGATGCCCTATGAGGCCCCGTCATAGTCGGCTGAAAGCCGGCTGTCTTAGCCCACCTGGTCGATATGTATAAGAAAGACGCAAAACGGGAAAACTGAACTGATAAAAATGTTGTCACTGATAAAATTCAAACTTCTGTAGGATGTACTAGGTCGTAGGAAGGTAGTTTTATCATTCGAGACGTTTTTTATCAGACGAGGTCAATTTTATCAGATCAAACCGTTTTTCATCATTTGGATGGCCTTGTGGAACCAAACAATGAGGGAGGTGGGCGAATCGGAGTAAAGTGCTAGGCACTGTTATTGGTCGGCGTCACTTCGGTAACCAATAATGCTGCTTGGCCCTTCCCTCTGATCCGCCCAATCTTCTCGCTTTTTGGCGCCGCAAGACGATCCTTATGTTTTGTTTTGTTTATTACGTGACTTAAGGCAAACGTCATATACACATAAATATACACGGAAACATACATAAATAAAAGCAATAGGAGTACAGTTGTAGCCGGACGAATAGGCGCAATGATGGATGATGATTTCCGAGACATGAGTGGGGAAAAAAGAAGTTTACGGCATCATTTGTACGACTTTCATCAGTTGAAGGTGATTTTTATCACTTAATTTCTTTTTGCTTTGCATATTTCTCATACATATCGACCGGATGGGACCAGTACGGCCGGTTTTCGGCCGACTATTACGAGGGTCCTACTTAACTAAAGAACCGAGCAGATTGCTTACAAAAACGGCGTTTTGCGGCTCGTTTTGCTCGCACAAAGCACCGCATTGTCACAACTCACTTCAAAATTGACGAATTAAACTTTCAAGGAAAGTTCCGTGTTCCTCGCAGTAAAGCGATTGCAATTTTGTGAAAAAGCGTCTTTTTGACCCCAGTATTCCGCCGAAAA
The DNA here is from genome assembly GCA_029168955.1 of Aplectana chamaeleonis. Classification (NCBI taxonomy): domain Eukaryota; kingdom Metazoa; phylum Nematoda; class Chromadorea; order Rhabditida; family Cosmocercidae; genus Aplectana; species Aplectana chamaeleonis. The sequence continues at coordinate 860,255 of JAPDOI010000219.1, read as the reverse complement.
TGTGTATTTCCTTGCACAATTCCAGCCGATCACAGGACAAAAACTGGAAAATTCCATCTATCCTTACCGACCCTGAGAATTTAGACCGAGAAACAGCCACAAAATGCCTGCGTGAAGCATAATAGCCGACAAATAGCCGCCAAATAATGATCGCCGCGAAATAGCCGAGAAATAATGCTTTCCCGGCAGGTATGCGGCGCATTTCAGGGGCATGATTCAGATGGCGGCACCTCCGTCGGTTCGCTTACTCAAACTTTGTCCAGTCTGATAGCGTTTTGAACTTGTACGGATTTCACAGCAAAGCGAATGCAATGTTGTGTAAAAAACGTCTTTTTCGCTCTGGCATCGTTGAATACCGCATTGACGAAATCTGCGTCAGGGAAAACTATGTAAAAAATGGATGGCGGCAATAGGAATCAACTCACAAAGTGATTCGCAGATGAGTTGTAGATCAACCGTACAGGTGAGACGTCGGTATAAAAATGAAGTCCATCTATTCATGAATCCTGAGTAGTAGCTTCGTTGTCCACAGCATATGCATGCTATCGTAGGAGTTGAGTTGTGCAGTATGTTGTTTTTAAGTAGTCAGTGTAGCGAGTCGATGCATAGTCAAGCGTTAGTTGTTCGTGATTTCTCCTCTGTTCGAAGTTAGTATTATAGTTGTCCGTACTCAAGATATATTGATGAATACTTTTCCGTCGCCCCTTTGTTCACACATTAGGTGTCCATGAGGAAAACCACCGCAAACAAATTAAGTTCGAATTAAATAAGTGAATTTATAGTTGTGCGTGTTTAGATAAATTGTTTTATAATTGTTCGAGGCGTTTAAGTTAGTTTTTAACTTGAGTAAAAAGTTCTGAGCGAGCGCGAAACCTCAATTCGCCCAAACAAGTGAGAAACAACAGGGAAAATGTTGGCCACGTCCCCAATACCCGAAAAGCATAATCAAGCGTTTTGGCCCGAATAGGGAACCAAAATCTTTGCAAATGGAAAAATTGGTTTGTGTGGCGATGCTCGAAGGCAAAATTTGCAATAGCAGAGCTCTTGCTTCCATTTCCGGAGCGGTGTGTGCTGCTACACTTTTGGGGTGTTGAGGGCGGGCCGACTTTTTCCCTGTATTTTCTCACTTATTTGAGCGAATTAAGATCTCGCGCTTGGCAGGGCTGCTATGCACGGTTGGCGGACTATAATATCAAATTTTTCCCCTGAGGTTGGACTGTGCCATTAACGGATGCGGCACTAACTTTTCAAACTGCTTGTTCGTACGTAATTCTTTATGTAAAATATGGAGTACTTGTTCGTCCGAGATGTCTATGGTATTGGCAATTTCACGCTTAGTCGAAATTGGATTTTCACTAACAATATTATGTACTTGGTCAATGATTACTGGTGTTGTTGTAGTTTTTGGTCGTCCACTAATTGGTTCATCACCATCGCTTCTACGACAACGTTTAAACTGTAAAACCCATCGATGTACAGTTGGGAATGAAGAAGCAGATTCTTTTGACACGCTCACAATTTTCGCATGTTTTCTGTTGCTGATAAACCTTCCAAAACAAAGAATTTTATCATTGCACGATACTCAGTTTTTTTTTTCCATTGTTCACTGACCGACACCTCGAATTCAACTGGTTTGTAAACAGTGAACGAATTGACAGATCGAAAAAAAACTTTTTCAATGTCTATATTGAAGATGAAATGTCAAAGTATCGTATGAGTTTAAATTCCTCTACTGCTTAATAGGTGTCGCTTTCAGTACTTTTCTTCCAACCTCTACTATAATGACGGGAAGAGCGCTTATAACTTCAATCAGAGAAACGTTCCTCACACCCTGATGGCAAATTTTGAAGTATGCGTCAGAAATTGGTCACGTAATCTTAGATCTTGATCGCTGCAGCCTTAATACCCTATGCTCTAGATATTCCTCAGTGGCAGGCTTTTTGGACTCACGTATTTGCAGCTGCCGTGCACGGAATCCCGATAATTCTTTTTATGTCGGTTGACATCCCGTGCACTGGAAGTTTCTGACGAATATAAATTTGATGCTGTAACGTCGACCCGGATTACGCTCCTCTAAGCTGGCCTTGAGTGGCAGCAAAAAAAAAACTAGTGACTGGTGGCTTGAGAAAGCCATTGAAAAACCTAGAACGGCGTGTATCCCTATCCGAAACGAGACCATTATGAGACCATCACAGATAGTTTGTCAGTGTAAGCAGTTTTGGCCTCTGAACCAGTCTTTACGCCCACTGCGTTTGGCAGGGCAAGATATACCTCTGGCATTCGGTCCTCAGTATCAGCTGGTCATCCGTCTCTCGCCCGTAATGAATTTCTGATTCGATTCTCTTTCTGTTTTAGAATTTCCAATGTTGCTGAAACGTGGTGTAACGTCCCAAATCTGATTTTGAATTGCCACACGATCTATGTTATTCCAACACGGACTTTTTGAGAACCGACATTGCAAATTTTTTCGGTTAGATTTGACCTGCGTCCATCTCCACTATCAGCGTTGTCCGTTTTATGATCTCGCACTATTCAGGCTTATTCAGATTCATGTTTTTTTGCAGAACTTAGCATATCATTGGAGTTATTTTGAACATTAGAATTGAGGCTTGCAACTTGAACCTACAGAGAAAAGTTCTGATAATGTTTTGGTACGACTGACCTCTCCCCCTGCAAAACACGAGTGGTCATCCGTTTCCACATCTAGTGGTCATCCGTTTCCACATCTAGAATTTTAATTTCTTGGGCAAATCCTTGAAAATGTGGTCTTTTCGAAGTGAGGGCCTATTTATATTACTTCTGCGTTTCGCTGCCGCGGACTTTAGCAGCATGTCTGCAATGGTTGAAGTTTTGAAGTAGATCAATAGCAGACTTCTCTCCGAGGCTAACTGCATTCAGTGGCAGCGTGCACGTAATCCTCGTTGAGATAACCACATAAAACGGGCAGAATGGCCTACACGACAACGCCTACGCATATTGAAGCTTCAAAAACGACCCACAACGCCTTCACATGAGTACCAAGTTTGACCTCATCCCCGGATTTGCCCTTATTCTTCACCGCCTGAAACGCGTGTGATTTGTTTTTTGGACCGTTTCCGACGATGAGGTTCGCAGTGCCCCTTGTTTTGGAGGAGGAAGACAAATTCAGTGGGCGCGAAAATACGGACGAGCCAATTTTGCTGCTCATGCGGCGGCTTTATGGGGTCGTATTTTGCTCTTCAAAATGCGTAGACGTCGTTGTGTAAGCTTTTTCACTCGATTGACATTGTTATTCCAACTACGTTTATGAGCATGTATGCTGTCTTTAAGCGCCGTTGTATAAGTAGGCTTCATGAAAGGTTGGTACGACTTATTTGAGTGCGTCTTACTCGAGCGTTGACATTCATAGATGATACTTCGATCGAATAGGAGAGATAGCTAATGAAATACATTTCAGATGATCCTCAGGTTACTGGTCTACTCGCTTCCACTGCTACGAATTTCACTGCAACAGGTCCTAGGTTTGTTTTTTAGAGTGGCTATATTTCTCAGGCAAACGTTGCACCACGAATACGCGCTCGTTGCGAGTTTCGAGCAAACCTTACAACGAATGTCTCAGAGTTTACTATTGCATAAAGATTCTCACTACTCACCTTGTTTACCGCAGCTCGGACAACGCTACACCCTTCTAACCGTAATGTAGAAGCTGTTTTGTAGACTGCTCCACCCGAATAGATGTTCTCGATGGAGTTGATCTCGTTGAGGCAGTGGCCATCTACCTGACGGATCGTTCTCAAGCGCGGAGTCCGCAGCATTGTGCTGTTGACTGCTATCGATCGAGATGTGATGTAAGTTGTGCACTTCCATCAACCTGTTACAAGCAGTGCTGGGTAGCTTTTTCAGGTAGCATACTTCGATGCAGTTTCACTTCAATGCCGTTTCACCTCAGATACCAGCCCAGATGAGCGGCCGCCATGCCCGGAGGTTTATGCAATTGAGATGAAAACACAGATTGCTGAGCTTGACAAAGTGAAGCGGTACTGTATAAAATGCAAAAGTGAGTGCTCATACAGTGGAATGGATATCTAGCTCCGTACTGAAAGATTCTATGCTCATAGTTTAGAACGATGTGAAAAGATATGACTGTTTCATCGCAAACATACCAGTAAGCGTTGTTGCGTTTAAACTGCCTGGGAAGAATCGCTGTTTCCAACCTGCTTTTTAGATCACTTGTTAAAGGGGAGAAGACGTTATATGATGCCAATGTTGCTCTGGGCTTAGCCCGTCCTTGGTATTTTGCCATCATCACGTCATTACCGAATTGCTGCGCTGCGATGGTTAATTGATGCCAGCTAGAGACCGCAGAACCTTTTCCGCTACAGGAAGAGGAAAAACTAATTGTGGGCCCCTGGCTTGTAAACTTGAAAATGTTAGATGAGTTTTCTCATCTTCTAGCTCATTATTCAAAAAGCTCACGTAGGTGTAAGGCTCCGTCCATAACAGACGTCCTAGCGTCAAGTGACCATAATATGACGCTGGGAGTTTGAATCTTCAGCATTTGTTATTGATCTGACTCCCCGGCGATTCCCCAGCGACCACTGCAGCCGGCCACTCGCTGGGCCGGCTGCAGTGGTCGCTGGGGAATCGCATACCAGTAAGCGTTGTTGCGTTTAAACTGCCTGGGAAGAATCGCTGTTTCCAACCTGCTTTTTAGATCACTTGTTAAAGGGGAGTAGACGTTATATGATGCCAATGTTGCTCTGGGCTTAGCCCTTCCTTGGTATTTTGCCATCATCACGTTATTACCGAATTTCTGTGCTGCGATGGTCAATTGATGCCGGCTAGAGAGCACAGAACCTTTTTCGCTACAGGAAGAGGAAAAACTAATTGGGGGCCCCTGGCTTGTAAATTTGAAAATGTTAGGAGTTTTCTCATCTTCTAGCTCATTATTCAAAAAGCTCACGTAGGTGTAAGGCTCCGTCCATAACAGACGTCCTAGCGTCAAGTGACCATAATATGACGCTGGGAGTTTGCATCTTCAGCATTTGTTATTGATCTGACTCCCCGGCGATTCCCAGCGACCACTGCAGCCGGCCATTCGCTGACGATGGAGTCATAGTGACCGTAGCGGCTGTCACTAATATTATCGATACCATCGTAAAGGCATCGTTCGCGCTGGAAATCAATTTTCATTTTTCGGGCTCAATTTCATTATTGAGCCCGGTAGACCACACTGTTGAACTTTGGCGCATCAAAAGCGTTGGGCAATGAAGTTGGAAGGCGTCAAAGATGAAGATTCGCCACCAATTCTCACCAGTCATCTAGCACTTTTTCCTAGAATAATGGTGCGACCGTAAGACAACATGAAGAATAGTTGTAGTACGAACTCCACAGGCAGAAAACTCCGAAAATGACAGTGACGAGGCGTTCAAAAGCAGAAAAACTTCAAAAAGGATTTTGGCGCGAAATTCAAATTCGTATTTACAATGTGTTCCGATTGACTTTTCTTAACAAATGAAGGTTTTTCAAGGGCCCCGTCGACATTTTCGTTCACTAGAGAGTTCACGCTATACAAAAACATGAAAAAACAATATACGGTTTTCTGCGCGTACGATGCCTTTAACCACGTGCCGTTCTCGGACACGTTGAATGCGCCAGCCGTCGAGTGTCATGCGCCAACATTTGAGCGCTGGCGTATGATGCTCCGACGCCTTGACCCTTTGCTGATTGTCGTCTGCTATGGACGGAGCCTGAACACTATCCATGATATGCATGTTGCTCTTTTTTATTGTCATCCTTTATAAGAAAATATTTCAGCTCCGCATGTCAGTGGAGGCTCAAACGACGACCACCCTCTTGTGCAAGTTGTGTCGCGGAAAGCGATTGGATCGACTTTCGACAACCTCCCTATGGTCAGTCCACCGCTGAGTGTTGCACGCATACCAGCTAGTTCACAGATATCACTTGGACCATTGGCCGGCGGACCAGTAAACCATCTCGGCTCATGGCCGCCCATGGAAGTTGAGCCGGCTTCTGCTATTGAATTCATACCTCGGAGGGTTCTAGATCTCTCAGGTCCTCAAAGGGTTCGTTTCACAGTCAGCGGACTGCTAAGTCAATACTTTTATCCAGAAAACTACAGTTATTAAATTTCAAAAAAAATTTCAGCAGAGGATTCCACCGTTCAAGCGTAGACTGAGTCGCTATTTTGACCGGAGAGGTGAGGCCCAGTTTTTTTTTTAAATTCATGCATTCTCAAATGGATGTCTCACTTTTATGTCTTTTATTGACACGTTCGTGCCTGACCTTACTAAATAGTTAGTTTTGCAAAAACACAATAGACATGTCCGGTTGGCGCAGAATTGTTCTTTAGTACGAAGTATTCTGTCGAAGACATGAAAACAGAGACAGACTGCGCAAAGCCATAGATACAGCGCGCCACAGAAGGACATAGGCCCTTGTTATGCCAAAAGTTTGCGACCGCGACAGGTGAGGCGCTATTCATACTACTCAACGCCAGCGCGGCACGCGCGTGCCGCTCTGGCGTGGCGTTAGAGTATGAATACTTTTCAAGCGCGTGACGCGCGTGCCGCGCTTGCGGAGACTATGAATACTCCAGCGGCGACGCCTAGGCGGAGCGGAAAAAAGCGGGCCTAACTTTTCCAAACAACCAAATTCTTTAAATGCTTGCACCACCACGATAGCAGATGAGAGCAATGGAATTAATTATAAAGAAACGGAATGAAATTGATGATGATTTAGTAGTGAAAATGGTTAAAAAGCCATTACGGCCATCGCCGCCATGGCGGAGCGGCCGTCACGCGCGTGCCGCGCGGGCGAGGCGTTAGGCCATTCATACTCAGACGCCACGCCAGCGCGGCACGCGCGTACCGCGCTAGCGTTGAGTAGCATGAATAGCGCCTGAGTAAACTGTTACGAGCCGTGCTGAGACAAGGTCTAACAGGTAGAACTGTGCTGTTCCGGAAACAATTTGCAGCACGTGTCGCGGTCACTTTTTCTCGAAGAGGGGTGGCATGTGCGAAAAAAACCACTGCCAACCACGAACGAGGGTTTATTCCAGTGCTGCGCAGGGTTTTCCTGGGCCCTGAGCCACGGTTGGCCCTCAGCGACAGCGACGTCGCAGTTTCTGCAAAAGCGTCAGGTCTGGCGTGGGGTGTAACAATGGCCATAGAGGTTCATGGAGACGCTGCGGGAGAACACGCCGTAGCGACGAACAGTTCTGTTTCGATTATGCAATAAGTTTCGCTACATCAAGAAGGCTTTTACAAGAGGACCTCATCGTTCTACGCTTTTTTACCACTACCAAGTGCTAGATCTTCTTTGCTCCAAATAAGTGAGATAGAGTGGTTAGCCACTCTGGCACCCCCGAAAAGAAAGTCACATTTCCAGGTTCATTAGACGATCTTTCAAGGATAATAAGGAGTCGTGGCACAACTATTCCAAATCGGAATCACTGATTTTTCGTTCTTTCACTGTCTCTCATACTACGCTGCTTTGCTCCTGTTTGAAAATTGGGAAAAGCGAGAGCTACAGGGTCGGGTTCTCCCACAGTTCGTCCACAAAACTTCCACCGCTCAAATTATGCGGCTTCATAACTCCGTTTTCGAGAGACTTATGGCGGATTTTCGGTTACCATTGTGGTCTCCGCAAGCTGTTTTCCAATGTTGGAGAAAAATGTGAGATGTAATTATTTGCATTTCTAGGTCAAAGATGGCGCTCAGCACCTAGAAACTACCCACAAGAGCCTAATGGCCGTTTTGGTTTCAGAAGAGCCAAGTTACAAGTGAGTGCAGAAGAAATTTAGTGATTGGGTCTACAAAAAGTGGATTCTTGTAGAAAATCACAAATAGCGCTGATTCCATGTTGCTTTTCAGAGGGGAATCAATCATGGACGATATCGTTCTTACGCCCACATGTATCGACAAGTTGGTCTGAAAATTTCTGGCTACAGCTTCAAAAAACCTCATACAACATACAACCACGAATTGGATCGGCGAACAAGGTATTCAGTGGGTACAGATCGCACTGACAGTTCCTTCTTTACAGTGTAATTGAGTTTGGCGCAAAGTCCTTCGCATATGTTATAACTCTATTTTGGAGAAAAGTTACCTATGAGTGTAGGGGAGAAGGAGAAGTAGCATACGCGCCTACACGCACTTAGTGAATTCAGCTCGAAATAGAGGACACGTGCACCGAATTTGCGCTAAACCAAACTACACCGTCAAAAGGAAAACAGTATTGTTAGTGAAATGCGTGCCTATTGTACACGGCAGCCCTCAGACGGCACCCTCACTCATTCGCCCTTACGTGCATTCAGTGTGCGTCAAATATCGTCAGTCACTAGATGGAGGGAAACCGCGACACTGCTTGGCGGGAAAAATTGCGATCGGGAAAACGGAGGAAGGATGGCTATTGATCAAATGATTTCGCACACGATTTCTGAGCGCGGCCTCCTATATATGAGTGCTTGATGATATCGTCTGTGTCTATCACGTAGGGAGCCGCAATCAGCAATAGGGCGCTAAATCATTCGATCAATATCCAACCTCCCTTCGTTTTCCCGCGCGCAATTTTCCCCGCCAAGCAGCGTCGCGGCTTCATCCCAACCAGTGATTGAGGATATCGTCCATCACTGGATGAGGGATCTCCGCGACGCTGCTTGGCGAGAAAAATTGCGCGCGGGAAAACGAAGGGAGAGTGGCTATTGATCGCGCAATTTTTCCCGCCAAGCAGCGTCGCGGCGATCCCTCATCCAGTGACTGACGATATGTAGTCAGTGCTCTTATTATGCCAAATGAAACTGGTAGCCGCTGATAATCTCCAGTGGAGTACATTTTACGGTTGGCGATAGACAGACACTCGAGCATAGAAAGAACTTTGCCTTTCATCACTGCGCTACATATGTAATGCATACAGTTGGGTCCCTGTCTTGTTTTCCTCAAATAAAAACACCTAAATCTCACCCGCGGCGCTCGCGTGCGTCGGCCCTTTAATCGATTCAGGCCGATAGTAGAGCGCAACCGATTAGTATACCATGCCGCCAGCCGCGGGTGAGATTATAATGTTTTTTCTTGAGGAAACAAGCCACGGACCTAGCTGTACACAATCTAGAGTTTAATCACTCATTCACTTGACACAGCAGGTATTAGACATACTCCTTGAAGAAGTGAACCTTTCTACAGATTTTCTTTCCAGAGTTAGTCACGTCGGGAAGCTGAACACCGCTTTATACGTGAAAAAGAAGTCTATGAGGTCTGGCGTTGCGTAGCGTTGGTAACTTATCGCGAATCAACTGCGTAGACTTTCGCGCACCAGAAGATTTTAGCTCAACGATTTGTCTGGATCGCATTGTCTGCCATAGTAGGAAGCATTTTTCCGATGCTTATTCAAATAGCTTAATGTAAAAAGACTATGGGAATTTTCAAGGCAGCTTCCACGGCAATCTTCACTTCCGAGTTTTCCATGGATTCAGAAAGGCCCGCAGCAGCATTGAACTACAAATTTGAAGAACTGCAATCGCCGGCCTCTTCAAATTAAATACTCTCTCCCTGCTTCGAGGTATTGTGCGTGCCATCGTCTTCCAGTCAACAGTACTTCTTTTGAGGATTCGGTGTTACCTCATAGGCAGCCTTCACCATGATGATCGTTTCAGTGTTTCTAGCAGGCGAAAAAAAATCAAAAAGGGTAACACAATAGGAGTCACGATTAGAAGACTATCCGTGAACTTGTGAAACGGCATTTGATGACAGGGCAAGCCGACGATCTCAAATAAACGAATTTGTGCCCACTTGTTATTGGCTAGTCATACGATATCTAGGAGGAAGAGTCTGTAAGAGAATCATTAGCCTGCTTCACCGTTTTGAGCTTTAGTACTGGAAAAATGTCCGTCGTGAATACTGCCATCAACGTCGACTATTTATGGTTTTGCATGAAGCGGTAGACCTCGATATCTTCGCCAACAATGGAGTTGGCTTCGGACCCACATGAGCTTCAAACTCACATGAACCTTGAGTTTCTAACCCACATGAACCTTGAGCACGTTTACGCTTTTTTTCATCGTTACAATTAACCTCTGATTCAACGGTTATGAGTTCCGACAAATAGCTGAGAGCACAGCGATGAGCCATAAACGATTCGTCGCTTTCACGTCACCCCACACGCGTTGACACTTTTGCGGCATCATACCAAACCTTGAAGGCAGTGTTCATGATGAAATATAATTGTCGAGTTTTTCTTAGTTGTCCTTTTTTGCTTGGCTGTAGCACGTTCTATACCGAAAAAACCACGAAAAAAGTCCCATATAAAGAAAAAATAGCTATCTAAACTCGGCCAATTTCGCGCTGGTGCACGACTCTACTGATGTCTTGTAGTATAAGGGGTCTTCAACGGGCTCGAAACTGATGATCGGTAATTGACTTCTGGTCGTCGGCTTGGTTTTTCTCAAGCTCAATTGTTCTTATTTAGTTGCCACTAATAATTTTGTTAGTCGGCTTTTTGTAAAAAAGTGTTTCTGTTTACTCGTAAGCTAGTTTATTGGTTGCTGTGCACGTCACAGAATTTTGATCAGGCACAGCAGCAAATTTCACTTCCTATCAGCGGCGCTGTGCACATGTGTACGGGTTGGCATCTTTGTTCTTTAATAACTCTAATCTTATCGCATTTGTCGCCGCGGAGCCTTCGCAGTTCTTCAGCTATTTTCGAACAAAACAGATTTTTTTGCAGTTTTCTCAATTACTTTTTTCATCGTGAACACTGCCTTCAACACACTTCGTTTCTATCGATAGAAAATCACTGCCTCAAGACTATATTCAAGGCAAGGTTTGGTGACACTGACTATTACGACTATTACAAAATTTGAGTTGGATAGGTCGAATTGAGCTGGGAGAACCCCATCTAGAAGTTCTGTTAGCTACAAGCCGCTGCTCCTAGAAAAAATGGTCTTCAAAAAATCAGTATTCCTAGCATGATCAGCCCGGCAAAATGTCTACTATATTATTCGGCATGTGGGTGATCCTCCCGCCGCCACGCAACGGGCCGCAGCATGCACGACAATCGCGGCGCTGCTGATAGACGATTCCCATTGCGCGCAGTGAACTAAGCGCAGACGATGACTGATAAATAACATGGAAGGCGGGCACACTTCTGATTAGGATAACGTGCGATTTTTGTTACAACTGCTTCCCATCTTGAGGCTAAAATAACTCAAGGAAGATCATTCTTCCTGTGGTTTTCGCACGTTTTCTGGAACTACTTGTGGCCTACTCTCTGATTTAGCATGAAATCTCAAAGTCAGAATTCTGACCCACACTTCGAACTGAAGTTTCAAAGTCTCAAAACATGCAGATTGAAAGAGTTGAGACACCCGTTTTTCACCGTGGTGTAACTTTTCTACTCATGTTATGAAATCCAGTCACTCGATCTTTCTATTTTCTGACGAAAACTAGCAGTATCTGAGACGTGGACAATGCCTTTTACATGAAAGCTCCCATTATCTTAGATTCGCATTTAAGTAGCACCAAACACTTTACTATTTGTGTAATATTTCATTTCGTTACCGAATCATGCTGTAAGTAACCTCTACAATTGTAGTGTTGTCATTTTAATACGGTCTCGAAAATCGCAGCCAAACACTTGAAAGGATCTGTTTGTTGCATCTTTGCATCATTTGTAGACATTCCATATATGCTTCCGTAGAACACAAGAAGCATGGCTTCAGCTGTTCTTTTCTTAAATCCATTCTTATGATCACGAATATCCTAATAATCTAAATTTTTCTTGGCAATGTGCTCACTCACAATTCCCTGTTTAGATTGTTGTTGACGAGGTTTGCATTATATTTATGAGCAATTTTTGGTGTATCATGTTCAACATGAAATAAATATTCACTCGCGATGTAAGGAAATAACGACTTTCTACAAGTTGTTACTCATAATAATACAGATGCATGACGGCATGAAAGAATGGAGGTTGCACGCGAACCAAACTTTTCCACTCTCACAGAGCCGTCCCGTTTATATGAGTGTTTATGAGATATCTCGTGACTGTGAAAATAAGTACTAGATTTCGAGGTTTTCCAAAAAGTTGCTAAGAACTTGTATTTGAAAAAACTAAGTTTGCGATGAAACTTCAGCCTAAACGTGTGTACCGTGCGTTGAAAAATAGTTTGCTGTGAGCTGCACTATGTAATGGATAGATACCAGCAGTTTATGTAATAAAGAAAAAGAGGAGGGATCAATGAGAACAGCGAACTGAGCAGCAAAACCCTAGGTGTATTCAAAAATCCAGCATAATACAATCCATGATAAGTGATGGAATCGGGAACGGTGATTGGCTGGATTGTCGTCTCCACACCACAACAGCATGTGAGAATGATTATGAAATAGGACCTGTGACTGCCACACAGCAACGATAAGCAGTATGGCCTACTGTTTTCGTAGGGGATTGATGTGAAAACAGTAGGCCATACTGCCTTCCAGTCCTTAAAAGCTCGGCGTTTTGGTTCCTAGGTGATAACCGCGAGTTTCCGAGACAGCGTCATCGAGAAAATTCGAAATCATGACAAGTCGCGCGTGGCCATTGATACGCACGACTGTCAGAGCTAGGACGATCGGTTTTTCCTTTCTCAGAATGCCATGTTGCCCATCACAGCTCTGAAACTACGGATTCCGATCATTCCTCTCTAATTTCTTTGTCGTACATAGGTCTCATCAACGCCAGTTGTATTAACCGGTGAACGGAAAACTGAAATCCATTATTGACGCCGATTTGGCTTGGACCATAAATTCGGGGGGAGGTTATTCGAACAGATTTTGAGTGGTCGTCTCGTGGCGCCAAAACGTCCGAGGGGTGGGCAAAACGGGGGGAGGGCACAAGCTCTGTGACTGGAAAATGTCACTTCGTTGGAGGTGGTCTCCTCTGCGTCCCTGACGCAGCCAACCGTGCCGTAGTGACCCACATTTGCAGACGGTCGCACGCGATACTGCACCATTGCAGGCGCGATCGATAAATGGAAGAAAAATCTACCGATTCGGCCATCACCTGTCGCCTATCCGCTGCTATTCTGCTGTTTTATTCTGGCTGTATTTCAACCTATCGTCGACCTCTGCTACATCGCAGGTGAATGGAAAGATGGCTACAGGGGGAGGACGGAGTACGGGGTGGCGTCGGCGCCAGCCGGGTGACAGCAGTGACCGCTCTCGGCCGAGTCGCCCCGACAGCGAGGTTGATGGCTCGCTCGGTCGTCGATTGGCGATATGAGGAGATCACGCACGCGAGATCAGAGCCTGTGCGTGGAACGCTATCGTTTACAAACAAGAAGGGTGACGATTTCCTATATTAGGGCAACAAGCACCGGGTTTTTTGAGAGGTTAAAGTCTTTTGCTAGAGAGGACACAATCTCCGAATTTCGAAATGCTTGGAACCCCGGTGGGCGAGATTCTGACATGAGTGCAAATCATTCTACGTTTCAGCCGAGACTACTGGGGATCCATTATCGGCACTATATAGAGTTCGCGCAATAATTCTAGTCTGATTAAAAGACAGGCTGTGACTGTAGATCACCCCGCGCAAATCGAAACGCCATTATCCCTCACACACTTGCGGGGTCGGTGGCCGGTTGAGAGGAGTTGAACAGGTAGCGTGCTCCCGCTCGAAACGAAAAAAGGGGCGGGCAAAGCCCGAAAACTCCCCCATTCATGCCGAAAACTCCGCGTGTCAGCCTCCCACCGACCCTACAATGCCACGTCATCCTTGACCCTTTCACACCGAAAGCTCTGCCTTATCACCTCCCACCGACCACTCAGTGTGACGTCACACCCGCGGGTTTACGCCTAAAGTTTCGCCTAATCACCTCCCACCCACCACCCTCTACCACTCCTGCAGTCGCGGGGGTCGGTGGCAGGTAGAGGGGCAGCACAATTAACCTGTCAACTTGCCACCGACGCCCGCCAAAGCGTCGATATCCCGAGCTGTCAACCGTGATACGCACAAACACGTCACATTCCAGAGCCGCGTATACATTGTGGGCTACCGATTCCGCGCTCTACACGAGAGAGTACCAGAGAAAAGCAGTGCAGACACTGCAACACGTCGCCCCGAAAACTCCGCCACATATGAGACATCACCACGAAAACTTCGGCAGTTATGAGTCATGCCGAAACCTCCGCCGATCAGCCGCATCGGATCAATTTCATTCGGAAAGGGGCGTTTTAACCTGCCACCGACCCCCGCGATTGCCTGAGCCAGTGAAGCCGCCGACCCCGCACAGCCAGCTGCCTGGTCTATGCGTCAGACTAAATCGAAAACGGAAACCATATGTTCAGCAGGATACCTACGGCGGAAGACAATTTGCCTAGGCATAAGGAAGCACCGTGCGCACAGTGCCGTACCTCGCCTTATGAGGAGCTTTCAGTTTTCGCTAGAGAGATCCAATCCCTTGAGTGTGGGCGCCAAACAAAGGATCGACAAAGTTCTTGCTGTGATTGGTTTTATGATGGATATAGCCATTAGGTTGAGGAAGCAATTGCACCGTAGGCCTTGCAGCAGTCTGAGAAGATACTTTAACCCGCTTCTATGTGTTTTTCAATAAGAGGCAGCAATGTCGCGGTACTTCGATCGGGAACAAGAACAGGAAAACATCGACGGTTCTTCTGCCGGGATTATACTTCCCGCGACCCGCGACAGCGATAGTGCATATCAGGCATTTCGATTTTCGGTCGATATTGATGGTAAACATTGCGTCGCGTCCCTCGTCGCCGGACGTATGATCCCGGCCTTCCGCTCCTTGCCTCCGAAGAGTCATTGCTGTTTAGCAATAACAGCATTGGCTAATCGGAATCAAGGAGCGGAAGGCCGGGATCATACTTCCCGCGACGAAAAAAACACGCCGTGATACGATTTCCTAGTTTTCTCCAATGGAAGTTGTGAAATTACACCTCTCGTAGTTTCGCTTTGTAATGAAAGTCTATCTCGACTTCTATCCCGGGGCCTCCTATTGGCTCGGAGTTCTGAAACGGCTAAAAGGCAGACTTAGCGGAAAAAAAGCTGAAAACCATCAGTGCCAGAAGAACTAAGATTATTATGGAGTGTTTTTTTTTGTTTACCTAATGAAGTCGGTAACGGTCTTCTCTGGGATTGTGGCGGCGCTTGGTCTCCTCAACCGATATTGTACTTCAGAGCGTGTGTAGGAGTCTCTGGCGAAGAAGTAGAGAAGTTTCAGTAATTCGCGAGGATCCAACTTTGATTGGAGAAGAACGTTCTTTTTAGGGGAATCATAGTCGTAATGCAGTAGTTTCTATTGCAACGGAAACGAAATCTTTTCTCCACACGTGACTTTTCCATTGTTGCGAGACATTTCTGGCACTGCATCGTCTTGTGAATCAGTTTCCAATCTTGAAGCTTTTTCACTAAGTCGGAGTCCGAGCACCTCGGAATGTCAACCAGATCTTCAAGCTTCAATCCACGCAGTTCGTCTAGAAAATCGGGAGACGGCGACAAA
Organism: Aplectana chamaeleonis; assembly: GCA_029168955.1. Taxonomy (NCBI): domain Eukaryota; kingdom Metazoa; phylum Nematoda; class Chromadorea; order Rhabditida; family Cosmocercidae; genus Aplectana; species Aplectana chamaeleonis. The sequence continues at coordinate 844,759 of JAPDOI010000219.1, read as the reverse complement.
CCGAGATCATCAAAAGGCTCTTTAACCATTTCGTGCTGGAAGAAAAAGAATGTGAAATTTTGGCGTTCCTCTCAGAACCTGGGACCGCGCTTCCCGGTCACCCAATACCGGGCGACCAATCGCTGCTCGTCCGGGCTGCCCGAAATGGTGAATCGGGTCGCGCAAAATTTCGAAACTGACGACCCGCATTATGATTTTTGGCGACCCGGAGCACCTCCCCGGCTCGCCCGCAACTCTGCGGATTTTCAGCGACCCGGTAGGGAATTCTCGGTCACCCGCAACCTCTGAAAATTACGTGTAGTCGACGGCAATGGAGAAAGACGATTGTGTGGTTGCGAATTTCCACTAAGCACACGGTAGATTGCACCATAATCGACGGGAAGTTTTGATTTTCATCTGAAATGCGAAGAAAAAACATCGGGAACGTTGAAAAAGGGCGAGTTCCTCTAATCTCAACCATTGATGATTGCAGGAATAACAAGATAAGAATTAAATAATCGATATTTTTCATTTTTCTTGTTATTCCTGTGTGTATCTATGACAGTGACTTTGAGTGATTGATTATTTGTGGTGGGGGGCTTATTGTTTCTCAACGTTTCCGATGATTTTCTTCTTCTTCAAAATTCAGGAAAAAAATAAACTTTGCCGCCGATTAAAGGCACAGGACACCCACAAAATTATTTTTTAGATTTCATGCTTATCTTGGAGATAGTCACACGCTGATCACAATGGTATCTATTAAAACAGCCAAGACCTCCTTTGAATAGAGTTATGGCTCTTCAAAGGTGCCTAGATTTTGAGGGCGAAAAATTGGTGGACGAGTTGTCTCAAGCCTGTATTTTTGTTCATTCGCAATCGTTGCGCGAGAGCGAGCCAGGATAAGGAGACAGTCCGGCAATGGACTGAAGAACGACGACTTGTTGGAATTCATCCATCCATCCAGCCGATATCGAGGTCGAAAATCCGGAAGGGGGTCGGGCCTGTGGCGGTGAGCGAAAGGGGTCGGGCCTGTGGTTGTCGCTTATATCTCGCTTATTTGGAGGATTTGAGGTCTCGCATTTGACACGTGTTATACAGGAGGGGTCTTCTACAAAATCACATGAAAATCTCGAAATTCTTATCAGGGGGTGTACTGTGCCTTTAAGGCGCAACCTACAGTATGATCAGTGGAAATACACAACCGCCTTTTTCCGTTGTCGTGGACTATAGCTGGTGGCAGTGTAGTCACGACTAGCCATCCATATTTCCCACTCACTATACGACATATATAACAAGAAAAATTTAATCACATATTTATTATTCATCAGATTAACTACACGACGCTGAGTAAATTCAATGATGCGCATGAGAAGGCCACTTCTTGTTGTGGTCCAGATGAAGGAAGTGAAGTTGACAAGCTCTTCCGTATTAACGAGCATGAGGTGCCGCAACCAGGAACAGGATTACGTACTTCGACCTAACCATATCATCCTGAATACATTACGCATAAACAATTCCTATAATCAGCAATTCACGGATCAAATGTACCATACCGCTCGCACAGAAAGCTACATTTGATTTTTTCTTGTCGTTCCCCTGTTTGAACCAAATTAGGATATTTCGAAACGTTTGGACCTGGGCCTGACTTTTGCGTATACCCATGGTTATAGACAAAACGGATTTGAGCACTCGGGATCTTGTGCTACCGTCATAATCGATTAGCCGTGACGCGCATTATTGTATCATGGAAGGCTAACATTGCATTCAGGTTGAATCGGAGATTTCTTGGCCCTCTGTGGTGGAGTTGAAGCTGATGGAGGTTGTTGTGTCTTCTGCAGTAGGTGGCCTTGAAAGATTTATTGATCTTCACCAGTAGACAGGAAAACACAAACGCAAACTGAACCGTACTCGGATGAACGGTCTTCTATAGAGCCGCTACCATAATCAAGTAGAAAGTGTAAACACGTTTTCATTTACACTACAGAGGAAAAAATATGGGGGAAGGGACTGGCTTGTAACGTACTCCTGCCTCCACCAGCATCAACTCCATCGCAACTGTTGCAAATCTCACTCTTTACGGCTCAGTTATTGTGAGAACTTACGTCGGAAAACCTCTGAGCAGCCTTTGTGCTCCACCATATTCTCCGCACGACTATAGCCCCATCCCTTCGGAAGTCACCAATTTGTTTTCCAGGCTATGATATCTGAAACAAGGATATTTTAGTGCGAACAATTGTCCGTCCGTCCGTCCGTCCGTCCGTCCGTCCGTCCGTCCGTCCATCCGTCCGTTCATCGTCCGTCCATCTGTCTGTTCGTCCGTCCGTCTGTCCGTCCGTCCGTCCGTCCGTCCGTCCGTCCGTCCGTTCGTCGTCCGTCGTCCGTCTGTCCGTCCGTCCGTCCGTCCGTCCGTCCGTCCGTCCGTCCGTCCATCCGTCTGTCCGTCCGTCTGTCCATCCTTCCGTCCGTCCGTCCGTTCGTTGTCCGTCCGTCCGTCCGTTCGTCCGTCCGTCCGTCCGTCGTCCGTCCGTCCGTCTGTCCGTCGTTCCGTTCCGTTCGTCCGTCTGTCCGTCCGTCCGTCCGGTTCGTTCAAATGTCCCTCTGTCTGTCTGTCCATCTTCCGGTCCGTTCGTGTCCGTCAGGTTCCGTCCGTCCGTCCGTCCGTCCGTCTGTTCGTCGTCCGTTCGTCGTTCGTCTTCTGTTCGTCCGTCCGTCCGTCCGTCCGTTCGTTCCGTCCGTTCCGTCCGTCTGTCTGTCGTCGTCCGTTCGTCCGTCTGTCGTCTGTCCGTCTGTCCGTCCGTCTGTCTGTTCGTCCGTCTGTCGTCCGTCTGTCTGTCCTTCCGTCCGTCCGTCTGTCTGTCTGTTCGTCCGTCCGTCCGTCCGTTCATCCATCTGTCCGTCCGTCCGTCTCCGTCTGTTCGTCCGTCCGTCTGTCTGTTCATCTGTCCGTCCGTCTGTCTGTCATTCTTCCGTCATGTTCGTCCATCCTTTTCTGTCCGTCCGTCCGTCTGTCCGTCCGTCCGTTCGTCCGTCCGTCCGTCCGTCCGTCCGTCCGTCGTCGTCCGTCCGTTCCGTTCGTCCGTCTGTCTGTCTGTCGTCCGTCATCCGTCCGTCCGTCCGTCCGTCCATCTGTCCGTCCGTCCGTCCGTCCGTCCGTCCGTCCGTCCGTCCGTCCGTCCGTCCGTCCGTCCGTCCGTCCGTCCGTCCGTCCCGTCCGTCCGTCCGTCCGTCCGTCCGTCCGTCCGTCCGTCCGTCCGTCCGTTAGTTTACGGTGGGCATTCTGTAATTGCAGACTTTTGTGTTTTACAAGGGTTACGCCCAAAACAACCAAACGGGACGTCAAGGAAAGTCAGCTGGACCCCAGCGGGAGTGCGCCCAACGCCGAAGAAGTTGTGCGGGACCGATTTAGGAGCGCCGGACGCCATAGAAAGTGTACGGAACCCATGTAGGAGTATGACGGAAGCTATAGGAAGTGTACAGAGCCATATAAGAGTGCGCCAGACGCCATAAAAAGTGTACGGGACCCATGTTAGGGTGCGCCGGACGCCATAGAAAATGTACGGGACCCAGGTGAGAGTACGACGGAAGCCATAGAAAGTGTGCGGGACCCATGTAAGAGTACGACGGAAGCCATAGGAAGTGTACAGGGCCCATGTAAGAGTGCGCCAGACGCCATAGAAAGTGTACGGGACCCATGTTAGAGTGCGCCGGACGCCATAGAAAGTATGCGGGACTTATGTAGGAGTGCGCCTGTTGAAAGTGTGCGCGACCTCAGGGGGGGGGTACTCTGGACGCCGTAGAAAGTGTGCGGTACTAAGTAGCAATGCACAGGACGCCGCAGAAAGAAGGATGTCTTTGAGACGAGATCGAGAACGCTGATCTACAAGATTTGCCACACTTCGGATTGATTTTGTTTGCGTGCCCAACTAAAGCAGATTTATTGCTTGCGACCTTTATGTCTACAACAAAATATATTGGGGCAAAATAATTTCTGAGCCGACTCGATATATGCAAAGACAATCTGATATATCCGCCGGAGTCGGAAATTCGGGGGTCTGGGGGCGAAGTCCCCAGCCAGCCGTCAGGCGGGCGGAGCCCGCTGGATGACTAGTATACCATAAAAGAAGATTTGGAACCACATCATCACCATATGCGGTAAACAGTTTTCGGACTCATACTCTGCGGGGGCAAGCGCCGGACAATAGAGCCCGTTTTCGACTTGGGAGCGACAGCGCAGGCCTCCCCGAGGGCTTCAGGGGAGGCCCCTGCTCTCCTCCGGCGCTTGCCCCCGAGAGGAAGAGAGGGAAAGATGGGAAGAAGTCGTAGAAGGTAGTTTACGACAATAGAGGCCAGAGAAGGCATCTATCACGTGCTCGAGCGGTATAAAAGGCGCCTCACCTCATGGAGAGCCGCATTCGGCCCAACAGGGCCGGCCCTGGACGGCGACTTCGAGTCACTGTCAGAAAGGGATATTTTGGAGGGAAGCGGAGACGCTTCGGGGGAGGGTGACGTCACTGCTCCGGTGTCGTGACGTCACTGCTCCGGAGCCGTGACGTCATGGCTCCGGGGCAGTGATGGGGGCTTCGAGGCAGTGACAGGGGGCTTCAGGGCAGTCACAGGGGGCTTCAGGGCAGTCACAGGGGGGCTTCAGGGCAGTCACAGGGGGCTTCAGGGCAGTCACACAGGGGCTTCAGGGCAGTCACAGGGGGGCTTCAGGCAGTCACAGGGGGCTTCAGGGCAGTCACAGGGGGGGCTTCAGGGCAGTCACAGGGGGCTTCAGGGCAGTCACAGGGGGCTTCAGGGCAGTGACGGGGGGCTCCGATCAAGCCAAATTGTCACTCCGGCGGTAGCCCCCCCGATTGGGGGGGGCAAGCGCCGGTGCCCGGAGGGTTGCCCCCCTGAAGAGCTGCGCTAGCCCCCTCCAGTGTATGAGGATCTATCTCGACAATGCTTCGAAATATTCTGAAAATTATATATTTCAGGGCAGTCTTGAAGCGTAATCTGCTGAGCATTGATTATTGAATGTTCGTGTAATTCGGGGTAATACCACTAATAAAATTCAGCCACGTCCTGAGCGATATTCCGCAATAGTCTGATTGTAATGCGAGTTTTTAACTTTATCTTTTTTTGAGAGGCTGAAGATGATAGTGATGAATCATTTATCGTAGGAAAGCATTCCCTTCCCTCACTGGATGAAATTTGATCCAACATTGTCCTGCGAAGGCAGTAAGTCCCGCCACGAATACCGTAAATCACTGCTGGTGCACTGCTAGGTGTCGAAAGGTCAAGCTCCTCAAGCTACTTTAGTGCGAATATGCCAATCTGTCCAATAATATTTTGAACCCACCGTACTTTCCCTGAAACCTTCCTTACGCGAAATTTCTGGTGACATTGCGAATCTGGAATGCAGATTGTAGATACTTCATACAAAATGGAATCTAGAAAGAACCGCAGAAAGCTGTGAGTGAGGATGATAGGAGCACAATGAAGAAACGGCAGCGTCCCCGAACACCAGACGCCGACGAATAACCGAACACGTCATGTGATGTCATGTTCAAACGTGCGGATCCGCAAAAAGGCAAACAGTTCGGCGTTTAATGAAGAGTGCCGTACGAAAATGATTGCCCAAGCGCGAATTCGGCTTCACCAGGAAGGCAATTTTCGTCATCCGGCTGGCTGGTAACAATCGAGGGGTTATCGGTTCGCCCGGACCAAGATCTGCTCTGAGAGTTTTGGCCGCAATATAGCCGGGAAACAGCCCACCAGGCTCCGCAGCGGCTCCTGGTGGGCTATTCCCCGGCTATTTCGCGGCTATTTCTCGGCTTCTCAAGGAACGTAGAAGAAATAGCCGAGAAATAGCCCAGCTATAACCGAGAAATATTTAGAAGTAAACAAAATTAACCAAGACGCAACCGTCGCCGGCTCGCAGAGCCACCATCTGGGGCCGCCAGCGGTTGGGCGGGTCCTCCACAGGCTGAACGAGGTTCAAGTACCTCAAACTTGGGTAATTGAACCGACGGAGGTGCTGGCATCTAAATCATGGCTCTGGAATGCTCCGTATATTTACCTGGAGAGCATTATTTCTCAGCTATTTCGCGGCAATTTCGTGGCGAGCGTTATTTGGCGGCTATTTTACGGCGAGCATTAATTAGCGGCCATTTCTCGGCTATTTCGCAGCGAGCATTATTTAGCTGCTATTTAGCGTCTATTACGCGGTAAGAAGGCATTTCGCGGCTATTTCTCGATCAAAATTCGCTGAGTGGCCACAATTTTCGAGTGTCCGGGCCGCCCGAAATGCAGTTTTTTGCACCGGGAAGGCCGGAACGAAGTTCTGAGCTCGTTAAGCTGATCTAATGACTGATCTGCTTGATCAATACGCCTATTCTATAGATCTGGGTAGCAAAGCTTCCCACGTTTGTGCTAGGACTCCCTAGGAAATGACTTCAACCCCTCAAATAACTCAGGGTCTGTTTGCTCTAATAAAAATCAATGAAGTCGTCGTCACCCTATTCGTTTGTAAACGATTGCTTCTCACGCGCAGGCTCTGATCTTGCGTGCGTGATCTCTGCCGATCGCCAATCAACGAGCGAGCCAGCCATCGATCTCGCTGTCGGGGCGAATCGGCCGAGAGCCGTCTCTACTTCCAGCCGGCTGGCACAGACGCCACCCCGTACTCCGTCCTCCCCCAGCTCCGAAAGATGTCTCCTCTTATCGTCAGTCACTGGATGAGAAATCGCCGCGACGCTGCTTGGCGGGAAAAATTGAGCGATCAATAGCAACTCTTCCTTCGTTCTCCCGCGCGCAATTTTTCCCGCCAAGCAGCGTCGCGGTGATCCCTCATCCAGTGATGGACGATATGTTCCACCATATTTTTTTTTCTGATTTTCTTGCTGCTGTAGGCTTTATTTTAAATGTTTTCGATTCGGAATTCAGGTGAATAGTAGGCATAAGAACTTGAAAGCCATCCGCTCTGAATGTATTTAGAACTTTTTGAACCATTATTTGACTCCTTAAAGGCAGACACTTTTTGAACTAATTTTTCAGTAAAAAAACGGTCACTTGGTGGTGTTACCAGAGATGAGCTATGAAAACACGAGATAAACTTTTGGTTTTCGCTATCTTAGAGGCTGGTTATAGCAGGCAAATATTTCTGATCTGGCCTATTTTTTGCTCAGCGGGGTTTAAGGATGTTCATCACGAATCCAGCTTTTCATCAAATATTGGAATTATGCGAAAATGTGGATTTTTCATTCATTCGTGGACGAAAATGAAATTTGCGAATAGAGCTGCAAGCGAATCTCTCCTTGGTCTGTTTCCTATCCTTCATTCTCCCACAATTGTCTCATGTCGGTTTCGCTAGAGTTCCCTTGTTATGCGAAGGAAATTCTGTGAAATTGTCTTTAGCCTTTTGCTGGGATTTCCTCTAAAGGGAAGCTTCATTTTATTATATTGCCAGGAGGAAACACTAGCGGTGGTAAGTTGATTTTCGATAAACATTATGTTTTATGTTATTATTGGTGGTTGCTTGGGCTCTGATTGAAAACTCTTGATGGGAATAGATTCTCCGCCCACGTTCTCGCCTTTGACCAATCACGGCGAGCGCCAGGGCTGACGTGATATGCCAACGGGGAGAAAATGGGCGAATAATCTCCTCGTTCAAGAGTTCTTTAACAGTACCGATTTTCGCTCTTAACTGCGTCGTTTTTTTGTATTTTGTTTGCTGATCAACATGTTTCAAGTTGCTCAATCGAACGACATCCGTCCTCACAAGGTTTTTGTGACCACCACATGAACGGAGCAGGGTTAATCCACCTTGTGCATTTGTTTTGCTTGGATCCTCTAGTCTTCCCTGATTAGAATTGTGACCCAGCCTGGTTTTTTTTGGAACACGCAATATAAACCTTTATCCAGATTTGAATAGATAGAAGACGCAACAAAAAAAAAACCTGATAACTTGCTTGGAAGCGTTCACTTTCCATAGAACGGGCATGCTACCAAGTTTCATTCAAGAGGAATCCCGACATTGTTCGGCACTACGCCTCCGCCTACGCCCAGAGACACCCACCGTCTCGAATTTCGTCTCGAATCTAGATATCGTCCATCACTGGATGAGGGATCGCCGCGACGCTGCTTGGCGGGAAAAATTGCGCGATCAATAGCCACTCTCCCTTCGTTTTCCCGCGCGCAATTTTTCCCGCCAAGCAGCGTCGCGGCGATCCCTCATCCAGTGATGGACGATAAACAGATACGAAATTAGAAGATTATACTCCACATCTTCCTTTTTCACTTTCTCATTGCGCGCTTGATCTCCGCCCTTCGCAGCCTGTCCCTCTTTCGGATGCCCTTTCTTTGATTACTCAGATACTCGCGGCTTAGTAAGGCAGCACGAGGGGATTACTAACGCATTTACTCGTTGAGGTGTAAGCCCCTTTCGTTCCCCCAACTACTGCCCAGGGCAGCACGTTGTGTCCTCTTGCTCCGCTCATTGCCCCAACTGCTGCTCGTATAGTTGCCCCACCTGCTGCTACAGTCGCCCCAACTACTCCAGTCGTCTCCCCAACTGCTGCTCTTTATTCTCGCCCCAACTGCTGCTCCTCATTTATGATATTTTCTTTTTTCTTAAAATTTTTCTTTTGCAGGTGATATGTCGCTTTCAGCAGCAGCGCTGAAGCGACCCATCAAAGATAAAGACCCCAGTGAGGCCTTAGATATCCCTAACGGGTGTTTCGTTCTTGATTATATCCTTTGATCTTCGCCACCGATCGAGGAAATGTTGCTCGCATTGCCGACTGTCTCATGCCCAAGTAAGACTGCCTCGTATCTGGCACGAGTTTGCGAGGGCCGTTCAAAACAGGCCTCGGTCGGTAGTGAATGTGAGTGTCCCAAAAACATTCCTCAACAGAGAAATCCTCTATCCCTAAACAAGAATCTATTTTCACTCGGTTTTGTGACTCTAGAGATGTGAATTAGTTGTGATAATTCGTTTCTTTCGATTTTAAAGACGAATCATGGCTTTCTTCGGGAAAAAAAGTTATACCCACATATTCCGAAGATGAAAATTTCCTCAAAATATTCTTAATTCACTGAAATTCGCACTGGTTAGAGGAATGTCTAGGGCGAACGGAATTGCAAATATCAGAGTATCCATCATTTGGCGATCTCTCTATAAATGATGATTTTTTCCTTCCAAAAAACCAATGATTCGATGAAAATGTTTTCTTCTTTCGAAATTATTGTCGTGAACTTTCTCAAGATGGTTTAAAATTGTTGAATCAAATGCAAAGTAAATTTTGAGAACTGTCTGATTTGAATATTGTGAGCATAGTGTTTTTCGTGAAGAAAACGTATTGGCATTTCGTTCCATTTTCGGCAAACCATTGCCGCTCAGCATTTGAAAAATACAAGTCATCGTGGTCCTTGTCCAAAATCATGTTTCACTGGAAAATGCGAGTAAAGTTCAAAGTCATGAAAACGAATTTGAAAGTAAGAACGTAATTTTTTTCGATACATACCTTCAAGATTTGAAAAAAAAAACTCAAATTGTTGTCGAATCTTGTAGAACACACTGAATCAATTACTTCAAAGGGTTGAACATTTCTCAAATTTTCGGTCGGTTCCACACGACTATCATTCTATGAGAATGACGACTCATCATCTTTTTCAGTATAGTTCATCAGCCTTTAACCGAGCTGAACCATCCACATTGCTCGCAAGGAACTATTTTACTCGAGTGTACAATCTCAAACCTAACGAAAATCCTTTTTTTCTGGATGGCGTTCGATTTGGTGATCGAAAAAGTACCAGATTTTTTTGGAAGACTTGATGCAATGAAAATGTGAATTTTGCATAAAATTATCACCTTTGAGGTGGCCGCGCAGGTGAACAGGTAAATCGCTCAAGCTTGGAACTGAAAAGTGTACGGGCAAGACCCCAGACTCAGACAGTGCCAAAAACTCGTGTCCGCCTCCCGCCGAGCGCATGTTGCGGCGCCCCACCCTGCTTATCCGATCCGAAAGCTCACTTGAATGCATTCTTCCTGAATTTCGATGGAAATGATTAAAAATCACCAAAACATGTTTGGTAATTTACAGATTTCCTAGTTTACTACAGATTTAATGTTTTATATGCTCTCTGTTTTTAGTCTCATGTGAACAACCTGATCTTCGGGGTACTTCTATAGAGCTCAGGATTTCTATTATCAAAAACAGCGGAATACTGAGACATGGAGAAGTATAGCGGTGCACATCCAATCATTTAATGATCTGCTCACCGATTAAGAAGGCAGTTGCGCCCTAATTCCTTGCGATGACATACTATCTCATGAAAAAGGACGTTTTTGGTGGATCTTATGATGAATTTCGAGCAGAGTATTGGTGGAAGTTTAGCGAGTAGGAGTAGGCACGCATACCCCAAAATCTACATACGCGTACGATACTTATGAAGCAGTCCTCACACTTTCTTTGCTTACATAACTATTCCCCAATTTGATATCCGTTCTGTGTCTTTTCTGGAAGATGGCTGCAAAGATACTCGACTTCATCCGTGGTTTGCTTTCCCTTCATACAGGCTTCTTGCAAGCTTTCTCATATGCGACAGTACACTCTACACGGATTCGACATGGATAATTCGTAATGCGTCGTCTCAGAAAACGCGGTGAGAACACCTAACCTCCCTCCACACCCCCACCAAACAAGCGGTTGTGTACCTTGAAGTCACACTACACCCTCAGATATGAATTTTGTGATTTTTATTCGATTGTCTAGTAGACCCCTCTTTTATAAGACGTGCCAAGTGCGAGATCTCAATTCCTCCAAATAAGCGAGATATAGGCGACCACCTTAGGACCGACCTCCTTCGCTCACCACCACGGGCCACACCCCTCACCAGATTTCCAAACTGTAGCGGCTAGATGAATGACTGAATTCTCAACAAGTCGTCGTTCTTCAGACCATAGCCAGATCCTTATCCTGGCTCGCTCTCGGGCAACGATTGCGAATGAAGAGAAGAAACAACTCATCCGCCAATTTTTCACCCTTTAGATATAGGCATCTTTAATAAGCCATAACTCTGTTCATAGGGGGTCTTGGACGAAAAAAGGAGATACCACTGTGATCAGAGTGTGACCCTCCTTGAGACCAGCATAAAAACTAAAAAAATCATCTTCTGGGTGTTCTGTGCCTTTAAAGGCAGCTTCCTTTTTTCAGGGCGGAAATCCGCATTTGGGGTTTTCTTCTCACTCCAATATTTGAACCAAGTGGAGATAGCGAAACTTGAGACCTCAATGTCGCGCATTTATAACACTATAAACTCGTCAAAACTGCTCCGTGGTCTGAAAAGGCGTCATCTGACACAAGGAACAGAAGGGCCACGACAGGTTCCGACAGGCCTCGAAACTATTTTATTTATTCCGAGAGATCCTCGTTCAAACCTCTTTATTCAGAGCTTCTTGTTTTAGAGAATTTTCGACAACAGAGAAGCTAAAAGATTTGCGTAACCTAGAAAGCTAAGCGGCTAAACCAATTCAGACGTTCAAATTTTCGACATTGGTGCAATACACAATACACACCGAACAGACGTATCTAAAGCAAGCTGAATGCTACGGGATTTTCAAACGAGTTTTTCTCCGAAGCTTGCGTATTTTGGGTGGCCTCTTTGCGATATATCACAACCTGGTGGGCCTACATGCAGAAATTTAAGAAATGAATACGTTTTGTTGCGCGTACGCTACCTTTAAGGTAATCCTTGTGATATGGCTGGAGATCGATTGGTTGTGTGAACTCTAACTCTAAGTTGTACTGGAGTAGAGCATGTGCACGCTTAGAAGCGAAGAACTCTTTATGTTGATTATGACTGTGCTTGTAGCTACCCGAGTGGACCATTTCGAGAAATGTTATCACACGGTGCTGGCCACAAGAGAGAGCAGCAGCTGAGGAGACAAATGGGGACCGAGGGCAGCACGTGCTCCTCAAGCAGGCAGGAGCTCGTCCACTTGTGCTGCCCTCGTTGTTCTCGAGGAGCTGAGTGCGCCCCACTACAACGTTTAAGGTGACGACCGATTGTTTTGCTTGAACTCTGTACACATTGTTTAGGAGAAAAACACAAGATGTCAATTGATTCTACTAACTATATTTGGCTAAGTGTGTGTGACCGTGTTCATGTTCATTCATAATCACTTTCTGGAGAACTTTCTGGGATGAGTTCAAGAACAGAGCAGGACATCAATGTACCCCGAAAAGTTCACCAAACCATGGAGAAGTGTGACATAACTTTCTCCGCAGACTCTCTTCTTCAAAATCTGTGTCAGACTGTGAAGGGTTATGCATTGCAATGCATAAGTACCCTGTGTAGGCTTGATTGAGAACAGTGTAACTGATTTCCTTAAAAACATACAGGAGTGAGCAAGTTTTTTTTATCGCTAAAAAAAGCTTTTTGTGATGTTTTTTGCTCATACAACTCTGAAATATATTGCCGCGACTTCGCCGCAACTCCTCCGGTTTGACGCCTGCCGGAGGAGTTTCGGGGAAGATGAGAGGCAGAACCGCGGACGATTCTTTATTGACCGAATCGCTGTAGAGTCGCGGAAGAGTTCCGGGGGAGTCCCAGTAGAGTAGCGAAAGCGTGATCCACGGGAAAGTCGCAGCAAAGCCGCGGAAAAGTCCAGGGCCACTTGGGAGTCTCGGGATGGTTCGGGATCGCGAAGGAGTCATTGGGCAGCAGCGGAAGAGTCACGGCAATATTTCTCAGAGGAAGCGCCTTATCGCCATATCTAGCTTCAAAATGGACAAAATGAAATTTTGAGGTAGTTTTCGTGTTCCACTCAGTGAGGCAAATGTAGAGTCATTGCGACTCCGGTATCCTGCTGGAAAAGGTGTATTTCCTTCAAAATTCATTTCGACCACAGATCAGAAAATGAAAGATTTCTGCTATCATGATCATCTGACCAATTCATAGTGAGGGATTTTTGGTGCAAATATGCATTTTTCGATGCACTTCTTGCGTTCAATCTATTGTTTTCTGATACTATCGTATAGGACTCAATGAAAGCAATTTAGGAATTACTTCAAAATTGAAATCGGACCACTTTGAAGCAAGTTATAGCGATGCAGCGCTTTGTTAACGTAAAAAAAAGCAAAGTGCTTTTTCTGCGGAAAAATGTGCGGAACTGTACCTCAGGGGTAAAATTCGATATTACAGTCCGCCCACCGTGTATAGCAACCCTGTCAAGCTCGAGAATTCAATTCGATCAAATAAGTGAGAAACCACGGAAAAAGTCGACTCCACTCACAACACCCTAAAAGCATAATCAAGCGTTTGGACCCCGAACAGGTAACCAAAATTTTTGCAAACGGAACAATTAGTTTATGTGACGATGGTCAAAAGAAAAATGTACAATAGCAGAGCTCTTGGTTCCCTTCCCGGGGCGATGCAGTTAGGCTTCTGGGGCGGAGCCGACTTTTTCCTTGAAATTTCTCACTTATTACAGCGAATTGAGATCTCGCGCTCGGCAGGGTTGCTATTAACGGTGGGCGGGCTATAATATCAAATTTTACTCCTGATGTTGCACTGTGCCTTCAAGGCTGTTTAGCGCAGCGAGGCACTGCTCTGTAATTCAAATAATCCATAGATCTTAAAGCACGCCCACAAGTACGCCGCGAAGCGGCGTGGGTGTGCACTTTGTATACAGAAGTCCAGAAGTCTAAATTTACATGCTCAAAAGAAATAACTCTCCAAACTGATTATGAATGTGCTTGTAGCTGCCCAAATGAACCACTTTGAGCAAAGTTACCACACTGCGCTGGCCAATACGGAGAGCAGCAGCTGAGGCGACGAAGGGAGGACGAGGGCAGCACGTGCTGCTAAGAGCAGCAAAAAGGCAGCAGGTGCTGTTCGAGCAGCTGCTCTTCCCCTCGTGCTGCCCTCGGTATCCTCGTCGAGGCGAAAGCCTATTGTGCTCCATTACGACCCCGCGATCCTTTGAGTACCTTCCTAAATATAGTGATCTAGAATTCATGTTGAGCGCATTCCGCTCGCACTCACCGAGTCGAGACTCCAAAGTATCGTCCTCGCATTCACTTATAGACTTTCCACGCCGAAATGAAGACGGACAGCGGTGGGTGGTCCCCAGGCATCACGAAATCAAGCTTCCTGTCATTAATTACACTTTACTGCAATGTTAAAAGGACATGGTGCGGTAGCGGTCAGACGCTAAAACTACGGTGGACGACGTCAGATTTCATTATCGACCAACAGCACAGCTGATTTCCTGTGTGAGTTACGGTTTTTCTTTTCTTGTTTGTTTCGGCATCATTTTCGTACCTGACTGTTTGAATATTGTTAATAGGAGCTATTCTTAGTGCGTGAGGGAAATCATACATTTTTTCGAGGCTCGAAGTGTTTTTTTTCAAAATTCTCTTTTGAAATAGAAAAATAACGGTAAATTCTTCTCGCACACTAAGAAAAGCCTTTATTCGTATTATTATAAGAGTCAAAAACAAAAATAATGCCTAAGCGAACAAGGAAAAAAAAGAAAAGCCGTAACTCACCCAGAAAGTCAGCTGTGCTGTCGATCGATAATAAAAGCCGGCGTCTTCCACCGTAGTTTAAGATGAAATGTCTCCGCCAGATTAGTGGTCCTCAACCCCCCAACTCCAGCCTTACACCATATACCACGGAAAGGTGTCTGAAAAGTTTCCAAGCTTGGCGTGAGCCTGATGACTCGGGGGAAGGGGAGAACCGTTCAATGCACTCACAAGGCTGTTCAACCTTTTGGGAAAAAATATCAGGCCTCTGATAGTATTCCACCAATCTTGAATTTGAGGAATACTATCGGAGACCTGGATGAAAGGCTTCAGCCACACGGCATTTCTTTACCGGCTCCATGCCTAAGCGATATGAAAAGCGCCGCCTTGCAGCTGCGCTTCAGGCAACGTCGATCTAGCAGCAGCGATTGCAGCTTTTTCGAAGTCGACGACAAGACGGCAGCGACCTAGGTTGAAGTTGTGATGCTCCAGTTGGTTCCGTAGGTGCTGGAAACTTTTATTATAGACGTCCGTCGTCTTCTTTTACGTGATTGCGAAGACTAGGGGGACGTCGAATTCTCCATCACAAATCCCATGGATGGTGTAGAGCTGCGAGTCGCGGCGCATCTTCCTCGGCGATTTGCTATGAACTCCATCAGCTAAGAGAGCCCATAGTTCACCTTTGGCGGAACACTGAAACCAAAATGGTGGAACAGTTTTCATAAATTCCACAAATTGAATTGACGACCATTTTGCTGACCTCTATGCACTTCTCGGAGTAATATATGGTTCGATCGTTTTTTTTTTCGATCTAGTCTGACGCATGGAGCAGGCGGCCGGCCGTGCCGGTTTGGCGGCCTCACTGGAGAATGCAGTTTCGATTCGCGCGGGTTGATCTATCGCGGCGATACGCCACCACCGCAGCTTTTTTCACCTCTTCCTCTTCAAATAATATTTCAATAAAGCCTTTTTTGCTGAAACGCACTAATACCCACTCTATCATCCTCAAAGATTCTGCTCATCCCGCCCATCCAATCCTGCAAAGGAGGCATCCAACATTGCAGGGGTCCTGTTTTATCAGCTGAACTTACTAAAGCGTCGCAACTTTATCTATATTGTCAATCACTGGATGAGGGATCGCCGCGACGCTGCTCGGCGGGAAAAATTGAAAAAAAAACGAAGGGAGAGTGGCTATTGATCAAACGATTTCGCTCCCAACTGCTCAGCGGCGATCTCTCTGTGAGACACCAAAGATATGCATGAGATGTGATGGAGGCTTTGTCAAGAGAAATACCTTATACGCGGTTCGATTAGCAACATCTTCAGCCACATTTACTGGCTCGCAAACATGACCAATTGTCATAGGATCACTAAGGAAAAGCTCTCCTATCACCTGCATTTCAACTACTGCGGGTGGACACGTGAGTTCAGAAAAAATTCTACTGCCTCTTATGCTTCGGAATTCCCCCTTAGTTTTGCACCTCGTACAGTGGAAGAGAATAAATTTCGGCTGACTTTTTTGCATTGCAAACCCTTTACGTTGTGCGGTGCCTGGGATCGGATATATGGTTTCCGTTTTCGATTCAGTCTAACGCATGGAAGAGGCGGCTGGCCGTGCGGGGTTGGCGGCCTTACTGGAGAAAGGGGTTTCAATTCGCACGGGGAGAAATACCGTCGCAACCCCGTCCATTGATCAGACTAAAATTATTGAGCGAATTCTACACTACGTAGTGTATTTGGTGCGCCGAAATTACTTTACAAATACACATGTACTTAGGCGACACGCGCTCTTGTGCAAGGCGAGACGCGAACGAATGTCTGACGAGGAGTGATTCCAAATGAGCACCGTTGTAGAATCGTACGCAGTAGTAGTGTAGCATGTCTTGACGATTTAGAAGCTGTTGATAGCAAGTTTTAACAGGTAAGAACATGTGGTTTTTCGCCCCTCATTTTTGTACAGAAGAGTCTGAATTGTCGGTGGTACGATTCTGCAAGGGTGTCCAGTTGGCATCGGCATCCTTTGAGCCGCCTCTTGTTGCTTTTTGTCGATTCGAAAGATTTCTTTTTGTGGCTAGCCATTTACTACTTCAATTAAAGTTGTCCTCTGAGCGATGAAGTCACGCAATAAACTTTGTGATGTCTACAAGGCTACTTCTACTGAATTCTGTTTTTATTGAAGGTTCGTTTCCATTAACCTATTTATTTGCGTTCCTCTACTATTGACAGGGACAGACGCACCGTTGTCCAAGACCGCGACGAAGCTACGGACCCCTGTTGATCGGAATTTTCGATTTTTTTTTGCAGTTTTTGCAGCGAAGATCTTCAGAGAAAATTTTCACCAATTTTTTTTTAATTCGATGACTGCACTCCCTACCCTGCTGATGAGCTTCGGGTAGTGTAGTTTCGACTTGCTCTTCTCTAGGTCTAGAAGTTAATTTCCGCGTTTTTGTTGTTATTGATATTTTGTAAAAAATAAAATTATTTTTATATAACGAATTTTATGTTATAATGCTCACTGTATTATCAGCTTTCTATTGATATATAACTTGCTTCACGTACCTTATAAAAAAAGTATTATTTTAGTTTCAGAATATGTCAACTTTGTGCCGGAAAAACGCCATTTGCGGGAAGCTCTCCTTTTCCTTTTTCATCTCAAGAAGAAAGCCACTGACGCGCACCAAATGCTTGCCCAAGCTTACGGGGATGCTGCTCCATCCATAAGAACCTGCCAAGAATGGTTTCAGCGTTTCAAATCGGGTGATTTTGACGTTAAGGACAAAGATCGACCAGGACAGCCAAAAAAGTTCGAAGACGAAGAACTTCAGGCTTTGTTGGATCAAGATTCGGCTCAAACGCAAGAACAGCTCGCGGCATCTCTCGGCGTCACCCAAAAAGCAATTTCTATTCGATTGAAGGCAATGGGGAAGATTCAAAAGGAAGGAAAATGGATCCCTATGAGCTCTCAGAACGCAACAAAGAGCAGAGAAAAACAACTTCACAAATCTTGTTGGACCGATTCCAAAGAAAGTTTTTTACACCGCATCATAACTGGCGATGAAAAGTGGGTGTACTACGACAATCCGAAGCGAAGAAAATCGTGGGTTAGTCCTGGTGAAACAACAACTTCGACCGCAAAACCAAACATCCACGGGAAGAAGGTCTTACTGTGCATATGGTGGGATCAACGCGGTATACTGTACTATGAACTTCTTCAACCTGGCGAAACAGTTACTGCGAATCGCTATCAACATCAACTAGCGCAATTGCGGCATGAAATCGAAGCAAAGAGACCAGAATGGGCGAGTCGACACGAAAAAGTCATATTGCTTCATGATAACGCTCGACCTCATGTTGCTCGAACGGTAAAGGATACGCTAAAAGAGTTCAAATGGGAAGTCTTACCGCACCCGCCGTACTCTCCAGACATCGCCCCGTCGGATTATCACCTTTTTCCGGTCAATGGCGCATGGTCTAGCGGAGCAGCGCTTTCAAGATCGTCAAGATGTCAAAAATGGCTCGATGAGTGGGTGGAGGCCAAACCAGAAAAATTTTATTATGATGGAATCCATAAGTTACCCAAACTCTGGGAAATGGTTGTTATTAATGACGGAAATTATTTTGAATAAAAATTTTGTTTAAGTATGTCCAGTTTTCAATAGTGTAAAAAGCGTAAAAAAACGCGGAAATTAACTTCTAGACCAAACTCAAGCAAGGCAGGAGTGGTTTCCTGGAATGTTGGGGCTGTTGCCCACGAGCAAAACTCAAGTAAGACAGAAGTGGTTTCCTGGACTGTTGGGGCTGTTGCCCAAGAACAAAGATCAAGCAAGGCAGGAGTGGTTTCCTGGAATGTTGGGGCTGTTGCCCAGGAGCAAAACTCAAGTAAGACAGAAGTGGTTTCCTGGAATGTTGGGGCTGTTGCCCAGGAACAAAGATCAAGCAAGACAGGAGTGGTTTCCTGGAATGTTGGAACTGTTGCCCAGGAGCACAACTCAAGCAAGACAAAAGTTTGCTGAAATGTTGGGGCTGTTGCCCAGTAACAAAACTCGAGCAAGACACGAGTGGTTTCGTGGAATGTTGGGGCTGTTGCCCAGGAGCGCGACATAAACAAGACAGATGACCATGCCTTAAAAAAATTTCTTTGGTGTGCAGACGTCGAGTCCTTGTATGACTCGACTCTTTCGCCATCTGAAGGAATTGCTAATGCGGAGATGGATAGTGTGATTGAAGAATCGAGGACCATGATGGTGGTGCAACGACAGGAGTACTTGAAATTGTGGATTCAAGCGCACAAAAACATCTAGATCTCGAGCGGAAAATTCAAGAAGGTTACGAGAATTAAAGGATCTCAGGATAAGACATTCGAATGGTCCTTAAAATAAAAACCTAAAATTTTATGGGGCGACATACGTTGTCCCGCATACGAAGGGAAGGATTGAAGCGTTGATAGGCTTTATTACTACTACTGCACGTAACACGACTGAAAGTATGTCTTATGAGCTAAATTTCGGCTACAGTCTGAAATACTGCTACATATAACATCGTTATGTAGAGACGTTCTTCTCTTGTATTGTTGCAGAGTTGAAATTGTTTTCTTAAACCTCTTTCTTCCCATTACAATATGTATGCCTTCCTTTTTGTGAGAAACCTCGTTACTAATCTCTGTTAGAAGCTTTTTCTCTATTAAGAACGCACCCCTACTTCTTTCGACCCAAATTTTTTACGTCCTCCAAATAAAAATCCGATATTTGGAACATTTTAACGTCCAACCCCTGTTGTCCGACCGGACAACACCCGCCTGTCTGTGACTGTAGAGTCCTGAATGCTGGTCATTTCGTTGGAGGCGTCAAGTGAGGTTTTTATATTACCGCTGATTATGATCAGGTTAAGGCAAACCCTGGTTATCGGCCCGTCGTGAGAGTGCCCCCCCTCCTCCGTGCTGAAAATTTTTGCTCCCCTCACCCAACTCAAAGTGATAGTCGCTGTGCCACGTATAAAGAGCAAATTGTAATGGAATTCAAATAAAAGAGCGGAAAAATGGATAATTATGAAGAAACTTTCCGAAAATGAGGATTTTTGGTGATACCCCTAGTACAGAACCCGTTTTTTTTCTGTCTTCAGACGCACTAAGTCAAAACAGAGTTTTTTTCTGGCAATTCTGACACTCCAGGAAACAAACTCGTCGTCCTCCGCTCGGCCGCAAGAGGTACGCGATTTATGTTGACCAGTAATATTCATGCGACCCCCCCCCCCTTCCCCAGGGCCAGAGCTGCGGTCTCCCTTGTTTATGATAAACTGGGGCGCTTATCCCGGGTAATGATGAGCAGCCAATGTTTTAGTATTTCGTTGTTATTCCTTCGTTCAATTATATTATTCTCATTCCATTCAATAATCTCTTGTTTTTACAGGTAGCTCTGATTTCACAGTAGCTACACATATCTAAAATACTGATTTTGTTTACTTACTGAACGCGGGCAAAACCTTCTCGGTGCCAGTTCAGAAGCACTACTCCCTCGTCGCGAGGGAGACGAGGCGCTGCAGCAGTTTTTAGAATCTCGCGCAAAACGATCAAGCGTGTCAACCTACACAACGAAACGTGCCCGACACAATATCCAATAAAGGATATTCCAATGATAAGATATTATTCAGATATTTCGGAATACCAGCATCGTGATTTCGAGAGCAGTGCTGTCTGTGTCAGCTTCGAAGGTTAGGCACATTAGGGAACTAAACTGAAGTTTGTTGAGCACACTGTATTTGAGAGACGATTGTGTGTTCACTTGTGTACAGTTTCATATACATAAACCGCTACCTGCAGAATTGGGCAGGGTTCGCTGACCGTAGCTGGTACTTCAGGCCATCGCACGAAGAAGGAATGATCCTCCGTTCAAGGTAGAGGATGCCTACGAATTGTGGCCTCTACAATGCGCATTGGTTTAGGTGAAATATACTTATAAGTGTATCACAACACTTCTTTAGATGTAATCATTTCACCTTCTCATCCTTCTATGCGTACTTATTTGTATTTCTCTGATTGTGAGCAGACCCTCACCTACAATTTCGGTCATAAATCTATTGACATCGACTTTTTTTCCGAATAGCTATCTTTGCTCTTACTGGGCTTATCAATCCCATCTTCTAACACGATACTTTCGGTCATAATGCCCATATCCTTATACTTAAGACAGTTAGACTCTGTTTCATTCCAAGTGAACTCATGTTTTCGGTTATCACAGCGCGGAGCGGTGGCTTTTTTTGTCGAAACCTCCTTATCACTAGTTATATTTCACCGAGGCCCACCGCTCCGCTGCTGATGATAATCGAAATCAACAGGTCATTAGGGATGTACCAGAGCTTATGTCCCGATGTGTGAGTGCATGTATGTGTGTCCCGCGGATCCAAGGAATGGCCGATCAAAACTTGTATGAAATGGTACCAACATTTAGGGGGGTAAGACATTTATCGATTGCCAGAAAATCAGCCGGAGTCACCTCTTACGTGTCTCGGGGCAACCGTGTTTGTCCGTGGGGCGCACTTTTGACCGTGGGTCAGGATAGCTTCTTCGAGTCGTCTAGCGCTAGAAGGGCTACGCTCTAATCAAAGTGATAGGTTTCCAGTAGCAGTGGATGAGACGCCATACAGAATCGCTAGGTTTTTAGAGTGCGCAGGACGTTATCGATAGTGTGCAGGACCCCAGTGGGATTGTGCAGGACCCGAATGGGAATGTGCAGGACCCCAGTGGGAGTGTGCAGGACCCGAACGGAAGTGTGCAGGACCCCAATTGGAGTGTGCAGGACCCGAATGGGAGTGAGCAGGACGTCATAGAAGGTGCGCAGGACCCCAGTGGGAGTGTGCAGGACGTCATAGAAAGTGCGCAGGTCCCCTGTGGGAGTGTGAAAAACGTCATAGAAAGTGTGCAGGACCCCAGTGGAAGTGTGCAGGACGTCATAGAAAGTGTGCAGGACCCGAATGGGAGTGTGCAGGATGTCATAGAAAGTGTGCAGGACCCCAGTGGGATTGTGCAGGACCCGAATGGGAATGTGCAGGACCCCAGTGGGAGTGTGCAGGACCCGAATGGGAGTGTGCAGGACGTCATAGAAGGTGCGCAGGACCCCAGTGGGAGTGTGCAGGACGTCATAGAAAGTGCGCAGGTCCCCAGTGGGAGTGTGCAAAACGTCATAGAAAGTGTGCAGGACCCCAGTGGGAGTGTGCAGGACGTCATAGAAAGTGTGCAGGACCCCAGTGGTAATGTGCAGAACGTTATAGAAAAAAGTGCAGGACCCGAATGGGAGTGTGCAGGACGTCATAGAAAATGTGCAGGACCCTAATTGGATTATGCAGGACGTCATAGAAAGTGTGCGGGAACTGAATGGAAGTGTGCAGGACGTCCGAGAAAATGGGTAGGACCCAAATGGGAGTGTGCAGTACGTCATAGAATGTGTACAGGACCGCAATGATAGTGTGCGCAACGTCACCAAGAGTGTAGAATTTCAAAGAAAAGAGATTTCGTCAATTTTTCTATGCCAAATCTCAACCTTTTTGTAGCAGAGATAAATAGGAGAGCACGTATCTGGAGAAGCGTGCGACGCGTTCTGAGGCGGGCGCAGAACTCCGCAGACTTTTCCATCCCGGGAAGCGAGCAACAGCTTCCCTTCCACACCTCTGTTCGTCGCTCATTACAACCGCTCAGTCACTTCAATTTACTAACTTCCCTAAACCAGATTTATTTATGTTGAAAGTCTGATCTTATCAAAATCTCCTTAACGAAAACAATAACATCCAAGTACATATTTCATTTATTGAGAACAGCTGTGTTGGTAATCTAGGAAAACAGCACCTAAAATACGATCATGACAGAAATGGTAAAGCGAGAATAATCGCAAGGGAGTTTCGAAAATCGGAAGGAAGGGCAGAGGGTGCGACATAAAGAAACCAGGGACGGCAGAGGTCGTAAATTTGATGCCGGTAGCACCCGATCTACAGCTGGCTTCTTATGTTTTACGCTTTGATCGGACGCAACTCTTGGGTAGACGGAAGTCAGTTGACACCGTTATGACAAACTAATCTGCGTCAGGAAGTTGGCCCACGTGAAAGTTTTCTTGGGCGAAAACTTCGCTAGGTCTCGCTAGTTATGAAGTGTGCTTCAGGATAATAACGCGAATGTACATCGATGGAGAAGATTATTTGTCAATAATGGCAATCTGCGACTTTTTTCTCTACTTGAACTCGTTCATTTTATTCGTCGTTTTCGATACTCACTTGGTGTTTTTTGTGTCTTACACGATTGGTAGTTCATTGAGAAGTATAAATTTGTCACATAGGAATAACAGATCTATCACATGAGGTGCTGAAAGGGGTGTATCAGGAGCCGTTCTTGAAAAAGTGTTGGCGATCACAACACAGGCCGTTTAAAAAAATTTTAAAGTCAGCACTAGTCATGTAGCAAGCCATGAATCTTGAGAAAGACTTCTTGAGATAAGCTCAATACTGGATGATATCATAGCACGTACATGAAGGCAGTGTTCACGATAAATCTCGTTCTCGAGGTCTCGGAGTGACACACTAAGTTGGCAGATGCTGGAGAGGAGAGGGTCGAAGAGAGCAACGAAAACTGGCTAGAAATCAATTAAAACGGCTTTGAATGCTATCCCGGTGCGCCTACCTATCCCGGTCCACCCCCCAATCGGACGAGCTTGTGGCGCCGCACACGTTTCGATGGCACATTGCCAAGCAACACTGCCGCAGTTAGCATTATCGATTCGCGCAGATTTCGCGATTAGCGCGCGCTTGCCAAAATCAGCAGGGTCCATGATTCTCGTCCATGCCCTGAATTTAGAAACCGTTATTCTGACTTATTCTGAACGTTTTTCTTCCCTGTTTCTTCACTATGAGTTAGCTCACGACCAAACAATCCCATTTTTGGGTTGAACTCGAGTGCAATATTCATCGCGAACACTGCCTTTAAACGAGATTCTGAGGCTCAACGCTCAAGACATTAGAAGAAATCTCAAGGAATTTTTTAAAACACGGGTGATTTTGATGATTTATTTTCCTGGAGAACTCCAACGGAGGTTTCTCAGGTATCACTCATTACTACCAAACGTCGGCATACTGACTCCGGACTGTTTCCACGTCGTCCCACCAATGGCTTTTGATGGGAGCAAGGCATCAGACGACCAGGCTAGTGTGGACGACGGGGCATCTTCACTTGACTCCACAACAGTGGAAAAAAATAGTTTTCTCGGCTGATTTTCACGCCACAAACGAACTAGGCTTAGATTCAGCCGGAAAAACTACTTTTTTCCACTGAAGTAGAGTCAAGTTGAGCTGCTCCGCCGTTCACACTAGCCTAGTTTTCTGATGCCTTGCTCCCACCAAAAGCCATTTGATGGGACGACGTGCAAAGAGTCCGAAGTTAGTGTGTCGATGCTTGACACAATTGAATGATACCCAGAAAACCTCTCTAAGATATCTCCAGGGAAATAAACCCTGAAAATCACTCATGTTTCATAAAATTCCCTGGGATTTCCTATAATGTCTTGGGCGTTGAGCCTCAGAATGTTGCTTAAAGTTCACGGTGCTTGTTCACGGTAATCTTCGATTTTGAGATTAATCGCTAAATCGATTGCTGGGCCCCGTGTAGAACTGAAATGGCGAAGAAACCAGGAAAAACGCACCAGAAGGGCACGAAAACCTTCACTCTCATCCCGCTTCTTCACTCTCAGTGGAACTGTTTGTTGTAACAATGAAATCTTTTGTGGGCCCGTCTTTTGCAATTTTCTATTTTTTGTCGCTCCTTTCTTTCCTTCGGACCCTAACTATACTCTGTTTATCTTGAATTGCACAAAACACGGTCCGCCAATACTCCTCTAATTGGCCCGCTAGTACTGTAGTGACGCTTTCTCGGCAGACCCGGGTGTGCACCCGGTGTGCAGAGCATTCGATTCGTCAATGCCGCCACTCGGCCACCCACACTGCCACCCGGGTCTGCCGAGAACGCGTCGTGGACGTACACTACGGTTCTAGCGGGCCAATTAGAACACTACTGGCGGACCGTGTTTTGTGCAATTCAAGATAAACAGAGTATAATACTGCTTTGCACAAAAGTAATCTTCCATTTTCGATAAGTCCCATTTTTACCGGTGACAACCACCGTGAACATGTTCATCCGACCGAACAACTAGTCCAGGCTAGAGAATAGTATCACTGAAATAAGACGATTTAGTGCGTTTTCCGCCGTTTCTTCGTAATTTTGGCAACACTTGGTTGCCAACGCATTGTTTCGAGTGGAAAACTCGGTAACGAAAATAATCGTGAACACTGCCTTTAACGTGCGTGCTATGATATCATCCAGTACTGATCTTATCTCAAGAAGTCTTCCTAAAGATTCCTGTCTTAATAGATGACTAGTGCTAGCTTTAGAAATTTTTTAAACGGCCTGTGTTGTGATCGCCAACACTTTTCCGAGAACGGCTCCTGATACACCCCTTTCAGAGCCTCATATGATAGATCTTTGATCCCTGTGTGACAATTTTCTACTTCTAAATAAACTATGGTTGATTTCTGCGATCGCGTTCGGTCCGCAAAGTCTCTTTATCACAATCGTAGAAGTGGGGCGGTTGTTTTGAGTATGATTTCTTCATTACCATAGTTGAATTTTTTGAAAACAGCCGCTTCGCTTCTACGATTGTGATAATGAGGACCGAACGCGATTGCAGAACTGAACTATACCAATCCTGAAAGACACTAAAAACACCAAGCGCATATTGAAAACAACGAAGAAAGTGAACGAGTTTAACTAGAGAGAAAAATTCGCAGATTGACAATAATGACAAATATTCCACGTTCGACTTTCGATAAATCTTGGCATTGTGGATAGTCGTTGAAAGAATTTTTTGAGCAGTAGAGTTTGCGCAATCATTCTAATCTGATGGATGGACGGGCTTCGACGGTAGATCAACCCGCGCGAATCGAAACCCCATTCCCCATTGAGGCAGCACACCCCGCACGGCCAGCCGCCTGGTCCGTGCGTCAGACTAAAATTAAAACGGAAATCATACACCAAGATAGCATAGATTTTATTCAGCTAACGTTTCGGCGCTCTGGCCTTCGTCGGAGCCTGGAAAGCAAAGCACATAAGGAAACTACGCGTCCGAGCACTATTTCACAGCAAAAGGAGGTAATTCACAAGAAAACCAGAACAAAAAACGACGTCGTACGGGCTCAAACACCAACCTTTAGTAAGCAGACCACAGTCTTCCGGGCACCCTCAGTTGGACTCAGATGGCGAGTGAATGAATGGAGCTATGATCGATCACTGCTCGAGAGATCGCCGCGTCGAACACATGTGGCACGCACGCAAGCGAGGCGGGTATGATGCTATCACTACCTCCTCGCTTGCGTGCGTGCCCCATGTGTTCGACGCGGCGATCTCTCGAGCAGTGATCGACGATACCTCAGACCATTCACCTCGATGGCCATCAGACGGCCGATCACGCAGATCAGAACCCGCAGAGGTCAACAAAGGGGGCCAGCTCTCGGGTGATCGTCACACGCTCGTCATTTCTATTAATTTTCAGATTTTTGGAGGTAATCCAAAACGCTTCCAGAGTTCTGCGTGCGGCGATCTCTGACTCGCAAGCAAGGATCGTGACTGTAACATCGAAAGTGTTGTTTTGATGCCCGCGAACTCGTGCTCTCCTAAAGGAGTGGATACCTTGGACTTGTAAAGGCCGTCTAAGTGCTCCTTGACCCTGACGCAGAGAGGCCTCCCAGTTTTCCCTACGTATTCATCGCCGCACAACTGGCACCTTATCAGGTAGACAACCCCTGCGCTGATACAACCCCTTTCCCTACCATACGTACAGATTACACAAGATGTTGTAGTGCACGCGCGATCATTGATACGGTTCCGGACTAGTTGTGCAATAGGCTTTTGGGGAGGAATGTCGATTAACCGTACCATATCTTAGAGGTCCCCTTTGCGTTTACAGGAGCGTATAGCGGCGCTTAACTCATCGGAAATAAAAGGCACACTGAACCCTATTTTTGACCGCTCATTGTCATCGCGGCTTGCTCCAGGGGATCGCCGCCTGAAACCAATGGATTCCTTGGTGGGATACTCATTTTCCCGAGCGATGCGTTGCGCTAATGCTACCGAGGCGCTTTTCAGCTCGCTATCTGATGAAACCGTGACGGCTGTACGAAACATGCTTTTTGATAATTGAGTTTTTGGTGGTATTAGGATGGGCGGAACGAAAGTTGACAACTATATTACTGCTTTGTGAGTACTGTTTTTTTTGTTCTGGTTTTCTTGTGAATTACCTCCTTTTTCTGTGAAATAGTGCTTGGACGCGTAGTTTCATTATGTGGTTTTTGCTTTCCAGGCTCCGACGAAGGCGAGAGCGCCGAAACGTTAGCCGAATAGCATTCGCGTTATTATCCTGCAACACACTTCATAATATCAGCACTATGACCGAAAGTATCATACTAGAAAATAAATCGATAGCCCCAGTTAAAGAAAAGATATTGGGAAAGAAGCTGATGTCAATAGATTTAAGACCGCCACTGTATATATGTAACGTCCACTCCTCTCGTTTTTATCAGACTACAGGCTTTCTTCACCTTCTTTTGTCGTCAGGCAAGGGCTATACTTGAGTAACAGTGGTTCTCCTTTGATTGAATCCGATTGTGTCTCGATCCCTTCTTTGGTTCTGCTCCACTTTTTGGTTGAGAAATTAATTTTTTCATTATTGTTACTAATGAATCATCTGCAAATAACAATGGTGTGGTTGTACCTACATTTGATCATATACTACTCCTCTGCCATTACCCGCTGTTATCACTCACCCATTTCTATTAAAATTCTTTCGATTTATTCTCAGGATCCTTGTTATACTTTTCCTTTCATATGAATCGTTAGTCCCCTATTCTCTACTTGATGTAACGTCAATAACTGGATGGGGGTGGGGAAGCCGCGGCGCTGCTTCGAGGGAAAAATCGCGCGAGGGAAAACGAAGAGAGGATTGTTATTGATCGGACGATTTCGCGCCTGATTGCTGGGCGCGGCTTCCTACTCGATAAACACTGACGATATTTCATTATTGCCTCTCTCAAGCTTAGAACGTTTCTCATTCTGCTGTGCTTTATCATCAGTACCTGAACAGCCTAACTTTATGGAAGTTTTTCAATTGTTTCATGCGATGAGTTTTCCTCTTTCATGCTTTGTATCATTCTATTTTACCTCCCGATTTTTGTAACCTTCTACATTGAACTGTTTGCCTGTTTCTTTGAATCCGTTTTTTCATAAGTGGCAATTAGAACCTCCACAGTGCGAGTGTCTGCACTTATCGGCATGATAGGATCTCGGGGTTGGCAAAGCAACTAAGCCGGTATGCGTAGCCTTCTCACCGATGCCTTGCAGTGTTTACTTCCCATTGCCCTTCTCCGCTGATCTACGAACCCGTGTCTGGCAAACTTATAGCCACGGCTTCTCACAGTTGAATATTGTTTATTTCACACTTGGATGATTTTCGTTCTTGCTGGGTTGCAACTCTGATGGTTCCTCTTCAATTAATGATAGCAAATATCGTAAGTCACTGGATAAGGGATCGCCGCGACGCTGCTTGGCGGGAAAAATTGCGCGACCAATAGCCACTCTCCCTTCGTTTTCCCCGCGCGCAATTTTTCCCGCCAAGCAGCGTTGCGACGATCCCTCATCCAGTAAAGGACGATGAATACAATCACACAGCCGTGGAAGAAAGAAAGGATGAGATGAAGGAGTGTATCGTCAATCACTGGTTGGGAGGAAGCCGCCACGCTGCTTGGCGGTAAAAATTGCGCGCGAAAAAACGAAGAGTGGATGGCTATTGATCGAAAACCACGCTCAGCAATCGGGCGCGAAATCATTCGATCAATGGCATTACCCCTTTCGTTTTCCCGCTTTTTTTCCCGCCAAGCAGCGTCGTAGCTTCCCCCCATCCAGTGATTGACGGTACATGGAATAGGGAATTAACGATTCATATGAAAGAAAAAGTATGGTTTCGTCTTCAGTTTAGCCTGACTCATGGGCCAGTCGGCTGGCCGTGCGGGGTTGGCGGCCTAACTGAAGAATGTGGTTTCGATTAGCGCGGGATGATCTACCGCCGCAGCCCTGTCCGTTCGTCAGACGAAAATTCTCAGGCGAACTCTATAATAAGGATGCAGGGAATATATCGAGAAAGATTCAACTGAAAGGTGCGTGATAACAGGGTGTAGTGGCAGATGCAATGTAAAAACAAAATATACAGTATCGACAGACGTTACCATGTAGTGGACTACGATGGTTTCCATCGGAATTAGACGTATCTGAGTATCGTAGCAACAGTTTGGCGCACTTTTAGAACGATAAAGTGAAGTACCATATGCGACATTCACTTGGTGGCTCCTGCAACTCACATGGACGCACGGCAGCATACGTTTCAAGAACATTTTCGCCCTCAACCATTTGCAATTATCAACGAGAAGTGACGCAAACCGAACTGGCCTGGCTCAGCGTACTAATTAAGTGACTTGTGTGCCTAAGTTCCCTAAAATCGCTCTGTTTTCGAAGGAAATATTTTTTGCAATCGTTTTTCAAAATAAGTCGCGCGCGGCTGGGTGCGGCGAAATTTTGAGCAGTATTTGTACAAGTAATGAAAAAGCAATCTGTATGATTTCTTCATAAACTAGCTGCAGGTGGGAAAATCTCAAGGTTCGTGTTGGTTGAAATTTCGAAATCCTTCATGAAACACGCTTAAGAACTACCTGAGAACTCAAAATTTTGTTGCGAAAACCCCAAACTCTGAAATGAAAGATTTCGGAAATTCAACCAACATAAACCTTGAGATTTTCTCATCTGCATCTAACTTATGAAGAAAGCATAGCGATTTCTAGGAACTTTGGCACACAAGTCACATCATAAGGTAGCAATTTGATCTGTGAATATGATAGCGTGTTCGGAATTCGAGAAAGTCTTCATTCAAAAAAGTTACATGCATCGGACGCTTTGTTGCCAAGTTTGCCAGATGCTCCCCGTTTTTTACAAAACTTAGCGCGGGTATTGTATTTGCACGCGCCTGACTTCATCTTCCTAGTACTATAAAGCAGGTCAACTTGGAACAAAACGAAATTGAAGACTTTATTCAAATCAACAAAAAATACATGGAGGTATAAAAAATGTAAATGCCACATATCACAAAATTTTACATCCTCAGGCCTCTTTCACCAGCAACGACCGCCATAATGCACTCCTTCAGCTGAAAAGGATTTCTCAATGATAGTAAAGATTAGAAGCAAATGGAAGGTAAGGAAAAAACTTAAAGGCAGTGTCCACGATAAAAACCATGTCTGATTTTTTGGTGTAGATCGGCAGCTGCGGGGCCTAGCGCAACCCTAACGTTGAAAAAACTAAGAAAAATGAGCTCGCAACGGTCCCCTACGGCCCAAAAGTTGGACAGCCGTCAGCTCGTCACACCCAGATGCACTTTCCACGCCCACCGACGTGAACAAATGATAGCTCTAGATGGTGAGATGAGCGATGGTTTCCGATCAAGAGCCCCGTTCTTCCCTTCATTCTCAACTTCTCTCTCTACTCAGGTCATCTCGCATACATCGGCTGCAAAAGACGGAAATTACAAGCCTCGGACAACTCGTCCACCATGCTTCCCTAGCTCAATTTTTGAGGGACCATAACTCCGTTCCTAGAATGTCTTGTACGATTCCAAAAACATCATTGGAATCAGCACGGGACCGTCTTCAAGACAGGCTAAAACTATGAAAACGATTCTTATCGTGATCACCGCCTTTAAGCTGGCGCACGGCCAGGGTCCGCCTGAACGCTTAGAGGAATCTCCCCGCGGAGCGCATCTCGGAAAACTTCTCCATTAACCGTTCGAGTCGTTCCAGGCACTCAAGCTTACGCGCATTCAGTGCAAGCTGCTCGGCACTACTGAGGGGAGGAACACCCACCACCCTTTCCCCTCTAACACATACGCCATCTGAGCTCACAAGGATCTGAAAAGCCGTCATGAAAGTAGAATCATAAACTTGAGCAATTAGAAAACCGGTAAAGTATTAAAAGCTCACCGCACATGCCGACGCGATCGCAGTGACAACAGCGACGTGCGTGCCTATGGCCCCGCGAAGTCCATCCAGAAGAGCCCTGCCTAGCTCCCCTGAAACATCTCCATCAACCGCTCGAGGCGCTCCAGGGCCTCCTTAAAGGCATCGTACGCGCTGAAATCCACTTTTCATTTTTATGCTCAATCCCTTCCTCTGGCCCCTGTGAGAACGTACAACGAGCTTGGCTGCTCAAAAGCATGCCATTGTGAGCATAGAGCAAGTGGAAAATAAGGAATTCCGTCAAAAGGGGCCGGCCCTTCCGTCAGTCATTTGGTACTTTCGCAATATTTGAGCAGAACGTCGTGTCGCTAAGTACAGGGCATGCCACTGTACGCTGACGCACCGTCGGACGAAAGTGACATTATCGACTGAAAATTTCTCGTCACACAACGAGCGCTTGCTTCCAACGCTGCGGCAATGGACGAATTGTAGAACTGTTCCTTGCGCCCTCCGCGTAACTATCCCGAGTCGATGCCGGCGCGAAATTCAAATGATTTTCAGAAGTTTTTAAAACGTTTTTTCTTGCAAAGGCTAACGTTTTTGAGCGAGCTTTTCGCTGACTTTAGTCACTATAGGGGGTTAACAACTCAAAAACGCTTAAAAACGAAACATGGTTTTCAGCGCGTACGATGCCTTTAAGCTTAGGAAGCTTACGCAAAATCAGGAACACCCACCATCCTTTCCCCTCTAACCCGTGCGCCATCTGAGCTCAAAAGGATCTGAAAAGCCGTCTTGAAGGTAGAATCATACATTTTCCATTAAAAAAAAACAATTCATGCTGTCCATATAAATAAGGAAACCTCCGAGTGCTGAACATCTTTTATGGAAAAGGCCCCTGCTTCTGAGCCGTCTTTATACCCACCTCCGTCGTCAACATCAATGGAACGAGGAGAAGATCAACCACGAGAAGCTGCGTATCAGGACTATGAACGCTGGTGAGGAACAGTTTGTTTGTGACTCCTGTGACAGGAAGTATACAAACATTCAGAGTCTCAAAAGACACAAAAAGCTGAGAGATACAGTGCATAACTGTTTTTTTAGTGCATCTGTTATGCTCGTTCAGTTTTTCAGCTACTTTCTGTGGTAATTTGTAGGAAACACATGCAGTCACAAACACTCTTCACGTTTTGTGTCCAGAATGTGGCCAGAAGTTCCGCACAAACGGATTTAGCCAAACATTGTGGTAAGGAACACCGTGGTGAAATGGATCGAGACGATTTTTCTGTCGTGTCCGGTAAATTCGGCTCTATGCTTGAATTTGGGTTAGGGTTTTAGGCTTTCTGTTTAGTGTAAAAAATTACGTTTCCTGTTTAGACGTGGAGACAATCGATAGAGAAATCGTCGTTCTCGAATTTCTCAGAGCGATACTCGCAAGCCAGCAAGGAAGGAAGATGGCATGCGTACGTCTGTGTACATGCACGTGGAGACGGAGCCGAAGCTAGAATTGTATGAGTCGGACGACGCTGCGCCCATCGAAGTCGATACCGATAGCGTGCATTCTGTGGCCGTATTAATGAAAGTTTTCGAGCGGGAAGGGGCGTGACCGGTTAGGTAACGCACCTACCCGGTCACGCCCCTCTCTTAGGTTGAACAACCGACTCTATGAAGTGTTCAAAAATATCAACGAGAAGACTGCGACGCAGGCACGCAACGCGCGTTCACGGAGGCGCGAAACGCAGAAATTTGAATAAGCACAGCGGCGCCCATATGCCCTCACGATGCCATTAACAAGTGTGCGGGACCCATTTAAGAGTGCGCCGGGCGCCGGATAAACTGTACGGGACCTATGTGAGAGTACGCCGGACGCCATAAAAAGTGTACGGGACCCATGTAGGCGTGCGCCGGACGCCATAGAAAGTGTATGGGACTCATGTAAGCACGCACCGGACGCCATAGAGAGTGTACGGAAGCCATGTAAGTGCGCCGGACGCCATGGAAAGTGTAAGGGACCCATGTAGGCAAGCGCCGGACGCCATAGAAAGTGTACGGGACCCATGTAAGAGTGCGCCGGACGTTATAGAAAGTGTACGGGACCCATGTACGTGCCACATGTACGTGTACGAACATGACCCATGTGGGCACGTGCTTGCCTTCCTGACCCGGTAGTGTGCCTATCGCGTGGAGAAGGACAAAATAATGCATATCACAGGTGAAGTGTGCACTCCAAAAAGGAACTCTACGCCCCTTTCCAAGGTAAGCATACGACGCACCCTTGAGAAAGGACTCAGATGTAGGCAATATCGACGGTTCGGTTACCTGAGTTTGCAATGTTTTTCACTCTGAACAGACACTGCAAACCCATTACAAGAAGCTTGCGGTTTGTTTTGGTGCTCGGCGCATTGTCCGCACCGCATGCCGACCGCGTCGGCTGCCCGTGTGCATCTTTTTGGGCTTCACGACCAGCCTATGTGATTTAGAGGGGCTCGTCGCACGGGCCTTTCAGATTTAGTGAATTATCTCTGAACGGCTTGTTGCTCGGGTATCGAGCAGATGCTTGTTCGCAACAGTAACCACCGCGGATGGCAGGACCTTGTATTTCGGACTACACGGCCACTACGCCGCTGAAGATGCCGGCTTTCTAACTGGGCGTGCAGCAGCATTAGGTCTGAGCAAGTTCCAGATCGGTGCGCACAGCTTATCGGTTAGTATTGAAATAAGAGTTCTTTGTCGATATTCTCATGCATTCACTGTGGGAAATTCTGAACTTTTTTATGACGTTTTTCTTTTTAGGCGTGGTGTTTATCATCTGTTACGTTGATATACTCTGTCTCAAATGGGTTGGCAGGCGGAGAGTCCAAAGAAGCAGCGCTCCCTCTGCGTCTGTGACATTTTTGGATTACGGTAAGGCCGGAATCATACTTCCAGCGACGAGCGAAATGTTTACCATCAATATCGACCGAAAATCGATATGCCTGAGATGCACTATCGTTGTAGTTGGTCGCGGGAAGTATGATCCCGGCCTAAGACATAGTGGATTACATCGCGTACGCACGTACGCAACTCAGCATCTGTCTGACTGAACCCAAACACAGAATTCGTTGTGCCCTCCGACCTGATATCCATTTTCCGAAATACATTACCTTCCATGTACAGAAGAGTAGATGCATCAAAACTGAGTATCACGAGGATCTTGAGCGAAGATGACGCAAAAGAATAATGGGACATGTGGAAGAAGAAATGAGCACGTGAAAGAATCGATGATTTCTGTTTTTGAGTGACAGTCAGACAGATGCTGCGTCGTGTGAGTGATGTTGCATACGCGACGCAGCATCTGCCTTAGGCCCGACATCGCGGTGCGATTTAATGTCATCTGTGGGCATCAATCGATAACGCGCCGCAAGTCGATTCACGCATGGAATATGATGCCGCGCCGCGTTCGAACTCCAAAAACGCCCTTAAAGGCAGTGTTCACGATAAATCTAGGATGTTCAGCTTCTTGCAGATTTTGATAGGTCAAGGGCTTACTGTGACAGCAGCGTCAGGAAGAACTGCAGGAAGCGACGAGAAAACTCCTTTTTTTGCATAAGCAGGACCTCTTGTGTGACGTCATATTTTTGAGAATGGAAGGATTGACCGCTGTGAAGGAATGAAGTCTTTTCATGTGATAACATGATCCACCTTATCCACTACTACATGTCGAAGCTATTATCTTTGCTGACCGGCTTTTTACGTGTTCAAGCTTCATCAGAGAGGACTAGTTTGGGAGGCGGGGTGGCCCAATAGGTTGACTGGCCCACGCGAATTTCACCCACTTCCCGATGGTTTTTCGTGATTCTCCCTTCACTTTTTTTATCGTTAGCTTCCAAAGTTCACGTTTCTGTGAAGGAACTAGAAATTTTTTCATCGTGAAAACCGCCTTTAACGTAATTCAAGAACGTCAGAGACGCAGAGGGAGCGCGACTTCTTTGGACTCTCCGCTTGCTAACTCCCTGACAGAGTATACCTACGAACACTTATAAATGAATTCGTATAATCTTTGCTTCTTAAAGGCAGTGTTCACGATGATTCCCGTTGTCAAGATGTTGCTTATGGGGCCCCTACATGGCCCCAAGCAACTGACTAGTGAAGATAAAAGCGCGAAAAAACGGCTGTAACTTACCAAAACGGGCAGTAATGTTCTAATCTCACCCCGCCCCTTTACTCTCACTGGAACAGTTGGGCGAATCTTGAAGGAACAGTTGGCCGAATCTTAAAGGTCTGCTAAGGAGTACTGTAGAAACGCAGACTCACGATTGGAGCGCGGAAACGCAAAACCAATACGCGCCAGGTGGCCGACATCTCTGCAGAGACCTCTGTTTCGCAATGCATGCATTTCGAAATTGTCCTCGTTCTCGTTTCTCTTCATCCTCACTGCTGAATTCCTCCTGTTTCTCGCCTACTGATTGGAATTCTTGAAATTTGTAATAGTGTGGTTCGCATTTACGGTCGCTTGAAAACTGGTATTATATGAATTTTTTTCAGAATTGTGGTGGTCTGGGATTCTACCGCAATAATGTGCCGTGGTTGATGGTTACCCTAAATGTGTTCGATGTCGTGAACTATTTCCTGGTATGGTTCCATGTGTATGGGTTTTAAAACCTCTTTTTCATGGATTGAGAATTTTAAACAATAATCGAAACAGAGAAGTCGTTTGAGCACCGTTATCCAACCAACCCTTAAGCTGGAAGTTTTGTGTGTGAGTTCACCAAACTCCATACTACACGCATAACTTTTTTCGGCGCCGTATATATTTCACTATTCAGATGACACCATGATTGTGTCTGCGGGATTCACTCCATGGTGCTATGCGAGCGTGGAGGGATGGCGCCATGCACTCAACCACACCATTTCACCGTGCCTCGTTACCGTGCTCACTCAATCGTTGCGTCGTTCGTCTTAAAGATGAAGGAATGTCTTTCTATGTATTTATCACGTGCAATTCTATTATACTTGTGAAGCGTGAAGGATTCTATTCCGTCAAGAATAGAAGGTAGTGTTAAGGCGAGTCAAAACCATGTGCACCTCTATCGCACACCGTATTTTCCTCTTACAGAACGTATTTTCGGTCGATTTCACAAACTCTGCTTCTATTGCACACGACACAATCAGTATGGCACGTCGTAAAAGCAAACGGGACGATCCAGGCCTGAAATGCGTTTTTAGTGCACTAACAGACAGAGCGTTTTATTTTACGCGAGCGAGCGATTGGGGGCGTGAACCGGAAGAATTTCGCGGCGGCGTCGCCGGCGATTCCGCAGTGTTATTTCGACTAGAGCGCGGATACATATTTCGTATTTTCATGTCATCATTTTCGTGAGATTTGATTCCGAAACCGTGGTTTCTACTATTTGCCTGTTGACTTTTCGACTCTTTTTTACATGGGCTGTCATGGTTTGACTGCAGCCAACTGGTTGTCGATAAGACCGCCGGTGTATAACTAGGGATTTTGCAGCGGAGAGCAAAACACTCTGAAACACACCCCCTGCGACAGCCATTTCGGCGCGGTCGCGCACGCGGTCAAACTGCTTAGCGCTCCCCACCCTCCACTATTACGTCAACGCGGCGTCGCTCGCAGTTTTATTAGTATGCCGAGGCCTTATATCTGATTTACTGCACTATTTTCTTCGCAATGGTTCTGGAAGGTATCGGGGGTGGAAGCGAACTGATTGAACTTCGTTTACACAGAGAAATTGATGCTGAGCTCAAATTTAATTCGGGAGGTGTAGTTGTGATCGTGTCCGGTGTGAAGAACTGATGGTCCGTTTCAGTGTTGCTCACGGAAATTGACCATTTGGTTCCGGGCAGCCGGCCAGTTCTGGGTAACGGTGGAAGTTGTTGCAGACCTAGTGCCGCTCGTCGGCAAAGCTTTTCCCTGCCTTCGCAGTTTGAAATTTCAGGAATATAAGGCTTGGTGATACCTTGGGTACTTGACAGGCTTTTCTTTGAGATTGCTCATCTCTTTACTTGTACAGTTGGCCTTGTTCATACTGTTCTTCTCTGGGCCAAATTCCGGTCCGCAATTGCGTCTTAACACGCTTTGCAGCCGCATGCTCCCGAATCGGAAGAGCTTCCAGCGCCGCTGCCGCCGACCTTTTGACTCTAGATGGGTTTTGGAAACTTGACACTCTTAAAATTTGGAGAAAGCTGTATCAAAAAGCCACATCGAGTCGGCTCTGGCCATAATCGTCCTCCAATCTGCATTTGTTTCTAGCCCCTACGTCATTTCGCAGGTAAGCGTTGTCAGATCATTCGAATATTGCGAATCATGGTTTATTTAGCGTTATTTACGTGTTTTGCAGATCTCGGTGGTGGGAATCGTGATCTCGCTTCTTTTACTGTCGTTATTTTTTTGAAAACCGGCTTCAGGTGGAAGAGGGATCTTAGTTTTCCCAAAAATTGTTCTTAAGCCATGTTTTTCTCGACATTGGACGTGAAGCAAGTGTACCCAGTCAAAGTTCAGCACACTGCTCGTGGATAGATCGGGGAAGAGGTCGTGCAGTACGTTCAAGCATCATGTAGGGTCGTGTGTTTCTCAGGAGAGCGCATTTCACGGCCTAGTGAAGATGGTTCAGGTGATCTCTATGGTGTCGTGGGAGTATTCCTCATTGCGTGCTTTTTTATTGAGGGAACATTTTGTCGTGGTTGGGGGTCGTGAAGGCATAGTGATTGTGAAGGATCGTTTCATTGGAATAGGTGGACGTACGGGGGGGGGTCGTCAGCGGATCTTAAACCCCGAAATGTGTTCCTTCGTTTTGAAAAATCGCGTTTGAACTGGATACGATGGTATAGAAAGGTTCGCGACAGATTACAAACATTTCTTCTGCGTGTTCCCATGTGAGTTGTGAACAGCAAGGTCAGATGAAAATTATACTCCTCCGAAGATCTTTTGTATGGGGTAGGCGGTTTGTAGAGGGGTCGTGAGTCGTTTCTATGTCCGTTGGAAGCGTTCCCCATTGTTTCGAGGTTCCGTTTCATTCGGGCAGGGGATGCAAGATGGGTCGCAACAGTTTTTAAAACTTTGGCAATACATTTTCGTGGAACTAGATCGTTCACAGTGGCGCACCAAATGTCAAGCGGGGCGCTGCGTAATTTTTCGAAATCGTGGCGACCCCACCACCAAAATGTTTTTTTACAAAATCCAAAATTTTGCAATTCGCCTCAGAGGCGCGATTTCTGGGCAGCTTATATTTAATCACTCAAACTGTCAGAACTCGAAAATTCGTTCAGTAGTTGTGCTCAAGCGTATGAAACCTGAGCAAGGTACGATCTATCCCTTTTGTTACCAAAAATATGGAGAGTTTTCGGGGTATCATCACCAATCCTTCATTGTTGGACCAAAATTTTGCGATCGATCCTCCACCAACCTTCATTTTCAGGTCAAAGATTTGTGCATCCCTTCCCCCGCTGCGAAATTTTGCAACCCCGCTTGACCCTGGTTGCACCTCGTTCCGGGAAGGAGAATGATGATTGCTGGAATTGAATTGAAGAGGTCATTTTGTTATGATAAGATAATGTCTTCATGATTTCAAGGGACTGTTTAATTTTTTTAATTTATTCCAGAGATCTTTTTCATTTTGAGCCCTTTATAAAACATTTTAATTCTTGGAGACGACCACCTCAGGGCTCCTTTGTGCAAGGTCACGCTGGCCGTCCTGTAGGACCTCAGCGGTTCCGTTTTTGGGCTGAAACGGTTTCCATCTACACCCGAAATTTTCATCGTTGAGGAAAAAAAGCGACTCACTTTCACAACCAAAATCGCGAATTACACCACCGTGCTTGGTCCTGTCTGTGTTCTCGGATGAGTACCACCCGCTCTCTTCCCGTCCTCACGCATATTTCATCAAAATTTCTTCTAGCGGAAGTAAGATAGCCTTCATTTCCCCGCTACTCGCACTTCTGTTATCACAATCGTAGGTGCGAAGCGGTTGTTTTTCGAAAATTTCTACTACGAAATTGAAGAAATCATTCTCAAAACCACACCGCTTCTATGATAGTGATACAGAAAAGTGCGAGTAGCAGGGAAATGGAGGTTATATGGGTCTTTTAAAGTTCTCAGACCCTCGAAGCTACTTTGATAGAAAAGCATGTTGCGAGGAATACTCATTATTTCCCTTCGAAATCACCTGTCCCATCTCCACGAGACCATGAAATGGCCTTTCTGAAGGACCCACGACCCTTGATGGTGCTTGAGAGTTCGACACCACCACTCTCCCAATCTCTACGCGCAGTCTGCTAAGCTCGGTACGGACACACTTGATTAATGTTCAAAGTGGAGAAACACATGACTCCAGACATCTTCTTGTGGGAAAACTCCAATCTCTTTTTCTCTTGAAGCAGGTTCTCAAAATAATAACTACACTAACAGAAACAAAGATTACGTTCCCTACCCATGTAATTTGCAAAACACAGGAAATATCAGTTTACGAATGTTTTGGCCCATCGGTGGCGTACCTCATCGTGCTTATTTTTTTGCCGTTCTCTCACAAAGGGCGTTTTTAGAAACCCCGTCTGCTGTGTTTCTTCATGTCAAGAAGAGAAATAGGAGGCCAAGAAGAAGACAAGAGTTGAGGTGAACGGGATGACAAACTCGACAACTCGCTAAGAAGCTTCGTGAGAATCTATCGTCCATCACTGGATGAGGGATCGACGCGACGCTGCTTGGCGGGAGAAAAATTGCGCGATCAATAGCCACTCTCCTTCGTTTTCCCGCGCGCAATTTATCCCGCCAAGCAGCGTCGCGGCGATCCCTCATCCAGTGATGGACGATATTTGTTGTCTATTCTAACGGTTGTGTTCGAAACAGGGTTTGCAAGGAGACCGCAGTCAAGTTTTTCAACATGCGAATATAGCTTGGGTAGATTTAATGAGAGCTATTGCAGAGGAACAGTTGTGAATCAGGCACGAAATATATGTCATACCGAACTCTACGGTAAACCGTAGTCTAGCTGATGCATCAAAATCTCTTTCGATTTAGCGATGGAAACACAAAAAGGATCTCTCTTGCAAACTCTGTTTTCCAATTTGAACGAATTCAATTACCTAGTCCGTGTTTTATTCAGATAAATGTGTAAGAATTGTGTAATTTTATGCAATTATAGTTTGTTGGGTCAAATTATCCTGCTTAATTCAGCTTCAACATCTTTCAATTTTTATCGTCGGGAGTGACCATGAGCGGTTATAATAAAATTCCTTAAAAGACTACTAGTCAATTTCGTTTAATTGAATGGTTGCGCATTTATAGAATCTCCATGTCATTCCCCGATGAAGAATCTCTTTGTCCTTGCCCCATTTCAATGGGTAATCCGGAAGAAAGCGTGCTCCAGCGGGTTCGGCAAAGAGAGTTAGATGTGGAAGCACGAAGATCGAGAGAGGCTGATAATAGGTGCTGAACGTCTAATATGCTAAATTCGTCCCCTCCTTTAATGTGGTTTAGGTTCTGCTTATTACTCGGCCTAGAATTGTCGGGGTCACGATGCCAAACCACCGACTGGTGCACCTGTGGAGCATGTGTCATATTTCCTGCGGTACACGAAAATGTGTGCTGCCTCGAAATGGCGAGGAACGATATAGGACAGGGCGGAAGGGCTCATCAATCCGTCGCCCAGAGCTTCCTTGACAAGATGCGGGAGGTTGACGGTCGCTGCATTGTACAGCATCACGACTTTCGAAAAGTCGTCCTGGACCGAGTTGTAGGCGTCTAGACGTTATAATTCTGAGATTTCCGCGCTTCCCCTCAGAAAAATTAAGGTTTTGTCAATTTGGGTGAAAAATCGACGGTTCGAGTCAAGGAAAAAGAATCGCGGTACCAGGTTTGAAGAGAGGCCACTAGATGAAAATACGTGGGTTCCAATATATTTATTGGCATTTGAGTGTTTAATTCGTGAGAAAGTCTGATATTCAGGGTGTATTGTTACTACGCCTATCGCTCTTTTGTCTTATGGGCTTACGGTACCACTGGACTTGGAAACAGATTTGAGCTGCCGGCCTGTGTTAGAGGGGCAATAATGGCAGCTTACCCTTCCCAAGGGGAGTACGTCGGATTCCGAGTGAAGTTCAATCTCTTTTTGCTGCTACTAGTTTCGTACATTTATGA
Source organism: Aplectana chamaeleonis (assembly GCA_029168955.1). NCBI lineage: Eukaryota > Metazoa > Nematoda > Chromadorea > Rhabditida > Cosmocercidae > Aplectana > Aplectana chamaeleonis. The sequence goes on along the minus strand of JAPDOI010000219.1, from coordinate 804,055 downwards.
TACCACTTCAGGGCGCAAGCTGTCGGAATGACGGGGATGAGTGGCGACAGTTCCCGTTTTGAGCCCCCTTTTTGGGGTGATGAAGAAATAAAGTTTATTTTGGCGAAATGTGACGCAAATTTTTATTCAAACCGTTATCTAAAGTTCTGGCTCGTACCTATCCTCGGCCCCCATGCTTTCCAACACGAATTGAGGTATGTCAACGTCAGGGGTTCCGTTCTGCAACTGTAGATACCGCCGTCGCAGAGTATCGATCAGAATCTCGTGTCGCCAAAGGTGGTATGCTGGCGACTTCACCACCTGCCTAGACGTCCTTGTAAAGTATTTTCTTTGCACGTCAGCAATCTTCACCACTTTCCGTTCCCCACTCAGTTCCGCCATGCGAAGAGTGTTTATGTGCATCGTGCTCATCTTCACATAGAGCGGGTAGGTGCTGATGGGGCTGAAAATGTGAGATCACCAAGAAGCCTACTGTTGAGTAGAAATGTATTACAGTCTTTGAACTTACGAGAAAATTTCTTTTCTGCAGTAGATGCGATCTATTGCGTTCTTTGCCTCGCAGACTGATGTCCCTCCAAAGGGGCTGACTTTCGTCAAGTCCCTCTGGAAGGACTTGTTCAGTACAACGTGGCGGAATCTTTCGTATGCGGGGCTGTCGGGAAGTAGATATTCCCGTTCTCTTTCGGCCAAGGGAGCGTGGCTGCAGGCATTTTACGGTCCCGTGATATCATCCTGTGAAAAAAATCTTCATTAATACCTCACCACGTTGTCAAAAAAAGATTACCTTAGGACATTTGTGGACGTTTTTTACGTGCATAAGGCACGTGTTGAAAATGGGCCGCACTTCTAGCCCCACGGGAGCCGCGCCGGCGATAGCATGCCACAAATGCGACTTCACGCTCTCCACCCAGGCTCCCACTCGGATACAGTCCCTTTACTTGCTGACCTGCAAGAGAAGCTAAAACCATGCATTTTGTTGACCATAGGGCTGAATTTATTATCCCACCTTGACCAGTTCGTTTCCCATCCATTTCACTATATGCCACGCGTCATAGCAGTGGCGAACTGGTCCGACCTCATCTTCCATGCTCCTCAGAAGGGGCCCGAAAGAGCGGTTGCGGTCCGTTGTCAATGTCGCCGCCTTCAAGCCAGACTGATGAAGCCGACGGAGAAGTCTCCGTAGGCCCTCCACTTCCATTCGCGAACTTATGTTCTCTGAACGAGATTTCTGACCTACTTCAATCGGCTGCGATTATTTTTATGCTGGTTCACCTGTTTCCGACCGGTGAAGCGTTTCGCAGTGTAGCACTAACTTGGTTCTGGCATCCGCCATCACCACTTTCCCTATAAGGGCACTGTACCCGCGGCTGTCGTATGCTCCATCTGCAGCCAGATGGAGCCCTTCTCCCTCCTGAACTTGGTATGCTTGTCGCAGTTTTCAATGTGCACGTTTTAATATTTACCTCGTACTGGCTTTTCACGACTGTCAGTACTAGCTCCTGGTGCGACAGGTAAACGTGCTCTATTGCCGGCTTAGCCCAGACGAAAATCTTCCAAAAGAAAGTGCGCGAGAAGAGCGCCAACTTGAAAACACGAGCCCAGCGTGCCAGCTCCTTAATTTCCAGCTTTACAATGCATCGGCTGGCTTATCACCCTACAACTCACTACGTAACGAAGGCCCGTTGTTAGGGCTGCAATTGCTGCGGTGACGTTCCCTTTGAAGATCCGTTCCTTCGAGTGTTGGACCGTTCGCTCTTGACTTTCCCATCGACGGACGGGATGTCTATGGAGCGAGCAGCGCTCACAAAGGTACTTCACCACCGCAGCTGTCCCGACACCTTTCAGCTGTGTGGCAACGATTTTGTGCCCACATTCCGGTCAGTATTTGAACAACTTCATAAGTATATCTCCCTTCACAAGGAAATACTTATCAAGTTCCTCTTCGTTGGTGGCTTCGAGCTGGGGCTGAGACGACTCCGACTCCTCATCTTCCGATGGTAACTGCAAACAATTAAGGCAATTATCTGTTCTGGTTGATAAGTATTGCTGCTAAATTTCTACCCATTCGTCCGCCATGAGGGTCTCATCTTCATCCTCATCAATCTCGGTCGTCTCTCCAGCTTAATCCATGTGGGTCGCCTCTCCAACTTGATCATCAGAGGTCGGGCAAGTAGAGCGATCTGCGCTGAATCCCTCGGTGCTCTCTCGACGCTCCCCTAACTCCCCTCTAGTGCCGATATCCTCCACTTCCTGGTTTGCGCAGCTGATTGGGGGTGAGCTTTCTGTGACCTCATCCTGAAGCATTTTGTTTCAAAGGGCCTGCAATGGAAGAGCGAATGTTTTTAGCGTATACCATCTCAACGTCTTCCGCCCACAAAGGGGTACCGTGGTACCGTGAAATGGCATCGGTGAGGAAGGACCATACCTCCCTTGAATTCACCATCATTCTGCCCTGGAAAAAAATCTTTGATTTTTGAAAGTATGAAAATACTGTAATTTTGAACCAGAGAATCGTACTTCTGCGCCGATTTTTGCGTTTATAAACGTCACTAGATCTTCTGGAATATCGCTGTGGGTGACGTACAATCGGCCTTCATTTGTTCTGCTGCACTGTATGCCTCTCATGGCCAGTTCCGCTTTGATGTACTGAGCCTGTTTATGTGAAGCTTGGAGATATTACCCAACGTCTGGGAAACCAGCAATACTCACCGCCTCGACATACTGTATGCTGCAGAAGTGTTGGTGGTATTAAGGCGCTCTGTGGCCTAACAATTTTCAAAACCAACAAAAACAAAAAACAAAAGATAGGTCGATGGCGAGAATGTCTGCGGATAATCTTTCTCTGGCCAGGGGTCTGAGTCAGCACCCAAATAATTATGCGTGCAATGTAAAAATAGCACCTTAACCGGGTACCCAACCTTGAGGTACATAGATCTCGCTCAGCCTTTGGAAGCCCCGGCCAATCGCTGAGTGCGGCTGCTCGGTGAGCTGCGTCGGGTGTTGGTGTGCCGGCCGCGTGTCGGTCCATCTAAGCTGTTTCTCGTTATTACCCGGTTGTTGCTGTGCTATTTCACGAAAAACAATCTGAGAAAGAGCCCATGAAGAGCTCGGCTAAAACTCCCGAAGGGGGAGAATTCTATTCCTTCAAGCTATCGTAAGGCCAAGTGCATGCTTGCCGGTACGCGCAGCAGCGGAAGTAGCTTTACGTCATAAGGATAGTCCAATCGATACTTATGACTAACACTATGGTGCGTCGCTTATCGCGATATGTTAGGACTAAAAAAAATGTGCTAGAATTCATCAGCTTTCCATTGTAAAGTCGATCGATTGGAACTATTTCAGTAAGATTTTGCAGAACATTGTACATATCCATCCTCTGCTTTGAAATGAAATTTATTTCATTTGATCAAGTGCGTATTTTGTGTTTCTCCCCAAAATATTTCGCTGTCTCTCCCCTCGCTCCTCAAAAGCGCGCGAAGGATCAGGGAAAGTCGGTTCCAAAACAGGGTACACCACACGTGTGAGCGGAATCCTTAGCAACCCTTGTGGGACTTCGAATGAACTAAATATAGTATGAGATTTTCGCTATGAAATAGAGAGTACATACTGTCGATTTTCTAAGACGCATTCGTCTTGCCATCGCCAAATTGTACGGATGCATCACGTTTTCCACTGTATTTGTCAAAGCAGATGCTTGCTCATTTCGTCGCTTCCGTGTTAGACGCGAAGGCGAGAGATAGCTTGTAGCGTAGGGGAGACGGAGGAAGCACCGCGCACGCATGCGCTATGAGCAACGGGCATACCGTTTTGACAAAGATATAGCGACCGCAACGCATGTCCCGCAGAATCACGCACTTGTGGAGGCCGGTGCGTGCCCGTCCTTCAAAAGCTGAGAACGACGATCAGGGCGATTTAGCTTAAATTCAGCTATATTTCGCTGTAATTTCTGATTTTCCACATAAGTAGATGTTAGCAGCGGATTGGCCCGGTGCACACGCAGCGTTTCCGAGAATCATACGTGATCATGATCAACCGCTCTCACGCTTAGGCAGCGTCCACTCGTCGCGAGGACGCGCACTCTCAGACGCTGATGAGTTCCCATACAGACAGCGGGCGTAAGCGCGCGAAAGCGGTTAACGGATCGTTTCGCTTAGATGAACTGTGATTCTGCGTAAACGCGCACTCTCGCAACGTATAGGCGCCGTCCCTCTCCGGCCGTCCCAAAATAATGGAAGGACACGCAACGCATATCAGTCGGCGGCACGAGACTTCAAACAAAGGGAGATATTTCTATTTGGTTATCAACGAAATCATCATGGTCACCACATATAATGATTTTTCATAGAAGGTTTAGGCCTCTAAAACTAAGGAGATGACAGAAAAATAAGATCTAACTCAAACTCACCTGGCTCCTGTTCATTCGTTAGCGAACGGGAGATGAGAAAACACAAAAAATGTGAAAAACCATAAAAATCTTTATTCAAACGGTATTATCAAACCAATCAAAGCCGTTTCGCACTTTAACTCTTAGACGGCAAACAGTAAAGAACAAACGCTTCTCCCCGTGCTCATCAGTAGGGGAGGGAGAAGCAATTGTTTAAAAAAAAATCCTCACATTGAGCCCGTTTTCTCCAAGAAAGCGCTCTGCACTGCAAACGTCTCTGAAACATCGAGTACGAACATATTTTCAATTTCAAGAATGATTAGTCACTCATCCTCAATTTCGGGGCAAAATTTACCCGCGTTTATCGCGTGCGTATGCGGGCGTATGCTTTGATGCTCCTCCACCCCACCCCCCCCCCACATACTGTCGCTCTCTCCTCCCCGACTCCGCACATACACGCAGAGAAACAATATCCCTCCGCAGTAGATGCAAGGATTTATACTCTTGCGCAACACATTCGGGGATTTAATGCGGTTAGCCATGAGCATTGCACACACCTGTCACAAAAAACGGAAGTCTCAATGCGGGATGCGGGTACGCACGTTCCTAGTCGTCCCTATTGCTATATATAAGAGTCAGACATTGCGTATGTCCGACTGTCATATATAGCTAGGTGACGCTTGGAAGTGTGGGGTCAGCAGAGAAATGTGCGATAGTTACCTCTTGAACGCTCAATACTGCCCCCTCCCTCTTAACTCTAAAAAATACCGGTTAACGCTGAAGAGGAGGGTTATATCTTACATTCAGGGAGATACAGAAGTCAGATTTAGAAGCTATCTATTAGACAACCTTCATCGAGCAGCACCTCTTTGACATTTTTCATCGATTTTTGTGATAATCAACGAATTGACGGTGGTCCACGCTGTTGTGTATCGACTAACCGTCGGGCTTACATGACAAGACCCTTGAACTAAAGAATATACAAATCAACATGTTGCGTTGACCGAAGTGTTTGAGAGGCTTGTGACTGACAACCGGGTTAAACAGGCCGTTGCGCCAGTTTTAGGCGGAGCTATGACCCCTCTCCCCTTAAAGGCAGTGGTCACGATGAAAAACGTTATAGAAAAAACTACAAAAATCAGCATAGATAAAAAACAGCTGAAAAACTATAAAGGTAGAGCGGTGAAAAACGGGCTAGAATTAGAGTTTCTAAGGCCCAAAGCAGCCAGTTCGTGCACACGTGCACAGCGATGACGAATTAGATCGCAGTCTCATGCCGAGCAGTCAAAAATCATCGACATTCAGAGGACGAAATAAATGTAAATTTACCTAATAAAAACAGTTGAACAATGAAAGCAAGCACTTCAGTCAATGCTTTTGACTAGATGTGTACATAAATCCGAAGCTGCATTGATTGAAATTCAATTTCAAGCCAGCTTATGTTCTTGATATAAGAGGTCATCGATGCCGATGATATGGAGTGAGCTCGTCCACCGTCAAAAGACAAGAAAGTTCAGGCTTCAAATTTTGCCCGAAACAATGGTTTTTTCGCGATTTTTTGTTATAGGTCCTACTACTCAAGACCCAGAAAAGGGTTTAGAGAGACAAAGACGACAAGCATATTTGATCGCGACCACTGCCTTTAACTATAATTTTCAAGACCTCCCTCTCGAGATCAAAAATCGCAGTTTTCTCTGAGCGACAAGTTTGGAAAAAATTCAAGCTTGTGGTAATAAAGAAACTCGTTTAACCACACCAAGCGATTTGGAGAAAGAAATATATTTTCGCCAAAAATTATACGAACCACCCAAATCTCAATTTCTTTTTTCAAAATTTTTACGACCCCCACCCCGTTTCGCCGGGCCGCAGCGGTTCTAAACCCTGCTCGGCAGACTTTGTACCCAGGTCCAGCGAGCCGTTGCGTCAAACCTCGTCTGAGCTACGACTCCTCTAAGGACCACAATTCTCAAGTTCCCACGACCCTCCCCGTCAAAAATTTCTTCACTGTCTTCTGAGACAGAAAGAAGGAGGAAATTAAAATTTTGCTACTTAAACACACTGTTTGAATCCCTTCGATCACAACAGGTTACGCTAGCCAAAAGACAGTGCGCCTACCGTCTATCCCTGCAGAATCGAATGTGGACGGTGGAAACCAATGACGTGAGCGCAGCGGGCATCCACCGCCCGCTTCGAATTTAGGTAGCTGAACTCGTCTGCGGCCTCTGCTTTTCCATGTAGTCGGCTCATATCCGCGGCCGTTCTCCTGCGAGAAGTACAGAACGTTCGAGCGCTTCTCTGCGCTGGGACGGCTCACTGCATTCAAATGCGGTCCACAACATCGTTCGGCACGAGTTCTTCTGCTTTGTATAAAGGGACGTTAGCTTAGTTATCGTAACGATCGAAAGCAATAGGGGGGTCGCACCAGATCTAAAAAAGGGTCAGAAACAGGATTAAGCTCACGCTGTGATGATCGCAGAGGGGGCCGCACCCTTGGGCTCAGGGAAAGGAGTGCTCCGCAGCTTTGGGCACCGGGAAAAGGGGGGCGCAGCCCACTAACCACCATGCACAGATAATTTGAAAAAAAAAACATTCGAAATTATCTTCAAATGCTGAAATAGGAGTACTTCATCAACAAAATTACTGAATTTCGACAAATTCTTCATCGATTTTAAGATCACACTGACGATCCACATGCACAAATTCCCAAGCCGGAGAGGAGGGGCCGCACCTCCCATGATCCGATCACAGCATCATGCTCTACTCTTGTCAGAAAGCCTCTCCACGGTCTCCTAGCGAGCAGCGTACCGCCTCCTACGTCGTGCTACCACCCTGGCAGCCAATGTGCTTCGTAGTGGCGTGACAAATGCTAGTGCTCGTATGAAGCCACTCTTCGCGCCAAAAAAGGTGGTGCGCCGCGAGCAGCGCCAAGAGTGACCACTCGAAGCTAACCATCACGACGGGAAATAATTTGCTCATTCTGCTCTCGTAACGCATATCATCATGATTTTCACACAAATCCGCGTGCTGCCTTACTAGGGACTGATCCCAGCGCAAACTGAAGTTTACCCAATCAAGACCGCGTGTCCCACTGGTGTTATGACTATACCTGTTTTGAGATGAGATCTGTAGATTTCCTAGTCCAGAGAGAAGTTTCGATTGTCCATTTTGACACGAGGCCCTCCCTGGTTGAAGCATCATCACCTGTAAATCATGAAATTTGCAAAATGGAAAACATTCATTGCGTAGTACATGACTTTTCAATACGAAAATGTCTATTAATGCATAAGACTGACTCTCCCTTATCATGTTCACCGGAATTTACCTATCACTACTCAAATCTACTCGTGCGATGACAGTTCGGCTCGTTCTCTCAAACTTCGAATCGGCTTTCGTTGCTTTCTAAGCCACCGAAGTTGATGTTCGGGCCACAGCTCTTGCTGTCCGGGCCAGTGATGTGCAGGATAGCGACTCGGCGGACCGAGGGGTCGTAAAAAAATAGAGAAATTTTCGAAGAAAAATGGAAATTTGGGGGTCTGGGCTAGTTAATTTTTTGAGAAAGAGGTGATTTCTCCAAACCATGGCTAAATAGAGATTTGATGCATATTTGTCGAGGGGGGGTCGTATAAAAGGTTCAAATTTTTCTAAAAAAAGAAATGAACAAGAGGGACTAGAGGGAGTAACTCTACCGAAAACCGGCGCAACGGCTTGCTCAACCCTAGTCCGGGCTCCTCCAGTTGACCCCAACACCAACAGCAGTGGCACGGAGATTGAGAGAACAAGCCGTGCTGTCACGCGGCTCCAGTTGTTGTTCGGTGCGGCCTGAGGCCGAGAATCGTCGAACACGCGAATTGCAATCACAGAAAGTCCCTGTGCTCTGACATTCACTTGGGAGTTGCCTCGATGAAAAGTAAGAGTTGCCTCGTGACATCGAGGCAACTCCAGCCAAATCGACTTCGGCGTAGCCTCATTACGGTGAAATTTTAGCCCCAGCTGGGAAAAATGTGAGGCGACTCTGGTGACAGCCCGATGAGATGCCGTCTCGCCTCACTCTCGCCCCACTCTCGCCTCACATTCTTCTCACACTACGAACTCTGTGGTAAAATTGTCGCCTCAGATCTTTCTCACATTGCGAATTTTGTCTTGAAATCGTAGATTTTTCCTTCATCATATGCGCATATCGCTTCGCATTCCTCTCATAGTGGAAAAATTCATTTTAGATCATTGTTTATTGATCAAAACCATTACAATTAGTACAGCAGCGAGGAAGTCGCTACGAGAGCAACAAGTGATATCAAAACAGCCAAAAAACTATAACAATTGTTTATCTTAAACAAAATGATAAGAGAATATTAGATTCTTACCCTATGGTTCCGAGCCAAATTTACTCTGTTTCCTCGCGCGCTTGCGCGGAGCGAGGGTAGAGACAACGAGAAAGTGTGGGGAAACGGAGACGCAGCCTACTCGAGCAGACGCACGCGATGAAAGGAAATAAATCTCACTCGGAAACAGAGGATACGACCCCTTTGGATCAAAAATGACCACATTCAAGATCAAAACAGGGAAAGAAGTCACACAGCTATGGGGTGCAGGATTATGGCGGATAACAGCTCATTCGCTAAAGACAGAAGAGATAACAACTTCTTGAATAACCATAATATTAACAGAAAAGGAACTAGATGCAAAGACATTCACACCGTCAGTATGAGGATTTCTTAGCCAAAAAACCGGTGTAGAGAAAACCGTTTGGGATTACGCAACTATAATAAGGAAAACTAACAACTAGAAGCGGATATCCTACGTAATTGCAACCTGGTACAAAAAAAAATCTTTTTTTTTCAAATTCCGCACATCCCATCTTTTTTTCAAAATTTCCGCATGTGGGTGGCAATCGGACTACGGTGTACGCCGGTAGAATTTTATAATGCTGAGATATACATAACAGCCAAAACAAGGAAATTGGAATGCAAAAACATAAAAACAACCTATGCGCACCAAATTTAACAAACAAACGAGGCTGCTAACTTATTCACTAGGCGAAACTCCCGGCTCTTCCATGCTTTCCTTTGAAGACATCGCTCGCGGTGGAAACGAGTTCCTATTTTTGAGGCTCAATCTCATCAATGAGCCCGGTTGACCACACCGGTAAATTTTGGAGCGTCAAAAACTTAGGGTTATGAGGTTTGGAAGGATTCGAAGAGGGGAATCCGTCCACCAATTCTCACCAGTCATCTGCCCCTTTTTCAGAGAATTTCGATGCGGCCGTCAAACAACATGGAAAACAGATACGACACCAACTCCAGATGCAGAAAAACCTTTAAAAATTACAGTGAAGAGGTCTACAAATGCAAAAAAACTTCCAAATACGATCTTGGCGTGAGATTTTCCCCTACAGTTGAAAGTTGCTCATGGGCCCTTTCAAAATTTTTCTCCACTATCTTGAGACAAGAACGTCCTCGAACGCTAGGTTACGCTGTTTCGTTATTCCTCGGACCGAGTTGTCGTGGGCATGAGCGAACAACTCGCCTGCTCGAATAAGTTAGGCCTGCTCTGAAAGCATTTGCCGCGTCAGTGCCGGAAAAGTACCGCGACCCTCGACTGTGCCGCGATAGTTCCGCGATAGTTCCCAGCGGCTCCGTGATCAGGCACTTCTTTTGCCGTGTCTTGAGCCTCGACATCGCCGCGACAGTACCGCAGCTGCTCCGCGTTAGAACCGCGCCGGCTCCGCGAGAATGCAGCAGCGAATGCAGCGGGAGTACGATATACTGTCCAATGAGGTAATACGAAATTGTCGCCAGTTCAATGACCCAAGTTTGAGGTACATTGCGTATTCCTTGGGCGCAAGATCGGCGGTAACCTCTGTCCCTATCAGACAGAGGACGTTACGACAGCATAAGCGTATTTTTGTCCTTGGGCCCCCTAGTTGGATTATAATTCTTGAACAACTTCATATCAGATACTCTCCTGGAGCCTCTGCGGCTCTATCGCGGAGCCGAAGTGGCTGCCTCATCGCCGCTACGACTCCGTGGTAGTTCTGCCCCGGCTCAGCGGTAGTGCCACCGCGGCTCTGCGATAGGGCCGCTCCGGTACCTGTAGGCACCGAATCGGCACTATCGCAGAGCCGCAGCGGCGATTTCTGTCCAGAGCGGGACAGGGAAATATGATGTTTTTCTCGCCTATATGAATCCAAACGGAGCAAGCAGTGGAACGATCGTTCATGGCAAAATATAACACTGATGAGGAGGCTTTTTACATGATAGGCCCAAAGCATAACTTCGAATTGCTTGAAATAAAGGAGAAAGACTATACATGCTCGAGACTCGAGTACATATTGAACACGTGTGGAATATTCATTCTCAGACTGAGTGTTTCAAATAAGGCGTTGAGTCTCGTTCCGAAAAAATCCCAAAATTTCGAAGGAGTTTTGAAATTAATCCTAAACTTCGAACGAAATTGAGAAAAAAAACCAAAATTTCGAAGGAGTTTTGAAATTAATCCTAAACTTCGAACGAAATTTAAAAAAATCCGAAATTTCGAACGAGTCTAGAGAAAATCAAAATTTCCATTAGTTTCAAAATTCGTTCCTTCGACCGAAATTTTTCCTAACAGTTTTTTCACTTTTCGTTCGTTCAAAATTTCGTCGAACGATTTTTTTTCGAATTTCGTTCGATCGATTGTTGTTTCGAACGAGTTTTTTTTCATTTTTTGTACGAAAATTTTTGAAAATTCGTTTGTTCGACATTGTTTTTTTTTTGAGATTGCACAACTATAACACCCACATATCAACCACAAAAATCACGAAAATCGTCAGACGATAACCAGGAGAGAAAAGAGAACGAAAATGAGAAAAAGAGAAATTAGAGTAGAGAAAGAGGAACTGGTTGACGGCTGGTGATGGAAGAATTAGCTATGAGCCATATCGATCGTTTTTCATCGGGAGTGGCGTTGGAAAAGAAGGCGCGAGCTGGGGGAACTTTTTCCTGGAGGTCGCCTCACATTTTCACCACTTTTTTCCCTTTTTTTTCGGCGATGCCTTCGGCGCGACGTGAGAAAAATTTAGAGCAGCCGAAAAAAGTGAGCGAGACCGGCCCCGCCCTACGAGGCGACTCCCAAGCGAATGTCAGAGTGATTTCTCACTGACAGTAATTCCTGATAATTTGATAATTTCTCAAAGCTGCAGTTCTAATTCAGATCTAGTTGAAGCGCATGTACATCGCGAAAGCATTTCGTACATACCAAACGTATTCTAGCATTCGGGCTGGTTGCCGGAAAACTCGGTTCTGCCGGGCCTCGGTGAAATCGCAACACGAGGTTTGACCCACCCCAACCTGCACACCAGACCGGGTTGGCACGCACGTACGCGAGTGTTACGAAGTTTTTGGGGCGTCGGCGCGTTTGATGATCGCAGTGCGAGGGCTGGAGACCATCTATAAATGGTGTCTCAGCGGCATCTCGGCTGCCCTACCCTCCTGGGTAGGGTTGGCGAGGGAGCGATTTTCAGTGGAATCCAGCCCTAGTACATCCACCATCGAACGCGCCGATGCCCCAAACCTTGCCCCAGCCTCCAAGTAGAGCTTATTTGGCTTATATCAGAACGCCTGAAATTGACGCGTTCGAGCATCCTGTGCCAGAACACGCCCCATAAAGCAATTACAGTCGGCACGTATCGCAATAATATTTCGCGTCCCTTATTGTGAGCTAGCGCAAACTTGGGCAAGTCTGTTCTAACATATACGCACCGAGTTCGCTCCAATGCCCAACAAGAAACATGAAGTATCAATGCGATCCGAGCCGACTGTACATTGGGTCCTTCGAGCTTTCACTCCCAGAAGAACCCTGCAATTTTTCAGGATTAAGCTTGCAAACTTACTTGGGCCATCACAAACGATTTTGTAAAAAAAAGATGCATAAATCCAAAGTCACAGCTCGGAGCTACGGCAGGTGACTGACAGGACACGAGCTTCTTTTCATGCCAATTTTTTGCTTCGATGTCAGCAACCCTACTTTTTATCAGATTTCAGCCCTGAGCTTAGTGGATTTTTCGCGCGAGTGCTGAAGGTTTTTTTAATCTTTCAAGACCCAGGCCAGGATTGGACCCAACTAGGAGTCAGGGTCCATCAGGCCGTTGTGTTGAACTTCAGGCAGCTACGACACCCTCCCTTTTACGACCGGAATTGTTGGCGATCCCCTATTCACATATTATTGGGTGAAATTTGAAGGATCTCCACACCATTTTTTTCTAGTTTCGGCTACCAATGTTACGACCCCTTTCAGCGCTCGTTGTGTTGCGACCCAACCTCGCTCGACCCTGGCCGAGGTTCCATCCTCTTGATAAACCGAGCCATTGTTTGCTTAAAATCTGGACGTAGTTTGTTCAAGGAGAGTAGTTTTGGAAATGAAACCGCATTAACCTTAGACATTTTGAAACATTTATCAGAATCGTGTCCAGCGGGTCACTAAACATGTGTGATCGAAATCTTCAGAATATCGAATCTCAGATGTGTTCCTTCGGTAATTGAAATCCTGGATGGTCTTCAGACTAGCCACAACCCAGCGTCCCGAAATGTATTGTCCCCCAGTTTTATCCCGAACGTTCAGCCACATACAGGCCATAAAACGGCCAATGTCTCACCGTCGACTGCGTACCACGCGCTGCGCGACCGCACGCGCGTGGGAAGCAGCCGGGTTTTGCCCGCCGCGCGCCGAGTTTTGGCCGCCGCGCGGCGTTTCGGCCACCGCGCGGCGGCCGAAACTCGTCGCGCGGCGGCCAAAACTCGTCTGCTTCCGACGCACGTGCGGTCGCGCAGCGCGTGGTACGCAGTCGACGGTGAGACATTGGCCGTTTTATGGCCTGTATTCTGTTTGCAACCGCGAAACTAGGGAATCTCCTGCCCTCGGCACACTGTCCCTTCTTTTTTTTTTAGACCAAAAAGAGGTGACGAAGCCGTTTTGTCATATCTTCAAGCTCGGGGCAAATGTCATGCATGTTTATCGCATAAGTGAAAGCGCGTATACACCCTCTCCTCCTTTTATCACAGTTTCTCACCTCGCTTCGCAGAATGTAGGTATGGAGCTTCGGGAAGGATGGCTCATCTCCGTTGGTCGCGCGCGGCCGTAACGCGGCGTTAGCATCGTAGCGCGCCTGCTAGCCCCCTCGCACTCCACCACTCTTCATGTTGCATATTTCTCGCCAAATACTTGGCTCACACGCCTTCCCCTCCAGCTATACAATGCATAGGAGCATACTAAGATTATTTAATGTCAATAGAATGAGAATAAACTTGACAACTCATCGGATAAACGGAAACAGAGAGAAAAGTACGAGATACTCAGGACACGACGAGCACGGAGCAGCACTACGTCACAACAACAATTAATTAACGATTATAAAACACAGTAAGATCATGCCTAGAACGGGGCTGTTGAGGCCCCTGATAACTACTGTTCGTGCAGATGGCGTTTTCAAGTCGCCCTCAATACACAAAAAAAACCGTTATGAAATTTCGCCTTCTATCTCAGACAATGGGGTGGACCGACGGCGGAGAAGTTGCGTACCGACAGCGGGATGGGCGACGTTTGGAACGCAATTTGCACGCGGTCGGCACGAAAAATTGCGCGGTCGATACGCACTGTCACGCGGTCAGTACTGAATGCCACGCGGTCAGTACGTATCGCGGCGCGGTCGGTACGTCTTGCCATGCGGTCGGCACGAATTGTCACGCGGTCGGTACGCACTGCCACGCGATCAGTACGCATTGGCACGCGGTCGGTGGACATTGCTACGCGGTCGGTACGCACTGCCACGTGGTCAGTACGTCTTGCCACGCCGTCGGTACGCATTGCCACGGTGTTGGTGCGCACTGTCACGCGGTTGGTACGCACCTCCACGCGGTCGGTACGTACTGTCGCGCGGTCAATACGCAATGGTACGCGGTTAGTACGCATCGCCGCGCGGTCAGTACGTCTTGTCCCGCCGTTGATACGCATTGTCACGGGGTCGGTACGCATAGTCACGCTGTCGACACGCATGGACACGCTGTCGGAACGCATTGCCACGCGGTCGGTACAAATGTTGTGCGTAATTTTGACTACGGTTAGTACGCACTCAAACGCGGAAGGCCCGATTTTATCACGCGGTCAATACGTTACGTTTTTGAAGACGGCCGCTATTAGTACGCATGCATGTGCGGCAGGTCATTATTGCTTCCAGTCAAATGGCGCTCTTTCGAAACGCATTAATGTAGGGTTTGCGACAAGAAAAAAAAACGGTTTTCATCACGAAGGTCAGTATCTGGTCCCAAATAATTGGAAATAAGCAAACGTTGGGAGTTTTTAATCAACAACATCTAAAGTCTAGTTTGCTTAGATGAGCCTGGGCGAAGCAAGCAGAAGAGCGGTCGGTCATGGCAAAATAAGGAAATCTTGACATTATAAACCCAATACGCCACACTTCGCCGTAACCCGCCGTGGCCGACCCAGTCGAAACGTATGAAAAAATGGATGGTGGAGGTTGCAAAAAACACCAGGGGTCGTATTCGCCATCAACTCGCCGGGAAGTGGAAGGGATATGAGGCGAAATTTCAGTCCAAAATGCGCGCTCCACTGCCACCTCTCGCCTCCCTTGGCTTCCCTCGCGACCGCCGGAGTTTCTCTCATAGGATCGCTGGAGAATACTCGCTTCTCGATAGAACCTTTATCTTTCGCAGTGATATCACTACGTAACAGACTTTGAATTTCCATATTACACAGTGTAAGATGGGTTGATCTGTTCCTCTGGCGCGCGCGGTATGAACCCTTTCGTCTCCCCTTCGACTTCCCTCGGCGGGATGTTAGCGAATACGTTTTCCACCCCACCTCATTCATGTCTTTCGTGGTTATCGACCGGGCTGGCTACGGCGATCGGCAATCTATGACCTAGCCGTTTCATGCCTACCGCGCGTTTATCTCAAAATCGCCACAGCCGCAATCTAGCTGGAGAGGTTTGGTTTTGTTAATTTCATGTTAATGAAAAACAAGGTGCACACACACTCCGCTTTGTGGCGTACTTGTAGCCGTGTATTATGACGCATCGAATAATCGAATCACTGCCAAATGAGTACTTAGGTATTATCGTTCCTCGAATACCAGTCCAATCCACACACTTTCCCCCGCGCATGGCGCACCCTCGGTTGAGTCCCACACTCTTTTCGCGGCGCTCAGCGCACTTTCAGTTGTGTCCCGCACACTTTCCCCTGCGCTCAGCACACTAAATTTGGGCCCAATATACTTTTCCCGGCGCTCGGCGCCCAGTTGGGTCAAACACCCATTTCTCGGCTCTCGGCGCACTCCCATTTGGGTCCAACACCCAATTCTTGGCGCTCAGCGCGCTCACATTTGGGTCCCGCACACTTTCCCCGGCGCTCAGCACACTTTAAGTTGGGTCCAACACACGTTCCCCGGCGCTAAGCACCTAGTCGGGTCCCGCACACGTTCCCCGGCGCCTGGCGAACTCTCAGTTGGGTCCCGTACACCCTCCCCGGCGCTTGGCGCTCTTCTGAGTCCCGCACATTCTGTGGTCAACGGTAAATGGTCACTGGTCAACTCTTAGCCGTTCATTATTATGTATGATAACTATACTTGGCGTTGGGAGGTCAGCCCCGGTAAATCGGTTTGCCTTTGCTTGCACGTCTTTTCTCTGGTTAAAATCACCTATTTTTAATCCATTGGTGTCCAGATATTCACCTTCATGATGAAAACTCAGTAGCCTTCTCATCACGAACGCTTCTTTTAGGCATCAATGCGCGCCATTCTAATGGGAGCAATGCATACCTGCTGCGTGTCACTTTTCAAATAAAACTTTCGTGTTAGGAGGCATTTTACTACTTTTCCTCAGCCTAAGATGACATTTCTTGTATGTATTTTACAATATTCCGTTTCTATTCTTGCATTTCCTTCCTTTGTCTATTTCCTTATCCTTCTATAAGAAATTCAATGTGTTAATCGCGTTGTGAGCTTAGTACTCGTGTGTTCTATTTAACGAATTCTCATGGGATCGAACGTTCTCGTTGAGAGTGATTGTGGACCCTTTTCAATGGCATACGCCAGCTGTTTGAAACTGATTGTACTGTCGTTATCGGGAGGAAATACCGCTCCCCGAGTGCGACGAGCCGCTGTTTCAGCACGCAGCACAATTGGAATCGTGCTGGAAGAAAGGGTAATTGTGTCGGGAAAAAACGGTCCCAGCAGGACTAACACGTGTCGTATGATGCAAAAACCGTAGTGATAAATGAGGCCCGGAATCTGACCCAGAGAACGACAGTAAATAAAAAAAATATTTAGTAAACAAATCGATTAACAAATAAGTAAATAAATAAATAAATAAATAAATAAATAAATAAATAAATAAGTAATCAAACGAAAATGTGAATAAATAAATAAGTAAAATGGTAAATAAATAAAGAAGTAGTTATACCGAAGGAAAGTATCATATTAAAAAAGAGATGAAAACGAGGAGAGGAAAAAAGTATCTAGAGTTGCAGAGAATCACAAAAGAGTGGAGAAGATTAAGAGAGAGAGAAATAGGAGAAATTGGAATGTATGGAAGAAAACGCCCTGCGATTTGAAGGAAATCGTCATTTTAGTTGACTTTTTTGGGCACTCCGGTGGAGAAGGAAGAAAAAGTTTATGGGGTCGCCACTAGCGTGTTCGATAGTGAGGTGATCAAGGAGGTCATATAGGTTTCGGGTGACGAAGAACTCGTTAGGGATATCAATTCTGGCCAGTGGAGATTCGAGCATTTCTTTGAATCGTGCGTGATTGTGGTCAAGGCAGCCTCTCCCGTGTTATCAACTTTGCTAGCATCCTTTTCAATTTTTTTGTGTACAATTGAGCCATTCGGGCTAGGTGACATCACCCACGAAATTTGAGCCTCTAAATATGTGCATCTTACAAGTTATGGCCACCTGAGGACTGCTGTGGGTCGATCAACTAGCACTTCTGGGTCGATCATCTTACACTTTTTCATTGATTTTTGATGCAACCGTCAAACAACATGGAGAACATTTTTGGCACAAAAATTCTTCAGAAATGACAGTGACGAGGTCTCAAATGCAGAAAAACGCCAAAAACTATTTTGGCGCGAAGTTCAAATCAAATTTAACAATGTATTCAAACTGGTTTTTCTTTACAAATGAAGGTTTGTCAGAGGCCCTTTCGACAAATCCGTTCACTAGAGAGACCAAGCTATACAAAAACATGGAAAAATGTTTAGATTTTCGATTTTCTTTTTTTTTAGAATTTTTTTAAATTTATATTTTCCTCATGGCTCAAAAATTTTGTGGTGCGCAGATAACTCAAGATTGGTATTTTACCCTCATTATGGCGGAAGTCGGCAAGAGCCCAGGACAAAAACACACAAAACAGCTTAAAACCGACTATAATTAGGATCACTACGCCCGTTCATGTTGTTGCTCCATCCTCGAATAACGAGTTCTTCACGAGCACTAACTGTTTTGAAGAGAACGAGTTATAGGCTTGAGATAGAGGAAGTCAGATGAGTGAATACAATTGTGTTGCTCTATTTCAGTGGTTCTCGTCGGATTCTCAGTTTTAAAAGCGCAGCTGACACAGAGACCAAGTCATCTGACTCTCTACCGCAACAACAAGGTCAAAACTTTTCAGGGAATACCCTGCCTCTGAATAACCGGTAGGCTAAATGTGCAAACGCTCGAAATTTCGTTGTTTACTAAGCACGTGCATTTGCGTATGTACCACACTCACGGGTTCGCTTGCGTACAGAATGCGTGCGATTGCGTACTGAACGCGTGTCATTGCGTGCCGGAGGCACAAACTTACAAAACGACCTCGCCTACCCAATGGCTTGCGTACTGAACGCGGACGATTGCGCACTGCACGCTTGTACGCAGCGAACACATCCGTGCCTACCGCGCGGACTGAAAAACTGACCTCGCCTACAAAATTGCTTGCGTACTCAACGCGGGCGATTGCGTACTGAACGCGGGCACATCCGTCCCGACGCACGGACTGACAAACTGACCTCACTCATCAGTTTTCCTGCGTACTGAACGCAAACACTTGCGTACCGACCGTGCACACTGACAAACCTATCTCCCTCACCAGTTTGCCTGCGTGCTGAACGCGGGCGATTGCGTACTGAACGCGAGCACATCCGTGCCGACGACGCGGACTGATAATAAGGACCTCAACGACCAGTTTTCTTGCGTGCTGAACGCGGGCGGTTGCGTACCGAACGTGAGCTCTTGGGTACTGACTGCGTGTGCTCACGTACCGACCGCAGCGAAAAGTCATATTTCGTACTTACCGCGCGCGAAAATGAATGCGCGCTGTCAGTACGCCTCTATGAAATTTTGCGAGCGGTTGGTACGGAGCTCAGGCGTATCGACCGCGTGCACTATCTCGTTTCCGCGGTCAGTACGCAAATGCGCGCGTTCGGCACGAAATGCATTTTTTGCCCGCGGTCAGTACGATAGTGGCACGCGGTCGGTACGAAACGCGATTTCTCGCCCGCGGTCGGTCCACCCCATTGTCTGAGATCAAGACTAGGAATTTTGGCCTTCTTCACCTCCTTGGAAATTGAAAACTTCTGTAAGGGGGCAAAAAAGGCTAAAATTAAGGAAGAAGACTTGATCCAATGCGAATCTGCGACCACTTCTGTTTCTCGAAGCAAAGGATGACAAACGCCCTTACATGTAGGGCTTGGGCACATATGACATGTTGCGCTAAAGTTGGCACCAATTATACTACATGTAAGGAAGGAATTTGGAGACTTGAAGAGATCGATAGCGATTGAGCCAGCAGTAAAATATGACATTTGCTTCGTTTACCTCCTCATTTACCAAAGTGTTACCCTAATACTGAATTTCTGTGAGCTTAGATTCCTAGAACTGATGAATCTTTACATGCAATTTCAATTACCCTTATATTTCGTTCCATACTTCGTTGTATTAGTCAGCAGCTTTCCATGACATGTATTCTTCTTTCCACTTAACTTATTTCTACATCTATCGGTAAAAGAAGCACGTCTTCAAGACGTCACTCGGCACGTGCAAGTATAACGGTGGGGCGTTTCCAATTATATTAGTTGATGAAGACACTAGCATCACTCCATACAACTAGATTTAATAAAAATCATGTTGGCACTTGTTTCTTGTCTCATTTGTTTCTGGTCGAAAGTGTAAATAGTCAGGTAACCTATTATCACCGCATTCTTATACGTTAGGTACCCATGATAAATGACAGGAAAAAGCTCGAATGTTGAGCGAAAATTACAGTTGTTCCGGCCTGCATCACTGACCGAATATAGGTTTTGGTGGTTCTTGCTTCTCTCACATACACATTTATTCTATATTTATTATTTTACTAACAGTTCCAATATATGACCTGACAGATGAACATGAATGGGGTGTTTTTCAGCTACCTTACCCTTTTCCATTACATTCCAATGCGTATCAACTCATTTACCTCTTGCCGTTGAGTCCGCAGCTCCCCTGGGAGCTAAACATGAGGGTCGTTAATTGGTGGGCGTACGGTAGCGGGGCGGTTCCATTGGGACAAGCCACTCGGGAGCCGAACGTAGGCGGTCGCCCAGGTGGAATATGGCGTGGAGGTCGGCCGGTTGACCAGGAGCAATCAGAATCGGCCAGAGTCGACCCCCCTATGATGTGCCCGCCTTTTTAAAGAGGACCGGGGCGTGACCGAGTTTAACACCTGTTGTAATTTGGGGGCGGCTGCTATATTTACATCATGAACTGATGACAGTTCATGACACTCCCGAGACACGGAGTGTTTGCGCTTACAATAGATCAAATGAGAGCATCCTCCCCAACGGCAAAATTTGTTCACGATGTTGTTTACGACGAAGTCTTACGCTCCATTTCGGATTTTTACAGTTTTATGTCCTTCTACTTGTGAGGTGACGGGTCTGTGGGAAGAGGAACAATATTATATAAAAACACCACACACACCATAAATCAACATAAAACCACGAAAAAACCACAACCAAAATTTTGGGATCACAACCCTGTTGGTCACAGGAAGCCGTTGCCGTTGCTGGTGAAGATTCATTGTTGACACGTTGAGATGAACTTCGCCGAAAATGGAGGAAGAGATGTGGGCTTTACCCTAGTTTTGGGGATGCAGATGATCTACACCGAAGAAATCGCAACAATTTCACGACTTCTTACATTTCAACTTCCATGACCCCGTTTTAATAATATCTGGCTATCTTTACAATGTTTTCCTGTCAGACCTTGTGTCATTTTAGAGAGAAGATTCGGTTGTTTACCTTTTGAATTTTGAAGGCGGAATTGCCTTACACTTCAATTCCTGTTCATTACTAGAACTATTAATTGAATACCTTTGTTATTTATCACCTTTGTTTCGCTTGCACTATCTTCAATTTTACATTTTACATTTGTCGACAACTTCGTGTGCCATCCACATTGGCAAATTTCACTTCCTTACACTCTTTTTATAAACCGAACACAACCCTTTTGGTTTGTTGAAATTGTCCAGACTGATTACATTTCTTTATATTCAAATAACAACAGCAATAATGCTTTAATCAGAAAAAATGAATCGACCGAACTAACAATCGGAATTGCTTTCCGCGTCGAGATACAAAAAAATCTACCACAAGTCTCCTCATCCTTGTCTGCATTTCCTGTTCCATGTCAATAATTGTAAGAGTTATGAAAATTTTTGCGTTTGATTTGTCCAATACAGAAAATACACTTCATAGAATAAGAAATGCGTGACATTACAATGTATGGGAGTTCATCTACCCTACAGTTCGAGAAAAAAAAGATGTCTCGTTACATTTCAAATCAAAAAATCAATCAGTACCACTCATCTGAATTGGGAGGGGCAAAAGGCGGTATGGTGCGTCTTAGCCATTTCTCCCTTATTTTGCAGTCTACAATGCCTGCATACCGCAGAGGTTGTACACAAGGTGACACAATGATCTCCCCTACCCAAACAACGCTCGCAGCGCTTCAGTTCATTTATTCGGTTATAGCGCGCCTGCGCTGTCGAATACTGAGGGCATTCACTCGCCCAGTGGCCCATGGAGGAGCAGAAGATGCATGTTGTTAGGTTCGATGATCGGGATGGACCCGGCCTTGGTGACACGCGGCGTCGGCTGCGGCTTCTGCCGCGGTGGTCGTCGCCTAAACGTGGCTACCTTACAACCAGGAAAACCGGCTTCGCTATATGGCGAAGTGAAAAATTAAAAAAAAAATCTAAAAACGAGGAAAAGAAAAAAAAATGAAATGAGCAATACCAATAATGTAAGTATTTCATATGAATTACTACCTTGCTGAATCAGCTCTTCCATTGCATTGTTCATATTGTCGATTTGATCCTGCATGGAACGCATTCCATTTCGCATATCTCGCACTTCGTCTCGTAGCGATCTCACTTCATTGCATGCGGCATTCTTGACTTGATCGAGTTTACGATCGAGTCCGGCGACTGCTGACTGAAATACTCAATATGCTGGTGGGTACTCGAATATGATAAGATTTATTCTAGAATTTACCTCACCCCTACGCTGTTTCACCTTTATCGGCGGAACAGGTGTTGGAGCCGGTCGTTTCTTAAACAGTGTTCATTCAATACCCTTTTTGTATGGAAAGAAATTTCATTACTCACGTGAATGTGATCCACTTTCCGCTGCATTTGCGGAAGAGGTCGGAGTGAGTCCTGTACCCACTCGATCTGGCGGGCCAGACGAAATGCGGGCGACAGCGGTACCATGGGTCCGAATAGGGGATCGTCTTCGTCCGGAGCAGGGACGACAATTGGGCGTCGGGCAGGCTGCTCGACTGCTTCAGGGACGGGCGCTGGAATAGCTGCTGGGACAGCTTCCAAGGGGTCTTGCGGTGGCAGCTCTCCGCTCATCTCCTGCAATAAAAATCATTTCACAATGATCCTTTCATTTCAGTAGGGAACGGAATTGGGTGCCACGATTTATGCGTTGATTGATAGTGAATAATTCAAAACCCAATATGTGTATGAAGTGGAAGATACAGTCCTATGTCGAGCAAGGAAGTTGAACTCAATATGAGTAATAGTCTTATTATGAAATTTTTCGAGACTACTTGAATTCATTACACGGTCTAGATCAAACGAAGAGAAAGAAATTTTTTTTTTCGAATAATACTGTAGTAACACTGTGTCAGTTGATTTCATTTCAAAATCCAATGAGTGGTTGGTTCCCAATGGGAACAAACTCATGTATGGTTACCAAAGTATTTTCACCGTACGTGGATCGTCTGACGGACGAACAGTCAAATCATGCAATACGGGTCAAGGTATGTTTATGAATATTATGTTGGAGACGGTTATACTTCATTGAAGTCTTATGATGCTCCAAGGTTGAATTCGCGATAGAAGAGGAAGTGGAAAAAGTGTATTTAGTTTTAACATTTCGGAAGGAAAGTGGAATGTGATTTTAGACTTATATGGGCCCTGATTGTTAATCACTAGGAGTCCAAAAATCTCGAACGTTAGTGCAGAGATTTGGTGTTGACTTGCATTTCGAAAAGAAAAAAACATTTCGGAAAGAAAAAAAAAACTTTCAAGTAGTTTTTTACACTGCATAGCGAAGAAAGAAAGAAAAATCAAAGTCCAACAGTACTCAGGATTAAGGCCGACACTAGAGAAAATGTTGAGAAAAAATGTTACATAGAAAGCTGTGGCAAGAACTGTGGAACAAGAAGTCAAATTTTTTTTTCTAAGAAGAATGCGAATTCAGAGAAAAAATTGTATGTTGTTTTTTGAAGAAAAAGGACGAGAAAGTAAGGAGAGCCACATTTAGCCAGACTAGAGATTGCGAGAAAAGTTTGTGAGAAAAAATCAGAGTATGCAAAAAAAAATTCTTGTGCAACTACGTGTTGCGTGTACAGTACATGGAGTTCTACAGTACATTCACAGATATTTAACAGTCTTCTCGTCTGACTTACATACGCGTGAAGCGAGGAGTCGAATAAGTAGGAATGGGAAAAGCAGTACGCGCCCGATGGTTCGTATTTGGCGCCAGCAGACAAAAACAATGACCAAGGGGGGAAAGAGCATGCTAGCGATTGGCTCCGTACGGGACTGATTCCTGTACTCTCCGTTCGGGCGAAGAAATAGATGATGTACTATGATAAGGGCTGTGCAGCAGAATGCGCAGGCTACAGCTACAGTATACAGGAAATATCGTTTACAGATATTGAAAAAATGACCAATGTCTGGGAACTCGATATCAAACGCAAAATCAGTCTGATTCGAGATGTCCTGATGCCAGTTCCGAAAATATCGACGAAAAGGTTTCATTCCGTTCACGTAATTCAGAGTTCCTTCGATGTGAAAGATCGTGATCTTGGCTCCACATTGAGCTTTACATTGCTCTTGCACTTGCGCCGAGTTGAAAAATAAATTGATTTTATTTTCATATCCTCCTTTTGTACACCTAATTCCAAATTGTTGGGTGTCGCAGGTGATCTGAGCCCTCGCATCTGGGACGTCGGCTGTACACAATATGGTAATTACCGAGCCTCGCATACAACCGTAACAGCCCATTAATGTTTTTGGGATTACATCGCATGTGAAATCGATAACGTCCTGCTCCATTTTCGTTACATTGCGATCAGGAGTGATTGCGATTTCAACTGAAAGTGAGCTTGTTCGTAAGGTTGGTACTTTTTTCAGACCTTCTACAGTAATCATTCCATTACTAACCGGTATCGGCAATGTATTGGACAATTGGAGTACTTTCGATACATTATTGTTTGTACAATAACAATTCACAAAGTCCTCTGCTGGTGTACATTTACAAGTATCTTTAATAAGGCAGTCTGTGTCGTTCACGACACTTGTGGGGAATCGACAAGCGTAACTAAACTGTGTGCCTTCGTGCAAATACCCAGTGATGTCGCCATTGGTCACGAATCGTTGATTCAATATGGAGGGCGGTGTGAAAGAGAATGATGTGATTTCCATGGAAATACGTTCCAGTTGTTTCAATGCATAAGGTTTCAATTCAATGTCATAGGAAATTGAGTTCTTATTACCTTTCGAAAATTCGAATTGAAGTCTTACTGTTTCGAACCATGAGGGACATTCAAATATCTCATACATGGTGTCATCCACAGGGATGTGGTATACTCTGTAAAAGAGACATCCTGATGATGGGAAACCACATGAGCAACCTAGTCCTCCACAGGATTCCGTACAATACGTTATTCCAGTGAAGTTATTTGCTGTGTCTAGTTCTTTGACCAATGTCGTAGGTGTGATTTCTGCACATTTCGTTCCACTACAAGATCCCATATGGGGACATCTTTTCTTATATTGAACCTTAGTTACTGTGTTTCGAGTGAAGTATAGCGTTTCCTTCCTGCATCTCAAAGTGAGTCCCAAAAGAGTCACTTTTAGAAACTGTAGTTGATAGTTCCCATAGTTCATATGCAGGCACACTGTTGGTTGCATAGGATTGAGCTTGGCAAGCAAAGTCGTGTCATTACGGCATGATTTTTCATGTGTGGCACATTGCGAGAAAGATGACGATATCAGAACCGTCTGTTGACAGGCACTCGTAAATGATGTGCATGCCAAGATTACTGTGAATATCCTTACGAGTGGAGACGAGGTCCACCTTGGCCTTCGCTGTGCTCGAATTTCAAATAATGGAATGTCCTCTGTGGAGGTTGGGCGGTGGAGACACCTTCTTTTGATCCACCTCCAAGGTGCCACATAACACAAGCTTCCAAGTAGCCATCGACTTCCTAGATATATTTTTCTTACCAAAAGTGTAGAGCAAATTAGAGTAAGAAGAAATACGTAGGCGAAAAATGCTGTAATCGCTATAGCTAGTCGTGGCCAACAATCCGGGTTAGAAATCATTTCAGTACAGAAATTACACATTATTTGTTCGCAAAAGGGACTAGCTGAACAGGCCCAATGTGCGGATTTGGTTTCATTGCCAAATATATATTTTATAGTTACAGTGTAGCTATGCATTATTATTTCAGGCGGAAATTGAATGTTGAAGCTCTGTTCAGGATGCTGGATTTCAAAACAATGTTCATTTCCACAAATCTGCATTTTTTCAATTCGATGCATAGCGGTGATGTTGATTCCTCCTTTCACACAGTGTATTACCATCGAGCTGTTCTCATTGGCCTGTGTTCCTGTAAACAGGCTACACACAAAGGCTGCAGTAAGCCAAAGATGCCAGGGTGTGAGGCATCGCGATGCCTCTCTTGCTGTTGCTGTATACATGACGTATTGTTTATTCTCCTTTGCTCGTCTGTGCAACACAAGTCGTGTTCGCTCGTTTACCCGTTGATCGGTGACGTCGTCGTCGCTTGCGGTGTCTCGGACATCAACGCGCGCGGCGGTTCCCTTTCGAACTTCTCGGTTTTCATTATTCTCTCCGATTTCTTTCACCATTTGTGCCGAACTTTCGATTTCCAACGGTATCAGCATATTGACTGACCTTTCTAGTGTGAAATTCGTTGTTCGCAATTTCACAGATCTGATGTTACCATCAGGATCTGGTAGAAGTTCTGTAACCAAACCTAGTTTCCATTCACTTCGTGGGAGTTTTTCTTCCATGAGCAGTACTACTTCTCCTACGTGTGGGCCTTTACGAGTAAAACTTTTCTGCTTGATTCTTTTTTGGTGGAAATTACGCAGCTCTAAAAGATAGTGTTCATTCCAAATCGTCCATAAGCGGTTACGGTATTTCAAACTTTCATGGAAATAACTCAAAGCCTGTTCTTTCGTGGAAATGCTAGGAAAGTAGTTCTCATCATTTCCGTCGTCTGCATTTTCATGAGAAGGGAATATTTCCAAATTGGCGTAAGGAAGCAAGAAGTCAATCGGTCTCAATACAGCGGAATCTTCAATCGTGCTTCCTGAATAAGTTAAGGGTCTGGAATTTACCATAGCTTCGCATTCCGTAGTCAAGGTGACGAAATCATTTTCCTCTAGTACATTTCGTTTCAAAACTTTTTTCAAGATAGATTTGAGAATTCCAATCAAACGCTCGTAAAAACCTCCTTTCCAAGGAGAAAGAGGTGTGATGAATTTCCATTGAATCTTTTCATTTGCTAGGAAGTTTAGGAAAAGTTGGTCGTCCATAATGCTCTCGTTTTCTAATTCCTGTATAATTTCATTTCCTAGGGAAAAATTGGTTGCATTGTCGGATATAATGAGTTGAGGTTTACCCCGACGTGCAACGAAACGGCGAAGTGAATTTACACATTGCGCTGCGCTCAAACTATTCACAATTTCCAAATGTATTGCTCTCGTGACCATGCATGTTGCGAGAAGTATCCATTTCTTACAAGTTTCTTTTGCAGAGTCCAACACTTTGAATGGGCCTGCCAAATCGATGCCAATATGGGAAAATGGCCGGGATGGCTGAGTTCTTGCGCTAGGAAGAAGAGGTGAGTCCGGATAGAAATATGGTCTTCCATTCCATTTCTTGCATATTACACATTTTCGCAAATAGTTTTTCACAATTTGGCGTCCTTTTGGTATCCAAAATCGCTGACGTATGCGAGCTAAAGTTCCATTTACGCCTTGATGTCCACTTCGGATATGATTTTCATGTATTACTAAACGCGTAAATAAATGGTTAGGTAGCAAAAGAATGGGTTGCAATGAATCCCTAGAGAGATGCGAGGACTGAACGCGTCCTCGACATCGAAGAATATCATTTTCGTCTGGAAAGAGTAGTAGATTGTTCCATTTCTGCATTTCAGTTTGGGTTATTTCTTTCTGCATCAGCTTAATAAGAAGGGTTTCAGCTGCCACTATATCTGTTGCGTCTGGAATGGTGAGCGGATGGCCTGTCGTGATTCGAGAGATTTCTGGTAAGTGATTTTCTAGATTGGTTTTACTTTCATTTCCTAATTTGTCATAAACTTTTACTTTTATAAACTTTAAAACGAGAGACATTACACGTTCCAATTTTGTAAGATTTGAGTATTCATTGAGGAATATCCAGTTCATTTCTTGGGTAGTTTGTACATGAGCTAAAAGAGAAGTGGAAACGGCTGGTAAAACTATTTCCTGGTTCGCGGTCTTTTTCACTGACGTCCATGAGAAGCTCTCCAAGGGGAAGCTGTCCAACAGAGAATTTTGGAGGAAATCAGGGCCAGTCCACCACATGTGGTCGAACATTTCG
Source organism: Aplectana chamaeleonis (assembly GCA_029168955.1). Taxonomy (NCBI): domain Eukaryota; kingdom Metazoa; phylum Nematoda; class Chromadorea; order Rhabditida; family Cosmocercidae; genus Aplectana; species Aplectana chamaeleonis. The sequence goes on along the minus strand of JAPDOI010000219.1, from coordinate 776,474 downwards.
CTTTGGCTCAATCCCCTGGTTGCACAATCAGCGGGATTAATGTGGGTAGGGATATAATGCAAGTGTGTGCTGATTTCCTTTCCAGTCCACTCTGTCATTTTACTCCGTATTTCATTACATCTGTTGTTGACAAAAACCCCATTGTTAGTACCTGATTGAAGCCAATGCAAAGCTACTTTGGAATCACTGTAAATCCTGATTTCTCTTATCTCCAAGGAAAGTTCTTTCATTACAAAAGATGTCAGGCGTACTCCTATTACCAGAGCCAGTAATTCCAATCTTGGTATGGTCAAGGTCTTGGACTTAGAATTGATTGGTGCGAGTCTTTGTCTCGCCATGATCAGCGAGTTGCGCACGGCTCCCTTCGTACTGATGGAACGCAGATAGGTCGCTGCTGCATACGCTCGGTTAGAAGCGTCCACAAATGTGTGAAGCTCGAATCGATCTTTTTTTTCGCAATCGACGATCGGGCGAGGGAATGTTGCCATGAACCCCGACGCTTTCTCGCAGATCGAGCCCCATTCCATTTCATGATGAGGGAGCAGGGGACCGTCCCAAGTATATTCCGATTTCCAGAGATCTTGTAAAAAGATCTTAGCTGGAAGAAGAATTGGAATAAGGAAACCTAGAGGGTCAAATGTGGAATGGGCGGATTGTAGTACCTTGCGCTTCGTTGGGTTTTCATAATCACGCAATTTGCAAGGGATTGAGTAAGTATCACATTTCGGATTCCAACTTATGCCTAGTATCTTACTGGATTTGCTAGTTGACAAATCTTGCGATTCCATCAACTTAATGCAATCATCATCATTAGTCATAAACTGACGTAAATTCATTGACATATTGTTGAAAATTGTCTTGCATGCGTGGTACTTTTCCACTAACGCTTTGGTGGACGTGTCCGTCATAAGGACATTGTCGACGTAGAGGTTTTCCTTCAGCTGACGATAAATCTCCTCACTGAACCCACTTTGTTGAGAAATACCATATTGGATTGAGATTCCCAACAGAAAAGGTGAGGCATTTATTCCGAAAGGAAGTCTACAAAATCGAAGGACTCTGATATTCTGAGGCTGTGGAGGTTGCGTGACATCGTGCAGCCACAGAAATCGTACAGAATCCCGTTCTGATTCTTGCAGATAAATCATATGGAAGGCTTTTTCAACGTCTGCAATCATTACTTTCGACCCCACTCGGGATCTTAAAAGTATTCCGCATAAGTTAGGGAGGAGTAGTGGCCCTTGATGGATTACATCATTGAGACTGAGTTCTCCTTTCATTTTCGATGACGCATCCAAAACTATGCGGGTTTTGGTCGTTTCGCTTTCGGATTTTATTACAGCTTGATGAGGGATGTAATAGCATGGATTGTCACCCCTGGGTGTGCCAGGGGCATCCTCAATGAATTTCTTCTGGAGTTGATCCGCTATAATCTTACAGTATTCATTCCAGCACATGGGATTTCTTTCTTTCATTTTGAATAGTTGATGGAGTCGACTCAATGCTAAACTGTAATTAGTGGCTAACTCGTTTTTATTGGATTTCCAGGGAAAACATACATAAATGCTCCCTTCTACATTTTTTACAGTGGAATAAAACTGCTGAGTAATATTCCGAGCCAGCTCTTCTTCTGTACAAAGTTCTTCAGTTCCTATTCCGGGTAATTTCCATAGGTCAGAGTAGTCTACGTGACTATCATATTGGCTTTGCATAGTATGGACTTGCACTACATTCTCATAAAAATTTCTGTGTTCAGCACCTGAATGATCGCTGTCGTGAGAAATTCCTGATACAACAGGACCGAAGAACGTAGGAGTGACAAAAAGACCCGAAGGCAAACGCACGACAGGTTCGTCTAGTTTCATGATCGAATTGAAATAATCTATACCGATAAGAACTTCCGGAGTAACTTGATATGGAAGGAAAAGGTCAGAGTTGTTGGGGAAGATTTGGTTAATCATTGTTTTATCTTCCTGGCTCAGTTCATCCATTATCAGTGCAGGAGTCAACTTTTCGCTTGTGAGAAAATTCATTTCAAAACAGTCGCCATTTTCGTTACTTAAAAAGGCAGTAACATGTTTCATCCATTTCTTTTCAACTCTTCCGCCGAAGGAATTTACAGTTGTTAGGAGTTCCGAGCGAGGTTTCAACTTAATACGTTTGGCGAGATTTGATGATATGAATGACTGATCCGAAGCTGAATCAAGTAGAGCAAAAACTTTTTCTTTTTCTCCATTACAAGGATTTCGAATTTCACTCTCAACCACCATCAATCGTGCACTTCCGAGATCACCATGACGTGAGCAAACGGTTTTTCCCTCTGCTACAGAGGTTTTTCCCTGAACCTGTAGGTTCACAGTAGCAGCTCCACCCGTGGTTCTTATGGGCGGGGACTGTGAAAACCGAACTCTACGCCTTTCTGATCTCTCTCTTGAATTGGAACTAGATTGAGCTCTATTAGTAGGAAAATTTCTCATACCTGGAGATGGACGACGGGTTGATCTGCTGCTCGATTGTCTCAGATATCTGGGATCGGGTGTTGGGCTGCGTCTCCGTGACCAATTAGTGGTTGGGCTCCGTGGTCGGTTGCCATATTGCGGCATAGGTGCTCTATTGGTACGAATAGTCTCCCTCCGGCACATCACTACATGGTGTGGACCCCCACAAACACGACAATTCTCACGTTTGCAAAATTTTGTTGGATGACTGCGTGCAAAACACTTCCAACAAGCTTTCAATTCTTTCAGTTTGCCCATCTTCTGTTCTAACGTACGAAATTTCATACAAAATTGGAAGTGATGCGGCATTCCACATCCTATGCATTTCATTGGTACTTCCGAGCGAGTGTGGAACACAGATCGTGCACCATCGTCAGCTCGGAAATCCCGGCTTTCTAAATGTTCATTACGTTTTACTGCGATGGAAAGATTATCCAATAATTCCTGCATGCTCCAGGTGGCTGCAGAGTCGAATTCTTTTCGTGCCATTTCATTCTGTACCTTCTTTGAAAAAGTTTCGAGCACCATGCTAATCATGTGCGTTGTATTTACTGTCTCTCCCTGTTTCTCCAACGTGGAGATGATAGCTTGAACATCGTTCAAGTTATTTCGCAGGGATCTTGAGTCTTCGCGGCATGGCTTCATGGACTTCAATTGCCTAATCATTGCAAGTGTGACACGCTTGGGATCTGAATACTGAGTTTTCAACTGAGCAACTGCTCTGTCATAGGAGCTTCCAGTTCGCGGGATCATTTGAAGTGTCCGTGCGGCATCACCCTTACAACAACCGAGAAGTATAGAGAGCTTCTCAATGTTGGAGTAAGGCTGATTGTGCACCAACTCCTCGAAGAGTTCCCAGAATGGTCCGAACTCGGACGGGTTGCCATGGAATTTCGGAATTTTCAGTTCGTTTCCAAGAAGTCGGTGCTCCAAGGTATGTCTGTCTAAGGGCAGACTGGGCTCTTGGTGCAGCAAAGCGTCACGCATTTGTAACTGCAAATGCATGGCTGCGTCTTGGCAATCCAACTCGACCAATCTTTTTTCAAGTTGCCTAAGGGTGTCCAACGCTGTCTCTATCAAACTATTTCCATTCTTTTCATTCCAGTACGCATCAAACTGCATTTCAATGGTCTGCTTTGTCTCCGCAGGCAACTGTGCAATGTTTGCAATACAATCCGAATAGTATATCCATAGTGAATCCTTTTGCTTCACCAAACATTTGCAGAGATTCTCGACAATGATATGATTGGTTGCAAGGAAGGATTTCAATTCTGATATCTCGGACGGAAAGTTCCAAGGTGCGTGGAAGTCTTCAGCTTCCTTCAGCAGCTTTATCAAAACATTTAGTTGTCTTGATAATTGCTGTTTAGCCACCGTGAGTGTGAACTTCAACTCCGACATAGGCGAGTGAGGATGCTGTGGACGAAGCGTATGTGGGCCTCTACCATGCACCCTTATATACCGGCTAGTGCTCCAATAAATTTTTTCGGATTACACTGTTACCGTATATACAGCTGGGCTACGTGCGGGCGCATGGGAATGCGGAGTCGATTAGGCGAGCGGTGTAAAGTTCAATACGTGCAGGATCTGAAGCCGTCTGGGGAAAAAATTGTCGCGGAGTGACTAAGCGTCGCGATATGCGAGAAATACGTGCTGCACCTACAAGTTCAGAAGTTCATTACAGCGGTTCTGGGAAAAAAATTTCGTGAAGTGACTAATTCCTTCGGTATGCGAGGACTACGTGCGGCGACTAGAAGTTCAGAAGTTCATTACAGTGTTCATTACAGCGACACTGTGTGGATCAGCGCCGGTTCAAACAAACCATTTCCGAATCTACCTACCGTACGCCGTATGACTCATACTCATATCCAAAGAACTACTGATTAAAAACAATCTCTTTAGTTTCTGATTGTCGAAATACTATTTTCCTACCATTACAAGTAATTTCGGGAAAACTAATTGTCGGCTAATGGGTAGACTTTCCAAGTTCTACATATTTACAGCTGCTAGGGCGAAATTATAGCACATTAGCTCCTGAAGGTGCAGTTCCGTTAACCTCATCTGGAGCTTACTTATGATGTTAAATGCTATGACGAGCGTAAAATGTCCTTGCTTATGCCTCCAGTGCTCTTGCAATTGAAGTTTCAATTCAGTTACATTTACATTATTCACGTTATACACTTCTAAACCGGTCAAAAATTGCATGGTTTCATGAAAAATAACCGAAATGAGGTCTACTTTACGCTGCAGCTTTTGTAGTTTTGAGTTCACGAGTGAACGTTGCTCTCGAATGAAGTGCAACAGTTCATTCTGATAAAGAGGAAAAGTCCATCCATTTCGAAACACTTCACATTCAGCGAGGATGACCCTAATAGCTTCTAAGTGTCTGCTTAGCCGTCGCTTAGCGAGGCCTACTCGTACTGCAGGAGTGGGCATTATAAAAAAAAGAGAGCAAACGAAGTGGAGGAAGAAAAAAATTTTTAAACTGCTTCACTAACTTTTATACGTGTTTCAACGATCGTCTGAAAATCCGATCGTGTCCCACCGCAGGAACTTCTGCGGCGGAGATTTCATCGGCGATAAGCGCGCCGAGAAATAGCTTCATTGATACTGCCTAGACAGAAAAAAATATTCGCTGTGTCACGTCATGAATTCGGACATCGCGAAATCGGAGGTACGTCATGATTACAACGCTGCAAATCAAACATATCTCCGCCTCAACGTATCGGAGTTACATCATCCGATTTCTTCTGGTTGCTACAATTTCACCGTTTGTTTGTTACACTCATAAAGCTGCCACTGCTTTTAGGTGAGATGCATTAAGTAGCACTTATAAGTACTTCTAGTACTGGTATTTTAGCATGCTATTCAGTCGATTTGACTAGGTTTTATAGGAGTATTCCTTCTCCGGCCTTAGAGCACTCGTTAAAATCATAATTTCGTCGTTTCATTTCTGTATTCATTCCTAGGAATTCCAGCAAATCGAACTAGGTTTTCTTCACGAGTTTTCCTTCTCTTAAAAATTTTTCTCTAGAATAGTGAAAAATTTAGGTTGCCATAGAAGTTCATACGAGGCTTTCAGTCCATTCACCAGGTTTTATAGAGTTATCCTTCTCTGTCTTTATGCGCGCGACTTGTAACTAGCAGTGGGAATTGAAGATGAATTTCATTTAGGAGAAAATTCCTTCGCTGTTTTCAACATTGCATTTCTGCCATAGTTCTTATACAGCTCACCACAAAACTAGGTTAATAGTATCTGCATAGATATTCACTTATAGTGATAAACGTACATAAACGCTCGAGACTTACACGATATGCTTGCCGAGAGCAGCAAACAACGAAAAAAAAAGTAGAGAAAAACAGTGAATAAGAAAAATAGAAAATGAGACCATAATAGATAGACGTCGCGCCGAAAGTTGAGATCTGCTAGTTTGATCAGAACTAGCGTAGAGATATAAAAACTGCTTCCAACGCGCGTAGAATATGAAAACATGTTTTTTTTTTGGTTTCATCTCACTTCATAGGAGACGGATGTCCTAACTAGGTACAAGATGTTCGCTTTTCTCCATGCTGACTAATTTCATTTCGTTATTGGTTCGTTACTGGATCGAGACGCCATGTCCACCGGGGAATGTTTACTTAGTTTGGCCGATGCACCATGTTCCGGCCTGCATCACTGACCGAATATAGGTTTTGGTGGTTCTTGCTTCTCTCACATACACATTTATTCTATATTTATTATTTTACTAACAGTTCCAATATATGACCTGACAGATGAACATGAATGGGGTGTTTTTCAGCTACCTTACCCTTTTCCATTACATTCCAATGCGTATCAACTCATTTACCTCTTGCCGTTGAGTCCGCAGCTCCCCTGGGAGCTAAACATGAGGGTCGTTAATTGGTGGGCGTACGGTAGCGGGGCGGTTCCATTGGGACAAGCCACTCGGGAGCCGAACGTAGGCGGTCGCCCAGGTGGAATATGGCGTGGAGGTCGGCCGGTTGACCAGGAGCAATCAGAATCGGCCAGAGTCGACCTCCCCTATGATGTGCCCGCCTTTTTAAAGAGGACCGGGGCGTGACCGAGTTTAACACATGTTGTAATTTGGGGGCGGCTGCTATATTTACATCATGAACTGATGACAGTTCATGACAACAGTCACCTACTCGGTTTAGCCCGAGAGAATGATCTATAGTTGAAGAAGTAGCAATATCGAAACGGCAGTGCAAAGCACACGAAGAATCCTCATAATGGGGCTGCCTTCTGCACTAACACTTTTATTGAGGGAAAAGTAGGCGAAAATACGTTTTCAGAGAAACATTACGTCTGTCGGGGATCTCGACAACCCCGATGAAGAGTGCGAGGGGCCTAGCAGGCGCGCTACGATGCTAACGCCGCTTCGCAGCCGCGCGCGACCAACGAAGATGAGCCAGCCTTCCCGAAGCTCCATACCTACATTCCGCTTCGCACACACGCGCAAAGGAACAATGTAAAATTGGTCCCCAAATAGAGTGTATCAACACGCTTGCACCACCGCTCTCTGCGGCCAAGCATACGGTAGCACGAGATTCTGGGAGCTAAAATCCGCTTACTGTCATACATAACAGAGCAATAGAAACTATCCTAAATACGTGTCCGAATTAAGGAATAACGTATTCAATAACAGAAAAAAACCACTCACCCCGCGCAGCGCCACCAAATGCACCCGAGCCCAGCGGAGACAGAGTACACGCACATGACCTAGATGACGAAATCATATGACACATGGTGTTTACATCCGCCTGTGCAATTCGCTACGCCGGCAGCATAGTATTTTTTATGAACAGCTAGGCATTAACAGCAGGAGTATCACCAGAGGCCGGATTCATCATTGCGCACACCCTGGGTTTGCCGTTTTGGGTTGGGTTCAGCGCGAGCGTAACCCATTTTTCTGTGATTCATCAATTTAATAACCCATCGAGAAATGGGTTTGGGTTTGGGTTCGCGCAACCTGAGGCGGGAGCGAGGGTTCGCTCCACCCAACCCAAAATGGACAGGCAGATAACGCGCTCCAGCGCCGATTTCAGAAATAATGTGGTGTGATTTGTAAAAATCACTTATAATGAATGCGTTTAATAACTATATACGCGATTGGAGAGATCGTCAGCATCTGTTCTCTACATCTTTTCGTGTTTAACGGACTACTTCAAAAATAATCGACTCAACCGCTAGCTGCAGAATGAATCTCTAGACTTCCAATAATGTTTCGAGTCCATCCTTTCATCTAATATTTCCGTCATCATCTCTCAATTTTTCCTCTTCTTTCATTTCCCAAATTTTCTCCACCCCAGCATCTATGTCGTTCTTCTGTGCCACCCTGATCTAGATAGTGTTCATTTCTCATCCTAGTTTCAATTTTCTTTGAAGTTCTATCGTTCTCCTCTTTCTATGAGATCTATTTTCTTGTTCTTCTGCCCACGTAGGTTTATTTTCATCCAGAAAGGCGAAAAGAAGCATGTTACGTCCTTAGGGAGCTGTGGGAAACCGGATCAGATCGATGTGAAAGAAATCTTTGTCAGGATATGAATGTTATGCAAACTGCATCAAGTAAAAGATTTTCCCCAGTTTGAACCGTTCTGTTTCGCAAAATTGATTCTGTTCTATTTTTACTCGTCGAATATACATATAACCACTGCAGTGTTATAACAGGTGTGTAAGTATAGCGTCTTGCTTTACTATGTACGGTGCACCTACTTGAACACGCCAGTACTTTCCAGAATCGAAAAAGGGCACTAATTCACCCATAGCATACTCCATGATTCCCTGTTACTTCGATCGAAAAAAAGGAAAACACTTCAGAATAATCTATGCAATGCTTGATAATGATAAATTTATTTATGCCCCCCCTTTAGAAAATCATTTTTGAAGTATTACAGGGGTTATTGCTGAAACGCAAAAAAATGCTACACAACGCAATATTTTTGGATATGCAGCCTAAATTTAGAACAACAGAATATAATTGAGCGAAGTCTTTCAAAATATGGGCTACAACTGGCTTCAGACAGCACAAGAAAGTATCGTTTAATGATTAAATAAGTATCGTTGTCCGATTAACTTTTTGGGGGTCTGACGATTTTCAAAAACACATAAATCAGCAGAAGAACACGAAAATTGAAACCACAAGAAAATTTGGAGCCAATTGCAAAAACAGTGACTTCTAGAATGAGCATTCAACACTAGCTGCGCGATAATAGCGAGAAGTGCGATACAAGGTGTTGGCAATAAAAATATTTGAGTATTGATTGGACGGAAAATCGGAGATAGGCGTCGCGAAAATACGTAGTGTATTCGCAGACGCCTCTCGTGCCGACAGAAAATGGGTTAGGGGAACCAACCAACCCAATGCGCTGATGAATCAAAGGTGGTGGGTTATCCAACCCAAACCCATTTTTCCAACCCAGTTCTGCCAAACCCAGAGTTTGCGCCAACCCATTTTTCAATGATGAATCCGGCCTCAGGCTTTTGCTTCCTACGCCCCGATGTGTGAATCAGAAACCCAGTTTCAAATTTTTCTAGTTGCCCCGGGAATTCCAGAAAAGGGAATCTTCATAGCATTCCGACGAAAAAAAAATGCCCAAAAACAACTTTCGGTGGGTGCCGATTATGAAGCTGGGACCAATTTGTCGATTTTCTGAAGATTTGGGCTGATTTAGCTTGAAGCTTCCCTCTGTGGGGAATTTTGCCACCCAAATGCGACTTTGGAGATTTTCAGAATGCTACAACAGAATAAGCTTAAAACTTATTCATATGGGCTATTTGGGCCGCCTAACACATCTTTATGATTCATTTACAGCTTTCCTGGGTGTGTTACGGTGGTTAAAAATTATGTGGTATTCTGGTCATGGTATCGGATTTGGCTCAAAATTTCTGCGACGGGGGGGGACCACGCACTGAACACGACTCTGAGGTTCAATTGTCGATTTTCGAAATAATGAGGTAGGTTACGCCAGTTAAAACGCCCTAATCCTACCGTAACCTACAGTAACCATTAGAATTATCACAAACGCACTCCAAATTTGTGTTTAACGACGCATACAGTGCGGTCCGCTGCCAAGGGTAAAAAGGCGGCGGCCGCCGCCGTTTTTGTGCGGCGTCCAATTCAGGAACGGGTTACCGCGTCTAACGACCTGCCCGGTTGATTCTGTTTCTGTGACACTTTCGAGGCAGCCCTGCGATTCTGCCAGAGAAGTTTTAAGAAATTTCGAAAACTTTGAATTTTTTTTTCGAGAAATTGAACTGAAAGGGTGACCAGTCTTCAGAAGTTCATAAACATTTTCAAAACAACGGCTTATGGTCAAAGAAAATTGTAAGATATACAAAACATGCGGTATACCGTTTATAGAACATTTTGTCAGAAAACTGCGAGCTGGAAATAAAAATACATTGGATGAAAATTACAACTACAGCACTGCAGAGCCCGAGTGAAATCAATTTTCGGCTCAGACAGGCTCATGCTGGTTGAAATGTTATAATGATGATTCAAATGATTCATATGCACAACCACGAATACACCGAAAAATTTTCTGGTTGAACGGGCATTTTTGAAAAAATTCCAAAAACTGGTGTTTTTTTTTCGGAAATTCAATGTTTATTTAAAGACCCTAGCAAATTTACTTCTTTATTTTGATTGATGCTTTCATTAGAGCTAGGCATGTGACACCAACAGTGAGCTACCTAGTCATTTTTGATTGCTGATTTCCAAATTATCGTTTACTCAACATTGTTCCGCGAGACTTGACCAGTTTTAATGAGGTTTTCGAGTGTAGAGTTCTATAAAAAGATTTTCCGAAAACGTTAGCTATGAAAAATTCATGTGGGCATCCGTAAGAAATAGCAGAATATAAGAAACACGAAAACTAGAAATTCTGATTTTTTTTTTGAAATTTCGCATTTTTCGTTTTTTTTTCTGTTGTGTTTCAGCACTTATTAAAAAGCTCCACTGTGCAATGCAGCGATGATAACTCTGCTTTTTGATGAGAGCACACATTTCTACATTATAAACTAGTTTAAGACGAAATTCTAGAAAAATGGGTGAGAAATTTGTTTTCAAAAATTGCTTCGCCCTCACTTTATTGGCATTTCTTTCATATCCAGGTTTATGTGGATTTATGAGAAGAAATGGGATATGATACTCCAGAAAAAGTTTATTCGCGTTTCAGTGAACATTTCTGAAAGCCATGTAGAAGTTTTCATAGAAAACGGTTCAACTTCGGTTTTGCAAAAAATAATGATATCAAAAGTTCAATTTTTGCACCGACGTCAAACAATTTGTATCTAAGCTTTACCAACGCGTTTGTCACGTTTAAAAAAGAAAAAGGATTGCAATCGAACCTCACAGTGTGGGCGAGAATACCTAGGTGGTCATGAAAAAAAAACAGTGACCAAACTCAGCTGCAAAACTATTTTCCTCAGAGGATATTGATCCCAAATCAGTTCATATCATGATAATGAAGCGAAACGCTCGCACAGAATGAATGAGTCAAGCCTTCGAATACGCGACAAAGAAAATCTCAAACGTGGATGCGAAAACATAAGATTTTTTCGTTGACGGAATTCTGAGCCCAGGGTCCGATCTGGGCTCACTATTGACAGATGACTGTCATTACACTGAAATTGACGAAATCCGTGCTCTCTTACGAAAACACCCAAATAACGTTCCTATTCATAGCAAAAACTCATACGCCAAATTTTGTTCGAAATGCGATTCGGAGGAGAGATATGCAGAAAACGACCAACGTTTCACAGAAAACAAAATTTGAAAAATATGAATCCGCTGATCCAGCAACGATTTTTCACGCTAGTGTACAGATGGGAATATGTAGGTTGTGGCAAATATCATAGCTCCTCTGAGTGTGCCCTAGATTCCTGTTGGCATCGATATGCCCTCGTCCGGATAATTGCGGACTTCGCACCTCTAGTTGGACGTGTCGGGGCCTTCAACCCGATGCCAGGAGGAGTCTAGGCACATTCAGAGGAGCTTGCGATATTCGCTCCAATCTACTTCTTCGCATCTGTAAACTAGCGTGAAAGAATCGTTGCTGGATCGGGGGATTCATACTTTTTCAATTTTAGTTTTCTGTGAAAACGGTCGTTTTCTGCGCACATCTTTCCTCTCCGAATCACATTTCGAAAAAAATTTGGTGTATGAGCTTTTTCTATAAATATGAATGTTGCTTGGGTGTTTTTGTGAGCGAGCACGAATTTCGTCGATTTCACTCTAATGACAGCCATCTGTCAATAGTGAGCCCAGATCGGACCCTGGGCTCAGAATTCCATCAACGAAAAAATCGAATATTTTCGCATCCACGTTTGAGATTTTCTTTGTTGCCTATTTAGAGGCTTGGCTCATTACTATTCTGTGTGTGAGCATTTCACTTCATTATCACGATATGTACTGATTTGGGATCAATATACTCTGAGGAAAATAGTTTTGCAGCTGAGTTTGGTTACTGTTTTTTTCATGACCACTTAGGTATTCTCGCCCACACTGTGAGGTTCAATCGCAATCCTTTTTCTCTTTCATATGTGGCAGTCGCGTTGGTAAAGCTTAAATTTAAACTGTTTGACGTCGGTGCAAATATTGAACTTTGATATCATTAATTTTGCAAAACTGAAGTTAAATCGTTTTCTATGAAAATCTTTCTACATGCGTTTCAGAAATGTTCACTGAAACGCGAATAAACTTTGCTGCAGTATCATACCCCCATTTCTTCTCATAAATCCAGATAAACCTGGATATGAAAGAATTGCCACTAAAGTCAGCGCGAAGCAGTTTTTGAAACAAATTTCTCACCCATTTTCTATATTTTGGCCTCAAACTAATTTATAATGTAGAAATGGGTGCCCTCACCAAAGCAGAGTTATCATCGCTGCATTGCACAGTGAAGCTTTAATAAGTGCTGAAACACGATACAGAAAACAACGAAAAATGCGAAATTTCAAAAAAAAAAACAAATTTTTTCGTTTTCATGTTTCTTATATTCTGCTATTTTTTGCTGATGCCCGCATGAACTTTTTCATAGCTGACCTTCCTTTCTTCGAAAATCTTTTTTACAGGAGCTATTCACTCGAGCATCTCATAAAAACTGGTCACGTCTCGCGGAGCAATGTTGAGTAAATGATAATTCGGAAATCAGGTATCAAACACGACCAGATATCTCACTGGTGGTGTCACATACCTAGCTCTAAAGTAATCATAAACCAAAACAAGGAAGCAGATTTGTTAGGGTCTTTAAATAGACATTGAATTTCCGAAAAAAAAACACTAATTTTTGGATTTTTTTCAAAAATGCTTGTTCAAACAGAAAATTTTTCGGTGTATTCGTGGTTGTGCATATGAATCATTTGAATCATCATTATAACATTTCAACCAGCATGAGCCTGTCTGAGCCGAAAATTGATTTCACTCGGGCTCTGCAGTGCTGTAGTTGTAATTTTCATCCAAAGTATTTTTATTTCCAGCTCGCAGTTTTCTGAGAAAATGTTTTATAAACGGTATACCGCATGTTTTGTATATCTTACAATTTTCTTTGACCATAAGCCGTTGTTTTGAAAATGTTTATGCACTTCTGAAGACTTGTCAGCCTTTCAGTTCAAGTTTTCGAAAAAATTTTAAAGTTTTCGAAATTTCTTAAAACTTCTCTGGCAGAATCGCAGGGCTGCCTCGAAAGTGTCACAGAAACAGAATCAACCGGGCAGGTCGTTAAACGCGGTAAACCGTTCCTGAATTGGACGCCGCACAAAAACGGCGGCGACCGCCGCCCGCCGCCGCCTTTTTACCCTCGGCAGCCGACCGCACTGTAAATGACCCCTAGGAGAAAGTCTAGAGCTGATTCCAATTTTTTCTTCTGAATTGCCTGGAAATTCTTCGATCACATTTCCGCAAAACAATTAGAACGCTCTTTTTATTGAACACCCGTTCGTTTTTCGCCGACATTTATTTAAAAATTTTCCGCCGATGCTTATTTTTAGTTTCGCTACATTCCTTGAGTTGGACTGATGTTGGCATTGGCAATTATTTCTCAAATAATTCACGTAAATACTAAAATATCAGCCTGTCGCAACACCAATGTGTTCAGAAAATGTGCAAAACACTACATGAATTTTTTTGTAGGGTGCGCTAATAACAGCGGTGAAACGAGCGAAATAAAAACACATTAGGTTAACTCCTTATTATCATTGCTCTCGAATTACCCCACAAAACCTAGCGAGGGATAAATGGAGATCAGGAATAGAATGACAAAGCAAAAAGAAAAAAAATGATGCAGGATGGATACGTTTCGGCTGATGCTTGCACCACGGCGTAAACTCGTCCGCATTTGAGCATTCGTCTTCGCTAATCTCGTCCGCGTCATCATCGGCCTCCCAAAAAAAGAAGGCTAAATTACCAGTTTTTGACCGTTTTTCGTTCTTTCTTCGTGATTAAGATGTTACAAGGGACCGTACGCTTCGATCGATGTGGGAAATTCGAGGACGAAAATCATCGTGAACACTGCCTTTAATGAGTTCTCACCTCAGCCCGGAGTGCAAGGCACTGAATTGGCGTTTTAGCTGCCCAAAGCTGCGTTCAACGCAGCTTCTGAAGCTACATATCGCACGGTTGTAGGCCTCGTCTGAATTGATATTGGTTGGTGATATTCGCAAGGAGCGAAACAGAATCATACTCAGCACCTGAATAAGACATTTGCCCACGTCGAGGCTTTGGCTTGATCAGGAAGTTTTCACCTCGATATGCCGAGTCTCCAACTAATCTGCCTTGGATAGAGCCATCTGCGAGCCGCCGATGCCTGTCATATAATTGAAATTATAGTGTGTGCTCATAGGTTTGCTCCGTTCAGCATACTTCACATATAGTTCCGTTTGCCGAAATGCGTATGAATCATGGGTACTGCTCGGCCACTTAGCACTGTGATATAGAAATTTACATCTGTCGTCCACGACACAGCAAATATTGAAGCTGTGATAGCTGTGCCTTAATTTTTTTTTTATTTTAAACACTAGGTCACTAGCAAAAAAAGCAGTATTATTCAAACCTGTTGACAAAGATATGTTCGTTTCGTATGGGTGCCATGATGCGTACGTAGGTCCCGTCAATGGCACCAACTACTCCAGGGAGTCGATATCTTTGGAACACACGATGTTGCATTGCTACGTTTGATCCATTACGATGCCAATGAACGAAACGCCCCGAATTCCTTGAGAACCAGTCTGACAGTTTTTTCACAACTATGCTAACACTTGGCTGCGAAGCGCCAATAATATCAGCCGAATCTAGCTGAAAATTGTTGGCGCTCAAAACTTTAAGGAATGAAACCAGTTGCAGAGCGGGGGTTAACGGCGTCGATCTGAAAATATGAAGTAACTAAAGATCTGTATAAGAAGAAGTAAAAGTTCTTCAAACCTTCTTGTCCTCGCCTCGATATCTGGCGATATCATATCGACCAGCTCAAAAAAAGCGCGACGTGTAAACCGGTACCGCTGCCGAAATCCCCTGTCACTCAAGCTATCAAATGGGCACGTCCGGTCCCTTATGATTCTCGGAGCTCTATCCACAGGGAGCTCTTCAATGATCTCGACGTTCGAATCGTTCATTGCTGAAAGAAGGAGTCGTTTTCGCCTAAATGTTCACGACCTCTGTCGGTAGATGGCTTGAGATAGTAGGATTATTTGAGAACTGCATAGCTTCACCCGTTCCTTGAACGCAATGTACACTTGGATATGTCTATTTCGAAATCTACAATTTTTGCTCTCTAGAATGTGTGACATTCGTTTTTTTTTCAGAAATTCAAATTTTTTAGAGTTTTCAAAAATTTGACCGATTTTGATTTACCATTGCTCGATGTTAAGCCACTAAAAGTCGTCATATGCTGTCTATTAACTACATATCTGTAGATTATTCGTGAATTCCAATATATTTTTGTGCCCTAATCCTGCACCATTTTACCATGTAAGGTCGTGGCTTACTGCGAATGCTGTGGATAGAGCAGGCAGGTCCCCTTATCACTCCTCCTACATATAACTCACTAAAACGTTGTCAGGGTCGTGATTCGGATCGGCAAACGTAAATATGAGGTCCGGTTTTGGTTTTCCAGACTTTCGCAGTGGATTACATTAGATAGAATGCCATTTTGTAACTGCAATCAATCGTTTCGAACTTACAACTTTTTCAGATACAGGATTAAGCCGGGGTTGATAACAGTTTTCGTTACTCGTAGCATGGACGTCCTCGTTATGTAGTTCAATTTGCTCAACTCGTACAATGCCGAAATTGCTTCCGTTGTTACTCCTTAGTCACAGAAATCGAATCTATCCGCAAAAAAACCAATTTATCCGTCCGGTTAGAGAATGCAAAAACCGACTCCATTCTTCGTTTCTCATCAGAATCTAGCTTATTCGTTTGAAATTGATGTTTCTCGGACCAGAAAATAAGAAAATTCAATTAAGTGGATTAAGGCATGCTGAAAGGGAATTAATCCGTTCAGGATTGCAAACATTGAGTTTGCTGGTTTATCCAAACGCAAAAAAAAATCGAAATATTGTAAAATACAAAAATTGGAATTTTATGGTAGAAAAAAATTCCTGTCAGTATCTCAAAATTCCTGTCAGTAGCTCATTTCGATACTTTATTTTAAGAGATCTCTAGCGATAATTAAAAAAGTGTCTTTTTTCAAAGAATGCTCTTCATATGTGGCACGACTCTCAAGAATCCGACTCTCAAGAAAAAATTGAATTTCAAATCAAGAGTGGCCATCAAGCATAAAGCAAATGAGAAAGAGAAGCGATCGGTTTAAAGGTTCAACGAAAGCTACAGAGACAGAATTCAGCACGAGATGACACACTGCAAAAGTTGCAGAAAGTGCCTTCCAAAATGTAAGTCATGTACAAATATGAGTTCGAATAGAGAAGTAAAGGCAACACGAAACTCAATGAATGGAAGACGGAATTTGCGAAAGCTCATCGACTGGGAGATATTAACCGTCTTCAATCGACGGGTAGACAGGAAGATAATGTGTTGATTTTCAGGTGGCTTTTGAGGATTATCTTCCACGTCTTATCAACGTGACGTTTGCCACGAACCTACCTGTCCACCCGGCGAGTAGACAGGAACCTACCTGTCTACCCGCCGGGTAGCAAGGAACCTTCCCGTCTACCCGCCGGCTAGGCGGGTAAATGGATGGCGGAAAACTCGTCCGACAGCGGGAAGATTTTAACCTTCCCGGGAAGTTTTCTGAAGTTTCATTAATACGGCCACTGGAAGCAACATTCAGTGTTTGCCTTATCAAGCTGCTGTTGAAAATCAGGATTTGACTAAGGAGGCGTACCAGAAGTATCAAGGAGTAAGTCGTCAAGATGTTCATTGTTGGATCAAATGCTTCTGAAAGCTGTATTTCAGGTTGCCGCCGTCGTGAATGAGATCACGCGTACGTGTATGAAGAAGAGCCTCCATGGAATCATCACTGATATGACCGCAGTGACGCACGACGAAGTAATCGAGCTAACCGATTCCACGGGAATCGACCTGGAACTGGTTTGCAGAACACCACTGCAGTCGATTGGAAGGAAACCCAAGCCAGCCTCAATAGAGAAATACACCACGGTGAGTCTTGGAGTCACGTTATTTCTCAGATTTAGATCAAAAGCCGTTCTTTCAGAGAGTCGCACAGAAGAGGGAAAAGCGCAAACGCAGCAAAGCACTCGACAACAACGGTGCAGAAGTTGACGACGCCTTCCAAGTGGGTCGTGAAAATCTCATAATTTGTTTTATCTGTGGACGGCGGTCCCCACCAGCGAATGAAGATGAAATCATATTTTGGCTTAGTTGTTCGAACAGCTCCATCAGTCACGCGTGGGCTCACGAGGTTTGTACTGAAGGAGTCCACTGCCAATGCTTCCTATGCCGCGTCGGACACTGGAGAGAAGAAGAGGTCTAAAAGCCATCCACAAAACATAGACTGCATTTGTAGAACTCTTAAGTAGTGGAAATCTATGACACTTCTCTGGGACTTTGGTGGTGTTCTCGGGTGGTAGTAAACCTCTTGAAATCGCCACTTGACACGAACGTCAAAGTGGTTTTTTAGTGCAATTTGATTACCAGAGGGTCACATGATGGGCAGAAGGATGTGATGCTCCTGCACGCTTGCCTTCAAAACAATGTTTAGCCTTGGATTTGAATGAGCGCTCATTGTGCAAGAGACTCGAGCGTTACCACTGCGCCATGACAACTGTTGGCGTGTCCGGCATTGCGGCCGCTTGCACCCATCACCCGGGTCAAACGAGCTCGAAGGACGACGACAACCTTAGGGCGGATTTGTTCTACCACCCAACGACGTTGTGAGCGATTGAACAGCATTTGCTTCATATAGAGCGTCCATAACACCTATTCGGATGCCCAAAAAATTGTTCCCTGGGTTCCCTAAATGCGATAAGCAGACTCCAAGAACTCTTAAGCGATTTGTCAACGGTACGTGTACTTTCCAATGTGAATGGGCAGAATTTCACGAACTTATCCAATCAAAGAGCATGCATAGATCGAAGCGGGGAAATGCGCGTTTTGTGCATTCCGCTCTGCGAGTATTCTCTTTTACAATACATTTGTTACTCATACACGAGGCACAGTCAATGAAGAAGCACGGTCAGAGTGAGCCGGTCTGTTTGGACTCGAAATCCCTATTGATATTGATATATATTGATGATTTTATTGCGCTCATTATTCATCTCCTCTCCTGTTAGTTTTTTTTTCCAAAATACTCATACAGTAGTGAGCAGAAATATCAGAACACCCACTTCCAAACAGCTCGGTCTTTCGCATATATTTTTGCTATAATGAATAATTAATACAATGAATTTCAATGCTTCATGGAGCTTGCGTACAGCTCTGTTCTTAAAGGCAGTGTTCACGATGAATATGACATTCGAGTTCGACAAAAAATAGGGTTGTCTTGTCATGAGGGTTGTCCGGCCATGAATTAACGAAAAGTGACGAAAAAAGTGCTCAGCATGTGCTAAAATGACGGTTTATTACAAAAGTGCAGGTTCAGATTGCGGAAGAGCTTACGTGACCTGCTAGTTCCAGCAAGCAAGCGCTATTGGCGAGATGTGCGTGAATCGATCAGGCTGGACGTTGCGGAGTTGTTTAGCAATCAGAAATGACCGGCGGGCCTAGCAGGCGTTCTGGGCTTATGAAATGTTCACTTCGTGGCCGTTTTTATTGATTTCTGGAACGATTCCGCTGCTTTCTTCGACCCTATTCCCTCCAGCATCTGCCAGAGTTGTATTTCACTTGAATACTTGGAACCGAGATTTATCGTGAACACTGCCTTCAAGTTGGCTTCTGAAACGATTATTCTCATGAGATCTGGATTTTCGAATAAATTTTCAAGGGTTTGGGTAGTGTAAGGGCGATTTTCTGAAGCGACATTGCTGGAGCTAGAAACTACGGGTATTCATTTAATAGAAAACAAGCTTCGAAAACACATAACTAAAAAGGCGAGCGGTCAAAATAAGCGGCCAACAATGCAACATGATCTGCTTTCTGTGGATTTCAAACATTACAACATGATGACTATAAATGAAACACTAAGCTCATTCAAAATTATGATTTTAAGAGCTCTCCGTGCACTTTCAGTGATACAACCTTTTATGGGCAATGTACTGTGCTCATCTGGGCCAAATTCCGGTCCGCAATTGCGTCTCGACACGCTTTGCGGCCGCACGCGCTCGAGTCAGTAGGGTTTCCAGCGCCAAAGCCGACTCGATGTGGCTTTTTTATACAATTTTCTCTAATTTTTCTTAGTTTCCAGTTTCAGAAGCCCACCTAGAGTAAGCAGATCGGCGGCTGCGGCGCTGGAAGCTCTTCCGACTTGGGAGCGTGCGGCCGCAAAGCGTGTCGAGACGCAATTGCCGACCGGAATTCGGCCCAGATAAGCACGGTACCAAATTGCCGCCTCAAGTACCGAGCAGATTTTAGAAAACGACGTTTTTCGGTGTTTTTTTTTGTGCGCACACAAAGATTACTGGCTCGAAAGTGGTCCAATTTTGATTTCGAAGTCCTTTTTAAATATAGTTTAGTACAGGAAACGATTCCTCTACTAAAGTGTTACAATGGGATAGATTTGAATCCAGAAGATTATCACAAATTGCACATCACCACATCGAAAATTTCATCATGAACTGATCAGGCCGTCATAATAGCGAAATCTGCCTTGTCGATGGAATTCTGAGAAGGAAATGAAATTTCTAATTTAGTTAGTTCATTTCGAAAGGAGTTATGACAATGCCGCGCTCTATGCGCGCAAGAAGCGCCGCAAAGACATTTGCTCGGTACCGTAGGAGACGTCTGCCCTCAGAACTCGGTCACAACCTCTTATCACAATGCCATGCAAAATTTTCATGGAGTTCATTTGATGGTTACTCGATGCTTAAACTTTAGGCAGTGAGGGATGCCGCTCCAAGAAATCCCATATATTTCAGCAAATTGCGTGCAGTGCAGTATACATATTCCTTCTGTAAAATGTATTGCACCGAAATCGACTTCACAAAGGTGTTAGGCCTCTGATATTATGCCGATTAAAATATCTGTTAGGTAGAATTTCGTTTAGGATGCAAAAGGATATATGTTTAAATTTAAACCCCACGGAACATGGTTTTCCGATACTTCTGCCCGCGATTGTAAGTTCATAACCTAGGTAATGTAGAGCAATAAGAAATTTCAGAATATCGACGGAGAACAACTGCCAAAATACGTCGAGAGCAAATCTATAAAAGAACGAGCGAGGCCGGCTGTAGACGGCTGGCACCAACTACGTTTAGCAAATCAATAAAAGAACGAGCGAGGCCGGCTGCCGACGGCTGGCACCAACTACGTTTAAGGCTCCGTCCATAGCAGCTGTCCTAGCGTCACATGACCGTAATATGACGCTGGGGGTTTGCATCTTGAGCATTTGTTTTTGATCTGACTCCCCAGCGACCACTGCAGCCGGACCCCTTGATGCTTCGCCGCTGGTCGTCTGCTATGGACGGAGCCTGAGACAGTCTTGCTATGATGGTGACGAAAATCTACTCGGGAGTAGAATTTCGGAGATGGCGATCCCACTGTCTCACCCTCTCCTCCTACACACTATTTTGCCGCCCTCTCGCGCGGAGAACGAGATGACGCTCTCGTCGCCATCATGGGGACGACAGGACCACCCTGAAATTGTGGATTTTTCTCCCCATGAGGCTGACATATCGACCTCTCGTGTAATTCTTGGATTTTTGAGCGTTTTGCAGCTCAGTGAGCATTTTTACGAATCTGTGCAAAAAACTTAAGGTATGACTTGAGTGGCATCTCAAGCTCATCATAATGTCGAGCTCTCGCTTGGTTTGCTACCACCCCTCAACTCCTAGCAGGGTAAGGTGCCTTACCATAGTTTTTTCGCCACTCGATGTGATTTTTGTGCAGCTGTGCCGCTGATAATTATTAGGCTCTTTTCTGTTCAACTGCGTGATAAAATGAAATTGCTGCGTAATCCTCCTATCCTAATCGGAGTTTTTCCCCTCTTATGGCCTTGCTATCTCCGTTGTCTTCTATCTTCATTCATTCTATACTTCGTCTACTAGGTTTCTTATCTGATCGCCGTCTTCAATGTATCCAAGCGACTCAGGCAGGCAGCATCTCATGTTGTGTGTTGTTGATCAAGAAGAGTTGATAGAAGTTTGGTGCTGATTTCTCGTGCCGGTGTGCTTTTATGATAGAGCAGCGACCCCCTGTGTTGACGAAATAATGCACTACATGTTTTTTCTTATCAGAAAAGTTTGCTTTATGCCTTTTTTATCATTTTCTTAATCATACATAACAAAATTGTATTGGTTTTCTCAAAGTTTATGGGTTGTTGAGAAGAATAAGTGAGAAAAAAGTCCGATCTTTTGAATAGAGTCCACGCACAGAATATCAATCTTTATATAAATCGTTGTAATGAAAAAAGACAACGTAATTGTTTGAGTCCGCCCCTAAAACTTTCCTTCGGAACGATTTCACTACAAGGACGATTCATCCCCACATAAAACGCTGCACATTCGACAACAAACAAGACATATTCCCTAAAGCCAACCTCTAGATAACTTTTCCTTCAACCGGTGGCCAATTTAGAAATTTGCGCGTAAGTCCGGTGTTTTGTGTGCGATTGCAGACGGCACACATTACTCGACGCTTGTTTCCGTTGTGTAAACTGTCGAATCGGCAACAGCCGTTGCGAACAGGCCCAAGATCACATCGATAACATCGTGGAGGGATCATGGCTCAATTCTCTTGTGGGAAGGTGCTTCAACAGCAGTTGTCCGTATTTGCAGATTGAAATAGAATCAACTACATTCTTACAAAAATCTGCAAAGAATTAAAGACTCACAGCCAAATAAATTATCGCAAGGGCGCTCATCACAGTTTTAAACTTGAAAAGTTGCTACTGCCCCTCGGGGGGGTTGGGGGTGCACTGGTCTTGTCCACACCCCACCGAAATCAATCATGCATACGACCCCCGCTCGAGCGACGGGAGTCTTTCACCCTATTGCATTTTTCCTTAACTTCATAACTCCACTATTTCAGTGCAAAAATCTCGAATAATACTCATAGACAAATCGGGCCTGTATTGAAAACTGTGACGTTCACATGTTCCCATTGTGTCACGGACGAACCGTCCTTGTCACTTGAGTCTGTGAGAATGTTCACGTGCTCCGATAGCGTTACAGACAAGTCGGCCTTCCATGTTAGGACTTTGGAATCTTCACGTGTTCTAGTTGTGAGTGGATATCCCTTCTGGTCGTAGACATAGGTGTCGAAATGGCTGAATGTGTCGAGAGAACCCAGTTCTTTTGTTTGAGGATGGATCGGTTGACGTTCCCTGAAGCGAGTGGGTGTGACACGGACAACGGTGGAGCTGCTGAGTGGTGCATATCAGTGCAACTAGTAATGATCAGTTCGCAAGCAGACGGGTGGTCCCACGGGCAGACATGGTTTTCAGGTTTTGCTCGGCGAGAAAGTGGTAGCCATTGGAGAAAAATTAAACTGATCCCACCAGAGTGGTGCTCAGATTCAAAAAAAGGGGTGGAACTTGATAATTTGTCTCGAAGTTATTCCCTGAATTGGGACTTTGCGTGGCCCAGTGAAGCTGAACCAAATTTATTCGCTTACACTGAGCGGAATGCAGGAGACCTGTGTGGCAAGATTAGCTAGATTTACAAATAATTGAGTGAGAGGTATGGTTTTTAGACAAATCTTGAAACCAGTGTTAGCTTGAAATAGAAAATGGATGAGAAACAAAAAAACGGGAGCGCAGGGGAAAGAAAAATGAATTTCGAAGCGACGCCATCAGATCGATCGGATCTGATGGCGTCGTTTCGAAATTCATTTTTCTTAAAAAAAAAGGTACGGGTAAGTTACGGCTATGGCTGCGTCGTGAGTGGTCCGTGTCCTTGACTCGCTGCCATAGCCGTAACTTACCCCCCCCCCCTGACCAAAGGCTGCGAAAAGGGCACGTCGACTGTTGGCACGATGCCACGACTTCGTCGTCCATCGAATTCTGAAACATTCTGGACTGTTCCATTGGATAGACGATGCTCCACAAGTCTAGTTGCTGCTGAGACAATCCTGCTGAAGCAACACCAATTCTTGATGCACTGATTTGCTAACTCGGGTGTTTTCATTTTCCGTGATAACATGAAAAATTTCCTGACTAGCATATGAGTGCTATGCGTTTACCCTAATTCTGCCTCGATTTACGAGAATAAAAGGTATTTTTGGCTCTATATAATCATTTTTATTTTGAAAAACTAGTCTATGAACCCATCAATTCGCACGCGATGGCCGAGCTAAGGTTTTTTTGAACTTCGTTTGTTTTTTTTTCTCTTGCAGAAAAATTAAATCCAAAAAACTTGCGGACAAAGTTGTTGCCAAATGAGTGAAATAAATTTGTAAATTATGTCAATGCCAATGTCTGATTTAATTCAACAGCTCATAATTGTTTGCCGTTGAAATATTGCTGAGCTGGTCGCTCCGGGGTAGGACAGGACTCCTGAGCAACTGTAGGAGTAGTCATTTCATGAGGCTATGACCATGAAAATGCAGACGATTACAGCCCCGCTTAGTCGCGATCGTGCAGAATAAATTGTAAGCTATCTCACCTCCATCCCCATATTCAAACACATTCCGCACCGATGTTGTTGAGAGATACAAGGAAGATCGGGGAGGGAAAGAAAACTAACAATCGCGGTTCGGAAAGGAAATCGGTAGTTACCGAAATGAATAGCGGATGAATTCTCTCAGATCGCATGAATATTAGATGCACAGAAGCCAAATTTTCTCTGAAGGCACATTACTTACACCCTATGAAATGAGTTCTAAAATTTCCATATCGAAACGGCTCGTGATAATTCGAGGTCTTGGACAATTTGTCCACAGCAGATACTCAAAACTAGACAAGAAAAATATTCTTGGAAAAAGGCAGCACTAAATCTCAAGCCCTAGTTATACATAGGTGTTTGGCTGCCGCTGCCTTCCGCGGCGGGCGAAAGTCGTCAATTTTCAAATCTCACCGATTGTAGACTCAGAAAATCGCTGCATTCAATGCGTGTCGGATATGCATTCAACTCGAGTGACCACACTCATCGAAAGGCTCTATCGCATGGGCACGTGCTCCAAATAGCAGCACGTGCTGCAAATTTTTATCGCAGGAGCACGTGCCGCAAAAAATAATGCAGTGGCACGTGCTGCAAGGTAGTCCAGCACAATCGCAGCAGCATACCGGCAGGCGACGCGGCCGGCACACCCACGTGCGACGCGGCCAGCTCGCAGAGCACCATCTGGGGCCACCCCAGCGATTGGACGAGCCCTCTAACCGTGGGCCAAGTACCGCAAACTTGGGTAATTGAACCGGCGACGCTGCCGGCCCTTTAGTCCCGTCTCAAGAGTGCGTCGTATGCTTTCCTTTTTTGGAAAATCGTTTGGTCATCGAGTTGTATGTGTATCATGCACGCAATGAATGTCTTATTTGTTGGAGCACGTGCTGTAATTCGAAAGAAAATAGCAGCACGTGCTCCCCTAGCAGCACGTTCCCTGACTGTGCTCGGAACCGCCTTGTCTTCGAGTTGAATGCGCATTCGACACGCATTGAATGCGGCGATTATCTGAGGACGTAAAGGGAAAAACCAGCGACGGCAGAATGCCAATGTATAACGAGTGCCTTAATGAGAACTGAACCGAGTATTCGTAAATTGTAGCTGGCAAGTATGTAGAAAACCACTCTGGCAAAAAAGAACATCTTGTTCTGAAACTGGATGGAAAGTTAAGGATAAAAAGAAAAATATCAAAACTGGAATAGAAGGCTATGAAAGGAGGGTGAAGTCATGCGCGTGCAAATACGCTGAGCCAGGCCAGTTCGGTTTGCGTCACTGCTCAGACACGTTGACCGTTGTTCAACGGGGGAAAAGGGCTCATCGGTGCAACGGAGGGAGCAAATTGTCGGTTGCACCGCAGATACAGAGAATTTCAGAACACCGGGACGGTTATTTGGCGGTGGATAACGGGTTGGCGGTGCAACGACGGGAACGTGCTCTACCGTCAAATAAATTGTACGGTCTGTAAACGACGCTAGTAAACAATTAAGTTTACGGCATGCTTTTTTACGCAGCTTAATTTATCGTTCTTTTTTGTTTTTTTCACTGAATTTCCATGTTTCCTATTGATTGTAGAAGTCCCATTCCATTCCATACGCAAACTGTATTTTGCTCTTTTCCCTTTTCTTTGAGGGGAGGGGGTTATTGAGATGCTGCTCACCCACTTCCCTTTCCCAAAATCTTTTTTGTAGTGTGCTACTCCTGGTCACCCAGCACGTTACTTGATTGGATTGAGTTGAAAAGAATCCCGATTTTCCACAAATCCGCTCTGAGAATGTCCATCCGGGCCGGCTTTTTCGACATCCTCTTTTTTGCGGAAATCTCATTTTCCGATCGTGCAACTAGGGAACTTTGTTTGTGTGATTATCTGCTCGATTGACAGTTTTTCCGAGTTTTCGAATAAGCTCTACTCTAAAAAAATCAGATTTTCAGTTTCGATATGTATCCGAGTACAAAACCGGATATCGTAGGTGCGAGAAGATGCTTGAAGATAATCTATATGTTGAAGAGGGAAATAGGTGTTTTGTGATTGGAATGTACTCGAGAGTACCATCCGTGGGGGTGTTGGGTAGGAGGTGGGAGGGGAGAGAAGATAAAACAAGGGTTGAAACTCCTCCCCGAAGAGCTGACCTTGGAGCATGAAATGCAGTATAGCCCGGGATATTAGGATGAGGACGGGTAGGGGATGGAGAGAGCTTGGTTTCTTGAACCATGATCACGTCTGGATGGTAAGTATGTGCGAAGAGAGAGCTCAGAAAGTTTAACACGAAGGCCGTTGAGATTGATATGTACAATGAAGAGGGGGCTATTTGAGAAAGAGGAATCAGAGTTGGTAGGTGAAGAGCATAAAACGCAGCGAAAAGCAGAGTTATGATGCCTCCCTCACAGAAGTGAGACTCGAACAGGAGAGATGCACCCACCTTTGGCATCCGAAGCACTAGACGCTGGTATCTCCCCAGGTAACATCCTTGCCGCACGTGGAGCATAGGTACTTCTGAGCGGGTGCAGGATTCCTTTCCACGCCGGCCCTTAGCAGGAGAACCCGAAAAAGAGACGCGGCCGGCCAGCACCTCTCCCATGACAAAAACCCTCTTCGTGGAGGGGGTGACGGCCGTTTGCACAGAGGTGTTCTTCTTTCCTCCACACTGCCACGGCACGAACGTACGGCAGCGCGCTGATTTTGTTAGCGGCTACTTGCAGGTCACGGTCCTGGCACATGATGATGATTTCGTCAGCGTACAAAACAATCCTTATATCCTGCGGCGGCTCGGGTAGGTCCTCAAGCCACAGGCTGAATAGGGCAGGAGACAACACTCCGCCCTGCGGAACCCCGGCTGCTAATGGAATGCTATCGCATACGTGATTCTGGAACTGAACCTTAGCCCGGCGGCCTTGAGTAAACGCTGCGGGGCGGAGCACAGAACACAACGGAAGGATGAGTCGTGATGCCTGACAGAACTGAGGCTCGAACAGGAGAGATGCACACACCTTGAGCATCCGAAGCACTGGACGCTTGTTTCATGCCAGGTGACATTCTTGCTGCAGGTGGATACTTTGGCGCTGGACCTGGATTCCTCTTGACGACGGCCCTTTGTAGTGAAATTCTCAGGAGAGCTGCGGCCGACCAGAGCCTCTCCCATGACGAAAACCCTTTTCTCGGAGGGGTTGACGTCGGTTTGCACGGACTCGATCTTCTTTCCTCCACACTGCCACGGCTCGATTGTACGACATCTCAGCAGCCGAGTTGAGTCGGAAATTTCGAAGAGTCGACAAATAAATCTCGCAAGAGATTTACTATTACCCATTCTAACCATTACAGATGAGATGTGGTTTCCTAGAACCGATTTCAGACGTAGAGTTCGAATATGCCCTTCGCAGCTGCCTAAAATCACTATGGAAAAAGTTATAGGCGTTTTGAAAAGCCTCGCGGCAAGCTAAGGGTACTCACCAGGCAAATTTTTTTAAAATGTTTTGAAAAAAATTTTTAAAAAAATTCCACTCAAAACTTGTATGTTGGGCTAACCTAGAGGGGTGAACACGAATATGGGATCCTCTTGTCGGAATTCTGCGGTTTACTATACGCTACGGCAGGCACCATGATATTTATTGGACGAACTCTACCTTAAAATTTCGAAAATCTACACATGGACATCAAATTCGTATTCAGAACCCCAAATAACCCCCGCTTAGAAATTGGTAGACAAATCTGAGACTTCAACCACACTATCGTATACCCACCGTAATCTACCGTAAGCTGTCAAAAATCGATAAACTGATCTCAGATTAGTGTTCAGCACTCGAGATAACCACCTGAAAAACAATGTGAGTCATATCTATCGTAGCAAACCGGAAATTGTCAAAAGTCGACTTTGCCCTCAAATTTTCCCCCGGTGGAAAGCTTTAGACAAATAGAGGCTGAAAGTTTGTCTATCCGACAGATAACTCTCAGATTCGTGGTGTCAGCATAGCAAACAACCCCCATGGAGAAGCTTTAGTTGGAATATGAAACATTGTTCTTGAACGCTTTCAAACCCCTCTTATATGAGCTAACCCCCTGATATGAACTTAAACGACCATCCGTAAAAGTCTAAAATGCTATCACTCTGATTATGTTGAGTTCGAAAAATGTTCTTTCACCCAAACTCCGTACATAGGGATAGGGCTTATTGTGGGCGCTGAACACGATTATGAGGTCCGATTTAATGCGATTCAGAACAGAACAGTGGGGGGGGGGGAGGAGGGAAGAATGACGGGTTTATTCCCGTCTCCACAGTTTATATACCCGGTGGCAGACGGTTAATCTTTATCTACCCTCTTATCACTGTTTTGTCTTCTCATCGTTCTTTACTCATTCCTTTAGCCTACTGTACCCCTCACACCTCCTAGTGACTTTCCCGGTCTCTCCTTCTATGACTAGGGGGTCCGTGGAGACTTCCAAACAGAACAACACCCAACACTAAAAACATCTTTATCAAGACAATTCTTCGCGCGATCTCCCAGTTCCCGCGGCTACGCCCGGGAGGCGTCCGGTTTCGCTCCCGCGGCCTCTCATGCTCCGCTGGTCCTCTCATCGCTGGTCTTCTCGTTCCACTCGGTTTGTCGTGTAGGCGTTGCAACATGTGTATCAGGTAACGCTGGTTCCCTTGGCTCGCGCGATACCTTGGCCTCCTCCGAGGCCGACCTCTCTAAGGTGCTGGGTACATAGCATGAAATGATGAATTCACTCAACCTCCCTCGGCTCCCTGTCTTCACCAACCCGCTATTGACGGTTGCGGGGCATGAACATGGGCTGATACTGTCCAGTGCCCCATGAGCTTGCCCATGGAGACCCTGTGAAGGAATTTACAAGCACGATCACCCCTCTTATCACTCTTTTGTCTTCTCATCATTCTTTACTCACTCCTTTAGCCGCGGGGCGGTCATTTGGCACCCGCAAGATGAATTTCGAATCTCATACCCAAGCAGGACGGCCCCCGCCTCGGGGTTTTCCTCCCTATGAGAACTACAACATGGGTGCAGCCATAGGCTGCACTCCATCTCATAGATTCAAGCGCGTCTCACCTTCCACAAAGACGCGTGTCGCGCACGTACACGTGTACTCAGACATTCAAGCGCGTCTCGCCTTGGAGGGCGTGGCCTATATTTCTCGTTTTTCCGTCGGCGCGACAGTGATCCCACAAGCGCGCCGAGCAGAGCTGGACGGACATGTAGAGCGACTGTAGTGTCTTTGACGTGTATTTGTCGCGTACGGGATGGGCCTCGGCGCGTTGGGCGCCCTACATCGCACTCACAGGTTTTCACAGGGCCGAATCGATTTTCCACAGATTGGCGTCTCGTCATTCAAACCATTTGTTCATTTTTTTCAGTTGTCCACTGTTCATCTGTTCATTGTTGCTTGTCCACTTGTTTTGGCATGTATTTGGGGGCAATCGCAGCAGGAGGGAGGGCATTTGGCCATCGGACTTGGCCACGCCCATTTTACCACTCCTCAACGTCTCCGATTTTGGAAGGGGAGGAAACCAGAGTTGGTGTTCAAACTGCGAGGCGACACAGAAAAATGGGCGCGGTCGGGTCGTCAGGTTTTTTCGTTATTTCTCGAATGACTATTGACGATTCGAGCTCTCATTGGTTTCCGAACAACAAGTAAGAGGTAAACTCATCAATTATTCGAGGAAAAGACGGCTTCGAATAATAGTCGACTTTTTTGAATATTTGATATTTGTAAATTCGTGCATGCAAAAAATGACTTATGAGAAGCTCACTTCTTACCATTCAAGAAAAAGCAGTCATTTACTGGATAATTCGACATTATTCGATGACAATGTTTAGAGTAGAAGTTGATTGTTTTTGTTAAGAAACAGTTTGTGTAGAAGTCTGCGTGATTAGAGCGGAGACATATTAGGTCATTGTTAGACAACGATTGATGAGCGGGTGGTTCCTCCTGTGAATTTGGCTGTATATTATTTCATAACATTGCTATTTAGTCGTTTTTGCTGCTAGCTAGAAGTTGGTCATCAGTGTTGTTATTGAATGAGTGTATAGTTGTTGTTTCTATTGAAGTGACCTGTACCCCTATTTGCTTGTAATTTGATTACTCATGTATGATAGATGATATATAGTATATTATATTATATTATATATATATATATATATATTATATTATATAATAATCGGCGTAGTGGTGTGTCTGACCACATGTCTGGCACGTCCGACCAACGTCCGACCGTCTGTCCGGTCTTTGAATTTCCCGCATTTTCGACACCATTAGTTAGAGCGCGTTATTGTTCCAAAACAATACATAGAGAGGGTCGAGGAAAGTCAGCTAGGTCTAGGAGGAGCGCGCACAGCATTGCGATCGTGGTAGGGCTTCCCTACCTGTTGCATACTGAGTCCTTTGAACTTTCAACGCTATGGATCGTGGTGGGACCACCCTAACTGTTGCATATTGGGCCCTTTAAACTTTCAACATTATGAATCGTGGTAGGAACACTCTACCTGTTGCATACTGGGTCCTTTAAACTTTCAACGGTATGGATCGTTGTGGGACTACCCTACCTGTTGCATATTGGGTCCTTTAAACTTTGAACGTTATGAATCGGGGTGGAACCACCCTGCCTGTTGCATATTGAGCCCCTTAGACTGTCAACGTTATGGTTCGGGTATTAAACTACTTGGGGGGGGGGACACTCAGGATTCAGTTGGAGGATGAATGATTCCGCTTTCAGGAGTCGAAGTATTTCCATGGAGTCTCCACGAAAACAATGACTGATAACGCTATCAGGCACATAATATCAGCCCAAATTTTTCTTTTCATCAATAAACCATTTCATTTTCTCGAGTGCCCCCCACCCAAAACAAAAGTTTCAAGCCATGGATCGTGGTGGGACCACCCTACCAGCTGCATATTGAGTCCTTTCAACTTTCACCGTTATGGATCGCAATGGGACCACCCTACCTGTTTCATATTGGATCCTTTGAACTTTGATTGTGTTGGAGCGTGTTGGGACCACCATACCTGTGGCATATTAGGTCCTTTGAGCTTTCATTGTTCTGGATCGTGTCGGGACCACCCTCCCTGTGACATATTAGGTATTTTGAGCTTTCATTGTTATTGATCGTGGTGGGACCATCATAGCTGTTGCAAATTGCGTGCTCTAAAATTCGTCCGTTACCAATCGTGGTGGGACCACCCTAGCCTTCGCTTATTTAGCCGTTCTCCGCCTATCGTTCGGCGGAGCCAAACGAATGCTACACATTTTTGATGTAGGTAGGCCGCGAGAAGCCAGTATATCGTGTGGCGAAGCTAAGCGAGTGCTATACATAGTGGAAGGAGGGAGGCCGAGGAAGCCGGCCCATAATTCGGCTAAGCCAAACGAATGCAACACATAGCTAATGGAAAGAGGCCGGAGAAGCCAGCCTAACACTTAGCGAAGCCAAACAAGTGCTGCACATAGTTTATGGAGGGAGGCCGAGGGAAGGCGGACTATCGTTTGCGAAGCGAAATGTATGCTACACATGGCTCATGAAGGGAGGCCAGGGGTACCCAGTCCATCGTTTGGCATATCTAAAGGAATTCTACACATAGTTGGTGGAGGGAGGCCGAGGGAAGGCGGTCCACCATTTGGCTAGGCCAAACAAATGCTACACATGGCTTATGGAGCGAGGCCGGGGAAGCCAGCCTAACTGTTGGCAAAGCCAAACGAGTGCTACACATAGTTGATAAAGAAAGGCCGGTAAAGCCGGCCCATCGTTCGGCGGAGCCAAACGAGTGGTACACATTTTTAACGGAGGGAGGAGGGGAGAAGCCAGTATATTGTTTGGCGAATCCTAGCGAGTGCTACATATAGTTGATGGAGGGAGGTCGAGGGAAGGCTGTCCGCCATTTGGCTAGGCCAAACGAATGCTACACATGGCCCATGGAAAGAGGCCGGAGAAGCCAGCCTTACTGTTGGCAAAGCCAAACGAGTGCTACACATAGTTGATAAAGAAAGGCCGGTAAAGCCGGCCCATCGTTCGGCGGAGCCAAACGAGTGGTACACATTTTTGACGGAGGGAGGAGGGGAGAAGCCAGTACATTGCTTGGCGAATCCTAGCGAGTGCTACACATAGTTGATGGAGGGAGGTCGAGGGAAGGCGGTCCACCATTTGGCTGGGCCAAATAAATGCTACACATGACTTTTGGAAGGAGGTGGGGGGACCAGCCTAACTGTTGGCAAAGCCAAACGAGTGCTACACATAGTTGATAAAGAAAGGCCGGTAAAGCCGGCCCATCGTTCGGCGGAGCCAAACGAGTGGTACACATTTTTAACGGAGGGAGGAGGGGAGAAGCCAGTATATTGTTTGGCGAATCCTAGCGAGTGCTACACATAGTTGATGGAGGGAGGTCGAGGGAAGGCTGTCCGCCATTTGGCTAGGCCAAACGAATGCTACACATGGCCTATGGAAAGAGGCCGGAGAAGCCAGCCTTACTTTTGGCAGAGCCGAAAAAACGCTACAGAAGGTCAATGGAGGTATCTTTTGGCAAAGCCAAACGACAAGCGGCGGAGCTCGGTGGAGTTAAAAAGCCTTTTTTGAAGCAGAAATGTTTTGAATAAAATCATTCTTATCATAGTGTTCACTAGTAACATCATTCTCCATTAACAGATTCTTTGAGCTTTTTGTTAGATCTGAACGTGCTATCTGGAATTCGAACCGGCGAAGCCGGTTTGCCAGCGGCGCTGGGCGGCGGTAGCCGCCTGGCGCAGCTGGTCATATATAATGCGTGTTGAAGTCATGAAGGTGAACTCAGATGGATGCTATGACGTTGTGCGTAACCTTGAGTTGATGTCGTGAAGGTGAACCCAGCTGTATGCTATGACGCTTACTCATCCGGGTTTGGGTGTTTGAATGAGAGTTGTTGTCTTGCTGTTGTTCTCGAAGACCTTCTGAAATAATTCTTTTTCGTTGTATTTTATCAGGATTCTTGAAATATTGGAACAGTTCCAGTTCCTACAAGTCAGTCGACAATGCATGTAATTAATGAACAAATATTAATGTTCAATTATATATAACTGTGAGTTTTGCGTCTGAATCAAACTGTAATCATCTATTTTCAATGGTGCCTATTCATTTTGTTTTAGTTTAACTCCGTCAAATTAGGCTAGTTCGTGGACAAAACATTAGGTTAGAGATTTAAAATGCAAGGATTGCATAAGTAGATATCATAGAAGAGCTAATAGTATTCATTTTAGCAGCTAGAAGCCTCAGGTTTTGGTCGCACCTGGTGGTCGCAAGCAGTTGGGGCAGCAAAGCGCAAGTTAGAGCTCAGCTGCTGTAGCGGGAATACTCACAAGGTATACTACACCTACTCTACCAATGCGTAGCTAGATGCCTCCGAGGGCGCGGCCTGAAACGCCGCCCCCCTCCATGTAGCGAGATTTAAGCGGTTTTAGCTACGATAGCTAAAACCCGCATATTCTTGTGTCGTTCGAACCATTGTTCTCTCTGACGCTAAACCCGTATATTCTCGCTATAATTTTGTAGCGAGAATCTACGGATTTAGAGGCAGGCTGTGTTGAAATGCAATCCTAACCCGCGTTGGCTACGCGGAACGCAGGGATGCCGTTCGATAAGTCCTGGCCCAGTCAACCCACGAATAACTCGGCACTCTGGGGGGTGGTCGTGGAGTGGTGACCCGGTGTCGCTCTCTGGGAGACCTTGCTAGAGACAGTTTGGCCGCTAGAATGCTGCAGGCCGTGGGGAAGAAACGGCGATGCGCTCGATCGCAGCAGGGATCGTCTTTCTAGTACAGATCAAGACTGGGTGGGTCGATCGACCATGTGCTGCAACGAGAATTTGCGTAGAATAGGCGGATGATGTAGCGAGAATTTACGTAGAATATGCGGGCGCTGTAGCTAAAATTTCACCAACTGAGGCTAAACTTTCCGTAATTTACGTAAATTCTCGTGTCAAAATTAGACTAGATGCCTCCGAAACCCTGGGCATCTCTGGTTTCCGTGTGAGGCATTTAGCTACGCGTTGGCGGAGTATTCACAATTGGTGCCTCTCCAACTGCTTTATTGATGATTGTAGGGGGAGACAAAAAGCAACAATTTCAGGTGCCTAATTTTCACTCAATGTTTTTGTGTAAATCAAAACCGGCGAAAAAGTCATTTTTTTTAACTACAGAAGATGAAGCGTTCTAACCTAAAGCTTGTACAGAGATTTTTTGAGGTGCTGATCTCGAACAAAATGAGGTCCATATTTGGTTTTCGAATGGACTAAGATGGATTACTGTAGATAATTGACGTTTAACCTATCGTAACCAATCTCAGTCTTTTTAAAAACCAAATATGGACCTCATGTTCGAGTTCAGCACCTCAAAAAACCCTTGCACAAGCTTTGGGCTAGAATGCTTCATCTTCTGAAATTCAAAAAAGTGACTTTTTCGCCGGTTTTGATCTGCACAAGAGCATTAAGTGAAATTTTTAAACCTGAAATTGTTGCTTTTTGTCTCCCCTACAACCCTCAATAACACATTTTTAGAAGCAACATTCTGAAATCAGGGTGGTCCCCAGTTAGTATCGATGATTAGATACCTTATTGAGCAACGGCTTTGAAGAATAGGTAACCAGTAACCATATACCCACGACTGATGTACCCTAGTTATGTTCACCTGAGGAGCCAGTAAGGTTCGAATACTGGTGACCCTACAAAGACAGTACATTGACCCTATTTCGCACTACAAAGACCCTACGTAGGACCTTTGCCGCGCCAAATTTACGATTGGATAGGATCAATGTCGCCCGACAAAGACCCTATCTCGCACTACAAAGACCCTACGTAGTGTGTTTGGCGCGCCGAAATTACACTTCAAGTACACGTGTACGTGCGCGACACGCGTCTTTGTGCAAGGCGAGACGCGAACGAATGTCTGAGTATTTGTAGTGTAATTTCGGCGCGCCAAACACACTATGTAGGGTCTTTGTCGGGCGACATTGATCCCACTTCACTCGTAAATTTGGCGCGACAAAGACGTCTTTGTAGTGCGAAATAGGGTCAATGTAGTGACCACACGACGCCGACGCTGTAGTTTCCTACGGAGTCACACGTTTTGAGACCCCGCGGGTCGCCAGCAGCTTTAAATCCTTTGAAGCTAGAATCGCAATTTCTTATTACACGACCAACCTGCGTGAAGAGACATCGTAAATGATAAATTCCATCCGAAAATTTTCGGATTAAATTGAAATAGCAATTGTTACTCACTTACTTGGCTGATTTTAGGCCTTTAATTAACAACTAACGAGGACATTTTCTAATGCCTCAGAATAAAAACATCAGCAGATCTTGCGTCACAAATTTAACCGAACCTTTGTCTGTGAGTAATTTGGAATTACAGCGCAAATTTAAATTTCGGACCGAACAATCGGATAAACTGAAATCGCCGAGCACTGAACAGTATTTTGGCAGCAAAATTGGTATCCTACGTATTGTACAATGATTCTTGATTGGAACAAGTTTTTTTCTTGGTATATGAAGCTGAATTTGAAGAGAGGGAGCGTTTTTGTTGTTATCCGAAAATTATCGGACGGAATGTATAGTAACACATCAAAAAACCCTAGCGCTATCGCAGCGAGGGGAGGGGGCTTGGTCATCGCACCTGGTCACGTCCATTTCTCTGCGCCGCTGCGCTATTTAAACATTAACCCGAGATTTTTCTTCCATTCTGAAATAATGGGAGACGTTGCGGCGCAGTAAAATGGGCGTAGCCAAGTACGATGCCCAAGCGCCCCTCCCGCCCCCTGCTGCGATAGCACCGAAACTCGTGAAAAAAAAACAAATGAACAACAATGAACAACTGACAAAATGAAAAATTGTGTGAATGACAGGACGCCGATCCATGGAAAATCGATTCGGCCTTGTGAACCTGTGAGTGCGATGTAGGGCGTCTAACGCGCCGAGGCTCATCTCGTACGCCACAAATACGCGTCAAAGACACTATAGTCGCTCTACATGTCCGTCCAGCCGCGCTCGGCGCATTTGTGGGATCAATGTCGCGCCGACGGAAAAGTGACCAAGATAGGCCACGCCCCCTAAGGCGAGACGCGCTTGAATGTCTGAGATGTTGTAGTTTTACTATTAACCACTGGAATCAGGAATCAGTGGTGAGTCATCGGGTTCCAAATGGTACGAACCCCCTTTAGCCTACTGTACCCCTACAGTCTGTTCCAGATTTTCGAAAGATTTTCGGGCGTTTCGGAAGGTGCAATGAGTTCGGAAATCAAGGGAAAAACGACTATAACTTTTTTCAGTGAGTATAGGCAGCTGCGAAGAGCATTTTCGGACCCTACTTTCAAAATTGGTTCTAGAAAATACATCTCGTTTGGAGTGGTTTGCCCATATTTGTGATTGAAAGATTAATATGATATGTGACTAAAATGAAAAAGTGATTCAAGATGTAAACGAGCAGTAAAGTGGGCAGTAATTATATTCGTACCAATGTAACTAAACGAATCCACCAACACGGTTCAGGAAAAAAAGGGTCAGTCCACTGCCGCAGAAGTGTACAGAGAGAGTGCAGTAAAGGCGGAGAAGCGAGGTTCGTGTGGCGTTTTGTTTCGCAATGCTCTTGGTGTCTGCCAGGGATGAGCGGAGTTCCGCGTTTCGCGTTCCGAAACCCGCAGTTTCGCGCATTTTTGGCATTCCGCGTTCCGCATTCCGAAAACCGCAAAAAACGCCGCGGAATGCGAAAATATCGGGTCATCTGGGAGGAAGGAAATATCGGACAATTTCTGAATTTTTCCGCGTTTCGCTTTCCGAAACCCGCATTTCCGCGCATTTTCAGGCGTTTCGCGCCCGATTTCCGAAACCCGATATAAAAAATTTTTAGTTCCGAAAACCGATTTCCGAGTTTTCATATTTTTGTTCCGCTCATCCCTGGTGTCTGCCCAGCTGTGTTCTCACTAATTTTCAGATTCCCCTTTTGATTTTGTTACCGTTTCTAGCTTGAATGAGTTGTTTTCCATCGATACGATAGTGGGCTTTGTTTACTTTTGTTGTGTTTGCCTAATTCTGTTATTTTTGCTTTTGTACTGCGTTTTTCTTCTCTCCTAATCTATTCCTTTTTTATTTTTTCTGTTTTGTTGGTATATTGCCCTCTATTCCTTTTCTACTGTTTTCTTTTTGTTCCGTTGCGTACTTCCTGTTTTGCTTCCCGGGTTGTTCTCCTCTGTTTTTTTTTGAGAAGTTGCAGTGTTCTGGGCTGAAATTTTTTTACAGCGAATTTTTCTCTGAAAAACGATTTTCTCCTAGCTCAGTTTTTTAGAATTACCGCTGACAGAACAAGGTTTTTTTAATAACTGAGTTCAATGAACATTTGTAGACATTTCAGCGAATTACTGTTTTCGCACTGTTGATTAAAAAATGTTGCAGAATTATTTCATGGGAATTTTTTCACAGCTTTTTTTTTTGAAAAAAAGCAGGGTTTTCAGAAAAAAAATATTCGGTCACGTAGGATTGAAGAATTGGAAGGTTTTCCGACAAAAAACGTTTACATAGCGGATTTGAAAAAAAGTTTCTGTATGCAAAATTTATAACAAGTTCTGTTCTCCGCGTTTTTCTGAGAATTCGAGTTTTCATAGAATTCGGATATGAGTGGTTCGTTAACGAGTTTGAATAATTAATCTGAATATATAGTAAATTAAGAAAATTCAATTATTCGATTGTCCGAACAGAAGAAGTATCAGATTTCTTGATTATTTCGTATTTGAAAAAAAAAACTAGTTTGATAATTTCACACGGTCCATTTTCTTAATTTTGAAACGTCTCAAACTTACGAGAATTCTGTAGATTTTTCGCCTGTTCCCAGCTCGCTGAGCACCAAATAAAATCGGAGGGTTTTTGTTAAAGAAAGAAATTTCTTGAACCACTTTTTTTTGCAAAAAAAATCGCTGATGGGGTAAAGGTCTTCTACCAAAAGAAAAAAATTTGCAGGTTCCATAAAAAATTAAATGCTCGCAGCTGATTTTTTTTTTCAAAAACAAAATTTGAAGGACTCTAAGGGTATACTTGTACAATTTCGAGAAAAATGTCGAACCAAAGAATTTTTAAGATTTTCGTTCGAAACATCTCGTACAAACGGAATTCGAAAGAAATTGGTCCGAAAAATTTTGAAGGAACGAAAAAAAGAAAAAGAAATCGTTTGGAAAATATTCGAACGAACGAAAATCGTGAGTGGGGACAGTTTTGTAATAATGATATGATTTTTCTCATCAATTCTTTGAGGATTTTGAATATTACTTCTGAAAAAGTAAATTGCACAGCAAGCTGCACCTGAGAATAGTTGGATGTCCAAGTAGTCTATTCCAGTAGTGTATAGTTAGGTGCATGGATGAGTTTTTATTGGGTTTTCCTAGTCGGTTTGAGATTTAGGTACAATTGAAACAACTTGGTTGCTTTTTGAATGATTGAAAAAATTGTTGAAAACAACCAATCTGCGATCCGAAAAAAGGATGTCAACTGACGTCGGGTTTTGAGGGTGCAGCAGATTTTATTGCAAATATTTTATTAAGGGAAAAAGGCCAAAACTCCTACCGGACGTGGGAAGGCGGGTCACATTTCCGATTGATCTGAAGGGATGATGGCTTATCGTCCTCTTGTGTGGGCGTTGAGAGCCTTCAGGGAAATGGGCTGATATTTCCTGGCGAGAAAGGAGTCTATTTCTTATTTTCAGCAAGAAGCGTTGACGAGTCGGCAAAATATTGACCTATTTTGGAAAACTCACTTGGCTTGACTAGATTTTTTTTTCTGAAACAAAGCCATAATGTTCTCGATTCAGCAGCCGTCCACGAAAAATTGGAAAACGCCGTGAGGTCGATGATGTCTCTATGGAGGACAGGAAAAGACTGAAAATTCAGAGACTTCGAAACGAAGAAGAAAATTGCGATGAGTATGCCCTGGTCGAGTCTATTTTTTCTGGTTTTTGCAACTTCTTTTTTAGTGTTCCTACAATTGAGGCTACTTCGACGCCTTCGAAGGGTTCGAATCTTCATATTCCTCCGCTTCCTGAAGAACTGTCTGCTGTAGACCATCCGCAGGATGAGCCCGCCCTTTATCAAGCGGGTGCTCGAGAGTATGCCATGTTTGACGGCTGGTTCTATCCTGCCTGCTGTTGTTGTCAAGTAAGTTTTTGACCATTCAAGATGTGTAAACAATGCCGGCTTGCAATGTATCCTTTTTTATCGATTCTTTTGAATTAAGTGTTTTTGGTCAATCGATTTATTGTGTTGCTTGTTTTGTCTTAATGTTTGTTGTTCGTGTCAGTTTCCGATTCATCTCAATTTATTGGGTGTATTAGCTCCTTTGCAGCGACGTCGAGGGTTCTGTTATAGGTTTAGGAACTGGGCGACCAGCAATGGTTTCGTCCTTAGGTCCATTGTGGTCAGCGTGGTTGGTCTCTTTGGGCAATTAAACAAATGTGCCGTATCATGGCCGTGGCATCCACAGTCCGGGCAAACGTCCGATTTACTGCTGTCCATCTTGTTAACTTAGGCCATAGGCATAGTAGAGTGACCACAACGCAGCGATGCCAGGGTGCATCTGGCCCTCCTTCCGAGTTGAGACTCGGAATTGCAGACCCGGGGCGGCACCACTCCCAGGATGGGATTTACCGCAGCCTTTTCCAGATGACACCGTACCAACTGTGTGTGCTCCTCGCGCAACAGGCGGAGTCGTTCTTGCTGTGAATCGTGCAATCTTTTCAGATTTACTTTGCTTGGAGCATTAGCGAATGGCTTTCTGATGTCTCTCTCCCTGGCGGGGTTCAGCATTCTCCATGAGGGGTGGTTGGGTTGCTTTATGATATTGAAGAAAAATTGTTAGGCCTGGAGCTGGCAGCGCTCCTTTACTGGTAATAATCGTGTCTCCGCATGCAGGTGCTCGACTGGGGAACTTCTTGCACATCCGGTAGCCATACGAAGTGCGGCATTCTGTACACGCTGCATCTTGGTTTAGGAGGTTCTTGATACCAAGTGCTGCCATACCGGTGCAGCGTACTCAGACTGTGTTGGTGGCTTTCATGTAGCACCTTGGGGGGGGCATGCATCGGTTACCCTAGATGTCGCGACGCGGCGGAAATCCGCCGCGCGATGAGCTCTGCGGCGAAAGACATATGTGGGCCCAATTAAGTATTTCTGCTTAATTCGCTGCCGTATTCCTTCGCCAAAAATTTGTATTACAGATTTCTATCACTTTGTTGCCCGTGGAAATGCTTTTTTAATTAGATAAATTCTCGTTTTGGACATGGTGGCTCCGCCGCGCGCGACCTGCGGCGACCACGACCCTACCGCTCGCGGGTTACCGATGCTATGGAGCCCTTTGTGGGTATTCCGGAGGGAGCTCAACAGAAAACGCCTGGAAAGGACGAGGCTGACGGTGCTGCGAGAGCTTTCTGCAGAACGCGACGTGTGGAGGAAGCATCTATTTGAAGCTCTTCGAAGAGCGCTGTAAGTTCACTCATCTGGTCGTATTACTGTTCGCCTCATCTCTACACACCACCGCACCAAAACAATTACTGGCAAGATGTCCGCGGATATGACTACGATGATGTCTCCACCAAATGGATCACAGACAGAGTAGGTTTTCGTCGCGGCAAGCGAGGGACTTCAAAGTAAAACTTTCGAATAGAAATCAGCAACTTCGAGAATCTGTAGTTCTCTAAGTCGTAGATCGTGTGAGAGGCGTTTGTTACATTGGTTAGGTTGAAAATCTATTCTTGTTAAGAAATTTCGCTTCTTGGAAGCGTGTGTAAGCCATTTCTCATATCTGCCTTAGGAGTGTTGGAAAAAATCGTGTTTCTCATCTTCTGGATCATGCCATAGTTGTTTTTTTTATATCGTCGTGCTTCATTATTAAATGTCATGCACTGGAAGTTTTTTTGTGAGCAAAATAAATCTGCTGTCCTTTTTTCGATTGTGGAAAAATAGTTTAATCGGCTCAGAATTGTGGCGATATTAGGTTATTTGGTATGAGAGCACCCTCATAAGGTGCAGATCGCTTCTTATTGGGGTGCTTCTTAGTCCTTCTCTAATTGTTACCCACAATGCTAGACTGTTTACACTACACAGCAGCGGAAAGGCGGTGGTGCGCTTGTATCCTTTCACCAAGCAAATTTTAGCCATGGCTTTAACTTGGATTTGAGAACCGACCAGGTACTGCAGATAATTTTTTCCTTTTTATGGTTTTTCTGTGCTTCGCTCATTTTTCTTTAGTTGATCCTGCGTATATCTATAACAAATGATTTAGTTGTGCCTGTATTGTCTATTTGGAGGGAAACCCATATGGACAATGTGAACATAATTAAATCATGCACTGTAGATAAATGCGGGAAAACACAAAAAAAAGAGAAACAAGAAACCATAGACAAGGTAAGAGTTATCAGCAGCCCCCGATCGATTCTTAAAACCAAGTCTAAGCCATGGCTACATGTTGCTTGGTGAAAGAATGCAAGCGCTCCACCGCCTTTTTCCGTTGCAGTGAAGTACATAGATTCGGTTGTACTGCAGAGTGAAATCGGTTGAACGGCGGTGGAAGATCGGTTGAACGCTGGATAACCTTGGAGGGGCAACCGACGTTCCCCCGCTGAATAACCGCCTGCGGTTGTACGGCGGAATAGTATCGGTTGCACTCTAAGTTCATGGTGAAGGTAAAAATTAGCCATAAATTGCATTTCAAAGAGCTGGACATAGTGCCTAAAAATGGTTCACAATGGTTTCCTAGGATATTGCAAGTGACTTCTATGCCATACAAGGTTTTCGGTGGATCTTTATTTGGCCTGAAGTTTCGACCCAATCGTCTTCTTCAGAGGCCTAAACGTGGTGCAAGGTTACGAAAATGTACTCGGTCAAACGCGAAAATCTCCCCTCGGCATTTCAGACCCCCTCTGAGAACACCAGGAAAATCCCGCAAGAGGATCAGGTAAACTCACGCTTCGATTCATTGGTTGAGCAGAGCGAAATCGCTACCACCCTGTATTGATGACCAGCAGGGCGAGTGAACCCACGTCCCCCAATGTTTGGTCTATAGCTCGCATTGCGATACAAAGGGCAGAAAATCATTTGTAATAGATAAACACTCATTCCTGTTATTCATTCCAGGATTTCTGGAGAATATCCAAAACGACTCGAGCATTTTCCTGGATGAAATGTCCGTTTCTTGAGCCAGAATACAACACTTGACATCAAAATCGTTGTCATCATGCAGTTCTCTCCGATGTTTTCCAATTGGAGTGTTTTGGTCCGAACGCCTTTTTCCAGCCAGATGGTCTTTTATCCGCACGCTCAACATCCTGCCAGTCTCTCCGATATAAAAGCTGTTACATGACAAACAGTCCATCTGGTAAATTACTCCTATTTTAGAGCAATCTCCAGTTCTTCCAAACGGGCAAATACAATTTTCTGTTAGGCACTCCCTATCATACAGTCTGTTTCGCACCAGCTGATGTCTTAGATTGTCGTTAGGAATGTTCACGAGTACGACATCATTGTGCAGCTGTGCTCTAACGATGCACCGCTGTGTAGCGGCGCTGACTTCATCAGAAATAAACGGGAGACAGAGTGGTAGTTTGTTTT
Source organism: Aplectana chamaeleonis (assembly GCA_029168955.1). Taxonomy (NCBI): domain Eukaryota; kingdom Metazoa; phylum Nematoda; class Chromadorea; order Rhabditida; family Cosmocercidae; genus Aplectana; species Aplectana chamaeleonis. The sequence goes on along the minus strand of JAPDOI010000219.1, from coordinate 734,187 downwards.
CACGAGGCGTATTACTTCGGTGAGCTGGAGCTGTTCTGCGACGAAATGGAAGTGCGTAGCCATTTTGTCTGGCGATATCCGGCGCTAACTGGGCAGTTTCTCGCTGCTGATCTTCTCCCGTGCACACTCCTCTTGCCGTCCGAAACATATTTCGTACGACTGCTCGCTTCATACTGCTGGGATGCGCAGACTTCGCGTGGATCAAAATATTCTTCGCACTTGGCTTCCGATACCATTTCACGCTCACAAGACCACTGGACAACTTCACCTGCGTGTTGAGATATGGCAGCCACCCATTTCGAGGGGTTTCACGTGTGAGCTTGATGTACTGCGACTGCTGGTTGAGAATCCGGTAACACTCGTCCATTTCCAATTGAGTTCTTGTAACAATACAGCAGTCGTCAATATAACGGCAGTACATCAGCGGAAGCCGTTCCAATACTGGCTCTTCAATTTTGCTCATAAAGCATACGGCAAGCACTGGTGCCAGTCTCTGGCCCATGGCGAGGCCTCTGACCTGTGAGAAGTACCGACCCGACCATTTGAACACGTTACAGCTAAGACATTCCTTAATTAGGGTAATGGTGCTATCTTTGCCAAGTTCAAAGGTTTTGATGTCTCTGATATATCTGTCCAACATTCCCGATAGAGCCTGCAAAGCTTGGTCGTTCTGCACGTTGGTGTAGAGAGATGAAACGTCGAACGATTCCATTACGCAGCTCGCTTCAAAGTGGAATTTCGCAAACAATCGAGGAAATTATTGGTGTTTGTCAAGTGGGAGGGTACCTCGACCAGGAGCTGACTAACGATGTTATTAAGAAACCACGATATCCTATCGGTTGGGCCGCCGACACAGCTGATGATTGGTCTTATTTTGTATGTCCCGGCTGATAGAGAGGACATATCGTCACGGCTGAGTTTGTGAGTTTTGATCAGGCTATAAAACACAGGACAACTCGGATTTTCAAGCTTCAATCTAGTGAGAATTTTGTGGTCAATCCCTGCGGATTTCCCTACCGTCCTCCAAATGTGGTTGAGGCGCCTGTTCTGTGACGTGAAGTTGCGCATCGTGGCAGGTTGATAGATTGAAGAATCTCGTAGGTGAAGCTCCGTTATCTCACGATCTAGTTACAAATGATTTTCTGCCCTTTTTATCGCAACGCGAGCTATAGACCAAACATTGGGGGATGTGGGTTCACTCGCCCTGCGGGTCATCAATACAGAGTGGTAGCGATTTCGCTCTGCTCAACCGGTGGATCTTAGCGTGAGTTTACCTGATCCTCTTGCGAGTTTTTCCTGGTGCTCTCAGAGGGGGTCTGAAATGCCGATTGGAGATTTTCGCATTTGACCGAGTAAAGTAAATTTTCGTAACCTTGCACCACGTTTAGGCCTCTGAAGACGGCGACTGGGTCGAAATGTCAGGCCAAATAAAGATCCACCGAAAGCCTTGTATGGCATAGAAGTCACTGGCGATATACTAGTTAACGATGCCGAGGTTTCAGGAAGAGGGGAGTTGGAATTTACTCCAAGATGTGCAGCCACAATACTTCTCTCTCGTACGCGGAGCGTTCTCGCTTCGTCAGAAAGTGGTTTCTACCCGCCAATCGATCAAGTTCCTTCAGCGCTGCAAGTCGACTGGAATACTGCCATCGTTCATTCGAAATAAGAAGATAGGAAAGATTAGTTATCTGCCGGATAACCATCCTTCTGTCATGAGTGTTTACTGTTCTATCCTTAACGTTGTGATTAGAAAACGACGGCATGATTTGTACTCTTCTTTAGTGAAATGTGTGTCGAAGGAGCAGGCCTGTCGGCGTCTTCTACCGGAGAAGACTTGGAGGAGGATTGAGGATGGGTCAAGGACAATTTGTGCTTCTATTCGGTCTAGGGTGAAATCTAACCTCTGTGCAAAATACGATCAACTTTTGAGCGCGTTACGTGAGAATTCCGTCGAGGATGGGGGCGACTTATCTACTATCCGCCGTAATTTTTATACATATGGTGCGCAGAGCGGGGAAACGGAAAAAGTCACTGTTCTTGGCAACACTCAGATTTCCGATAACGCTGCAGGATTTCTCAACCTGGGACCGTCCTTTGCGCCTACACGAACCGTCAATGCTGCTGTTTTTCGAAGGGCTGATGGAGGGCTGCATAGGCTATAAGACTTACTGCACTCTGCTTCCAGACGCGTGAACAACCCAAGCAGTGCCGTTTATCCGGCTAGAACCCAGCTATCACGTATACCGTTCCCTCAGAGTTTTTATAAAGAGCCTGATCCCTCACCTGAAGCTGACGCCAAGTTTAGAATTTTATCTACAGGTGTACTGGCCGTTTTAAATCAACACAGACGGGATCGCAGATCAAACTTGACTCCTGAACAATGGAGAGTATTCCGGGAACTGCGTGAACTCTCAACCAATGGCTCTATACGCATCACCGTGAGCGATAAAGGCGGGGAATTTGTGGTAATGTCGCAAGACTTGGATCGTGAGATAACGGAGCTTCATCTACGAGATTCCTCAATTTATCAACCTGCCACGATGCGAAACTTCACGTCACAGAACAGGCGCCTCAACCACATTTGGATGACGGTAGGGAAACCCGCAGGGATTGACCACAAAATTCCCACTAGACTGAAGCTCGAAAATCCGAGTTGCCCTGTGTTTTCTAGCCTGATAAAGGCTCACAAACTCAGCCGTGACGATATGTCCTCTCTATCAGCCGGCACATACAAAATAAGACCAATCATCAGCTGTGTCGGCGGCCCAACCGATAGGATATCGTGGTTTCTTAATAACATCGTTAGCCAGCTCCTGGTCAAAGTACCCTCCCACTTGACAAGCACCAATAAATTCCTCGATTGTTTGCGAAAATCCAACTTTGAAGCGAGCTGCGTAATGGAATCGTTCGACGTTTCATCTCTCTACACCAACGTACAGAACGACCAAGCTTTGCAGGCTCTATCGGAAATGTTGGACAGATACATCAGAGACATCGAAACCTTTGGACTCGGCAAAGCAAGCATCATTACCCTAATTAAGGAATGTCTCAGCTGTAACGTGTTCAAATGGTTGGGTCGGTACTTCTCACAGGTCAGAGGCCTCGCCATGGGCCAGAGACTGGCACCAGTGCTTGCCGTATGCTTTATGAGCAAAATTGAAGAGCCAGTACTGGAACGGCTTCCGCTGATGTACTGCCGTTATATTGACGACTGCTGTATTGTTACAAGAACTCAATTGGAAATGGACGAGTGTTACCGGATCCTCAACCAGCAGTCGCAGTACATCAAGCTCACACGTGAAACCCCTCGAAATGGCTGGCTACCATATCTCAACACGCAGGTGAAGTTGTCCAGTAGTCTTGTGAGCGTGAAATGGTATCGGAAGCCAAGTGCGAAGAATATTTTGATCCACGCGAAGTCTGCGCATCCCAGCAGTATGAAGCGAGCAGTCGCACGAAATATGTTTCGGACGGCAAGAGGAGTGTGCACGGGAGAAGATCAGCAGCGAGAATCTGTCCGGTTAGCGTCGGATATCGCCAGACAAAATGACTACGCACCTCCATTTCGTCGCAGAGCAGCCCCAGCTCACCGAAGTAGTACGCCTCGTGATAACAATTACCACTCTGTCTCCCGTTTATTTCTGATGAAGTCAGCGCCGCTATACAGCGGTGCATTGTTAGAGCACAGCTGCACAATGATGTCGTACTCGTGAACATTCCTAACGACAATCTAAGACATCAGCTGGTGCGAAACAGACTGTATGATAGGGAGTGCCTAACAGAAAATTGTGTTATTTGTCCGTTTGGAAGAACTGGAGATTGCTCTAAAATAGGAGTAATTTACCAGACGGACTGTTTGTCATGTAACAGCTTTTATATCGGAGAGACTGGCAGGATGTTGAGCGTGCGGATAAAACAACATCTGGCTGGAAAAAGGCGTTTGGACGAAAACACTCCACTTGGAAAACATCGGAGAGAACGGCATGGTGACAACGATTTTGATGTCAAGTGTTGTATTCTGGCTCCAGAAACGGACATTTCGTTCAGGAAAATGCTCGAGGCGTTTTGGATATTCTCCAGAAATCCTGGAATGAATAACAGGATTGAGTGTTTATCTATTACGAATGATTTTCTACCGTTTGTATCGCAATGCGAGCTATAGACCGAACATTGGGGGATGTGCGTTCACTCGCCCTGCTGGTCATTAATACAGGGTGATAGCGATTTCGCTCTGCTCAACCGGTGGATCTTAGCGTGAGTTTACCTGATCCTCTTGCGAGATTTTCCTGGTGTTCTCAGAGGGGGTCTGAAATGCCGAGGGGAGATTTTCGCGTTTGACCGAGTAAAGTACATTTTCGTAACCTTGCACCACGTTTAGGCCTCTGAAGACGACGATTGGGTCGAAACGTCAGGCCAAATAAAGATCCACCGAAATCCTTGTATGGCATAGAAGTCACTTGCAATATACTACTTAACGATGCCGAGGTTTCAAGAAGAGGGAAGTTGGAATTTACTCCAAGATGGTTTCCTAGGATTTGAGAAAAATTTTGAAAACCGCAAAAAAAAAGAAAAAAAAAGTTTTCTCTGTTAATCTCCTTTTTTTGAGACGGCGTTCAAGATTTTGTTAGTACACTTAAAACAGCTAGAAAGCTCATTTTCGGACAGGTGGCTGGCAATGGAACACAGGTCGTCGGAGGTAAGTACTGAACTTGTCAGAATCCTTACTCATGACACGTCATCGATCGATAATCAATATTATCGATTTTCGCGCTTTTTGCACAAATTGCGGCGAGAAGTGGTGACTGTTGATGGGATTGGTTTTCCTCTTTGAGAAATGTTGCTCATCAGTCATTATCGATGAATACCAATCAATAATATCGATTTTTTAGTCTATTGCGCAAAAGTACGCAATGATTTTTGATTGTTGATGACTCTAAGTTACTTGTTTGGGAAATCCTTCTCATCATGCAAGGTCGAATATTATGATCAATGAATATTATCGAGTTTTCACATTTTGCACAAAGTGCGGCAATGAGTGGTATTTTTATGGTCGTGGAAAACAAGTTTCAAAAATTGTACTCATACGTCAATATCGTCTGTTAGATGTTTCATAATTCCAAAATGGAAATCGTTGAGAAAAATATAAGTCAGAAAGGGAACCTGTTGGAAAAATATGTGAAATTTCTGAAAATTTAGCGTCCTGGCAAAAGTGACGATTTGGTAAAGTCAAAAAAAAATTCAAAAATGTCTCGAAATACCTTAAGAAATGATTTGGCGTAAAATAGCCTGGAGTAATTAAAAAGCTAGGAAATGAAGAGGAGTAACCAAAAATACGATTTGGTGGTCGATCATTTCACAAGCTTCTCCGTTAGTCTTATCAAAACGAAATCAAGCGCGCAACGGAAACTATAAGCCAATTTTGGAAGCTGTATTAAGGGAATCGCATAGGTCAAGCTAGGTGAACGCAACGCTCCATTCCATATCGTGCTTGAATTCGTTTTTGATAAGTTTAAGGGAGAAGCTTGTGAAATAATCGACCACCAAATCGTATTTTCGGTTATTTCACTTCATTTCTTAGCTCTCTAATTACTCCAGGCTATTTTACGTCGAATCATTTTTTAAGGTAATCCAAGACATTTCTGAAACTTTTTTGCTGACATTACCAAATTGTTACTTTGGCCAGGAAGCTAAATTTTCTGAAATCTACCAAGTCATAAGGGGTATGGTATACTTTTGCGACACACGGTCGCGTCGCTCTGCACAGCGACAGCGACCGCCTCCCGCCCTTTAAATCTGTCGCTGTCGCAGTGCATTGCACAGCGACAGCGACAGAGGTAGCGACAGGCTATGGTACATTTGCAGAATGTCAGCCCTCCGCGACACGTGGCTGCGACCCGCACGCGACATCTGTGCCTAAGACGATCGCTGCCGTTGCTCCGATGCGTGTCCCGCCGCGATTTGTGTTAGATTATATGCCTGTCGCTCGTTATCGCGACGAAGTATTCCATACCCTTAAGACGGGGGCACCCCGCCCCTCCCCCCACCCATCGAACCTCGACCCGTTGGCCATAAGCGAGTAACTGCGGTCGACCTGTTGTCAACTACCCAGTTCGTCAGAATATGGTTACAGCATGGGGCTCGAAGACAATCGTAAAGTGACAGAGATCAATCGTGTTGGAACCTTCCAGTCTATTGGGAGCGTTATCGGATAGAATCATTAGTAAGTTTCTGAAGGAAAGCATTTGGGTTGCTAGGAATGTCAGGATTAGAGGGTACACCTACAAAAATGCCTACAATGGGAGCTTTCACCTTTCACAAAGGGATGTTTAAGATTAAGAGTTAGAATGTAAATGACTGACAAAAATTCCTATGAATTACCTTTTTAAGATTTCGCAAACAGAGAACTCATAGCAAAACTCCAATTGATATTTTCGACTTGGCTATCGTGCTCTCAGAAGAAGCGTGTGTCGGAGCTTGGCCCATATGAATATGCCACCGAAACGATGAGAAAAAAGACAGAGCGGAAGAGGGGGAAATTTTAAGGTAGTGGGAAAGAAAAACAAAAGCGTCGGAACAGGATGTGAATCCAATTCAAAGCGCGGGAGCAGACCGGGTGGCAAACGTGACGCGCGCGGCGCAATACCGCTGCGTGAACGTCGTTATTGGAGCGTGTTAAGTTGGAGCGCCGAGCAACATTTTTTCAGAGGGCCCACGGTTAACGAACCCCTACGACGACGCGCGCGTCATGTGTGTCGGACTGCTCTCGCGGTGTGAATTCGATCAACATCCCCGCGGAAGCAGACAAGACGATACGGCTGGCGTTCTTCCTTGTCCGCCGTTACAGACAATAGCGGCAAGATCATCCGCTTGCAGCATGTCAAATGCGTAATCTGTAACAACCAACTGTGGGGTGATGCGGTAGGGTAGGAGAAGTGATTCCATACTATAGAAAAGCACCGTATTGCCTGATTTTGAACATTTCACTTGAACCCCCCCCCACTCTCCCTATAATTGAACTACCTTTCAGCAGAGGTTGAAAATAAAACACCCACATTTAATGGAACCCCGCTTAACCTTATGATTCTACGAGAGAAGATTTTCGAAAGAAGATTTATCTATTTTTCTCTTTCATTTGAGCGCATTAACACTGAACGGAAAATGTTCAAAAATTTTTGAAAGCCGATTCACCACTAAAAACAATTCAGAAGCCTTGAAAAGAAGTGGGGCTTCAACACTAGTACAGAGTGTTCGATTTGTCTTCCAAGCGTTCCCAGATGTTTCTAGATACTCTCAAGCTTCGCACAACTCAAGAAACGAAACAATTATAATAATGTTTTCTGTAGTGAATTTTCAACTTATCTGCAACAATAACAATGAAGAAGATCATTTCTCGCGAATTGGAGAGTGTTATCCAAAAATGTGCTCACGATGCAGAAAAAACTTTGCTTGGAAGGCTGAAGTTCTCCATCTAACCTTAGTCTGGAGTAGGATGACGTTGGGGGCCACCGCCGGGGAGATAGGGCCACTCCCGGGGTTTCCCGAAACATTGTGCGTCTCGGGAGCCCCGCCGGGTGCTCCACTCCTGTTGCTGGGGTTCCCCTTCCTCCGTCGGGGGCGATATGCTTACCGCCCCTAGTGGCAGATGCCCTCATTTTGAAAAAAAAGCATCTGAGCGTAGACCCCATTGACCATATGAATTCCAGTCTATTTATTAATTCATTTATTTATTTATTACACGTCGTTGATGACGCGCTCAACAACAACGAAAACAATGGATAGAAACTCGAGAAAAAACACAATTGCCATTAAAAACTCAGCGCAAAGATTCAAAAGCGGGTCCAAGGTCACTGCTTCATCAGCAAATTTTTGGAGGGCGACCCTAGTTAAAGTTTGGAGCCGGTAATGGTAGAGAGGAGGCAGTAAGAAAGGACTGATAGAGTGCCAGAAAACTGAAACCATCAGTTTCTCATGTTCCAGAAAAGGAATTCATTCTAATTCGTATCCTGTTGTAGAAGTTGTTGTAAAAGCGGCCCTACCCACGCGGCTTCCTAGAATGCATATAGGTCCTCCGACCACAGTTAGGTATCTGGGCGAGATGTCTTGATACGGTTCCAAGTGTCAATGGATGATGAGTGTAGATGAAGGCAAATACGTTCCTAGCTGCAGTCGTCTGGCACGAACCTTAGTTCAGTAAATTAGGAGGAACTCGTAAGGTGATGCAAAAAAAAGAGATGGAAAAACTGTATGCCTGCGAACTGTAGTAGGGAGTCCCCTAGGGACGATCTTATAAGATAACAACTACGAACTCAATAATTGATACAACTTTGCTATAAGCAGTAATAACCGGGAACCAAAACTGTCAAGTCAAACACGGCTCATCACTGCAGGAAAGAACAAGATTCGCCATATCCTAGCAATTGGCATGAGTCCATAAACTTGCGTTCCAGTTTTAGTCTTGCGTTCCTAGTACTACTACTGTGTATATCATGGAGTCTATCATGAGGAGATCAAACCTTTTTGCTCTACGCGCCATCGTCCCCAGATTTAGCCTTGCGTTCCTAGTGCTACTACAGTGTATATTTTCATAATTGAATCCCATGAATCTTATCATCACCTTGAGTGTGAAATTTTTCTGAACCTTTTTCCACGCTTTAATATTTGAGATTTATAAGGACTTGAGATCGCAGTTCCATACGTCAGAAGCGATGTGACATAAATTATAAAGGCACTCTGAAGCACTTTTTCCTAATTGGCACAGAATGCCCTGGGCAGGCAATGCATGACCTTGTTTGCTTTTGACACAGCTTTCGCATGGTGAGCGTTAAAAGTGAGATCCTTAAGTTAGCGTCCATACGTGGCGAGAGCGTGCGTTTCTGCTGTTGTGCGCCTCTCAACGCTTCTCAACGCTGGAGTAGCCCATGCCAGCAATTGAGCAATGGCAAACACCCCCACCTCGTTTAGATTCGATTGGCAATCTTTGAGCGGGTGATTAATCGCTCGGATCGCCGCAATGGCTGATCATTTCCTAAAGTTTGCGTATTATGTGTTGGGGTTATGGGGTAGAGGGGAATAGTTTTACAGTAGGTTCAATGTATCTATTGTGGCCGTCTGGTCACCGCGTTTGACCGTTGCAATTAGGGAATGCGTTATCGGCAGCCGGGTGTCCGTGACCGCTCACGTTGTGAGTTTCTCGTCTTTCTGTCTACCGATCTAGATCATCTAGGGGAAAAACAAGCTGTATAAAGGGCACTAGGTTAACACTAGGTGTGTTAGCTGTGCTCTGGCGTCCTGCTCTGATGTTCTTCATTTCTACTAATAAAAAGCTTTTGACAGAATTCCCATCACGAGGCTGATTGGTAAACTATAGGTATGCACCCTATGGTCATCAAGTGGTTGACCAACTTTCTTCACGATCGTACGTACCAAGTCAGGGTTGGTGAAGATTTTTCTGAGATATAGGCTCGTAGTAAAGCCGGCGAAATGTTCAGTTCAGCCTATCTGAATCCATGTTCTGAAAAGAATTCAGATGAGCCGCACACATTTCAGACGTACGTGTTGTAGGATAGCGACCTAGGCTAAACAGAGAAAGTCAGCAACAAACAAGTTAAGCTGAATCACTCAGTCAGATCTGACTGCATCGATTCAGTCAGATCTGACTGACTTCTTGGCTAGAGAAGAGAGAAACAGCGTGCCAGGTCAGTAGTGCGCTCGAGACTGTTTTAAGGAGCAAAGGAGTAACTTAAATAATTCAGCTGAGATTTCGGCTTATCATTGTATCATTATCAATATCAGCTTCCACGAAACAAGCAGCATTTCATTTATTGAGAAACGGAGCATGGAGTTGGTCGATCCGTGAACGACCACGTAGAGAATCATGGCCGGTTGTTCTTGTCATCACAGGTATCATCATGCCCCCATCATCATGGCTTTATAAGACCGACCGCTTGAATGCATTCTATCGCTTGATACGATTTCGGACTCGTCTGAGCCCTGTCTAAATCGTTTCGGGCTCGTCTTATCACCCATTCAGATGATCCTGACTGAGTGGTGGGTTTACTACGGGCCATACTCTGCCGCAAGTGGTGTTCCTCAAGGAGGAGAGTTGTCCCCAATTCTCTTTCTTATCTACACCTCGGGATTGCCTGATTACCTTGAAAACTTCGGAAATACTTGTGAAATGTATGCCGACGATATCAAAGTGTTCACTGTTGTCAAGAATTCGGAGGATGCCAAAACTCTTCAAACGGCGATCGATCATGTCAAAATATGGTCAGATCAATGGGGGCTGCCTCTCGCGGCGGACAAAACTAAGATTCTACGGATCGGAACTTGTAAGGTGAATGCTACATATAATATCGGTGGCGTGGAACTTGAGTTAGTAAAGGAAGTGAGAGATCTTGGGTACAGAATAAACGACAAACTGAGTTTTGACAGTCATTACAAAGCGCTCTTCTCCAGTGCAATTCATAGAACGTACAATCTCTTCAAGGCACTCAGGTCTAGGAATTCCAAAACTTTACTCAAAGCATACAAGACCTACGTAAGACCTATTCTAGAGTCTGGAACTACAGTTTTCTCTCCGTATAAAAAGAAGAATATAAATTATCTCGAGAGTGTGCAAAGCAACTTTACGCGAAAGCTTGCTATGCGTTGTTCTGGTCTCGGTTACGAGTTTATTCCTAATGCTGTGGCACGGCGCCAGCTTTAGGCTCTTCCTAGTCTAATCAGTCGGAGAAGGAAAAACGATCTTGTTATGGCTTTTAAAATTCTTACAGGTAGGGCAAGAGTCAACTCGTCTCAATTCTTTTCAACTGTCCATTCTAGAATGAGGGGTGGGAGCACAAAAATCAAGCTTCCGTTAACTAAATCTCAAATTAGGTCGCAGTTCTTTTCTGTTAGAGTAGTACCTTTGTTGAATAAGGTTTTTGATCAGGATATGATGCACTTGTCTCTGACTACGTTCAGACGTCTAGCTACCCATCTACTAAAATCGGAGGTTTTTAACGAAGTCGATTGATCTTTGATTACAGCTTTCTTTCTTTTTTTCACTGTTGGCTGTTCCAAATAATTGATTGGCTGCTTGGTTTTAATTATTAATGATTTGTGCTATTATTTCTATTTTTATCACGTGGGTGTTAACCTGCGTCAATAAAGAAGAAGAAAATCATTCCTAGTACTCGCCTTCCTTCAGCCGCAATGAAAGGGATTCTCTCTCTAGAAGAGAGAATAGAGAGTTCACAAGGAACTCTCAAGAAACTTGTATCCGCAGGGATACAACAGTGGCGACAGTGAAAACCACTTGTTGCTAAAGGAGCGACAGTGGCAAGAACTCGATGAAGGGAGTTCAAGAGCTCGACGTAGAGTTCTGGGAAGCTGCTGGAAAACTTCTAAAGGAGAAAAGAAAGTCCATTGGTGACTCCAGATAATAAGAAAAAGTTAGAAGATCTTTCGAAATCATGGATCCCCAGTCAGTTCTGAGCATGTTCAAAGAGCTGATGGAGGAACAGAAAAAAGTGCTGAGAAGCAGCAGAAGGACATGATGGAAAGGGTCCTCAGTCAGCTTGCTGTCACGTGTGGTACAAGTTCAGTGCCTGAAGTGAGCTCACTTCCAGACATGATGTCAGCCCTCAGCAATCGGATTGAAAAGTTTGATTTTGATCTAGAAATGGACCTGTGCTTTACCAGATGGTTTTCAAGGTTCAAGAAGGTATTTGCCGAAGACGCAAAGCACTTGGAAGTGCTAGAGTAAGGCGGCCTTGTGAGAAGATAGACCGGTGTACTCTTGAAAAGTACCAAAGGCATATACTTCCACTGGAGATCACAGATATTGGTTTCGATGTAACAATGCTTACCTCGAAGCAGCTGTTTGATCGCAAAGTCTCGGAGTTTACGACAAAGTGTCGGGGCTTGAAACTGGAAAAGAACGACTTCGAAGATTACCTCACGTATACTGGTAGAGTAAATGAGTTTTGCGAAAAGGCAAAAATGCATGAGCTTGATTCAGGTGGAATCAAGTGCTTGCTATGGATTTTCCGCCTAAAGTCAGCGAAAGAAGCTGGAATAAGGCAAAGACTCATTGCGGATCTGGACAGAGAATACAAGGCTAACAAGAAAGTTTTCCTTCAAGAGTTGCACATGGATTGTGGGAACTTTTTGAGTTTCAAAAGGGACAGTGAGACCATCACTGACAACGTGAAGTTTGTGAAAGAAACAAACAAAATGACAAAAAGAGCAATTCAGTTTTGGAATTGCGATGGTAACCATATGGCATGTTTGTGCAAGTCAAAGCCATGGTTTTGCAAGAAGTGGAAAAAACGGGCTAAAAGGGAACTTGCAGTGAAGTCGCAAATCAACGGAAGGTTGCAGAAAAGAATTCAAAACGGAGAAACCGTAAGAACAGTGATCGCAGTAAAAACGCTAGGAAAAGTTCGAAAAGCCACGTGCACGTGGTCAGGATATCTAATATCGGATATTCAAAAAATTACATAGAGGTAGATTCCACGAGAGTATACGTGGAAGCGTTAGTGTACAAATACCTGGTCGAGTTTCCACTGGATACTGGGTCCGATATTGCCTTGATCAGTGAGAGGATTTGGAGGGAAATGGGATCTCCAACTCTTCAAAGCACAAACCTTGTGGTCAAAAATGCCTGCGGAAGTCCAATGAAGATTCATGAAAAGCCGAGAAATCAGAAGAATACGCGTATGTAACGTCCTACAACTTGCTGATGGGTCTCGATTGGATCCAAAGCAACGAAGAAACGTCACATCACATGAAAGAACACGCCAAATACATATTTCTAGAAGAGTAGAACACCTCTCGAACTTTCGGCCGGTTTCACACAACCACCATCCGGGGCGGAATGCACGTACGCGGCGGATTAGGTTGGGGTTAGGCAGGGTTTGGAGCGTCGGCGCGTTTGATGATAGCAGCGCGAGGGCTAAAAGGGGGTTAGGCTAGCACTGAAAAATCATTCCCTCGCAAACCCTACCTAGGAGGGTGGGGCAGCCGAAACCCCGTTGAGACCCCAACTATTGATTATCTCCAGCACTCACACAGCAATGATCAAATGCGCCGACGCCCCAAACCCTGCCTAACCCCAACCTAACCCGCCGCGTACGTGCATGCCGCCCCCGATGAGAATGACGAATCATCCCATTTTCCAGATTATTTCATCTGTTTTTAGCCGAGCTGAACCGTTCAAATTACTCGCAATGAACTACTTTTCTCGAGGGTGCCATTTTAAATTGACATTTTCTCAGAGTGAAACTGCTTTTGATTTATAATCAGTAAAATACCATTGGTTTTTTTAAGACTCGATGCAACGAAAATGAGAATCTTGCATAAAAATAACACGTTTGAAGAGGTCGCGCGTTGATAAACGTGAGCTCTCCGCGCAATGGGTTGGCCCCCACCGCACGTTTAGCTAGTGATTGCGTCGTAGAAGTGCGACCAGTTGGAGATGAACTGCAGGTGTTGAAAAATTGCTTCGAGCAGTTGGTGGTTAGTAGCGTCAGGTCGCGGCGATTTGGCGATTGGATGGCAGCGTGCCTTGGTCGACGGCGAGCGAGCGGCGCCAGGTCTTTAACTCGAAGACAAACTGGCATTAAATTGACAAACTTTTGCTGTAGATTTACGAGCAGGAATCGTTTGACCTCAATTCCCTCTATTGTTTTTTTGCGAACAATAGATATTGGTACAGTCGACCTGATTACAGGACTGTCGAAAATTGTACAAGGGGGAAGGTGTGCAGAAACCATTCAGATGCACTCGCTGATCCGGAAACTTGAAAACACCAGCAATGTCGAAAAAAACGGCTACGAGCGAGCACAAAGACACCTGTGCGGACCTAAACCTGAGTGTTCCGCTCAAGCTACGCCCACGCTTTTCAACGGGTACCGATCCGTAATCTACTGAAAACTCGGTCTTAGGGGTGACAACATACATCCAGGAGGTTACAATCCACTCCGCTCAACAAAACCTACCCCATTTGATAATCGGTTGCCTTCTTTGGTATTTTACTGATTATAAATCAAAAGCAGTTTCCTTCTGAGAAAATGTCAATTTGAAATGGAACCCTCGAGAAAAGTAGTTCCTTGCGAGCAATTTGAACGGTTCAGCTCGGCTAAAACCTCATGAATTATTCTGCAAAAAAGGGATGATTCGTCATTCTCATCGGATGGTGGTTGTGTGAAACCGGCCAAAAATTCGAAAGGTGTTCTACTCTCCTAAAATTATTTACTTAGCGTGTTCATCCCGATTTGCAACATTTTGTCTTTTTTTTAATCTGGAAGGTGTGAGTCGAAAATTTCAGAAAATTACCTTCTCACTCTGAAATGCGTTTCCATGAACTTAAACTTTACTCGAATTTTCCATAGAAAAACCAATTATTTAGGTTTTGGACGAAGACTTGCATTTTTGAAATGCTGAGCGGCTATGGTTTGCCAAAAAGTAAGCGAAATAAGGAATATGTACCTTTTCTTCACGAAAAGCACAGGGCTCACAGCATTTAAAGCCGACAGCTCTCAAAAACAACCTTCCAATTAAATTAATAATTCGAACCTTTCCGAAAAATGTTCACGACAGTAATTGAGAAAGAAGAAAACAATTTCAAGAAATTCCAAAATCGTTGTTTCGTGGAAGAAAAGAAATCACCATTTACAGGGAGATCAATTAATGCTGAATACTCTGGTTTTTAATTTCCGTTTAATTCTGGACATTTCTCTAATTAGTGTAAATTTCGGCCACCTAAGAATATTTTCAGGAGAACTTCATACTTTTTTTTCAAAGTCATAATTCCTCTTTCGAAACGAGAGAAACAGATTATCACGCCTAATTCACATCTCTACAGTCACGAAACCGAGTGAAAATCAATTTTTGTTCAAGAATAGAGAAATTCTGTGTCAAGAAATGTTTTTGGAGACTCACGATCACTACTGACCGAGGCCTGTGTTGAACGGCCCTCGCAAAGTTGTGCCAGATACGAGGCCGCCTAGGGTGAGCATGAGAGAGCCCGCAGTGCCAGCATCATTTCCTTCAACTGTGGCGAAGATCTATGGATCTAATCAGGAACGAATTAGCCGTTGTAGATATGATTGAGCCTCAATGAGCTCTCTATTTTTGATGGGTCGACCCAGCGCTGCTGCTGAGCTCGACATATCCCCTGCGGGAGAAGGGTTATGAGAAAGAAAGGAAAGATCATAAATGAAGAGCAGCAATTCGGGCCATGATGAGCAGCAATTGGGGAAAGAACAGCTGCAGTTGGGGCCAGGATGAGGAGCAGCAGTTGGGGCCACAATGAGGAGCGGCAGTTGGGGAGACAACTGGAGCAATTGAGGCGATCGTAGCAGCACGTGGGGCCACTATACGAGCAGCAGTTGGAGCGGTGAGCGGAGCAAGATTACACAACGTGCTGCCCTTGGCAGCAGTTGGGGGAACGAAAGCGGCTTACACCTCGACGAGTAACTGCGTTAGTGATCCCCTCGTGCTGCCTTACTAAGCCGTGAGTATCTGAGATGGAATAAACGACGACAACGACTCCGCAATGGTCAACCCAACGCAACCACAAGCTGATGCGACCTCCACAATTAAACCACTTCGACGTTCCTCGAGGACCAGGCGACCAGTCCAACGCTATGGAATTGATAGTTGATTGTGTAGGATTTATGTAGGATTTTTGTTGTTAACGTTAGAATGTTCTCTAGGCTCTTATTGCAATAGTATTGCAATTTTCATTTGAAGTAGTTTTGTTCTTAATGTACAACAACTACACAACTAGGGGAGGTGTTGTAGTCGTCCCTCAGAAAAATGAAAACAAGTTACTTGTGACATAAAAGGCTGAAAACAAGTTACTTGTAACGTATCTGTGCCGATGTAAGTTACTTGAGACGTCTCTCACGTCATTTAAGTTACATGAAACGTATCGGCGGGATACCGCGCGCGGCGCGCCTTCAATATGTTACATTCATCTTAAATGACCTGAGATAAGTCGCAAGTAACTCACGTGTTTCAGATATGTTACAAGTAACTTGTTTTCGGTTTCTGACCTAAAAAGGTCGAGAAAATGTTTCCAAGGGGGAGGTACGACGCACTCGCGGGGTCAGGCTTGGTTCATTTGAACAAGTTTGAAGTACTTGACCCCACACACACCAACAGGGAATGCTCCGCACAGCATTTTTTCGCGTAGTGTGTGGTCTGGCAGGCGCTATCTGCGTCTCGTGATGGCCACCCAAAGCGAAAATATAAATGTAAGTTACATGTAACAGAAGTGTAACTTACGTGCAATACAAATTCAAGTTACATGTAATATAAAGCTATGTTACATGTAATATAAATGTAAGTTACTTGAGACATTCGAGTAAGTTATATTTATATTACAAGTAACTTGTTTTGATTTTTCTGAGCTGGTCACCGCGTTTGACCTCTGCAATTAGAGAACGCGTCATCGGCAGCAGGGTGTCCGTGACCGCCCACATTGTGTGTTTCTCGTTGTTCTGTCTACCGATCTAGATGGTCTAGCAGGAAAACAAGCCATATAAAAGGCGACTAGGTTAACACTAGGTTTGCTAGCTGTGCTCTGAGTCCTGCTCTGGTGTTCTTGATTCCAACTAATAAATCATTTCTAGTACTCGTCTTCCTGCAGACGCAGTGAAAAGGATTCTCTCGCTAGAAGAGAGTATGAAGAGTTAAAAAAAACCCTCGAGAAACTTGTATCCGCAGGGATACAACAGTATCCTACTTTGGGGGTTGAACAATAAGCTCGAAGCTTGCTGCTTCCTTCTTTGAGCTGGCGTAAGCGAGCGGAAGGGAGCGCAAGAGGAAGCGCGCGTGAGCAGCAAGCAAAATGTGAACCCTTGATGAACATCGGTTTTCCGTAAGCGCGCGCTCTCGCGACGTATGGAAGCTGCATAAGGATCAGGGTCGGCATTCACGTACGCGGCGGGTTAGGAAGGGTTGGAACAGAGTTTGGGACGACGACGCGTTTGATGATTGCCGTGCGAGTGCTGGAGATAATCAATAATTGGTGTCTCGGTGCCTCTCAGATTCAAGGGGAACTTAGAGAATAGGGTGGTGCCTATCCCCTCGGTGTTCCAATTCTAGCACATGTGGGACACTGTGCCGGAGTTGGTCGATGCACAGCTGCATCTGAAGCTCGGCCTCGGGTTTCTGCTGCCCCACCCTCCTAGGTAAGGTTGGCGAAGGAACGATTTCTCAGCTAATTCTAGCCCTCGCATTGGTATCATCAAACGCACCGACGTCCCGAACCTTGCTCCAACCACTTTCCTAGTACCCAGCAAACGTGAATTCTGCCCCAGGAAGCCCACTGTCGTTATTCCCTCAGCGTTCTGAAGCTGCTGATAATCAGCGGTATAGATGTTTTCTAAACTAATATTACCAATATGTAGAACTTTCGTCTTTTCTTAAGACAGTAGCTCACATCTTTCTTCTTAGTCCTAATGAAGGTTTATTCAATAGTCTGGATCCTTTGATTAGTGTTCTTATAGGTTGCGACAGAAGTGCAATCAAAAACCTATGAATGCTGATGTGAAAGCCATACCACTTTATGGTCTGAACGAAGAGTAAATGGCTCACTTGATGAAACTGACTCTCCACACTTCAAATCGCCTCAACGATAATCATTCTTCGCTCTATGCATTTGATAAGCCGTATTTTAAAGGTCAAAAACAGCTTTGAGGGATTTTTGTGAAAGCTCGACGGAAATTCTTATTCTAATCCGACGCAGCTTTTGTTTTTCATGGCTAATTCGACAAGTTTGTATTAATCCTTTGCACTCTGATGAAACAGATATTAAATCACCTACTCACGATAAGACACATTCAGTTCCCTTCTGGTCTCGCAGGCTTATGCTCGCTTGTTTAGTGAACTCAGATAGACCCTGGTTCATTTCAAGTGAACTCCTGTTTTCTGATATCACAGTGCGGAGGAGTGGCTTTTTCGTCGGAACCTCCTTATCACCAATTATAGTTCACCGAGGCCCAGCACTCCGCTTCAGGTGATAATCGAAATCGGCAGGTCACCAAAGATTTTCCAGTCTCTACCTGTGTGGAAGCCAATAGTTGGCCGCGAATGCTCCTATTGCATTTTTCCCATGCCTATTGAGCAGATAGCTCCATTCTTCACCCTCGAATATTTATACCTTTGCAGTCTGTACCATTCTATTTGAAAGCCGCGACGCTAAGTCAAGACATTTCGGTTGATAACCATTACCCTCAAACTCTCGC
The DNA here is from genome assembly GCA_029168955.1 of Aplectana chamaeleonis. Taxonomy (NCBI): domain Eukaryota; kingdom Metazoa; phylum Nematoda; class Chromadorea; order Rhabditida; family Cosmocercidae; genus Aplectana; species Aplectana chamaeleonis. The sequence continues at coordinate 715,945 of JAPDOI010000219.1, read as the reverse complement.
ACGTGCTACGCTGCTGCGTCGCGACCTTTCTGTGATTAGTTGACCGTAAGCTATTTCAACCGGGAACTATCGCGCATGAACTTCTTTGACATTTTCATAATGCTCACCGCACGTCACGCTCAATTTTTTTTCCGCAGCGCGGCACGCGCTTGCGTTTCCACGCACGGTCGAGAACGGTAATCACGAAGTAATTTATGATCAAAAAGATCTAAACTCATTATCGAGTAATGATACAATTAGTAAAACCGCCATGACGGCTCGGGCGGCGTCGCCATAGCGGTGTTGGATGGGCGACACTCACGTCACGCGCATGCCGCGCGGTGAAAGGGATGTTGATCAAATGAGCAGAGCGGCAGTAGTTCGGCGGCACAGGCGACGGAAACCCGCTTCGTGCATGTCGCCGTTGTACCGCGTTAACAGCGGGGCCTCTGACAAGGAAAACAGTTGGCGCTCGGTTTTGCGCTCCAGCGACGACGTGCGCGCTGCGGTTTTCCGCCGTACGCGGCGCGAGTGCAAGCCGAACTGCTTCCGCGCTGTGGATTCGATCAACATCCAGTCCACCGCTTGTCCCGCGCGTGCCACGCTTGCGTTGAGGGGGCTATGAAAGATGTCTCAGAGGGTAGGGTGTGAACGACGTAGAGCCAAAGACCGAAAACGGTAGAGAATGAAATACCCTGAAGTTTTTATGCGCCATCAGGTTCGACTTTTTTGTGTGTACACGTACTGAACCTTGCGTTGCGGCTTCCAGATAGAATGATACGGGTGATATCTTAGTATTTCCAATTTCTCTCAATTGTAAATGCCCCTATTGCTGTTCTTCTTCGAATCGTCTTTCACGTTCGACTACTTCATAGCAATGAGTGCTGGGCTCGTATCTGTATGTTGAGTCGGAGCATTGCCCTTTCCAAACATTTTGGCAAGCTTTTCTGAATCGCTCATTTAACGAAATTCACTCCAGTACTGCCTCAGTGAGTCACGTCAATCCAGCATTTGCTATAAAACTTCTGTAAAATAAGCTGATTTTGACGTAAATGTACATATAGTCACCATCTCAGATGACGCATGTAGTTAGTGTTCCAGGATGTCTCGCCTACTACTGGCCATTGCTCTTAGTTCGGCATGCGTTTTTGCCAATGATGCAGCTAGCAATGATGACAGCACCAAGTGCAAACTGTGTAACAGTCTTGTGGAAGTAGTTGAGAAGATGTAGGGCCACACCCGTGGAGAAGTTGAAAAGGTTTGTGCTCAAGACTCCCAAGGTTTGCTCTCTACCACTCGGATTCCCTCTTTATGGAAAAATAATCTTTGCGACGAAGGCGAATAGAAAATATTCATATACCGTATCATAGAGCAAAATCTCTGACCCACCTACCCTCTCTAGAAAAATGTGTTTTCTACTCGCAACGACTTTCGCCTCGGGCCAACAACCAACGCGACTTCAGAGGGCCACCAGATCAATTGAGACAAAAAGGAAAATGCACCTCGGCCAGAGTCCCTTATTCCGAAGACTCCTCTAAGGACTCGAGAATTTTGTCCGCTTCCACTGATGTGTTTGCACTACTATTATGTGGGCGTGATCAACATTCGTTTTAGGCAAAGATCACGATGAAAAAAGTTGTCGAGAAAAATACAAAAATCAGCTGAGCTCGCAAACGTCTGGAAGACCACGAAGTGTTAGCAGCAAGAAGCTTGCTATAATCAAGTTTATGATGGTCCTAAGCTGCCAATTAGTGAACAGGTGCACAGCTCCGCCTGGAAAGATCGCAGTCTCATGCCCACCATAGTCAAAATTCATTGACGTTCACAGCCAGAATCAAATGCAGAATAAATCAATAGAATTTTTTTTTTAAAGAAACAGAAATATTGCTCATTGAATATTTTTCAATTTAAGCCAGATGACGTTCTTTATACTTTAATTCCACTACGCCGATGATGTGAAATGGGCTAGTACACCAAAGACCAAAACGTTGGCGCTGATAATTCGACCGAAAATTGGGATTCCTTCGCAATTCCTGTGTACAGGTCCCACTATGAATCCAGGGAAGTATTCACAGAAGAAAAGTTTTAATCAGCGTTACGACGAGCTAGCAGTCTTCGGTCTTACTCGGTTAAAGGTGTATTCCTAAGGGAATCACTCAGCAAAAGCGAGTTAGAGCGAAGAAAGCAAGCGGGTGGGAAATAGCAGGGTCACGGGTTTCGCGGATGCGGTTCTAACTTCACAAAATCGGGAGGAAACCCCAACCGTTACGCCGAGTGTCAATGTTGCTTCGCCATCGCCATCTTGCAGTAGTCATTTAAACTTGTAAGAACTCCTCGGTGTATTGGCTCATTCATTTCTTGCTTCTATTCAAATGTTAGGTCAATTCCTAAGAATGCCAAGTATATTGAGCATATGCTGAAAAAATTATGGTATTTATATTTTTACTGCGACTTGTTGAAGCAAAGCATTCCATCGCTTCTTTACTCGGCATTCTTAGTTCTGATTATGTCACAATTCGGTGTGATAGGTTCAAAAAGAGGGAGGAGGTGTGGCAATCCTACTGGAAAAAAAAAAAAAAAAAGAGCTCTCGTATGACAAATTTTTTTCAGAAAGTGTAAGGATACGAAATTCTTGCTGTTGATGTTTTCAGTGCCACGTGCTCGCTTAGAATTTTAGCTGTTTATCGAGCTCCATGCTGCACTTCCTTTGCTAACGAACAGCTTATCAAAGCTCTGGGCGATCTCTCGGCTTGTGATAAGGAAGTTCTTATTACCGGTGATTTCAATATGCCCGAAATAGATTGGAACGACGTCAGGTCTTCGCATTCGACCTTTCTAGATTTTGTGCGCTGTCATGGTTTCATCCAATTTGTAAAAAGTCCCACTAGAGGAGCTAATTTGCTCGATCTCGTGTTAGGAGTTGACCACAATTTGGTATTGGATCTGCAGATATTGCCTCCGGTAGGGAGCAGTGATCATACCAGCATATCATTCAAAGTTATGATACCGTTTGATGAACCGCCATTGACGTATAAGAGGCTTCACTCCAAGGGAAATTATGTCGAGATTTGTAATTATTTGAGTACAGTCTTGTGGACAGAATCCCTTGAGATGAACGATTCAGTAGACAGTAAATTCGAGATGTTCTTGAACATTTTACATCACGTAATTGACTTATTTATTCTTTGGGGCAAGGTGGTGGCCACACGGTGTTCCTTGCCTGGATACCTGCAGAATATGTTTGATCATCGCTCCTGCCTGTTTCTGCACCGCATACGAGTCTAACTCTCCTTCAGACTGGAAGTCCTCTGAAGGTTTTTCGGAACGTTACACTAAAAAGCTGGAGAAGTATAATAGTATCTTAGAAAAACATGTTATTAATTCAGGCCAGAAACAAAGTTCTTATCGACCTGTGAATAGCCAGCTTAAATGTAAAACTTTCGTTGGTGCTCTTAAGAAAGGAGATCGGAGAGCTCTGACTAATCTGACAAAGCAAATCTACTTGCAGACGAGATTTCAGTCAGTTTACTCCTGGTGATGACGGAAGGCTACCTGCCTTTGAGGTTCATGTGGAAAATCCTATGATTTCGTGTCCCTGGTTTAATGAGAAGGATGTTTTCTGATGTCATTAACAATTGGAAAGCTTCTTATGCAGTAACTCCTGACCACATTCCCTTGATTTTCCTAAGGAATGTTGCTCATGTGATTGCCAAGCCATTTACTTATATCTGTAACCAGTAATTGATGTTTTCCCCAAGTTCCTGCAAGATGGAAGCATTCTTACGTCACACCTCTCCTGGAAAAGAAACCAGCAAGTGACCCAAATAATTATAGACCTGTCAGCGTGACGTCATTCTTTTTGCAGAGTTTTTGAGAAAATGATGAAGAAAATCATAATCGAGCATTTCGAAGTAAACTGCATCATTCCTATTGCACAACATGGTTTCATGGCGGGGAAATCAGTGGAGACAAACTTAATTGAGTGCTTAAATGACTGGACAGAGTTACTAGATGAACAGAAAAGTTGCGATGTCATCTACTTGATTTTTCGAAGGCATTCGATAGGGTAAGTCATCAGAAACTCTATACAAGATTAGCAAATCGGTCTTCATTCACTTTCTGCAAAGTTGGTTGATCGACTATCTTTCGAACAGAACGTTCATGGTGAAGGTGAATAATGAGCTGTCTACTGATAGGTCAGTTACGAGTGGTGTTCCTGTGGAGGTGTACTTTCTCCGTTGCTTTTAATCTCTATACAGCTGATCTTCCGACCATTTTCGATAATTCACCAGTGGTATGTAAGCAGTTTGCTGATGATCTCAAGATCTATTGGTGAACTCAGCGATGAAAATCGACCTAGAATTCAACAGGGTATCAATTTCGTTCACGATTGGTCCATTACGTGGCAACTACCCTTAGGTCCAGAAAAGACTAAATTTATGAGGATCGGAAAATCGATTATCTCTTCTGATTATACGTTGAACGGGATTCCAATTGAGAAAGTGAGTAAGGTCACAGATTTAGGCTTTAGCTATGATAGGAAATTGGACTTTACGGATCACTATAGACAAATATGTAGAAAGGGGATTACGAAAACGTACCAGATATTCAAAGGACTTTCTACCAAGAATAAGGAAGTGCTACTCAGGGCTTACAAAACCTATGTTAGCCAATAGTAGAAAGTGGCACAGCAGTATTTTCCCCCACAAGAAAAAAAAAAAAAAAGATATACTGATGATTGAAAGAGTGCAGAATAATTATACTAGGAAGCTAATTTTGCGGTACAATGGCTTTTTTTACACCGGCGTACCAGGGTCTAAAATCAGGAACAGATTTCTTGGTTTGAGTTCTCTGTCTTCACGTAGGGCGGTAACAGATGTTTGTTCTGTTTTCAAAATGTTGTCTGGTAAAATCAAAATCAACACTTCAAAGTTCTATAAGCTCGTACCCTCAAGAACAAGAGGAATTCAGTTCAAAATATGGTATCCTAGACCGAAATCCAATACGAGAGCTCATTCTTTCACTGTCAGGGCTGGTTCGAAATATGTAGCATTGAAAAGTTCTATCATTCCTTCTCTCATCAATTTTGGATCATTCAAGAGGTTTGCTAGGAACGTTTTGTTGGATTAAGTGTTGTTGCTTGATTTAGTGTGTAATCGCGTTGTGTTTTTTTTGGTTTTCTTTTTTCTCACGACTGTCTTCTATGGTCGTAATGAATTATTTATTATTATAAAGTAAACAAGCATACTCCATCGCAACCGCTGACTCTAAAGGCAGCTTCCAAGCTCAAAAATCTTATAAGTTTTATGTTATGAATCTAAGGCCTGGAGCTTTTAGTATTGAGATTCCGGTTTGAGCTTGAGAAGGTCCAAAATTGGGCGAGTTACGCCGCATAGAGAAAATTTGAAATAGAGAAACTACCGACAAAATGGTATTAAGAGGGGATTGCATCGAAGTACGGAGCCCGTATCGGGTAGGAAGAGAAAGGATGGTTTGGTGACACAATAACGCCCATTTACGGTCATTCAAATTCTGTTTTGGCGTTTGCAACAGCGTGAACGTTCTACCACAGTGCGTATCATGCTTATAGCAACACACTAAAAGCTCTGATATCAATGTCCACGCAAACTTTCATCAACCGGCACTGTCACCATTCAACTCCGCGTGCCCAAAAACCCTTTTCACAAAGTTTTTCAGAAAACCATCAAGAAATAAGATCTATTTTGTGTATAACTTTTTAAGTCATTGAATCATAGTTACAGCAACACTTTCTATTGGTATTGCTCCTTTGCTAATTTCTCAGAGCATTTTCCGTTTTGAACATGATTTGGTTGGAGGTATGTAATATCAACGTATTTCTATCATGACAAACGGATCCGTTCTCTCTGAGGTCGAAAATGCTCAGATTATTGCCCTGAACAAGGCTAGTTTAAATATCAGGAGAATAGCGGAGCAACACCATCGTCATTTCACAGCCGTCTAACGATTTCCGCATGATTTCAAGTCACATAGTTCAAAGAAAGGCACTGGCAGGCCCCAGAAAGCTGTCTGCTCCTGAGGAACGTCGATCACAATGGCTCGTGTCCAACTCCACAATATCGGTCAATCAGGTTCGAGCCGAACTTTTTACGTCGATATCCAGAATGACCGTATGGATGGCGATCATTCGCAACCCAATTATAGAGCATTCCCGTATGCGTCCAGTACCGCACCTCACAGCACTGCCTAAGGCTACACGGCTTCAGTGCGGTGAGAGGAACATGGCGACTGACTGGTCTAAGATGAGCAGAACTTGTACTAAGGCTTCATCTGAGTAACAATTGTGTTCTGGGGTTCTTCTTGAACAAGAAGAAGTTCAGGTTGGTGGGACCTGACGGGTACGCTTTTTACTGCAAGATCTCCGCTAAGAGCCGAGGTGATTCGCCAAGCGGATTTTCGGTGGAGGCAGTCTCCTGGTATGTAATGGTTCTGATGATGACGGTGTGCTTCAGATAGCCTTGGATTCCTCTAGGTTTTCTGCGAAGTGCCAGGAAGTGTTGTGAACAGGACTGGTGCCGTTCCTTGGTCGGTTCCAGCTAAATGAACTCACCTTCCAGTAAGATGATGCCGACATCCACACGAGTCGCTCAACTAGGACTTGGTTTGAGCAGCATGGGCTTTCCGTTATGGTTTGGGCGGCGTGCTCACTCGACGTTAACTCAATATTAAACGTCCGAGGAACTCTTTATAGTGGAGGTAGGACGTACGACTCACTGGAACACACCGAGGGAGCTGTAATCGTTGCCTCGACAAACTTGGACGTAGAAGTGCTTAGCCGACTGTTGAACTCCATGCCAAAGTGAGTTTTCAAGATCATTTTAAACAAGACGGACCGATAGACTATTAGAAAGTCGTTACAAGTCAGTGTTTCCAGATAAGAAGAAGATCAGTGATTTAATTCTTAAAGTTTTGCTATAAGTATGATAAAAGGACTCTAGAAGTTATATACAAAATAGATCTTATCTCTTGATGGTTTTCGGTGAAATTTTGTGAACGTAGGTTAGCGAGTATTCGGAGTTGAATGGTGACAGTGCGAATTGATGAAAAATTGCGTGGATAAGGATATCAGAGCTTTGAGTGTGTTGCTATAATTATGATACGCACTGTAGGAGACGTACGACCACTTCAACGCAGCTATCTCAACCGCTTTCGCCGGCGCATAAGCTGCCTTCAAAGAGCGGACTACTTTGCAATGGCTCATTTGCGCAAGGTTTAATGTTTGACTTCATACAAAGAGTTCCAACTTTGTCTGAACTCGATGAACAAGAAAAAAGTTTCGGCGACATTATTTTGTGCCTCGAGAGAGCACCTCTGAGAGACTCATCGGTTAAGCTCATGACAGTATTGTAGGCCGTGAATATACTATGCATAAGGTGATATCCTTCGGAAGAAGGCTGCTTCGGCTCGATTAGCCTTCCAGAGTTGCCAGCATTCTTCTAAAGCTTTGAACCGAGTATAAAACACGTTTACTCGGCTAGCGTTTTGGCGTCTTTGCCTTTTTCGGAGCCTGGAAAGTGGAGAGCATTTGAGAAACTATAAAATCAAACGTTGTTTTATCTTGCGGAGTCCCATTCAGTGTTAAGCAGGACCACCCACGAATAGACAGAGATAAGGACAACTCGACGAACCCTTGACTGGAAGTCGAGGAGCTTAATGAGCCACCTTGAATTCCAGTATGTGTGTTTGGAAGTACCATGTGTATATCATGTTTTGTAAAAGTTATTTTCCAGGTTTTCATGAAAGAATGCAAGGAGATCCTTGGCTCCGATTACGACGCATTCTTCTGCCATGGAAGTTTCATGACAATGTTCAGTAGTATCAAGCAACAGCTATCTGCAGGAACTCTTAAAAATGAGACTTGCCACGCCGTCTTCAAGCAATGCTAACACTTTTCTCTGTTTAAAACGATTCCAGTGCTCCATAAATCTTCAAAAAAATGCAACTCTTTTCACTTCTGTGCTGGTTATGTTTGCCTTTGTAGAGCCGCTGCAACCATTTGTGTTTAAGGTGTGTCCTAACTGTAAGGTTGTGAACCTGCGCCCAAATTTACTCTGAATAACAGGGTGCATAAAATAATGGTCCACCACAGGCCTACTAATGGTAGTCTGTTTCAAATCGGCGAGTTTAGTGATCTGCGATCCCCGATAATCGTCACTGCCGCCAACCAAATGCAGCGTCATACGTGGAGAGCGCGAGCGTATCCGCTGCTGCGCGCCACTCAACGCTCCTACACGTTGAAAGATACCCGCGCTCGCAAACTAATACGGGAAACACCCTTTGCATATTTTACTGTGCTTATCTGTGCCAAATTCCGGTCCGCAATTGCGTCTCCACACGCTTTGCGGCCGCACGCTCCCGAGTCAGAAGAGGTTTCAGCGCTGCAGCCGCCGATCTGCTGACTCTAGGTGGGTTTTGGAAACTGGAAACTAAGAGAAATTGGGGAAAATTGTATAAAAAAGCCACATCGAGTCGGCTTTGGCGCTGGAATCCCAACTGACTCGAGCGCGTGCGTCCGCAAAGCGTGTCGAGACGCAATTGCGGACAGGAATTTGGCCCAGATGAGCACAGTAGGTTCCATTCACAAAGTTTGACCGGGTGGTCAATCACACGAGTCGGAGCGTTGACTGATCATATCCAACAGTTTGTGATGGCCGTGGTGGAGTGATGGGTAACGAAGGCTATAGTTTTGAAACACTCCCTGCTTCTGGGATGAAGCATTAGATTTGAAACTCGCTGGTTGCTTTCTGGAGCGGACGTGAGCGCGCGAGAGCGGCTAGTGAATCATACACCTAGGATGGCCATCGATTCTGCGCAATCGCGCGCCCTCGCAACGTATGGACGCTGCCTCAAGCGCTTTTCAGGACTCTCCAACGCTGATAGGTGCCCGAACAGGCAGAAAACACCGGCGAATGCATTCTGCCTCGTGTTGCTCCGATTGAAAACGCGTGACCTAATTATCACTCACTCGAATCCACTCGTTGGTGCACATTTATCACGACTTGAGACGGTCTTGGCAGGCGTATTAGACACGAGGGCATCGGTTTTGAGGTCAGCTTAGCTTTTATTGCTCGACGGATAAAGCAAATGGCTTGAAAGTGGCTGCATCTCTCCCGAATTGAGCGTGAGCGCGCGAGAGCGAGAGTAAGCGCGTGTGGACGGCTGGCAAATCGTGTGCCCTCGATGACAATCGATTTTGCGTACTCGCGCGCCCTCGCAACGTATGGACGCTGCCAAAGACCTACAAGGGGCGGCATGCAAGAATGCTGCGAAGAAGGTCAGGGAGCCGCTCCGCGTCCTCCGTGCGAAGCGTCGAGCCAGGGGTGACCCGAAACACATGCCGTCCGCTTAACATTGGTACGCAAACTCACTACGCACAGCAAACCCCACGCCTAACAGCTGTTTCTTGATTTGGTCCCTATCTAGAAAGGCTTCGTTTCTGTGAAACTTCAGAGCCAAACGGGAGAGTTATTCAAAAGATAACTAACTATGAAGAAGAAATCAAAAAAGACCGAAGTTAAGCACAATTAAAAATTAAATAAAGAGCAGGCGGAGAGTTCACCGTGCGTGGTGAGGTTGCGTCTTTACGCAAAAGGGACGGCATGTTTTTCGGGTCACCTCTGGCTCGACGCTTCGCACAGACGACGCGGAGCGGCTCCCTGACTTTCGCAACGTTCATGCATGCCGCCCTAGATCATAAACCGGGATCACACTCCGGGCAACCAGCGACAGCGACTGTGCATATCAGGCATATTAATTTTCTGCCGATATTTGAGGGAGGGTTCTCTATGAAAACGATTTTTGAGCTCTCTTTATGGGAATGCAGATTGGTCATCATAGAAGTAAAAAAACTGGAAACAGATAATATTTGCGATGAAAACGCTCAAAAAAGGTAAAACGGTTATTTGCAGGGCCCGTAGCAAACCCCCTGCCGCCACCACATAAAGATGGCAGCCGACCTGAGGTACATCGTGCCCGGATGCCACCTATTGTCGCCAGTTCGGAGCGACCTTTCGTAACGAGACAATTGTATTTGCAAAAATCCGCCACATGATGGAGTCGAACCACGCACGCTGGTCGCATCGACAGCGCGCACAACAGCTGCACCGCGCGGTCACAGTGGAGATGGCATTCTCGCTATTAGCAAGGGTGTGAGATGAACACAACAGTAGACAGGAATCCATTCCATGCAAATCGTGCTCTTAACATCTGCAGTACATTCTATTCTGCTAAGTTAATTACAAACTATTCACGACTATTACTGCTTACACGTTTGCAGCAGTTGCACAAGAACAAGATTTCGAGTTTGCGAAGAAATTCATGGTTTCAGTTTTTTTTGGAATAGTCCGCAGATTACTCGAAACTTGATCAGAGTGATTTTTGACATTGAAAATTTTCCTCTTCTTTGTCTAACCTAAGATACATGATGCCCCGTTGCCACCCAAAGCCACCATCTTGAAAGGAAAATTCTTCTCTGAAACTAAGCAGGTAAAGTTTTAGTTCTGGAATTATACCTATTCTTACAAGGCTTATGAATTTTTTTTTCAAGAGCCATGTTTGTACATGATCACGCTGCTACTGGCTTAACAAACATCGACACAAAATGGAGTTAAGAATAGAAGCAAATCTTGATTTTTTCAAATATTTCATGTTTTCGAGTACGATGCCCTTTTCAGAGGCAGAGAAACCGTTCACAAGTTATCACGAAAATTTCCCCTGTATCCAACAATTTTGATAATAACTCGGCTACCTTTAAAAACCCCGTGGTGTAGGCTTGTTCTTGATTGTTTCCAGGGCGGAGAAGTGATAAGAAATTTTCGATATTTATCGGAGTTTCTCAGACTTCTAGGATTTCTTCTTTTTTTTTCGAGACGATCGTTCAGATTTTTATCTGATAGAAGCTCATAATCATTAATCCCTTGTACTTGTTTTCTCTCCAGAATACTCATGATGACCTTTAAATCTGCTGCTATTCTTGACCGCTGCTGACGTTTTCTCCTTTCCCTGCTGTTCATGTTTTTCTTTACCTTTTTTCATAAGCACTGCACGCTTTGTGTCTTACGGTGTGTTACATAGTATGTGTGTGAGTTTCTTTTTTTTTTTGGGGGGGGGGGTAACTTTATCGAATGTGCATTTCCGACAGCTTCTGTGGTGAAAAAAGGTGTTGTATAAAAGTACCATTTCGATCGAAATGAACATAGCCAGTTAGTGATAAGGTTAAGTGGAACACGATCTCGGACTTGCGAAGAATTTGTCACAATATCTCTCAGTGGTCGCCAAAAATTAGCGAACCATGAAACCATCCGAAAAATTGGTCAGCTCTAAGGGAAAATTACTTCGTCGAATTTAACTTCAAATTACTTTCGTGGATTCCTGAAGAAAACTCACTGCATATACCATGCAGTACAAACACTTCACGTACAGCTTTTTTTTCATGAAATAAGGAAACAGCTTGAGGGCTCAGAAACAGCAATAATGAGGAGAAAATGTAGGGAAATTAGCGCCCACGAAAAATCAACAGCTGATGAGGGGCAATTGATTATGCCGTCTCGAAAGACGGCCAACAGCATTGCAGCAATGATCTGCACTCATTGAACAGTTTTTCATTGTTGTAGGCTTCATAATGATCTTTCCTCCGATATTTATCTCATGTTAGGGGATGTTATCAGTCTAAAGCACAATCCACAGCCATCGCGGGAAATTTTTGCATGATCAGCGCAAAACTCGGCATTCCACTTAAACTTCAACGGAGTTGGTCAATCGTCATCAGAAAAGGTGAAGTGATCGCGTTCTCCTACCCGCGCCGTCACCACCTCGGTCATGCACGACCCATGACTTGGCTCCTTCCCTTCGTGTCTCTGCAATACGTGCGCTATTTCCATTTTCCACTCGCAGCTCGTGGCTCCCTTTCAGACCTCAGGTCCATGGCTGCATGCCGAGGTGGGTGACATTCGGCTGCGAGCGAAGTCACCACCTCAGCACGCACACGTGCATTAGGATAGGGCGGCCACCACCTATTCCGCTTGCGATGTGAGCCACCACCCCGCGCCGGGGAGGCAGCTATCAACTCCCACCTTTCGGTGGGTTTGCTACGGGCCCAGGTGTCCATACGCTTCACAATCAAGGAGATTTTTATAAATGCTTCCCGTTTTTTAATTTGCTCCTAAACTAGTGAGTAGTTCCTAGAAGTAGTCAGAAATTACATAAGAAGCAAATAAAAAGATGTCAAAACAGGCATGCATAGAAAGTTTGACGTTTGTGATCGGACGGATACCGATCAAAGTTGTTCCTGAGCGTTTTTTTTTTTCAAATTTTCCCTAAATTTCACTTTTGTGATGCCCAGACCTTATAGGATAACACAGCAGCTGATTTTTATTGCGAACCGTGCCCTTATGTGCAGTCGAATGGGGTTGTCAGCCGGCAGAGTTTTTGCGTCGATGAAGCAACCATCAACTGGAAGTTCTAAAATGTTGTCAACATCAAACCCACACTAATCAACCTGGTGCAAGGCTTTCTCACTAAAGGTTCCCTATATAGTGAGTTAGAATGCACAAACACCATTTTCCCTTATGGTGTTCTTCTGAGTCGTCTGAAGCCGTACAAACCCAATTTGGTGTTGAAAAATTCAAGTCATCGGTGAACGCTGTCACTCGATTAAAATATACAAAATCTATAAAAAAAAATGTTCTGTTTATTCCTCTGATGCCATGCGAATTCCGCAGCAATAGTGGATGACGAATAACTGTGTATCTCTCCACCCCCACCCCCCCCCCTGATAGCAATTGGTTCCACGAGCGAGTTACTAGTTACAAAGTTCCGCGGCAACTAGCGAGGACGTTCGAGTCCCCCTATTATCAATGGAGCAAAGACTAGTGCCTTGATAATATTAATCCGATGCACTTTTTTGAGTACATTGTCACAGGGCCTTCACAAAACGCCCTTTGGTAAAAGATAAGGGTGCCCATACAAGCGAGCCTGAGCGCACATGTCCTGAAAGGTATGGCGCGATATCAGAAGGTCTTTGTGGACTGACGAGTGCAACATGAGTGCTTAAATGCATGTAACCGAGCGATTACTGTTTGCAAATTTTCCATCGAAGTCCAGAATAGAAGGGTGAGAAGGCTGATAATCAGAAGCTGTGAAGTCATTGACCCAGCAGGAGATCAACAGAGCCCACTGCATGCGATGGTTGAATATCTCAGATAACAGCAGACTTCCCGCCGGTCAAGTCAGATATTTGTGGGAAAGTTCCCGAGGACAATAGACTTGATTTGGTCGTTATCACTCGCTCGAGGAGAGACGGGCGAGACATCACCTCGGAAGGGGACGTCCGTCCCTCTCCCCTCGAATTATACTCAACCAATGACGTTCAAAACAGTCGACTCGGAGAGGAGAACAAATGAAGTTCGCTTCACGTTTGTTCCCATGGCCTCCCCCCCCTCTCCCCGAAAAAAAAACAAAGACGCACTGAAACACAAAAATACAACAAAGACGCGGTGACGCATACTGGGTGGTCTCGAGGTGGGCTCGCACTTCGCAATTTGAGGGGCAGATTTGCCAGTCAAGGACAGTCTAAGGTATCTCTGTCCGGATTTCAGGGCGAGATAATAAGCTTCTCTGAAATTTGTCGTCAGAGGTGAATATTTCTGGCCCTATTCCAGATTTTTTTTATCAAGCTGATTTTTCATCAATCAATGAACAATGGGTGATGGATTGCGAGAGCATGGGAAGACCGGCGATTGGGAGAACAAGGGAAACCTGCTGGTAGGAGGTCTCCTCCGCCTGCCTTCGATTCGGGGGTAGTTCCCCAGTTGTTTTGAATGAAGTTCCGTTGTCGATCTCGGGAGCATCCCCACCATTGTCTGAGTCGGGCTAGTCGACTTCGCGCGGCCTCAATTTCTTGGGCGTTGCGGCGGCACAGCGCCCCACTTCTCGCGGGAAAGAGGCTTTTCTGTTTTTCCGCAAAGTGTCGACGGGCAGTCGGCTATTCCTGGGTGTCGTCAAACACTCACTCATCGATTCCCACTTTAATATCATCATTGCACCACCCACTAGAGTGGAGCCAGTGAACAATTGCTGCGCAGAGAACGCTGTGTTGAGACTCTTGCCAAAACCCGCGCTGTGTGAGACGCTGGTTTTGTGCAGGTGAGCCACTGTCCGTTAATGCCATCTGCGAATGAGAGGACTGCGAGAACCAGTGAGCGTAGGAAGCTTCCCCGTAGAAGCTTACTACTTACTTGTCAAAAGCAGTTTAAGATAGAGTCCCCAAAAGCGGATTTTTTAAAATTACGTTTCAACAGACCTCTACATAAATTGTGGTTTTTTAATGTATGTATGTGTGTATGTTGAAAGGAAACTTATGTGAAAGGAAACAAGGGTAGCTCAAATGAAACGAGCTAGTAACAAAAGAAATCACATAAACACACAAGTTGAAATGGACAGCGAGTTCGGAACAGTATAGGCAAGCATCAGGATGTGAAACTACTAAGAATGAGCTTTTCGAATAAGTTGCGGCTAAAAGAAATTGCGGATGTTCTGCAGTCTTTCAAACCAGACCACACTGGCCGTGGAGAATTTTATCAAGTAAAAGAAGATCGAACATTTTCCTTCTCAGCGAAAGGCTTCGGAACCCAAAGTTTCCATTCCTTTGTTTACTTGAAGGTATTTGCTCATCAAAAAGCCCGAGCTATCTTCTTATCAATTTTCTTGTAAAACCATTTTGCACTCATTCTAACTTTTCTATGCTTTTCCGCTTGTATGGTTAAACACTGGTGCACCATATTCCATATTAGGCCTTACATAGCACTTACACGCATGAATCAAACACTGGTATTTTGAATTAAAGGAGATCTGAAAAGGTTGTTGACCATTCTACTTGCTTTCATAGAGATGTTGTCACAGTGCTTGTTGAAACTGAGATTTTTCGTAAGCAGAAATCCGAGGTCTCTCACTTCTTCCGCTAATGCCATTGAGGTACCTTGAATATTGTACGCATGGTTCCTATTTCGAGTCCCTATGTGCAAAACTTTAGTTTTCTCTTTATATAGCGGCAACTCCCACTCTAGAGACCATTTAGTAATAGAATTTATCGCTGCTTGAATCGCGCTGTTACCTGCTTGGCTATCTGCAACACGGTAAATTTTGAGGTCGTCTGCAAATTAACCAAACTCTACATCGTGGCCGCGAATTATGTCGCACAATTCGAGCGTGTATATATTGAGTAGTATTGGCGAAAGTACACTACCCTGTGGAACTTCACTATGAACCGGCCTGGAGCTTGAAAACGAGTTCTTCATACGAACAGAAAAAGTTCTACCAGAGAGGAATGAACGGAGCCAGGCAATAATCCTAGGATGAACTCCGACCATTTCAAGCTTGACCATCAATTTTTGATGTGGGACTCTATCGAAAGCTTTTGATAAGTCGAAGAATACAACATCCACGCTCTTGCCTACATCCACGTGCTTGGTCCAGTCATTTAAAACTTCAACCATAGCAGTGGCAGTTGACTTCCCTTCCTGGAACCCATGCTGATTGAAATGTATAATGGAAAAGTTCTGTAGGTGAACCACAATGCGTTTCTTCATGATTTTCTCAAAAAGCCGAGCGAAAATCGACGTAAGCTAACAGGCCTATATTTCAGTGGCTCTGTGTAAGGTGGTTCTTCGAGAATAGGGGTGACATAGGAGCATTTCCTTCTAGTGGGAACGTTTGCCTCCATAAAACTGAGGTTAAAAATATACTCTAAAGGACCAATAATAATGTAGGCAATGGTTTTCAGGAATAAAAGTGGGACTTCATCGGGCGTGAGTGATTGGGACTGACGCCATTTCGAAAGTAGGTCTAGCATTTCATTTTTCTCGAACCATACAGAGCCTTCCATAACAGGAACCGAGGAGAAAGTCTTTCGTGAATTGAAATATCTTCCGTGGAGCAAGAGAATGAACTTTAAAGAGTGTCAGCTAATAGTTCTGCTTTATTCAAACCGTCTCTTACAACCCTTCCGTCGTACTTCAGAACAGTTATGGGGTGTTTTTCACGTAGCCTTGACTTCATCAACCTGTAGAATGCAATCACGTTATCACCTTCTTTCCCATCTGCGCATTGAATTTCCTCAATTTGTTGTTAAACTTCTCATTCAGGTTCTTGAAGTGAGTCAATTGGTTCAGATTACCAGAAGATTTTGCTTCTGCCCAAACACGAGACCTTACTGTGCTTCTCTGGGCCAAATTCCGGTCCGCAATTGCTTCTCGACACGCTTTGCTGCCGCACGCTCCCCAGTCGGAAGAGTTTTCAGCGCCGCAGCCGCCGACCTGTTGACTCAAGGTGTGTTTTAGAAACTGGAAACTAAACAAAATCGAAGAAAACTGAATAAAAAAGCCACAGCAAGTTGGCTTTGGCGCTGGAAACTTGACCGACTCGAGCGCGTGCGGCCGCAAAGCGTGTAGAGACGCAATCGCGGACCGGAATTCGGCCCATGAAACACAGTTGGCTGCTCAACCCGCAAACTGCTTTTGGATAGTCTTCTGTCAGTCATCATATTAGCCGTAAGGAGGTGGGAGAAGGGCCGGAGTGCTTGTTTATCGTGTACGGGCAGTCAGCTAAACTGCGCTGCCGACTGCCCGCGACCGATCTACTGACCTTTCGCGGGAGGGGTTACGGGACGTCGGCTAGTGGTACCGCGGGAAGTGTGCTGTCTGTATCTGAATTTTAGCTATTTCAATTCTGGTTCACGTGTTCGTCCGACAAATCTGTTCATTTTCGCTTGAGACTGACTTGATAAAATTAATCCAATGTCCTTTCGTACTGACATTGGGGTACTTAGGCACCCCAACTGATAAGATATAGGGCTGCTCGTTGTCTATATATTGAGACCGTGAGAATTTAAACTCTTCTTCCATCTACCTGCAAAAGGGCACTGGCCTCGCAATAATACGAAACCCCTCATAAACCCTGCCGGCATCACGTTTACATGTTCTTATGGCTTATATTACATCGATTGCTCTGTATAGACATACAGCGGGCACGGATCGCACTGATACTTTGGGTTCCTTGTGGTACGTTGACTCAAACTCGGTGCAGTTATTTGCGCACCGAGTTTGCGCCAACCCCATGTATTAGGGCGATCCGTGCCGCGTGTACCTATGCGTATTTTTTCAGCTCTGTTGCCTATGGTAGATATCATAGTACGTTTTTATGCACAAAAAGCTCTGCACAAAAATTCAAAACTAACACAACTAATCTTGACTGATATGTTGCACTCAAAAAAAAATGCAGACGAAGACCACGTTCTCGATCTGATTTATAGATTCTAGATCAAGCATACGAAACATCTTTGAACGGTCCTATTTGAAACTTCCCTTTAATGTCCCCATAACATCCAAAATTTGTCCTCTGAGTTAGGCACACACTCTACATCTGTACAAAAACCTTCAGACCGAATCGTGCTCTCGAGCTGTTATCTGTATGAATATCCGGTCAAGCGTGCTTACTCTCACACATACACAACCAAATAGGAATCGGTAAGACGAAAGCATTTCAGAATGAATCGCCTCCTCTTGGCCTTCACTCTCTGTGCTGCCTGTGTATTTGCCGAGCCGATTTCACCAATGCGTGAGAATGTCGTTTTCTGTGAATTGTGCAGAGCCCTCGTTGGTGTCGTCGCACCTATGGCTGACAAGAGCCTGCCTGAAATTGAACAGGTTCGCTTTCGGTTTTTTCAAGGCTACGAATCTAGTGCGTCACGAAAATTGCTTAAGCTTTCTGAATTGCCCTAAAACTCCACCGGCAGCTGAGTCGCTTTTTTTAGAACGGGCATTGTTGTTCTCTCGTAAGGTGGACATTGGGAGGGTTAAAGTTGAGTTTTGCAGGCCCTTGGTCGGCTCTGTGAGACCGGCCGTAGGAAGCAAGTTAGTTGTTCTCTCTTCCAAAGCATTTAGGTGTTCCCAGTTTTGCAGAGGGGACTCCTCAGTCGTCTTTGCAGGATGGGTGATTTTACCGCAGCAGCTTGATTGTAGGGGAGATATGTACGCCCACAGTAGGGAACCCCCCATCCGATCTGTGGGGAGATCCCGAAATTAGCCTCGTGCATCTGATGGGTCTTCTGTAAAAGGACTTGAGCCCATCTTCCAGGTACGGTGCAAAAGAGCTTATTGAGGCACAGAAGCAAACAGTGAAATGTGGAGCCAGTAGGATTGTTAGTGCCTTTGTCAAACATGTAAAAGATACTAGAGAAGAGGAAGTACTAGAGGATTCGTCACCGCTCCCACGTAAGGTAGCGTTTAGTCCTTCGGGGGTTGGCCGAGCAAGTTTGGGACCGTTTTCACCAGAGTATTGGTTTACGTTTTGCAGTTATTTAATCTATCACTAGAAAAATTCACGAGATAAAAAAGGGGAAAGAATTAAACTTAGAACGGTATAAAACACTCGATTAAAAGTTCACAGACGGGCGAAGAAGAATCCGCTTACCTACCACGCTTGGCGCTAGACTTTCCTCACAACCTCATACTTATAGCAAGTCCGATTCCACAGCCGCTGTTCTCCAAATTAAGCCATGAATGCTTTTCGTATGATTCTTTTGAGTCTACCGCAAACTTGTTCTTTCGTTGCCCAGAACAAAAGCGTTCTCCCACCCCAAACCAAAGGGTACAGAACAGAGTTTTGTCGAGCAACCTCCTCTACCATCTGTGAGCCACTGGTTCAGTTCTGGGCGGAGAACTCTGAACTTCAAACTCGCCTAATAATTGGGAAAATCGTTTGAAAAATTGATACGCATAGCGGCAGAGAGGAACATATGACGTGATCGATAGTGCCTATCAGGGGTGTGCGCTAATGCGCTTTTTCGTCAATTCGTTAATGGTTATATCCATAGAACGGCCTCATACTTTCCGTCTTTCAGTATGTGATAAAGTGTCTACCTGAGCTATGAAGTAATCAATGACTACTGAGTTAATTCAACGAGTTAGTGGCGTTTTCTACGCGAATTAACGTTCAACGATTAAACAAAGACAGCATTAACGCACGCCTCTGGTGCCGATCATCGTGATCAGAACGGCGGTCATTGCATTTATTCCTATCGATCACCTAAATATCTTCAAGCAGCGCACAATCAATCCTAGCCTCTTTGCCGGGCTCAACCGGGCATACCAGAAAAGCCTCCTTTATTAGTAAGTGAATCTGAGTGGAGAAACTCCAAACCCGTTAAAGGCACAGTCCAACCTCAGGGGTTATTTTTGATATTATATTCCGGCCGCCATTTATAGTAACCCAGCCAAGCGCGAAATCTCAATCCGCCCGAATAAGCGAGAAAAAGCGAGGTAAAAGCCGGCCACGCCCCCTTGAAAGAAAATATGGGCGACGCCCACCGACAAGCTTCCGATCTCAGTCGGGAGGGGAAGCGCGATTGATTTTATTCAAGGTCTATGCTCTTCCATTTGTTTTCGGTCTGGCTTTATATTGTGTCCTGCTTCAGAACGATTGCTGCGAACAACGAGAAAAAACAAGCTCGAGACAACTCGTCCGCGAACTTCTCGTCGTAAAAATCAGAATTTTTGAGAGGCTTGAACTGCGTTCGTAGTGAGTTCTGAGGGATTCTGGATACACCATTGTGATCAGCGTAAACTTTTCTTTAAGATAACCAGGAAAACAAAAATTTGATTGTGAGGTTGGTCTGTGTCTTTAAAGGCAGTGGTCGCGATGAAAAACGTTACCTAAAAAACTATAAAAATCAGCTTAGATAGAAAACAAGCCGAAAAACTATGAAGGTAGTGCTATGAAAAACGGACTAGAATTAGAGTTTCAAGGACCCAAAGATGCCAGTTCGTGCACAAGTGCACAGCGCCGCAAAAAAAAAGATCGTCTCCTCATGCCGAGCAGTCAAAAATCATCAACATTCAGAGGAGGAAATAAATGCAAATTTACGTAATGAAAAGAGTTTACCAATGAACGCAAGCACTTTAGTCAATGTTTTTGACTAGATGAATAAGAAGGATAATGTTCATTGATTGAAATTCGATTTCAAGCCAACTGATGTTCTTGATATGAGAGGTCATCGATGCCGATGATGTGGAGTGGGCTCGTCCAGCATCATAAGACAAGAAAGTTTAGGCCTCAAATTTGGCCCCAAACAGCGGTTTTTCGCGATTTTTTCTCCTTGGTACTTTTAATCTAAACTCAGAAAAAGGTTTAGAGAGGAAAAGAAGACAAGCATATTTTACCGCGACCACTGCCTTTAAGCAAGTTGGAAGGTGGTCATATTTATGTCGCAAAATACTATGAGAGAATTGCTTGCGGGCGATTCCTACCCACACACTCGTAGTTGTGTTCCGCCAGACCGCTGCCGCTTCTGCTTGTCTCGGAGCAAACGCAAGGTGTTTTGTGTTAAACAGGGTGTTTCGGAGAAAAACAGGGGTGGTAGTAAATGGGTTCTTAACGCGATTACCACCTTTGGACGGGATTTCAGCGCCAATTTTACGCGAGTAAACCGTCAGGGGCCAGATTTATGAACGCGTGTGGTTGGGGTAGGGGTAAAGGCTTCGGCACCTTTGATGATTACCCAGTTTATCACTTGCCCCTGCCTCTTAGCTGGGTTAGAAGTTGGCAGGATTGGTTTGCGATCTCCTGCTTGCACAAGATAATCATCAAAAGTGCCGACGCCTTTACCGCTGCCCTAACCCCATGCGTTCATGATATCGGCCCCAAGTTTTTGCGAGCTTACCAATCTTTCTAATCAATAAAAGAACGTTCAGGACGCCGTAGAAAGAGAACGGACGACCCAGTTAGAATCTGCAGGATGTGTGCGGGACCCCTGTGGAAGTAAGGAGGATGTGTGCAGGACTCCAGTAGGAGTGTACAGAGAGTGAGCGGGCCTCTCAGTAAAGCCCTGCACGCGTTCCCTGACTTATAGCACACTCTCGTTGGGGTCCCTCACACAATCTGCACACTCCCTCGGGGGTCCCGTTCGCCTTCTGCGCACTCCCATAGAGGTCCTGCACACATCCTGTCTATACAAGCCCACTTATAGCTCCTAGAATTCGAATGCTAATGCCTCTAGGACAGTGCGAATACCGAATCGAATCGACGCGAATATTTTAAGGCATGAATATTGGCGAAAACAGCGAGTTTATAATTCGCAAATATGAATAGGTTTCCGATTGAGACTATTCTTATGTAATCATTCAAAAAATTAATGAAAATAATAATAATAATTTTTCGAGGTCTTCCGCGCATGGCTAACGATGGCGCAAGGTATGGCCTAATTAGTTATAAACTAATCCGTTCCTCCAAAATGTTGTAGTCAAGTCAACGGTGAAACTCTATTTTGATCCTATAAATCTTTGAATAAATTTGCAAAGTAGAGTACTAGTTTTGATTCTCTCTTCATGTAGCTTTGTTTAGGCATTCGTTGACAAATGCATGAAAGTCATCGGTTTCCTTCCATTGGCCGAAACGGAGTGTCTAGCACTTGCTGAGCGAGAGATTGCACCTATCAAACAGCTTCTTGAGCAGGGAACTCCTGCAGATAACATCTGCTCAGCTATAAAGGCTTGCTAAGAGGAGGCATTCATGGATATTCCCAATGTATTCTAGAATAAACAATTTTCCGGGATTGTTGGTCTCAAAGTTTGACATTTTACTCATCACGTATATACACATCGGCTGCTTACCGTTTTCGCCTACAGTTTCACGTCCGCATATAACATCTACCTTTCTCACTGTCAGAAGGGGTGATGAAACACTTTGAATACCTACTTTTTCCCGTATTTAGTTTCCCACCACCTTGATCGGAGAAAATGGACCCGATGGCATTCAATTTCCGCCATTAATTCACTTTAACAGTTGTCATAAACGGTCGTCGTTTTCAATTATCTGGTTGGTAATAATCTATCTGGAACTACGAGTTTTGAAATGACGGAAACCTGCATGTATCCTGCGAGTTTCAACTTCGCTTGTAAAAGGCGATTTTGAGCCGACGTAATGATGATTGGGTACAAATCCGTATTCCTAGTATTGCTTGACCCTACAGTAACCTACCCTCCAAATTTGCTGCGGAATGGCTCCGTATTTCCCA
Organism: Aplectana chamaeleonis; assembly: GCA_029168955.1. Lineage (NCBI taxonomy): Eukaryota > Metazoa > Nematoda > Chromadorea > Rhabditida > Cosmocercidae > Aplectana > Aplectana chamaeleonis. Next base: position 693,861 of record JAPDOI010000219.1, on the reverse strand, counting down.
TACAGTGCTCCCTTATTTGGAGGTAGCAAAACCTCATGCTTTCGAACATGCTCGCGAGCTTGATGAAACTGGCAGTATGCGCTGCATTCTCGTGAGATGGACAGAGCACAATGAAATAGCGCAGAGATGGCAAAGACGCGAGACACTCCCAGTTTCGGGAGAAAAAGTGGTGCGGAGGACTTTTTCGTCCATCATGCGAGGTCGTCGAAGACTACATGAGCGACACCCAGCTGTCGACACCCGGCTGGCGGCAGTCACCGCGCTCGGCGGAGCCGTTCCCGCCGCACATCGATACCTCCCAACTCAGATAAAGCAGCCCTCTTCCCGCCGGCCAAGTCGGGCTAGCCGACTTCGCGCGGCTCCAGTTCAGTAGGCGTGGCACAGCGCCCCACTCCCCGCGGAAAGAGGTTCCCCCGTCTACCCGCAGAGTGTCGGCGGGCAGTCCGTTACTCCTAGGGGTTATCGAACACTCACTCATCGATTCCCACCTTGATGTCATCATTGCACCACCCACTAGGGTGGAGCCAGTGAACGATTGCTGAGCAGAGAACTCTGTGTTGAGACTCTATCCAAAACCCTCGCTGCGAACGACGCTGGCTTTGGGCAGGTAAGCCGCTGTCCGTTAATGTCATATGCTAATGGAAAGACAGCAGGAGCCAGTGAGTGTAGCAAGCACCCACGAGTAAGACTCCGCCTACTTGTCAAGAGCAGTTCAAGATGAAATGTCTACAAGCGGAATTTCAAATTTTGTATCAACAGGTCTTTACTTAAAGGCAGCGTACACGCTCGTAAACGTGATTGGGATAACTACGGAATAAGAACGTTATTTCACAGAACACAACGCCCCCCATTTTGAAGCGTTAAAAACGAACCACAATGCCGCTACACGAATAAGAAGTTGGCTCCGCCTCTGTATCTGCCCGCCCCCTGTATTTGCGTTCTCTTCTAAAACAGGGGTGCTGGGCCATTCCCACCTTCGGCGACGTTTGTGGGTGGTGGAATAGGTACAGTAGGTAAACCACACACATCGACGACTGTGGAAATGGCCCAGCACCCCTGTTTTGGAGGAGGACGCAAATACAGGGGGCGGGCAAATACAGGGGCGGGGCCAACTTCTTACTCGTGTAGCGGTATTGTGGTTTGTTTTAAACGCTTTAAAATGCGTTTGCGTTGTGTTCGGTGCCATACCATTCTAATTCCGTAGTTATCTCAATTACGTTTACGAGCGTGTATGCTGCCTTTAAAGGCAGTGTTCACGATAAAAAGTGTGTTTCAGTTTCCACTAGGAATGGGTAGTGGAGGGGCACATTGTGACGTTGACGTCGAAAGAACGCATAAAAACGAGCAAGGAAAAGCTCCAAAAGAACTCGAAGTTGCCTATTCGAGCGCAAGGCAAACCCCAAGAGCGCAACACACGCCCACCGACGTAAACAAATGAATGCTCGAGATCGTGTGATGAGCGATGATTTCCAGTTATTAGCCCCGTTCTGCCCTTCATTCTTTTCTCTCTACTCAGGCCAGCTCGCATACATCGGCTGCAAAAGACGGAAGTTACAAGCCTCGGAAAACTCGTCCACCATGTTTATTCAGCTCAATTTTTGAGGGGCCATAACTCCGTTTCCAGAAGGTCTTGCACCATTTCAGAGACATCATTGGAATCAGCGTGGGGCCATTTTCAAGATAGGCGGAAAAACAGAAAAACGGTTTCTATCGTGAACACTGTCTTTGAAAGGTGATTCTAAAATGTGCCAAAAACTGCTTTGGAAATGTCTTCTGCCAGTCACCAGATCAGTCGTAAGGCGGTAGCAGGAGGGCCGCAGAGTAACTTGTCCACTGTTTATGTGCAGTCAATGAAACGGCGCTGCCGACTGCCCGCGACCGATCTATTGGCTTTCCGCGGAAGGGGTTACGGGACGTCAGCTAGTGGTACAGCGGGAAGTGTGCTGTCTGTACCCAGATAGAGACATCACACTTCCCGCGGTACCACTAAACATCGTCCCGTAACCCCTCCCGCGAAAGGCCAATAGTTCGGTCGCGGGCAGTCTGGTGCGCCGTTTTGTTGACTGCTCGTACACTGTGAATAAACGCTCTACGGCCTTTCTGCCACCGCCTTACGGCTAATCTGATGACTGACAGAAGACAGTCCTTAAACAGTTTGCGGCACATTTAACAATCGCCCTTCAAGTGAAGGTCTGTTCAAATAAAATTCCAAAAATCCGCTTCTGGGGATTTCATCTTAGACTGCTCTTGACAAGTAAGGAACGAGATTCTACGGAGAAGCTTAATACACTCACTGGTTCTTGCAGCCTTCCCATTCGCAGGTGCCAATAACGGACAGTGACACACCTGCACAAGAACAGCGTCGCACACAGCGCGGGTTCTGGAAAGAGTCTCAACACAGCGTTCTCCGCTCAGCAATCGTTCACTGGCTCCACTCTAGTGGGTGGTGCAATGACGATATCAAAGTGAGAATTGCTGAGTGAGTGTTCGATGACCACCAAGAATAGCCTACTGCCGCCGACACTCTGCGGGTAGACGGGGGAACCTCTTTCCGCGGGAAGTGAGGCGCTGTGCCACGCCAACGAAATTGGGGCCGCGCAAAGTCGACTAGCCCGACTTGGTCGGCAGGAAGTGGGCTGTTTTTATCTGAGTATCTGAGTAGATGATTGGTGATCTACTGAGGTCATGCATATAAATCACCGTTTGTTTGAGCTCAACGAGTAATACAACTCTTGAGACAGTGAAACAAGGGTTTTGGCTTCAGTAAAGCTCTAGATATTACGGTATACGTGAATCTATTGTACTAATGGAAGCCTTCACCAATTTTTTCGAGGGGGTGGAACTCCAGGTGGGGGTAAATCCGTAAAATGTGAAACATTTTCCAATTTTTTTAGGGATGGACCCCGTGGTCCTAGCAAGACTGCCTTTAAGCTGCGTCCTGCAACAGCTGCGGATCAGAATTTGGTTCCAAATTTTAGAAAATAACTTCCCGAAAATCCAGAAAGGGTCAAGATACACATTAAAGCGTTTTTCCAGTTGAGCGAAAAAACTTTTCGTTCGAACCAACAAAAAGCGAAAACTTTTGCTACTGCGATTGTTCTGGCGAAGGAACAAAGTTGCAAACGAAGTTAAAAAATCTCGTTTGTCTACTGGTGGCGATGAAAATGGTTAGAGTAGGTTTTACACAAAAATCGAGAGGTGAAAAACAGTGGAAATAAATAACAGCGATAATTTTTACTGTATAATAAAATCCGTCGAAGAAGGGTGAGGAAAATGAATATGCAAGAGTTTCACGCTATTTAGGTCCCTGCGAATTCCCTGCGGTGGTCAAATTCACAATGCTGTGTTTGCTATAAGAGCTAGCTACAATTATAGCATCCCTCTGTGCTAGTGCAACCTTGGTACAATGCCAGTGATCGCCGTTACACTTCTATCCCTTCGGGTTTAAATCCTTAGGGTTTCAAAGTTTTGCAAGGAAACCCAACCCTTGGCATGATGATGGTTGTATGATCCCGGTTTCAATCACTTCATTATCTAACTGTTTTGCTTCGCCACGAAAGGGTCATGATTTGGCATAAAAAATAATTGTGAGAAACTCGTTAAAAATTTGCAAAAATAATTTACAAACAGCTCTGCGCCTACCTTCATACAAACTCTCTTTTCACAGATTCTCAACGCGGTTTTCTACAAATAAAATCCACCCCTGACGGCCCTAATAAGTCAACCATTCCGTCGTGGCAAAAAGAACACTTGATTTAGGATGATTATGTGAGCGCATGTTACATAGACTACACTAAAGCGCTTTTGATTCTATCCCCCCTTGGATCTTCTTTTTATATTAAACTGCGAGCATACGGGGTAAAATGGGTGCCTGTTGACCAGTTTTTACAGCTGTCATTCTTGAACGGGCGAACTCCAGAAAGTCTTGGTTGAACGGTGCCTTTTCGGACAGCTATCTCACGCCTAGTGGTGTCCCTCAGGGTACGTGTATCGGACCGCTAATGCTTTTTACTCTATATCAACGACATGCCCAGCGCTGCCTTCCCCTGCATGCGTTCATTTGCTCCCATATACGCAGGATGACACTAAACTGTTTTCGATCAATGATGTTACTGCCCTCCAGCAAGCATTAGTCAGCCTTGGTTCTAACTTTGGTCCACCGAATGGCAGCTGGAAATATCAGGAAAAAAAAAACTTCTGTGATGTGTATTGGTCGCAAACATCCGCAAAACTGTATATTTGTTCTAGGTGATTATCAATTGAGTGTCAGCAACTCTGTGCGAGACCTTGGCATCGCGTACTCGGACCGCCTTTCCTTTGAGGATTACATGGAGAAGGTTACAAGAGCTGCACAAGCCAAATCCAATCACATTTTTGGTGCTTTCAGGACAAAAAACACTAAACTTCTTTTCAAGCTTTTCGAAACCTACGTTAGACCGATTCTTGAATACTGTACTCCTTTATGGTCACCTTCACAAAAAAAAATAGTCCATTGACAAAGTTGAGAATGTTCAGAACAGATTCACGAGACATATATTTGCCAAAAGGAAATGGGGGGTTGCGTTTATTTCTGCCTAAACTATCGAGAGCGATTGGCTCAGCCTCGGATACCTGCAGTTCTGGCTGCAGCTGAGGCGGGTCATCTACGATCAAGAATTTTATCTTTAAAGCTCATTATGGGCGATCATGGTATCGATAGGAATGAGATCATAACTCTTTTTCCAACTTCAACGATAGAACTAGAGGTCATCAATTCAGAATCTTTACTGGAATCGTTCATACCTTCAGCAATTTCTTGAATCCTTTTTGGTGCGGTCGGCTAAAGGTTGGAACGATTGCTGCCAGTGAGAAACTTGTAGAGTCATCGTCTCCCGAAAGTTTCAACCGAGGGTTAGGGAAGCGTATCTCAAAAAGGATGAGTTTCTTTTCTAACGTTGTAAGTTTTTCATTCCCATCTTCGATTTTTAACACTGCTTACTTTTCAGACTCCCTCCCTGCTTCATCTCGTGTAATTCTCTATTTTGATTCCGATTAATGCTATGTATGTAATTCCTAGACCTCATCTTGTTACATATTTGTCTATACTCCTAAATCTCATCTTTTTACATATTTGACGATATCTCTAATCTATTCTTGTTATGTACTCACCCACAACATTGTTAATTCAAGCTATGTCACAAAACTGTTTTTTGTCTCCACGAATTCATCCTCGCTTCTATCTACTCAAGCTACTCAATTAGTCGGTAGTTTCCACTGGATAGCTAATAATTATAAGATTTAAACTATATCACTGATATTCCCACCGAAAGCTGCAGACACGTGGGTCTTGGTGGTATTGGCGGGCCTACGAAGTTGGTACCCGGAGCCGTTTACTACCTTTACTCGGCCTGCAGTGTCGGCCTCCCACTGCCCTTTGCCACCATGCGCTCCCACTCCACCCAACCCGTTTCACTAGTCCTAATCCGGCGCCTTGATGTCGCGTATAATATTAAATAGGCTTCGCATCTGTATGAAATAGTGTGAGAATTAGTGTGAACTCTCTAACTCTCCAATATTGGTGTATCTTTGCATTCTGATAACTGAATCGTTTTTATAGCCCAGTACCCGATAAACGTATTATTATTATAAAAGAAGTGAAATACTTGGTGCATTTTATTTGTCATGGGATTTAACACAGAAGAAACACTAAAAGATCGATGAAATGATGTACCATTGATTTGGATGTGAGCTTTCTTACTAAAAATCGAGAAATTGAGTGTGGTTTTGAAAGGGCTAATCTCGCGCTCTCTGAGAACAATTTTTGCACACAGATAAAGTTTTCAATTCTGAGCTCCTCGAGATATTATTTTGTGGCTCCCACCCTATATTTCATTTTTGACGAATCTATGTACATATTTCAGGGCTCTATAAAACGCGCGTGATTTCGCCTCTCAAAACAACACTCAATTTTCCGATTTTTAGTAAGAAAGCGCACATCCAAATCAATATGGTACATCATTTCATCGATCCTTTAGTGTTTCTTCTGTGTTCAATCCCATGGCAAATCAAATGCACCAAGTATTTCACTTCTTTTACGAGTTTCTCACAATTATTTTTATGCCAAATCATGAAAATCTCGTGGCGAAGCAAAACAGTTAGAGAATTTCATTTCATTTTAACAAATGTTTCCTTCGGAGATAGGAAGAAGAAAACAGGGCACCTAGACGGGTAGGGCGCCACCCAAGATTCAAGACAAACTACTCTGCCAATTCGAGACTTGATGCCTCAGCAAAAGAGACTTGATGCTCATGCACAAGTCGGCATGAAGTCTTGATTTGCCGGAGTTAAATTCACTGTATGGGTGGAATTCTGCCGCCAGGATACGTGAGAATGGGGGTAAATATCCCGTGAAAATGGTGCGAACTGGCGAGCGAGAGAGGGTCCAAATTACCCCGAAAAATGAAGGTGAATTTGCTTCAAAAAATGGGTTAGTTTACCTCCTGGAAAAAAAATTTCACAATGAGTATGAAGGTCCACAGCACAGGAAGCCTCCTGCCTTGTCCGCAACATGGGCGTAATCTTCACCGAGGTCTGCGGTGAGAGAGCCACCCTCTGCGGACCGCGGCAGTTAGATCGCCCTCCGCCGTGGAGAGGATGACCCACCTCGTATCCTCGCAGCAGCCGGGAAATTATGCTGGCCTCCGGAGAAAGACCCGAAGTCACCTTTTTCAAAGCCGGCATCAGAATGCCGAATGAGGACTAAAAGGAAATGTCCTCATTCGGCATTAGGAATGAGGACGTGAGATGAGGCGGCTTTTATACCGGCTGTGCTCATGGTAAACACATCGAGACGTGATCAATCGTTTTATCATGTTTTCGCCGAAGATGTTTTCGTACTTGTTTAGAAATTTCAAGATGCCAGCAACGGCAGGTAATTTCACCCTTTGCGCTGACTGGATATCCAGCCGCTCAGCAAATTCACCCTTTGCGCGGATAAGCTTTTGATGACGGCGCCAAAGGTGAATTTGATGCTGCTTATGATAACAGAGCGTGATAAAGGCCGCTTTCCCGGAAGCATCAAGTCTCGAATTGGCAGAGTAAAATGAACCAACTTGAGTGGTAAGGCTACTTCAAACGAAGTGTTTCTGTAGAGCTTTTTTATGAAAACAATGATTGGATAGCACTATCAGGCATCTTTTATCAGAGTTTTTCATCCTTTCTATCAATAAGTCTTGAGTTCCTCCCCACCCCCCGTCTAGGATAGACTCCGAAAACAGGCCGTTCCGCTGGCCCTTCTGCCCACCGCACCTGCCTGGCCCTGTAGGACACCTTCCCCGGCGCTCTGCGGACTCCCAGTTGGGTCCCGCCCACTTTTACCGGCGCGTTCCTGCACTCCCTTGCATGGGTCACGATCCACTCTTTTCCCCGGCTGCTCTATCGCACACCCACTTTTTGCCCCGTCCACTTTTTTACGGCGCTCTACGCACTCCCAGTTGGGAACCGCCCACTTTATACAGCGCTATGGCGCATCTTCAATTCGTGCTCTGCATACGGAGCATACAGTGGTCCCTGATGGACCTGAGGCACAACGTCTCTCGAGCTCTATTAAGTCTTATCACGTTATCACTCCATTTCTATTGGAAAGACCAACCAAACTTCTTAATCACTAAATTCCTTCACACACACACACACACACACACACACACACACACACACACACACACACACACACACACACACACACACACACACACACACACACACACACACACACACACACACACACACACACACACACACACACACACACACACACACACACACACACTCACACACACATACGCACACACACCAACACACACACACACCCAACACACACACCAACACACATACACACACACACAGCACAACAACACACACACACACACACACACCAACACACACACACACACACACACACACACACACACACATCACACACACACACACACACACAATACCTCAGGGCTGTGCGTAATTACACACCAGGGCTGTGCGTAATTACGAATTACTGTTTACGGTTTACGAATTACGGGCGTTTTTGGCAAATTTTTACGATTTACGATTTACGAGAAATTCAGGACCAAAATCGTAACGATTCGTAAATAAATCGTAATAGAAACGTGAAAACGCAAGTTGAATGAGCAATGCAAATCTGCGATCTAGTACAAATATAAATTTAACACTTTACTTTCACTTACAACACACAACTTCAACACTTTCAAATTTAACACACTCCGAATATTTGATTACTCTTCAAAATTTCAATTTTTGGTGAACCCGTACCCGTGCATGCCCGACCGGTCGAAGTTAGCAGTAGGTCAGTCATGGAGAACTCTAATTGTTGATAACGAGTTTAGGAATGACCTATCGCTCCCCTTCTCACTCTGACGGACCAAAACTTATTATTTGGTTCCAACCTTTCCTTGCCCCAAGCCGAGCCAGGTCGGTAGCGTCACAGCTATTTAGACTCTGTTTCATTCCAAGTGAACTCATGTTTTCGGTTACCACTGCGCGGAGCGGTGACTTTTTCGACGAAACCTCCTTATCTCTAGTTATATTTCACCGAGGCCGACCACTCCGCTGCCAAGGGTGATAATCAGAAATCAACAGGTCACTAGGGATGTACCAGAGCTTACTTCCATGGAGATGCCCTTGTCACATGATGAACGTCAGAGACGCAGACCTTTGATGGAGCTGCAATCTCTATCGGACCAAAAATTCCGGTCTGCAGTTGCCAGACAACCGTTGTTGCAACACGCGCTGCTAAACAGAATCATCACGCGTTGTGACCGCGAGGTCCCTGGACATGATTGATATTTGGTCCCCAGCACCACTATCTTCTAGCTCTCTGTAAGTTTCTTAAGCGGTCGTCTGCAACTGCGGACAGCAATTTCATTCCGATATAAATAGACAGTAAAGATGGGGCTCGGCTCTAAGGACCTGGCTGGCTCATGGAGCAAATAAAGGTTGAAACTCAATATACACTTCATTGCAGAATTTTGCGGAGATATCAAAAACAACCTTCCCCACGCATCCATCTTTAGCGGTTAAAAAGATACAAGCAAAAAAGTGGAACTTCGTGAATTCAAATCTGCCGGATAATCGGGAAATTATTTTTTTTAACCTGAAAACATTATTCGACGAAGATTTTTGCGGGGACTCCCAGAATAACCTTTGATGTCCATGTCCAGAGGCTACGAGAGGAGAGGGGTTAATTTCAAAGTTTGGTTTGAAACATTTCTAAGAAATTATTGCTGCAGAGTCTCCTACTTTTTCAAAGAAGTTTTCAAATGTTTTAATTGGAGCAAATTCTGAACGAAAAAAAGAAGATGGAGATCCTAATTTTTGAAAGCTCCAGATTTTTAGGGAGCCCTCACCATTTTGTATCATTTCAAAATCTTAATCAACCTTCTCACCACTCAGTAACTTCGCTCTTTGTGCACTTCTGCAAATGCTGAGCACAAACTTTGCATCCTAAGGTTCTTCTGGGAAGAGAAAATCTGCTGTCCCCTATCTAAGCACCCTCGTCTACTTGGTGTGTTCCTTGGACCCTTCATTGCGTTTTCACGAAAACACACGTATTCGAGCTGGGTTACGGCCAACACGCGAAATAATAACATCCTCCGTGCTCTGGCGGAAAGAACCAGGGGTAGCACAAAGGAAGTTTTACGCACATCGTTACAAGACCATGCGATACAATAGCCAACTCTGGAATATGGGGCTCTGATATGGACCAGACATCTGTCAGAGGCGTCCTGAAACAAGCTTCAACGTGTACAGAACTCTGCACTACGTGTCATCACTGGCTGCCCAAGATCAACGCCCATATCCCATCTCCATCAAGAATGTGCACTACTTCCTGTCAAACAGCACTGCCAGCTGCAATCTTAACAGTTCCACTTTCTCAGACATTCGCTGTTATGAACTCGATACCAAAAAGCAGGGTAGTTATAAACCGCAAACCAATAGGATACCAAAATCGATTACCGCAAACCGAAGCGCGGCCACGTTCGCAGTGTATTGGTTTGCTATAGGGTTGTTATTGGTGGATACAGGAAGCTGTTATGAATCGCCAACGAATACGATTGTCTGTTATGATCCGCCAACCAAAAACGCCTTTCCGAGTTGGCGATCGGTCCGCTCGCTTTTTTATGCTGTAAGCGTCTAACGTCGTAGACAAAATTGTTTCCAATGATTTCTGTTTCGTTCTATTATTTATGCCTTGTTTCTCTGTTTTTCTGCTTTTATAAGCTTTTTTCAATTTTCGCTTCTTGCTGTAATTATTGATTAATTTCGTATGACCTTTTCTTATACAGGTACTTAGAGTGGGTTACTCTTGAAGTTAACTTTTTCCAACCAGTTCTTTTTTCTCAAAATGGGGAAGAAGATTGAAAATTAACCGTTGAATAGGGTGCTTGTGTGTGTGTGCCATCATGCGGAGGCACTGGCATAATCGACGGCTAATTCTTAATTTTCGCTCAGACTTTCGGAGAGTTGAACTTTAGGGGAACATGACGTTCGAGTTGAACTACTGAGGCTATTTTGTCTAGTAATTGAACTTATGAGAACGATGAGTAACTGCTGGGCTTATCGCCGCGCTGCTGCGTTGTGTCGCGTGCGCAGTGCCGACCGACGACGGCTCCGACGCAACAAGTTGAACTCCAAAATCAAACCGAGTGGCTACATGTTTGAGAGAAAAGCACCGGGATACTGCAAAACGGTGCGTTTCTCGTACAACAAAAACACACCCAAAGTTTCACATGGATTTAATTGGAGAACTTTATTTTTCAATAAAGAAACACGAATGTATGTATGTGAGGGGTTTAATTACGACAGCCTGCGCCAGCACTACAAAAAATACTACGTAGGAAAATAACACAAAAAATGTAAGAAGCAGACAAAACCCAACCACACCACCGACTTTTTTGTTGCCGTGAACGTGAGGTCATAGATTTCAAGCATTGTAGAGGTCACAGATTCCACGCATTGTCATAAGAGGTCATAGATTCCACGCATTGTCACTTTATCCTCTTGTCCCAGCTGCTTGAACCCGCGTCAGGGTTGGGCGCGAGGTGTGAAGCTCCTCATGGGGATCTGAGCTGCGGAGGGGTGGGGTCTGAGCTTTGCCGATAGACCAAAAGAACTATTCTGAATGGGGGGTGTAGACCAGGGATGATCGGAATTCCGATTTCCGAGTTCCGATGGTTTTTGGCCTTCCGATTTCCGATTTCCGAAAAAAAGCCTAAAAATGCGGAAAAAATAGGAAATATCGGAGTTTAGATTTTTGAACCCTTTTCATTGCCGAACTCCTTAGGGGATATCTGGGGCGCTGAATCTCGGAATTCGGAAGGTCCCGTCTTCACTTTTCAGAAAGCTAGGGTCGAGTGCGTTTACAGAAAGTAAAATTATTCAATAACTGTCCTACTATCTACATATATTTGCCTAACTCTCTGTGTGTCTGTGTGTGTTTGTGAAAATGAAAAGGAAAATTCGATGTTTTTTTTTTTCAAAAATGAAAAAGATTCGGTTTGTTGTTATTATGGTGTGATTGTGTGTACTCTCGATAACACGATGATCATCATTCCGTATATAAGGCCCTGGTCAAGAGTTGGTGCTATATTTGCATCTGTATCCCCCCGGGCACCCTCTGCCCCGCACACCCAACACCGCACACCCACTTCAACACCCCTTAACACCCACCCGATCGATACGTATGTTTAAAATGATGGAGTGAGGTTGAAGAAAATCACTCGGTGTATCCACTCCAACACCCCCTCCCCTGCACCCCCAACACCCACTCCGGATCGATACGTCAGTGTTTAAAATAGATGGAGTGAGGTTAAGAAAAATCACTCGGTGCATCCAACTAGATATGACGATGATTACGCGGCCAACAGGATTGCAACACCTGTTCAGAGAAATAGTGAAGGAGATTATGGTGAAGTAACGGAGGTAGCAGTAAGGTTAAGCTTTTCTAGTGATACGCAATGTTTTATCATAGGCCCGCCCACCCGGTGATTTTCTCATCCGCCGTCATCCACGTATTGCATGGATATCGACCGCGTCGGATACACTGAGTAATTTTTCTCAACTTCACTCCATCATTCTAAACTACTTACGTATCGACCGGGGGTCTGGGGAAGTGTTGGGGGTGCGGGTAGTGTTGGGGGTGCGGGGGGATACTACTGGGAGTGATTTCTCCAGCTTCACCTCACCATGTTGTTCATACGTATCGACCGGGTGGGTGTTGGGGGTGCTGGGGGGTTAGAGAGGGGGTCCGGGAGATACACCGAGTGATTCTTGCATCCCATTTCCAATGCATTCTGTGCGTATCGACGGGGCTGAAGACGTCGGCTCATCCAACTATGACCGGGGCCTAAAAGCTTTCTGAAGGGGTGCATGAACGGTTGCATGTGAGATTTAAGGCCCGCGGTGAGTTCGCCGAGGGTAAAGTGCGGGACTTCACAGGTAAGGAATTTCTGACATAGTCACATGCAAATTAAGGGCTCTAGACATGTTGTCGGCTACCTGTCTTTTCAACTTTAAGTCACATTTGAACTTAAACATTGGATACATGTTCCTTGGCGCGAGTTGAGTTACATGTGACATAAGGCACTAGCGTGTAATTTAAATGTATTATTTTATCGCGCATGTAACTTATCTACGCGGCGTGCCGTTTCCTAAAGAGGCATGCGATGTACCCTGGAGGCAGGACTCAGATGTAGGCAGCGTCGTCCATTCAGTTACCCAAGTTTTGAGGTACTTGGCCCCGCACACCGGCTGGAGGCCCCGCCTGAAAGACCGCTGTCGGCCTGGTCGTGCTCGCCGAGCAGGCCGTGTCGTGTGACAGTGCGCTGGCCTCGTCGCGTGTACGGGTCAAGTAACATGTACCAACAATGCAAGTTACTCGCAATATTGTGTATTTATTATTAGCAAACAAGGTGCACACCCACGCCGCTTCGCGGCGTACTTGTAGACGCTTATTATGACGCAAAAAATATTCGAATCATTGCCAAATGAGAACTTAGTTATCATCGTTCCTCGAAACCCAGTACGATCGCACACACTTTTACCGGCGCCTGGCGCACTCCCACTTGGGTCCCACGCACTTTACCCGGTGTCTGGCGCATCCCCAGTTGGGTCCCACAAACGTCCCCCGGCGCATGGCGCTCCCTCAGTTGGGTCCCACACACTTTTCGCGGCGCCTCGCGCTCCCCCATTTGGGTCCCACGCACCTTTCCCGGCCCCTGGCGCTCTCCCAGTTGGGTCCCGTACACTTTTCCCGGCACTCGGCACACCCCAGTTGGGTCCCACACACTTTCCCCGGCGCTGGGCGCACTCCAAGTTGAGTCCTGCACATTCTGCGGGCACCGATCACAGGTCAACGGTCACCGGTCAACGGTCACCGGTCAACTCTTAGCCGTTTATTATTATGTATGATGTTACTTTTATAAAAAATCTCGTCAAATTACACGTAACATCGCTTCAAGTTACTTGTGAACTCAAAGCATAAGAGTGATAAGTTGCGTGAGGCCATCATGCAACTTGCGTTGAAGTCTCAGGTAACTTGCTCAGCGATTTCCGAGTGGAAGTGCGTCAAGCGCCGAAACAGTGCGCTGGGCTTCACTTGGAGTGCGCCAAGCATTGGAAAAAGTGTGTGGCACCCCAACTAGGAGTGCGTGAAGCGCCGGGTAGAAAAGTTTGTGGAACTCTAATGGGGGTGCGCCGATCGCCGGGGAAACTGTCTTGGACCGACTTTAAGTGCTGCAGGCGCCTGGAAACCAAACTGATAACTGATTCTAAGCGACACGATACAAGCCTACAAGAACGCGTGGGTGTACACCTTGCTCAATAGAGTAGGATGAGCCCAATTTTTTTTGGCAGGAAAAATCACCAGCGGAGGGTTAAGAATTTTGCAGATCATTTCCGATTTCCGAATTCCGATTGTTTTTGGCGTTCCGATTTCCGAATTTGAAGAGGACGTTCCGATTTCCACAATTCAGAAAAATTTTTCGCTCATCCCTGGTGTAGACTGGTAGGAGTACACTGTTTCAACTCTATCGTGATCTAATTCACTATCCATACCAATTTTATGAATGTTTCCTCTTCTTTAAATTTGCAATAAAGCAGATCAAATCACGCTCCAGGGGTGTCCGAGAAAACGCCGAAAATTCAACCATATCACGCTCCAGGGAGGGGGGGGGCTGAGTAAAACTGGCCTCCACACACTTGTGCGGAATCCTGACCCGCGTTAACGCTTGTTGAGCTGCTCAGAAATTATTCGGGCATAGCAGGCTGGGTTGAGCAGGCCGCTGCGCCAATTGTTGCGGAACTACGACCCCCCCCTGATTGAAATTCTGTGAAAATTTCTGAAATTTTCACGATCTGTCCCGTTGGTATCTATTTTTTTTTACCGAAAGTAGCCACCCGCCTTGCCCGATTATTTCAGCAGCTCGATTTTTTTTTGGAGAATTAGATATACTACTATGAGCGAAACCCAACTGTAGATTCACGGTAATCCACGGAAACTATTTAGATAGTGACAATACTCGCACTAAATACAGCGCAGCGCTCTTGGACTGTTTCAGGAAACACACGGATTTGTAATCATCTTAAAGTATAGAATAGATTATGGACTATTATTTCGTATCGAATCTTGAAAAGAATACGTAGTGTTTGTTTTGTTTTATAGCCAAAGACCGATGTCATATACTGTTTTGTAGGTATTTCTGTAAAAGTTGATATATAATCGAGATGAATAGCATGCACATAGTATGAAGGCAGAGTTCTTGTTTGATGGTGAACACTTTTTCGGAGAAAGAATGAATGTTTTTGTAAAATTAGACTTTATGAGTTGCGTTTTCGAACAAGGTACAATTATAGCGAATGAGTATTTCAACGTTGTGTGTTGAAAAAATCACGTTTACGTGGTATAGAACAGTTTTGAAACCTAAGGGAAGCTGGATAGTAGGTTGAAACTTTTTATCTTCCCGCTAACCAAACGGATATGAGTTCCCGGAACATATGCTGAAGTTGGTATCGAGTTCATAATAGAAATTTGCTCTGCTGTTATCATCCGCCAACCAATACGATATGTTCCGGCAGGTGCTCGGCGGAACATATGCTATTGGTATGGAGTTCATACCAGCGAATGTCTGAGTTGCCATTATTCAGAATGACGCACATCCCAACTAGCCACTTCTGTCATCTGATCCACATCACCGTAATATTCGCACACCACTCCATGCTGCTATTTCTACATTTGATCATCAAAGATGGCCCCCTCTGAGCTCACACGAAAGAGGCTACAACAAATCGAGCACACTATATTTGTGTCTGAGTACATGACCTGCGCCCCTTCCAACCCGATCCTTGGTGTCGTGCCTCCTACAGTTGATGATAGTGAGGAAGATCTGCCCAGGCGCTCTCGTGTCACTTTGGCAGGCTACGTTGCGGTCATTCTTCATACCTCAAAGCCTACGTACACAGGATTGACGAGTCGGTCCCAGATATAAGTCCTGACTGTCAGAATACTGGGCATGATTCAATGCATTTATTTTCATGCTCCGCCAGACCTACTTCTCTGTCTGCTCGTGATATGTGGAACAAGCCGTGTGATGTAGCTGCCTTTCTACGCCCATGAGAAGAAACTACTGTGGCCGATAATAGGAAGAAGAAGAAGACCGCCGTCTCCACCCCAACAAACGTACGCTTATGTGGAGGAACGCTTATAACTCCGTTCACAGCAATGCTTTACAAATATAGAGCGTACTCGTTTTCTGCGTAAAGAAGTGGTTTGGTAAATGTATATCCCCTTTGGGATGACCACCTTATCCAAGCATCCTTCCTCAAAAGGTTAAGGCTAAAAACTATCCGAACCGTAAGTTTTTCTCATCACAGTGTTGCCCTCCTTGGCATCACCTGAACTGTGTTTGGTAGAGCGATTATTCCCTATGCTTTCGTATTCAAAAGTTGGGCGAAACATGGCACAGGTGTGGGACTTGAATGAACTTAGAGTTTTCATTTTCCCTATTAAAGTCGTTCCTATCCCACGTATGTGTACTGAATATTTCTTCAAGTGCTGCTCTAAAATGTCTATTTGAAACCCAACCTCCAGCCTACTTCGATATGTGGAATCACCTCATCACTGAAATGCTACGGTAGCTCCATGCCATCGAAGATTGAGGCTGGTGATGCGAAAGCAGCAATGTTTCGGCTTATTACTCCATCGACCTCTGCCTGGCATTACAATTATTCTGGAAGGCTGATTTTAAAGGGCATAGATCCAGAAAAAAAACAGCTCCTATAATGTTTTACAAGTACAAAATGTTCAGTCCTCCGTTCGGTTTCCCTGCTTCACACAAGTATCTGAGTCCTGGATCGTCGACGTTAATGTAATCGATATTGGCAGATTAATGGTG
The DNA here is from genome assembly GCA_029168955.1 of Aplectana chamaeleonis. Taxonomy (NCBI): domain Eukaryota; kingdom Metazoa; phylum Nematoda; class Chromadorea; order Rhabditida; family Cosmocercidae; genus Aplectana; species Aplectana chamaeleonis. The sequence goes on along the minus strand of JAPDOI010000219.1, from coordinate 677,419 downwards.
CGCAAGCTTGTTACAATGAGCGCAAATCAACATATCAGATCCTTCAGTACTCTGCTGATCCACTTAAAGGCAGCATACACTCCTGCTGGCAAGCATAGTGAGAAATAACAGCTTCCTTTCTAGGATAGCATTTTCGCCGAGCATTGGAAGCGGATACGGCACTTACGCACCAGGTACGGCATGTCTGCCAAAAACGTCATGAAGCGCTGAAGAAGAAACTTTGTCAGGATGACAGTGATGACAATGTTGAGCAAGCTTGCGTCACCTCCATTCGCCCGTATTTTCCTCCTTACCCTTTGAGTAACAGAATGAAGTCGATACTTGCGAAAATGTGTTTTATGAGTGGTGAACGTCTTAGCACTATCAAATGGGGTAGAGACTAACGATCACAATATAATATTCATATGAACGTTCATTTGGTACCGCCTAACAATTAACATGTCTGTAACACCCTGTGACTCTCGTCCACTTGTAATTTCAACCAGGTGTGCCTTACTTCCGGATATACGTTGGAGAGATTCTTTGGAACGCTCACGTCTGTAAAGCGATAATATGAAACGTTTTTGGACATACTGCATCATACAATCGATCTCAAGGCAGTGTTCACGATAATCTTCGTTTTCAGATTGTAAGCTCAAATCGATTGTTTGGCTACCGGGTAGAACTGAAATGACAAAGAAATCGAGAAAAATCGCCTTTGAAAGGCACTAAATCCTTTACTCTCGTTCCCAATTTTACTCTCACTGGGACTGTTTGTTGTGACAATGAAATCGTCAGGTGGCCCGGGTCTCGCGATTCTCCACTCTTTACTGCTCTGTCCTTTTCCTTCGGACCCTAACTAAAACCACTTTAAGGCCCAGAATATTCTTCCATTTTTGATTAGCTCAGATTTTTGCAGGTCGCGACAAACCACCGTGAACATGTTCATACAGTCGGACAACTAATCCAGGCCAGAGAGTAATGCCACCAGGTCAAGACGATTCAGGGCGTTTCAAGCCGTCTCTTCGCGATTTCGGTGACACTTGGTGGCCAACGCATTGTTTTGAGTCGAAAACTCGGGAATAAAAATCATCGTGAACACTGCCTTTAAGGCGATCCACGTGAAACACGTCCAAGAGGCGCATCAACACCAGGAATCATAGCCAAATTACAGGATATGGTTTGAGAAGATTGTCGATTGATTGAGAGAGATTTAGTAGAGGCTCTACACATCTCATTAGGCAGTGCGATCCATATTTCAGGTGAATTTTAGGGTTTGAGAAAGCTGTGTGCACAATGGGTGCCGCATTTGCCAACAGTGAAACATAGATACATTCGAATGCGACTTTCTCAGCAACATTTGGAGCGTTATTTGAAGGATTAAGTGGATTTAGCGCGTTGATTCATTATTATGGGTGACTGGGTTTTTTTGGATTAAAAACATTGTTTTTTAGGTGGGGTATCAAAGGTCAAGGAGAGTTGTACTTGCTGAATAATAAAAGATTATTTTAGAAACAAACATGAAATTGTGTTTTTTATCGGGCGATTAAACGGCTGCTCAAAATCCTTCAATCATGTGAAATGCTCAACCATGCATGATAGAGAAGCGAGAATGTACAGGGAAAATGATATGAAGTTTTTTTCACTAGCGAAAGCTTCCCTCACGGAGGCACGACGTTTTTTTTTACTCACTCAAGAGAATGACTGACGCTGCTGTATAAAAGCAGAGACACGAATTTAGGGCTGTCTCGCACTTCAACCCCTAGACGGCAGAAATGGTGAAAAATGCTTCTCCCCGTGATAATCAGTAGGGGAGAGATAATCAATCACCAAACAAGTAATTTACCATACGTTCATTTGATAATGTTTCGAAGTGAGCAGGGTTTTCAACCACATTGATCAAAACCTTTATTGATACAACATTCGAGCAAGTAAGCATATCCCCCGAGAAGTTATTGCATAGTTGTGCAATCTAGAACAATGCAATGCCATCGCGAGCAAATGCATATATGCTCTAAATTCCCCCAATATGGTTAACAATGAAGATGTCAACCATCTTCGGATGAATATCCCTTCCCGTTTCACTCCACGAACAGCCCTTCTTCTTCTTAACGACCCAGTCAGTTCTGATACGCAAGATCGCTGAGTTCGTTCGTACCAGCTCTTTATCACTGATAGCTGCGACGCTGGGTATGGCGCCGACACAATTATCGCCTACACCAATCTGTGTCGCGATGCATGTCGCTCTTTAGTTTGCAGATACCTTCCCGCGCATCACGAGCGACGCGACATAATGCTTGCCATCTGTATCGACCGAAAACCGATATTGCTGATATGCACCGTCGCTGTCGCGCATCGCGGAAAGTATGCACTAGGCCTTAGCGACAGGCCTGCTATTGGTAAAAAAGAACGAACCAGTAGCGGGTCTGTCAGAGAGAGAGTAGTGAACTGCTCCGTGGCGCAGTTTAACATAGGTCGTAAGCCCGGATAATAATTCCTACAAAAGGTCTGGCATGACGGCAGCAGAATAACACCAGCTTTAGCCGTCCGCCCAGGCCCATCTATGCGCAGTGCCGCTGACAACGAAATCACTCGGTGCCAAGAAACGTTCTGCACGGTCCCCACATCAATGATATCAGCTGACCGAGAATCAGTCTTCAGCCAAAAATCGATGGGTATAAACAAATGTTACTTAAAGCTCAAAGCACATAGTGATGAATCAACGCAAAACAGACGAATACCGAAAACAATAAATTGGTTGAGGGAACAGCGAGATACTCCCGCGCCCACTCAAATTGTGTCGCCGACAAATATGTCGAAGATTGATTGCTTCGCCGAAGGTTCTGAGCACATGATCCGGTTTAATCCGAACCTGACTAGATAGAACCATCAGTGCCTCCCCACCAACCGAGGGCGTAAGCTCCGCTTTGAAGATTGACGTGACGGTTTAACAGCTTCCTGATCTGGACACAAGGCTTTTAGAGGCAGTGTGTGTAATGGATAAATTGTCAAAAAATCACCGGAAACAGACTGGTCCTGAGCTCATTGCGGAAACTTCGAAAAGAATGCGCTCAAACGCGGGCCCGATACAGCGCTATGCGGTCCTGAAAACCAGGATTTCCGCCCCTGAGAGCCCAATCCACACAATTGCTGCTCTCCTACGTGGACAGATTATGAACTGACGTTTGAACAAGGTCACACCATCGTGCGAAGGCGTTTACTTGTTTGCCGCTACATAACCCAGGTGATGAAGGGTTCTCGAAGTAGAATATTGATTGACGCGAAAAAAAAATGAAATACCATTCGGCGAGGGTCGTAAATAAATCGAGCCGAGCTTCGAAAATTTCAGGGGAGAGTCGTCAAAAATTCTAGTCACCGAGGGGTTCTCAGCTCCACCGAGATTCGACGCAACGCAACGCAAACCCAGCACCTCGAAAAAATAATTTTCAGCTGTTGGTAACTAATATGTATTGGTACGGAAGCGCCAACGTTGGAAGTGCCAAAAATTAGCTTTGATACAAGGTACGGCTCGAGTTGTGAACAAGGCTAAACTACCCCTGGTCAAAATGGTTCCCGATGTCTACTGGCAGAGCTTAGACCCGCATCCCTCCACCCTTGCTGCGGCCTGGCAGCTCAACCTCCCTCCCGCTGTAGATGTCCACACCGCTCAGGGATGAAAAGAATTCCGATTTCCGACTTACAGACTTCCGATTCCCGATGGTTTTTGGCCTTCCGATTTCCGAATTCCGATTTCCAAAAAATGCCCCAAAATGCGGAAAGAATCGGAAATGATCAGAAGATCACAATTTTGAGAGGTTACGCGTCCTTTTCTGCCAGACCTTCTGGAAGTTCTTCAAGGTCTAAACCTGAACCGTAGGTTGGTTTTGATGTTAGAAAAGAGAAAGGAATGAGATTCAAATATCGACAGAAACTATATTTTCTTGAAATAAACTGAAAACCCAATAAGAATGGGCTCTTTTCCGTCAGCTTCAAGTTTTACCATTTTCGAACTGGGCATTTTTTCAGGAAGATTTGGGTTTGCCCATGCTTTTACTGAATCTAATAGGGGCCTCTGCCGTGTTCATGTTTGAGTGGAGCTTACAGTCTGAACAGAGTGTACGTATAATCTCTTCTCAAAATATTGTTTAGTGAATGGACGGGGCTACGACGGTAGACGCGCGATCGAAACTCTGTTAGCCGTTGGTGTCGCAAACTTCGCACGGTGCGCCGCAATGAGCGGGCCTCGTCCATCCGCTAGACGGTATTCAGCAAGGGGCCATTACCTCCTGTAGTATTTTTGCCAATATGTACTTTGGTCTACTTGATGCGATTCTAATGGTCTATATATTTCTTGTTATAGAAGGGTTACACTCACCATTTGAGTTAGAGTTCATAAAATTATACCTTTAAGGGCTACAGTCAATTAGTGAGTGTTGCCTCGAAATTATGATATCAAGGTGCTACCTGAAAATACCTAATTGAGTCGAATTCCGAGCAGCATTAATCTGGTTTCTCGGTTTTTGTTGTGTATCCGAATTGCGTATAAAATGAGAAAGACGATTAAGCTTTCGTAAAGCCTTTTTATTGTGAGAATATCTTCTCCCAGCAAGATGTTAAAGGCCAGTACTGAAGGCTAAACAGATTAGCAGTAGGGTAAGTACATACAGCCACCATGGGTGGATGAAATCTATGCATGTGAACGTATTTCCGATTAGCCGATTTTCCGATGGTTCTTGACGTTCCGATTTCCGAATTCCGAAATTTTGAAAAAGTTTTCCGCTCATTCCTGGTTCACAGCCAGTCCCGAACCCTGCTAGGATAACCCTACTCGAGCATCCTTGAGCAGGTAGCCGGTGAATTCTCACCCGTACCAATATCAGACTGCAGTTTGAACACACAATTTAAGTGTCAAGCAGGAATCCAACCCGCATCGCCCCGCTTTTCGGGCGAGAGCGTTACCATTACACTACCTACAAGGCATTAATCAGCTAGTTGACCAATATACTGTGTAGGCACAAAAGCAACCACCCACAACAGCTTTTGACAGAAATCCTATTATCAGGCTGATTTGTAAACAAACGGCAGTAGGCATTCGCCCTACATATAGTTATCACGTGGTTCCCCAATTTACTTACGATTGTACCTATCAATTCGGAGTTGTTGAAGATTTTTCTGCAACATACTCAGTCACATGTGGTTCTCCTAAAAGAGGAATGTTGGCTACAATTCTCTTTCTTGTATCCTACAAAGACAGGGTTGCCTAGTTATCTTGAGGAACTTCCAGAGTTAACTTCTACTCCCTGAAACCTACTGAATCGACCGATTCCTTCCACGTATGTATGTTTCCCAAAACAAAGAGACACGCATCCAAGTTGAAAGTCATTGTGTAGGTCCGAAGTGGGTTTACTGGGGTCCAGGTAACAGTAATTTTAAACTTAATCAGTTGAGTCTCGTTGTGACATTAAAAAAAACCTTAGCAACCATACTGTTTTTGAAGAAGGCGGTAGAACCAAAATATGCAACAGCAAAACGAAAATTTATTAGCTTTCGACCGAATTCGGCCTTGGATTATCTCTTGATAAGATCGTAACCGTCATTCACATTTACGATGTCTGCATCCAGGCCTCCGTGCTCGACACATCTTTCGCTTCGTGCTCGTCATCATCTTCCGCTTCGTGCTCGTCAGCCTCTACTGTTTCGTGCTGTTTATCATCTTTCGCTTCGTACTCATCATCATCTCTTGCTTCGTGGTCTTCATCGTCTTTCGCTTCGTGCTCGTCATCATCTTTCGCTCCGTGCTCGTCATCATCTTTCGCTTCGTGCTCTTCATCGTCTTTCGCTTCGTGCTCGTCATCATCTCTTGCTTCGTGCTCTTCATCATCTTTCCCTTCGTACTCGTCATCATCTCTTGCTTCGTGCTCTTCATCGTCTTTCGCTTCGTGCTCGTCATCATCTTTCGCTTCGTGCTCATGATCATCCGCTTCGTGCTCGTCATCACCTTTTGCATCGTGCTCGTCATCATCCTGTTCGTGCTCTTCTTCATAATGCGCTTCGTGCTCGTCTTCATCATCATCCTCTTCAGGATCTTCTTGCGAATCAATCTGTAACAAGTCACAATTGAGTTCTGTTCACTTTCTGTTGTTCTGTCCTACTGAGTCCAAGAAAAAAGGTAATACGGGGAAGTTCTGAAGCTAAATCTCACAGATCTAGAGCCTACCTCGCGTTTCTCCTCAGACTCGGCTTCTTCATCGAAAGCATCGTGTTTTCCTCCAAACTTCTGCGGTCGGTCCAGAAAATCTAGCTTGCCCTTGAAATAGAAGGGTTCGCTGAACGCCTCGCGTTTCTCCATTATTTCGGATTCCTCTTTGAAAACCGCGCGTCCTGTAAATGAAAAGTATTAAAGCGCATGATTTCAAATTTTTCCAATGCAACATTGGTAACTTACCATCACAGAAGGAGATGGTGAGTGCCAAAACCTAAAAGAGAAATTTCAATAGTCTTAGCTAGTTACGTTTTACTGATGATATTTTCTCTACCTAACCTCCGTCCATCAGAAAAAAGGAAGCCAAGAGTACTAAGGGGTATCAGATACGGACACTGCATACGAGGGCTGTGCGTAATTACGAATTACGGGCGTTTTCGGCAATTTTTTTACGATTTACGAATTACGAAATTTCGGCCCAAAATCGTAACGAATTGTAACAAAACGTGAAAACGTGGTTGAAGAAGGAACAATGGAAATTTGCGGTCTTGACCATAGATAAACTCAACACTTCTTTCGCACTCTTGATATTTGATTTTTCTTTTTATATTCAATTTCCCTAGCCTGACATTCCAAGTCGGGCGTAGCCAGCAGTGGGGCCGGTCATGGCAAAGTATAGTTGTTGATAACGAGGTTTAGGTATGATCACACACTGACCGGCTCAAACATTATTAGGTTTCAACCTTTCATTGCTTCGAATGTGAGCCAGGTCTGTAAAACCGAGCTTCACAGCTATTTAATTCCATGGAATGTTGTCGCCACATGACGAACACGAGAGACGCAGACCTTTGATGAAGCTACAGTCTATATCGGAGAGGAATTCGGGTCCGCAGTTCCAGACAGCCGCTGCTGCAACATGTAGTGCAAACATGATCATTCTTGGACCACGACCACGAGGTCCTGAACCGATTGATGTTCGTCCCACCACAACTATCTTCAAGCTCTCTGCAAGGTGCAAAAGCACTCATCTGCAACTGCGGACAGCAATTCCATCCCGATATGGACAGTAAATACGGGACTCAGCTCTGGAGACCTGGCTTGCTCGTGGAACAAACAAATGTTGGAACTCAATATACACTTCGTTGCATAATTTCCCGTGGCTTCCAAAACAACCTTCTCCGTCTTCAGCGGTGTGAAGGTACAATCAAGGAACTGGTGTTTCGTGAAATCAAATCTGCTGAAGAATCGGGAGAATATTTTTCTGACAAGAAAACAGTAATCGATGAAGATTTTCACGGGGACTTCCAAAATAACCTTTGATAGACGTCTCCAGAGGCTAGGAGAGGGAAAATGGTAATCTCAACACTCGGTTTGAACCATTTGAAACAAGCATATGACTGCAGAGTCACCTAAGCTCTGGTACATCCGTAATAACCTGTCGATTTTGATTATCACTACATAGTAGTGGAGCGCTGAGCCTCGGTGAGGTGTAACTAGTGAGAAGAAGGTTCCGACGAAAAACCCACCGCTCTGCGCAGTGATAATGGAAAACAGGAGTTAACTCGAACTGAAACAGAGTCTACATTACCCGCACTAAGTTTTGTAAAAACGGGGAGCATTTGCAAAACTTGGCAAGAAAGCGTCCGATGCATGTAACTTTTTTGAACGAAGACGTTTTCTGATTCTCAAAGCGCTATCATGTTCACAGCTCAAACTCCTACATAATAATGTACATTGTGAAGCGAAGTTCCCTAAAATTACTTTGTTTTCGAGTGAAATTGTTTTTGCGGTCGTTTCCCAAAAACATCGCGCGCGGCAAATTGCGGAGAGTAGTAATTGTAGCATAAAATAGAGCAGCAACCTCTATGTTTCCTTCGTGAATTAGAGGAAAGTTGGGCTATCTTGAGATCTGTGCAAATTGAATCTTTGAAATCCTCCATTTATCGGTCTTGGGCTTTCGCAACAAAATCCGACTATTCAGAAAGCTCACGACCGTGTTTAAATTCAATATGCACAGATCTCGAGCTTGCCCCACCTTCATCTAGTTAACGAAGAAACATGGAGATTGCTCTTCTGTTAACTGTTCAATTACTACTCAAAGTTTCGCCGCACTTCGCCGCGGGCGACGTTTTTGTGAAACGACCGCAAAAATAATTCTACTCGAAAACGAAAATTTTCAATGTACATTAACATGTGTAGGAATTTGAGCTGTGAATATGATGGCGTTTTCAGAATTCAAAAACGTCTTTGTACAAAAAAGTTACAAACATCGGACGTTTTTAGCCAAGTTTGGCAAATGCTCCCCGTTTGTAAAAAAATTAGCGCGGGTGTTGTACCTTTTGAGAAGGGTTTTCGAGTCCTTTTTTTCAAATTGAGAGATTTAGCAAGTTCTAAAGGAGAGAAAAGAGCATCGAAAGAGAAGAGCTTCAAGAAATTGTTCATTTTTAAATGAGAACTTTGAAGAAAACCTTCACCTCTTCGCATTCCAGATTTCTGAACAACCTTTACCCCTCAGACCTCTGTCTCCATCCTAACAAACTTATGCTTATAGGGAGGAACGCTCCGTTCAGAGAAACGCTTCACAAATATAGAGGGCAGACTCGATTCCTGCCTCGAAAAGTAGGTTTGTGATTGTATATCCCTCTAGGATGGCCACCTTGTCCAAGCATTAAAGGCATCTTACGCGCAGAAAACCATAAATTAATTTTCATGTTTTTGTATAGCTTGGCCACCTCAGTGAACGTAAATGTCGAAAGAGCTCCTGAAAAGCTTCCATTTGCAAATAAGAACGGGTTTGAATACTCTGTGAGAAAGAATCTGAACTTTGCGCCAAATTCGTTTTAGAAGTTTTCTGCATTTAGAGGGGTCTAATCAATGCCATTTTAGAAATTTCCTTCATGCGGAGTTTGTACCATAATTCTTTTCCATATTATTTGACAGTCGAATCAATATTCTATCAAAAAATGCTAGATGATCGACCCAGAAGTGCTAGATGATCGACTCCACAGCAGTTTTCAGGTGGCCATAACTTCGAAGGCAGTGTTCACAATAGAAATCCATTCTCTGTTTTTTGCATATCTTTAGAACAATTCCATTCTGATTTCAAAGATGCCTCTGGAATTGTACAAGACCTCTAGAAACGGAGTGATGGCCCCTCAAAAGTTGAGCCGCGGAAGCATGGTGGACGAGTTGTCCACCATGCTTGTAACTTCCGTCTTTTGCAGCCAATGTATGCGAGCTGACCTGAGTAAAAAGACAAGTTGAGAATGAAGGGAAGAACGGGGCATTTGATCGAAAGCCATCGCTCATCTCACGATCTCAAGTGTTCCATTGTTCACGTCGAGGGGCGGAAAGGGGCCGGACTTTCCCAAAGCGGCGGGGTTTGCTCACTTTTCTAAGCCGTTTTGCGGCTCCTGGGTAGCTTTTCGTCAAGTTTCTTCGACGCTGTTCTGCTTATGAGAGCCACGCAAAGCTTCTGCCATGGAAAATTCGAGAATGAAGTTTATCGTGAACAGTGCCTTTAACGGGGCGCATTTACAGATCCTCAAGTCTGGTGGTTGTCAGTTAGCCCAATTTGTTCGATTGTACACAAAAAAATTGAAGTTGATTTTCAGCGAGCACCATGGCTTCAACAGATTGAGTCTAAAACTAATGAACCGTGAATTTTTTCTCATCACAGTGTTGCCCTCCTTGGCTTCCATCGAAATTTGTTTGATAAAGCGATGATTCTCTATGTTTTCGTGTTCAGAAGTTGGGCGAAACTTGCACAGGTTTGGTACTTGATTAAGCTCAGAGTTTTCATTTTGTCCACTAAAGTCGTGTCCATCCCACGTACCTATGTGTACAGAATATTCATCGAAGTACTGCTATAAAAGGTGTTATTTCAAAACCCAACCTCCAACCTCCTTCGATATGGTAGTGCCTCATCAATGCATTGCTAAAGTGCTTTAAAATCGAATGAGGATTGGGCTGTGTGTGGGCTTATTACTCATTATCAGTTACGAATAACGAATTACGATTAACGAATTACGAGGAATTTGAGAAATTACGATTTACGATTTACGAAATTCAAAAATTCAGTTACGCACAGCCCTGCTGCATACTCCAACGCAGTCCACCCAAATGCGCACACCTACCAATCAATGAGAAGCAGTCGGCAGGAGATCAATACGCATGCAACCCTAAGGCAGCATCGATCCTAGAGCGCGCGATGGTGCAAATTCGATGGTCATCGTGAGCATATTATTTGCTAGCCGCTCTCGTGCGCTCGTCCTCGCGGGCTCACGCCCGCTCCAAAAAGGAACCAGCAAGTTTCAAGTCTAATGCTTCATCCCAGAAGCATGGAGCATTGAACATGCTTCAAAACTATGGCCTTCGCTACTGAATATTCCACCACGGCCATCACAAAGCGTTGGAAATGATCAGCCAATGCGCCGACTCGAGTGATTGATCACCCGGTCAAACGCTGTCAATCGAACCTACACGTTGCAAGGGGTGTTTTGTCGTAAAAATTGCCTGCGCGGGCATCCTTCATCGTTTAGGAGCGTTGAGCGGCGAAAATAGCAGCGGAAACACGCGCTCTCGCCACATATCGACGCTGCCTAAAGGGGTCTGCAGAGTTGCAGAGACCGGCGAGTGGTCGCCGAGCGTTAGCCTTGACACGGCGACAAAAATGTTTCGAAACATTATCGTCGCGGCGTCGGTCGCCGCTCGCTGGCAGTGATGCAGGGCCGTCGCCGCGTCAACACACTCTGCGGTGCCCCCGTCGCTGAAAGTGATCAATATTGCATCCCCCAGCATTGCTAGTCGTTGCGAGCAACGCCGCAACTTCCACTCTGCAGACCCCTTAAGCAACACGATCGCCACCGTTAGAGCGGGAGCGGTTTTGCAGAAATGAGTTTCATGCACATTGATCTCCGATCAACCGCTTCTTTCTTATAACTAGATGTGCTGCTTTTGGTAGGCTACACTACTCAGATAGAGACATCACACTTCCCGCGGTACCACTAGCCGACGTCCCGTAACCCATCCCGCGGAAGGCCAATATATCGGTCGCGGGCAGTCGGCTGCGCCGTTTCGTTGACTACCCGTACACTGTGAACAAGCACTCTGCGGCCCTTCTGCCACCGCCTTACGGCTAATCTGATGACTGACAGAAGACTATCCCAAGAGCGTTCGCGGCACATTAAAGATCACCCTTTATGTTAAGGTCTGTTAAATCAAAATTTCAAAAATCCGCTTCTGGGGATTTCATCTTGAACTGCCCTTGACAAGTAAGGGGTGAGCTTTTACGGGGAAGCATCCTACACCCACTGATCCTTGCAGTCTTCCCATTCGCAGATGCCATTAACGGACAGCGGTTCACCTGCCCAAGACCAGCGTCGCACACAGCGCGGGTTTTAGAAAGAGTCTCAGCACTGCGTTCTCTGCTCAGCAATCGTTCATTGGCTCCACTCTAGTGGATGGTGCACTGATAATATCAAAGTGGGAATCGGTGAGTGGGTGTTTGATGACCCCCAGGAATAGCCGACTGCCCGCCGACACTCCGCGGGAAGACAGGAAAACCTCTCTCTCCGCGGGAAGTGGGGCGCTGCGCCACGCCCACTAAATTGGAGCCGCGCGAAGTCGACTAGCCCGACTTAGCCGGCGGGAAGTGGGCTGTTTTTATCTGAGTATACACACTTTCCTTCCCATCGTGAATCGGTCTACTGGATTCATAACAAAACCTTAGTTCTATAAATACCCTCACTGACTTGAAAGCAGTGCCCACCATTAAAAATCTTAAACGTGTTCTCCGGAAATCAAAAGATCCGGGGCCCTTTTCAACATTATGGTAGGCTAGAAATGTACCCTTCAATAGTGTTATAAGGCCTTAAACTTCAATAAAGGCGTTTTCTCGCCCTTTTTGCTCAACCGCTACTGATCAAAGCAAGCAACTAAAGTTTCGACTTCAAGGAAAAAGCAAGACTGAAATGGGATGGACACGTCCAGGCCGGAGAATATGCGACACAGCTATAATCATTTAATCAACGGTTGTTCTATTGAATTTTTCAGTTGTTTGATTCCATTTGTGGTCGTTGATAAACTGAGAAATCGATGCTTTTTATCGTGCTGTATCTAACTTGTCGCTTCCTAGCTCACCTTCAGGTGTGGGTTCTTCACTATTTGAAATGATTAAAACTTAATTAGCAAACATAAACTCACCAGGAACAGAAAGCTGAGCGAAACCATGTTTGTTATGTCTGTATCCTGCTCCCTCCCCTGATTTTATATTGGACTCAGCATATTTGTTAGGAACGCACTCAGCAAAAAATAAGAGAATGTGTTCAAACAATTACTGTATATGTTTTCGGCGGAAACTCGTCTGACTCAAGTACATATTCCATTATGCGGAGGCGAACTGTCAACGTGTTAGAAACAGAAGCGATGTCTGTTTTTGTGTTGCCTACATATCCATACAATACAGAAATTAAATATCTGGTGCGGTAATCATCTTGCCGAACCCTAATGTCAAAGGCAGGGTTTGCGATAAAAACGGTTTTTGAGTTCTCTCCATGAGAGTGTAGATTTGGTCATCACAAAAGCGAGAATAAGTGAAGAAACCCGGAAATTGTCGGGTAAAAAACGCTCAAAAACAAGATATAAAGGCTAAATACAGGTGGCAGCCGGCCCCATTTAACGCGGGATTCACTAATGCTTGTTTAACGGCCTTTTATTTTGCTTGTGAAGTAGTCAGTAGTCTCAAAAACGGCCCATGAAATACCTAAATAAAAATAAAGGTTGACTTAACAGGTAGTTGTAGAAATCTCGATAGTTGGGGGTGGCAGGACACCGAACAATAACCTTTCCCTGACGTTTTTTCCCCAATTTTTTAGTTATTCTCACTTTTGTGATGGCCAGATCTGTGATTTAATGAGAACGGTATTTTAGGAATTTCTAAGGCCCTGCCCATGGTCTGTTCAAAACGATGGCAGGCTTCGGTGGCCTTTTTTCATATCTTGTGAAAGCTTAAAAATTGCTAGTCATTTCTACATTTCATTCTCTGAACCGTTCAAAGGTAAACGCTGAAGGCAGCATAGAACTCTAATTTTGTTTAATCCATAGATCATGAAAGTTAGAGACTATCCTAAACAGGGGGGGAGCACTCAATTAAAAGTCGGAAATGAAATGAACCACCTCATAGAAATGAATGAAAAACCTGATAAAAGATGCTAGTTGCTGCTATCAATCATGGTTGTTGATGAAATTCTATAGAGTTGGATTCATAGCGTTGTGGATCGGTGGTTCGATTCATTTCTGACTTTTACTTGAGTGCCCCCCGCGTTTAGGATATTCCCGAAAATTTTATATTTGACATAACATCTATGCAGTGGAAACCCGCTCAAGCGAAAGTATCGTCGAACACTGGATGGGGGGCACGCTGGAAAACGAAGGGAAGATGGCTATTGATCGAATGGTTTCGTCCCCGATCGCTGAGCGTGACTTCCTACTTGAGAGAGAATGACGATACAGGATCCTCGACCTGATTCTCTATACATATATAAGATTCCGTGAGATTTCAATTCAGGAGCGTCCAATTTAATTCAACGAGAGCCACGATTTCTGTTCAAAATGAGCAATTAAATTTGAAAAGCACCCTATTCGATCTCTGGGGTGGAGAGGCGGCAGATGGAGAGGCCCCTTCTACGTCTATCAGATAATGATTTCAAGGAATTTAATTGCTATACCAGCCCAGGGCTGACTGCTGCCGAATCCGCAGTCAGCTCTAGGCTGGTAATGGAATAATAGACCAATATAAATACCCGTAGTGAAATTGCAGAAATTAAATCGACTCTGGCAAACTGGGGCGTCGACAACAGGGTTGATCCGCCCACCATGAGTCACCGCTGGTCAACGTGCCGATATTCGTCGGGGCCGTGGCCGCGAGTTATGCTCTGGCCGATGTCGAGCTGTTGCACAGCCAGCGCTCTATACGAGAGAAGTATACGACGCATTTTTCAGGCATGCCGTGAATGATGAACGCGCAGCCGGTTCAACTACCCAAGTTTTAGGTGCGTTGGCCCGCCCAGCATCTGAAGGTCCTGCCCATCCGGTGGTGACCCTAGTGGAGGCTGGGCGACCCAGCCGCGACGCGTGTTGGTGTGCCGACCGCGACGCGTGTTGGTGTGCCGACCGCGACGCGTGTCGGAGTATGGAGCGCGACGCGTGTCGGTGAAAAGTAGTACCTAGGCTAGATGAAACAGTCCTGTAGGATGTGAACTGCTGCTGTAAAGGCCGCTAAACGCGACAAATCGAGTTGTCAACAGACCGACAATAGGCGGACGTCGCTGGGCAACGGGCAGGTCTCAGGCTGACAATACGCGCGATTTGGTATGTCAACAGGGAGCGGTTTATGAGATGACAACTTATCAATCTGTTGTCGACGCCCCAGTTTGCCTGAGGAGCTCGACTCATTTTACATTTTGAGCGCGACTTAGAACGACCACGACGAGGTCTGAATGTTTTGGCGCATTGTGTCAAAACACAGGGGTAATTCTGCGAGAGGGGTGTCAGAAATATGGAGAAATTGAGTTGTGTGGAAGCAATTCCAGTCGAGATCGACGAGAAAAATCAGGACAAGGTAAAAGAAAGGCGGAATAGTGTTTATTTGGCGGAGATCAACGTCTAGAGTGAACAGTTCCAACGGTCTGCCGAGCTCGCCAGGACAAAAACTCGAAGAGTTTCCTTTGGACTTGAAAAAGTTTCGTGATCGTATGCTACAACATACAAACTGCGTCAAAGTTACCTGGCCAGATAATTTTTGGGACACCATCACATCTAAAGGGTTCTACTGTTTTCTCTCCATACAAGAAAAAGGACATTGCTCCCATTGAAAGTGTCTAGAACAATTCCACTAGAAAACTTGCCACGCGCTGCTCCAGGTTTGTTACCAATTCATAGCAATTGATGTTTCTCGCAGCCGCATCTATGGGCTACCCAGTTTGTTGAGTAGAAAAAGGAAAAATGATATTGACATGGGGTTGAAAATTCATAAGTTTAGGAGTTTTCTTAACCCTGTTTTCTTTTTCCCTTAGACATGGATCAGCACTAGAGGAAGCCACTGCAAAATTAATGTTCAGGTGGGAACAACACAGGTCAGTGCACAATTTTCATAGCTAGGACTATCCCTCTACTTAAAACACTTTTGAATGAAGGTTCATCTGTACACGCTTCTCCTGACCTGATCAGGAAAAGAGCGGCTGTTTTGTCGGAATCAAGTATTTTCTGCTTTGCTGTACTTTGTTCCAATTTTCCCCCTTATTTGCGTCCCTTTTGATGCATAATCAGCATTGTTGTTTTCATTGTTTGATTTGTGAATAGTAGCCTTGCTTTTATCGTGGGTGTATGCCCACGTCAATAAAATTGAAACTGATATTGAATTCCCCAGAAATCTCTGCTAGACGCATGCATGATAGTGCGTTTTCTACGGAGAGGCCCCCAGAATTTATCGAGTAGTCCGTACCAATTCTGTGGTAATAGTAAATGGATCTAACGAAGAGTCAATAAATGATCTGACAGAGAATATGTAAATACTGCATGAATGAAGAGAAAGATTGATAGCGATCGAAAACTCCTTCCGAGAACTTTTTCGGTAGATATCCATCTTTTTCTTCATTCATACACTATTTTCACCTTCTCTGTCGGCTGGCCGCTCAGTCGCATTTCAAACCCATTTGCTACCAACCCGGGGCGATCGCGAGTGCTACGAAGTGGTAAGGGCAGTGTTTAGGGCGTTAGCGCGTTTGATTATTCCTGGGCGAGGGTTGAACGATCACTGATAAATCGTTTCATAACCAACCCCTACCTTGAACGGTGGGGCAGACTAGACCCCGCTGAGACGGCATTTATTGATGATCTCCAGCACTCGCAGGGCAATCACAAAAGGCTCCGACACCCTAGCTCCTGTCTCAGCACCAACGAAACACTCGCGATCGTGCATGTCACCCCTGGTGTTAAATTTGCATACAAAAGTCGGCTATCTCGCGTTAACGAACCTAATTACTGTGCTTATCTGGGCCAAATTCTGGTCCGCAATTGCGTCCCGACACGCTTTGCGGCCGCACGCTCCCGAGTCAGAAGAGCTTCCAGCGCCGCAGCCGCTGATCTGCTCACTCCAGGTGTGTTTTGGAAACTGGAAACTAAGAGAAATTGGAGAAAATTGTATAAAAAAGCCATATCGAGTCGGCTTTGGCGCTGCAAACCCGACTAACTCGAGCGCGTGCGGCTGCGAAGCGTGTCGAGACGCGATTGCGGACCGGAATTAGGCCCATATAAACACAGTACACAGCTGACTTATCTCAGACGGTCGAAGGTAACTGAGTTTTCTCCACACCGCACTCAATACGGTTAGGTTCATAAGTAGAACTTTTATCTGCAGCTTGGGGACAGGCTCAGGCACAGCGGTGGTCCGGGTCGTCCTGAACAACGACCCCCCCCCCTGAGAGAAACATTTTTTCGTGAAAAAACGACCCTCTGGGAAGAGTGAAAAAAATGGTAGACTTTACTGACTCGTTTCATTTTTGAGGTCTTTTCAATTTTTAGACCTCACCTATCCAAAAGGGATGAATAGCGTTCCATGCGCTGCCGATATTGAAAAATTTCAGCGAGATAGGAAGCTGAAAAGCACTTCAGAAACCGGACATATCTTCGCCCTCCTTTTTTGGTCACGGTGGTCCGGTGGGGCTTTCGGACCACCGTGGACAACCGCACATTTGACCGGCCATAACTCGGCTCAAAATCGATTTAATGAGCTCATCTCCGGACGTTAACGTTTTCTAACATCTTCCTACAGTTTTCCATAATTCACTAGGTCATGTATATAGACAGTCATATTTCAATTTTTGGGCCGATTTTTTCAGTCCGGAGGGGGGTAAGTGAAGTTCAGTTTTTGGAAAAAGTAATTTTTTTCACCTATCCATAAATGATTTTTGGAACATTTCCAGTCGATTGGTACCCTCGTTCCGGGTACTTTTTTTTAGCTGACATTCCGCCATTTCCAGACTCGCTTCCTTTCGGCTTGCACAATTTTGAACTTGTTTTGAATCTTCGAGTGCTAAGGTATTAAATGATGACGGAGATGTTGTGTTCTATCTTTTTAAAAATTCGGAGCGAGAAATGACATTCGTGTGTTATTTTTCGGAATATTTTTCCTCCTCTCATAGCTTCAGCACCCAAAGCTTTGGTGTGAAATTAATTGCAGACCTTATGCAATGGGTGCAAAAAAGGAAGTGGGAACAGTATGAGGACAATCACACAATGAGAGCTCAATTGTTGAAGCTTGCGACAACGCCGTAGGTCCTTGCAGAAATAGACGCGATAGAACTTACAATGCCGAAAATTCTCAAAGCTCTAGATAAATTTCACGAGGGGTGAGAAGGTGTTTGCGCACGCAGAAAACCGTGTCAATCTAATGTTTCACCACAGACACGTGCAAATTTTCTTAGCACGGACAATGACTTCATACCAAGCTTTCGATCCTACCTCGTATGTGGTATCGCTGCCAAGAAAGCTCTATCGCTCGCTAAGCAATTCTCTTTTATTGTGATGACAATGGTGTTCGATGCGACACCTGCTGAATCGCATTACGATCCCACGTATGCCAAGCGTATGGCCAAGAATTTGCACAGCACATGAAGTTTGATTTGCTCAAATATTCAATGGGAAACAACCTCCCCTTTCCTCTGTTGACCGACTACATTACCGACACCGATCGCAAATGGATTGTGTTTCTTATAAGGTTCATCTCACCCTCCTACACACCCGTAACTTTCCAATTCTCTTCAGTAGAAACAGAAAACGAAAGTCCGAAGACATCGTCGACGCATTCAAGAACTTTCTCATTGAGGAGGAGGATTCATGGGCAGACATGCAGAATGGTCTTTCTCACAAGCCCTTCGCGTTTGCCATAAGGTGATGGCCCTGTCTGTCGACGGTGCATCTGTGATGACAGGGCTCATGAACGGCATTCATGCAAGACTTCAGCGCATAGTAGATGACGAGACAACACTCAATGGAAATATGGGAGCAGGTGCGAACCCAACATGATTAAAAGAAATTTTAGGTATCTAAATATGTTTTGTTTTAGATTTTTTTCTCAGCGTCTACGCAGCACATACACTAAACTCCGTCGTAACTGCTCAGAACAAATACGCGTATCGGCTCGCCCAGGAACAAATGAATTTTTCGTACCTCAAGATGGGGGCGATACATCGGGTCAGCTGGTCGGCCAGCATGCAGCAAGCGCTAGCAAAGATCCTACGCAACTACCCGTTTTGATGGGGAGCCTTCAAGCCTTGGCGAAAGAAGATACAACTGAAAGTATCAAAGCAATAGCTGTGGCTGCTGCGTGTATATTCCTCGATGGACCCACGTTTCCAATTCTTTACAACGTGAGCTACACACTATTCCAGCTGAGATTATTTTTAGAGGAACTACAATAAGAAGAAGGTCTCGTAGTATAATATGTGTCTCGCTGGCGCTATTTCGACCACATGATGGGAGACAAGGGCGGCAAAATCGCGAATGTTGCACAAAGATTATTGAGAGACAATAACGTTTCGAAAATGAAGAATCCCTTGAGCTTAAGATACGAAAGTGTGAGCACAGAGTTTTTCGATCAGTACTATACCTCTTTTGAAGGCCCAATATCTGAGTACCTGCTGTGTTATGACGCTAAGACATTTAGGGGCCTTAGAGGACCGACGTCGCAAAGCCATGAGACGCTCTCAATTTCGGAGTCCCGAAAGATGAAGCCACAAAAACAGAGATGAGGAGTCACACTCCATCAAAGAGACCAAGGCAACGCTGATCGTTACACCGATTTCATTAGATTTGACATCGATGCTCTTAGCCATCGAGCCTTGGGTAAGGTGTGTAACGAAGGGACATCTATTGCTCTGGTTAGCGCCCACATCACTGAGTTTTGCTGCAGCTATACCAATCAGATTCAAGGGTATATGTCCCCAAGAGATCACCCTAACGCAGAAAACAGGAGAACTTCTCCTGTGCTATGGGTCGTCACGTACTGCTGGAGATGATACTTTGTGAAATAGCGAGTTTCGAGAACTTCGAAATGTATTAACCTACAAACGCCAAGTTCAATACCAGAGGTGGCCGAAATATATAGACGATGCGAACAAGATACAGATCACAGCACGCCTAGATTCGATTACGAACTCAATCGCCTTACTTCAAAAGTACTGCCTATACAGGATGCGATGCCATCGTGCGAAACCTTCTACGCTACCACTGCCAGTTCTGCAGGAAGTTTGCAGTCGTGGCCAAATGACTTCCGACGCAATGAAAATAGTCTCCGCTTCCATCGGATTTCGCTAGAAAACCACGAAGTAATGTCTATTCCAAATGTTGTAGAAGAGGTAATGTTGAGCTAGTTCACGTTTGATGATTTACTCCATTTTTCATTTGAAACCGCTCATGTTCCATCGATAATGTTTACTATCCCATGGTAAATAATAATGGCCCCAGACAATTTTACCTCAAGATTCGATTTTTCAGCGATACAGACATTATTTTAGATGGGTCAAAAAAATAACGACCCTCTTCCGAAAATTTCAAATTTTCCCAAAAAAATGACGACCCCCCCTCGGTCCCACGGTGGTCCGCGGACCACCGTGAGCTTGACCCTGCTTGGGGATAGATTCTCTCTACACACCGAAGAAGGAGTTGTCTTTCTTTTTGCGGCTCTGATTCCACTTGAAACCCCTTCGCTTAAACTGAGTAGCGTGACGTGTCGAGCTTCAAAAACGGGACAACTCCTCGATCTGTGTGTAAGGTGCGTCCGAATGAGAATGGCGGCCCATGCGGCCGGCGTGCTTGGCAGGCTGCCGTCGCGTTCGCCGCTCTTGGACGAGCATGCAAAAAGTCCCTACCGCAATCCACGGGGCCGGCACCGGTTGACAGCAAGAACTGCGCAAATCAATCAACTCTGCAGACGGTGGGAGAGGGGCCGGCCGTCGTTGAAATCCAACACTCGTCCAAGGGCGGCACATGCGACGGCCGACTGCCAAGCACGCCGGCCGCGTGGGCCGCCATTCTCATTCGGGCACACATTAGGGAGCCCCTATCCGTGCAGCCTCACTCTTGATCTTCATGTTTTTTCCGGAGGCTTTTTAAGAAAACCTACCGGACGAAGTACGCACGCTGCTACCGTGTTCGTAAAGTAAACTGAAAAAGCGAGCCGAGTAGTGTAACTACCAGTTTACTAGCTCGTTATAGCGAACGTACTCAGCTTGAAATCTGGGCTCACAAAACCCATGAAGAATACGTGAACAAGGAACATCATAGAGTAAATCAAAGTTTCGCCTGTGATCTGTTTGTTTGGCATAGTAGCAGTAGTGAGTCCCTTCTGCCGCCTCTCCACCCCATTCTCACATAGTTTCTTATCTCTACAGACTGACTATGTGTCCGCTGCTCTGTATCATTCATAGGAAGTGACGTGAGTGTTCCTGTTCGCCACGTCATTATTGTCCTAATAACATTAGCTACACGAGACAGCTAATATTATCGGGGTAGTTAGGACATGTGAAATAAACACACTCGAATCACATGCTATAAACGAGTCGTATACCATTTCTTCTTCATACTGAAATATAAACACACAGAGCAGTCAAACTACGTGTATGCTAATATTCGACATTATTCCATAACAACAACGGATTGAAATATACTACTGTTAGGCATTCGAAGGTGGCCTCCACAACACCAGCAGGTGCTTTCTATTTAGACAGCTATGGCAAATTTATGTGCCCCCAATGACCACGGTCTATCATACGTAGAGAGAGAATGTGGCCCGAAGAACATCCTGGAAGCACTGCACGTTGCAATCTTAACCGGAGTGCACCGCGAGCTAGAATCTCAACTGCTCAGCTTTTCGGGTGCAGTGTGCGAGGAGGAATGGAGCCGCTTGCGCTCAGAGTCTGCTATTGTGTGAGGAGATAATTTTTGAGCGGAAAGGGAGTAAGAACAGCGAATATGAAGCCAAAAACGACTCAAATGTGATCCCCGACATGGCTGTTGGAACAGATGCTCCTACAAGGAGTACTGCCTCCGACAGCGACTCCTCTAACTTATCGCTGCATGCAAACGAGGATGTCAGGTGTGCAATTTTTCTCCTTGATCCAGTAGATGCATCAGAAAGTGTTCTCAGTTGGACCGAATTCAACTCGAACTGGAAGCTGTTGGTGAAGATAGAGAGAGTCTACACCGTTTTCTGAACAACCGTCCTAATTTACTTTTGCATTATCATATTTTTCTGTTGTTATTTAAGATTAAATGAGTCAAGTATGCTCCGGTTTTAAGTATACATTAACTGTATCTGAGTTAAGTTATAGTAGATGGTATGCTGTCCATTAAGTACGACGAATGGCTCTATCCTAGACGGGGGGGGGCACCCAAGATTTTCTTATATAACCGAATGAAAAACCTGATAAAATGTGCTTCATGCTGCTATCAATCATTGTTGTTATTGAAATTCTATAGAAATACTCCGATTGATAGCGTTAAAGATCGGTGGTTCATTTCATTTCTGGGGTGCGTTCCAAGAACATTCCCACGGCTAAAGTTTTCCATGGAAACGTAGACACGGCGACGTGGAAGCAATTATCAGTTACAATTCGTGGTCATGGGAAAAAAGTTCGGCCATGGAAAAGCTATTTGCCCTCCCTCGGTATCGTGGGAACATTCTTGGAACGCACCCATGACTTGAATCTTGAGTGCCCCCCCAGTCTAGGATAGCTCCCGAAGAATAAGCTAAGTACAATATTTGGACAATTACAAATTAACTAAACTGTTAGTGAACAACTACGGAAGAATTCACGAACCATTAACTTAATAACTTAGGAAGAACTTGACCCTACTATTCGACAAGCCACCTCGTCGCAAACCGAGATCAGGATGATTCGGGGTGCTACATTTTCTACAAAAACTTGCAGAGCGCGCAACACCACTGCAAGGGCCGCTCAAACAGCTTCACTGAATCGTACACAAAGCCGAATCATACTTACAGGGAAGCAATCCGTAACATACTTCTGTTGAGTGAGCCATGTACGTTTCAAAGTTTCTATTCCCTTGCTGCCTTTCCACCTCTTCACTCAAGAATCAAGTTTGACCTTGTTGTAAAACGGAGTTGTGGCCTGAAAACCCAAAAATGAAGAAGTTACCCGGTTCTTCCTGTGTCAATTTCATTTTTGTGGATTACTCAATACGTGGCTAAGAACACAGAGAAAAATTTCCCTGGTCACCCTGAACGTGAGGCAATGGCTGCCATACCACCAACTGTTTCAACCACTTTTGAACTCTTGAAAACGCCAGCATCCAAGTGCATATATGCTTACTTCTCTTCTATTGCAGAACCTACAGCGTCTGTCGCGACGTGTGGTACACTACAGGGATGTGCGTTCATGATTTTTTTTTTCGTTGAGCGTTAATAGTTAATTTTCGAGAAAAAAAAACGCGTTAACCCGTAAATGCGTAAACACGGTAATTTTGCACTTCGTTAAAAATTTTCAAAACATCAATTGACCACAACCAAAATCTATAAATCATCAGAGGTCCCAGAAAACTTACATAAACCTTCTATTGACGTCAGCAGGACGTCTTCGAAAGCAGTAGGGCTCCAGAAGCCGTAGGCACGGCCTCGTGGGAAGTAACTAGGGCTCCACATGACGTCTTCAAGACGTCGTGGAAAATGGGTGGAGCTTCAGATGACGCTGTCAGGTCATGGAAAATGGGTAGGCCTTCAGATGATGTCATGGAAAGTCGGTAGGGCTTCAGATGACGACGTTAGGACGCCATGGAAAGTGGATGAGCGCTTGGATGGCGTCAGCAGAACGTTGTGAAAGTTAGGCGTGCGTCGCGTCCTGAAAAGTCATTAGGGCGTGCGTCGCGTCCTAGAAAGTCAGTAGCGCTTTATGTAGAAAGTGCGACGCGTGGTAGAAATTGAGTTGCGCTTCTTGTGGAGTGTGCGCCGCTTGGTGCACTCCATACAGAGTGCGTACCGTTTGTTAGAAAGTGTGTGGCCTTCATTCTCCGCTCCCAACCCTCATTTGTCAGCTTACTCAGCCGTAGAGAGGTAGATCAGGCCTCACAATTCTTTTTTAGAACACGAGTTTGAATTCTTCGATTTTGGGAAGAAATAACTAAAATAGATAGACTATGGAATGGAACACATTGAGGTCAGAGATATATTTCACAGCAACCGAAAATTGACCGCGCCGCAAGCCGACGCGACGTGCACGGCCCCAGTTTTTAAACCTGCCATTGAAGCAGATCAATCAGTGCCATAATCCCACTGCAATCACCGAACTGAAATTAACGTGATTTTACGACTTTCTTGTTAAGCGTTATTCGTTAATTTTTCAAAATAAGCCGTGTTAACCCGTTAATGCGTTAACACGTTAACGTTATAACGCACAGCTCTGGTACACTACACCCCGAGTCTGCGTTTCCGTCCTTGCAGCATAGGTTATTGCGGAGTGTGAGTAGCCGCAAGCCGTACCTGACACAGATGAGTCAGAGGAATCACGGCTTGGCTCTTGCTTAAACCTGCCACGCGGAAATCGAATGTTATGAACACTGCATGTGTGTTAGGTCCTACAGCCTCCGGACGCACACTACCCTATTTACACGCCCTTACCCACAGACCAGAGACAACCCCGGGAAAGGTCTGAACCAACTACTACCGCCATTGCGCGGTACATACAAAACTCAACATATACTACTGAATCAGATATAGACTGTGCGGTACGATATTGCTACATACCAGAACACATACATATGATATATGTATGCTTTTACCATTAAAACTGGTAGACTAATAAACGCTGCGATAAATACACCTAAATCAAAATACAACTCTGTCCAGGCTTCAGGGGACGGACCTTGCCCAACTGAAGACGAGGTGAGGACGAACTTCACTCCCTCACGTGCTCCCATGCTTGGGAGGGGCCGGACGCACGGGCAAAGAGAGGTGGATTTTGACCAAGCCCCCTGTTCGACCGTGACGGGAGCATAAGGGGCGCGGACAGGACGACTCCGCACTTTAGACCCTCCTCCGCACGTGGAATCTAGACGCACAGCTCGCAGGACTGACGCCGGTCCAATGAAGCAGCACGCCACAGGCATGTGGCGCGAACGAACAATGAGCGCCCCTCTGGATGGCAGCGGGGTTGACACTGGCAGGCATCTGACTTGCCAGACAGTCTCGGCGACGCTCCTTCTGAGTCTCTGCATGATGACAATTCCTTCACCAGATGATCGTGGCAGGAGCAGTGACGAGAAGCCAAGCGGCGGCCTTTAGATGACTAAGTCGTACGGAAGTCGCGACAGCATCCTTGACTTCCGTTCCTCCTCGTAACCACTTTAAGGTTTTAATAGAGAAAGCGTTCTTCAGTCATACATCGTCGCACTCCAGTCATAGCACTTAGAGTACCCCAAATTTAGCAAAATCACCTCTATTTGAAAGACGACAAACTATTAGAATTTGAACGCGATAGCTTCAAGAAAGAAAGAGTTGAATCGAATGACGGCGTCCACGAAAAGCGATTATCGAATAATAATAATAATACTAATAATAATAATAATAATAATAATAATAATAATAATAATAATAATAATAATAATAATAATAATAATAATAATATCAATAATAATGCTAATAATAACAATGATAATAATAATAATAATGACTTGACTTACTTGACTTAATCGGTTGGCTTTCGCCTGACGCGGTCATTCCGCATCTTCACCGAGGTGTGCCGTCCTAGTAGTCAGCCGTGTCCATTTTTCACGGTCTTCAGCCACAATTTGAACACATTCCATCCAGCTGTCACTATTCCATTTCCTGCAAAACGAAACATCGCGCCTGAACTGTCTTTCGATGCCGAGTGACTTTAAATCCTCTTTAACCACATCCGTCCAGAACTTTCGCCTACGCCCAGGTGGCCGTTTCCAGACAGGATTTGGAAGCATTTTTAAAGCGTGTTGTACGAGACGATCCGGCGTTCTTTTTAGTATATGCCCGAGCAGTCGAAGTCGACTTTCCATTGCTGCTTGAGATGGCGTTAGGAGATGCTGGCACCTCCCTCGTGTCAAGCGTTGATGTACTGCGTCGATTTCCTTGTAAAGGTCTTCGTTATGGCATACACGCGGCCAGAAATATCCAAGCAAACGCCTAAAAAGCTTCCTCTCCGTGCAATCCAACCTTTCCATCTGCGTTTTCGGTGCTGCCCACGCCTCCGATCCGTACATCATGATAGGGCGAATAGCGGATAGGTAGACGCGCAACTTGACTTCCTTCGCGATGGTGGTAGACCACAAACACTTGGTTAGAGAATTGAATGCAGATGTAGCTTTCGCACATCGTTGTCGAATATCCGCTGCATAACTACCATCGTTCTTCAGCAAACAGCCCAAATAACAGAAATCGTCCACCAGTTCGATACGTTGTCCGTCCACACAAACTCCAGTTGAAGGCCTCTGAGAGACCCACATCTGCTTGCATTTGTCGGGACGAAGACGAAGTCCATAGGCTGCGGCATACTTCGAAACGAGGTTCACAATCCTTTGCAGTTTTGTGTTGTTTTCAGCGAATAACACAATGTCGTCGGCGTACTCCAGGTCGACAAGGGAGCGTCCTGATGGTGTTAGGATCACATCCGCAGGAAACTGTTCTGCAACTCTACGCATGATGTCATCAACGGCGAAGTTGAAAAGAAAAGGTCCTGCAACGGCTCCTTGCCTTACTCCTGTTTTCACCTCGAAAGCTGACGTAAATCCGACAGGTGTACGAACTGCTGCTGTTGTTCCTTTGTTCATGTCCTCGATTAACCGAACATACTTTTCCGGGACTCCATCTGCTCGCAGAGCATTGAGCAATCGATCACGATGAGGAGAGTCGAACGCGGCTTCAAAGTCCAAAAAAGCAAGCTGTAATGGCTTCGAAAACCGCTGCCACGATTCAATTACTCTTCTCACGACGAACACTTGGTCGATGGTCGATCTTCCAGGTCGAAAACCGGCTTGCTCATCTCTGGTCGTTCCTTCACGATGTTTGATAAGTCGCTCGAGAATGATACGTTCTAAAACCTTGTACATGACACGAAGTAGAGAGATTCCTCTGTAGTTCTTAGGATCCGTGACGGATAGCTTCTTGTGAAGAGGTACGATGATCGCATGTCTCCACGAATCGGGTATCCTTTCGCTCATCCATATGGCACGGATGGTGTTGGTCATTTCACGAATCCCAGACGGAGGAAGAGCTTTCAGCATTTCAGCAGTGATGTTGTCATCTCCACCTGCCTTTCCATTCTTCATTTTCCGGACACAATCCAAAACTTCAGACTCAGTCGGCGGTTCCTCACTGACATCGTAATGTGCTCTCTGAACATGCGGGAGCTCAGGTACTGATGGCGCTGGACGATTCAGTAGTGAACTGAAGTAATCCTTCCATATTGGCAGCGTCGCATCACCAACTGCAACTCCATTGGTAGTGTTCAAGACAGGAGAACATCTCTTCATCTTCCCGCTATACTGTCGCAGCAACGTGTAGGCTTTCTTCGGATTCTTCTCCTCCCAAGCCTTCTCGAACTCCTTAGCTCTACACGTCCACTCTCGTTCGCGGTCACTTTGAAGCTGCCGACGCAACTTCCTCCTCAGACGCTTCTCCTCCACGAAGTTTCCTGCAGTTCGGAGAGCACATACTCTGTTGTAGGTAGATGTTGTTTCTTCTGAGACGTAGGCGAACTTCTTCTTAGGCTGTACAACCGGGAGTGCCTCTTTCGAAGCGTCCTGGATGCACTTGACAAAAGAATCCGCGTCGCAAAGTTTCTTCTTAGTCCGTAC
Source organism: Aplectana chamaeleonis (assembly GCA_029168955.1). Taxonomy (NCBI): domain Eukaryota; kingdom Metazoa; phylum Nematoda; class Chromadorea; order Rhabditida; family Cosmocercidae; genus Aplectana; species Aplectana chamaeleonis. The sequence continues at coordinate 650,340 of JAPDOI010000219.1, read as the reverse complement.
TCCGATGTGAATAGAAACGCGTTGTCGGAAATTCCTTCTGCACTCTTCATCTCTGAGACTTGTCATGTCAATCCTCTGGAGAGGCTGAGCCCCTCGCTTCCTCTTATGAATCCTCGCAGTGAAGTTCAACAGAACAGGACGGTGATCCGAATCGAATGCGACATCCCACACAGCTCTAGATCTTCGAATGTCCGATACTGGAATATTCCTCGTTAGGACATAGTCAAGCTGTAGTTTCAAAGTTGTCATCTTCCGCTTCCGCTGCTCTTCTGGAGATAGCCGGGTTGGTCCCTGCCACGTAAGCTGATGGCGGCGATGATTCCTCTTGAATGTCGATGCAATAATCAGACCACTGCGTTCACAAAAGTCGACAAGGCGGTAGCCATTGTCCGATGTTTGCTCCACTGGGTAGAACCATTTACCGAGTACTTCGGATTCCTGATCAAGTCCCATCTTCGCATTTGCGTCAATCCCCACGACAACAGCATGTTGACAAGGTATCCTGGCCAGCAACGTATTGAGTTCCTCATAAAACGCATCCTTCGAATTGTCTTCGGCGGTTTCAGTGGGCGCATGAGCACTCACTATCCACAGATTGAATCCTCTGTGATCCCGCAGTCGTACGAATGCATTCCGACACGACGTTGAGCCGAACTCCTTGACCATACCATTGAAATCCTTCCTTACAGCTATTGCACAGCCTCCCACTCTCCTATCGTCAGCGTTACCGCAGTAGATGGTGTACTCTCCGACGCTGATGGCGGGTCTATCGTGGAGGGGGGTTTCCTGCAAAGCAGCAAACGGTGCATGGAAATAGCTCAGAAGTCTGGATAGCGCAGTTTTTTGGATATCACTCGACAGCGATCGACAGTTCAGGGTGGCGAAATTGTGGCTTGTGGCCAAAGACTCCATGACTCCCTAGGTACGGATCCTAAGGTGTTATGGACCAGAGGCCTTAGTGTGCCGGACGGCGACACCTTTATGCAATGTGCGGGATACTTTCGCGATGTAGTTGTGCACGCTATATCGCTCGAACGTTCCTGTGTACACTCAAACGTCTGCTGGGTTCAGTAGAAGCAGGGGCACCAACGAGCAGGTACCAACAGACTTGTATACACAATAATAATAATAATAATAATAATAATAATAATAATAATAATAATAATAATAATAATAATAATAATAATAATAATAATAATAATAATAATAATAATAATAATAATAATAATAATAATAATAATAATAATAATAATAATAATAATAATAATAATAATAATAATAATAATAATAATAATAATTCATTACGCTGTTTAAGACAGTCGTTAGATAAACAATAAAACAATAACATACATCATTTCAGTATAGTATCACAGCGATACAATTCTGTGATACCTTGATACCTTGATACCTTGATGATCCATCTTCACTGCGCGCCGCCGCCGTGTGGACCACATCTCAACCAGCTCGACCGATCCCGAGCAAGGGACATCCAGTGATGGTGATTTTCAGGAAGCACTCGCTCGGTGCAGGACGTCTTGATTCTGCCTGAAAATACAGAGTTCCATCTTGTGGGAGGACGGCCTAGAGGCCGGTGGCAATCACGTGGTAACCAGACTGTTGTACGGAGGCTCCATCGGTCATCCATGCGGCGCAACACGTGTCCTGCCCATCGGTGTTTAGACTGGGCCATGAACAGAAGAGGGTTCATTAACTGCGACTGCTTTCGGAGATCAGCACTGCGTAGGCCACCAGCTCGCTGGGCACGACGATTAGTCTTCAGTAGTCTGCGTTCCAAGGCCCTGTGAGCTGTCCTTATGGCCTGTGTGGTCGCCTTCGTTTCCGCCCATATCTCGGTTCCATAGCACAACGCAGGTAGCACCGTGGTGTCGAACAAACGTGCTCGTGTCTTCACATCCCGCAATTTGTGTGTCACTTCCACTATCGATCCAAGTGCAGACCAGGCCGCTCGTCGTCTCCGTCCGATCTCCGTAGACAAGTCGTTTTGCATGTTCACCTCTCTTCCGAGATAGACGTAGCTGTTTGTAGTGGGTAGGGGAATGCCATAGAGACGAATGGGGCTGTCGTCACACCACTGGTTGCGCATCACTTGGGTTTTCCTTAGGCCGAGATCATACCCCCGGACCGATGACGACGACAGTGCATATCAGGCATATCGATTTTCGGTCGATACCGATGGTAAACATTGCGTCGCGTCGCTCGTCGCTGGAAGTATGATCCCGGCCTTAGATTCATTGTAAGGCCGATCGCTTTTCCTGCAGCGTCCAGTTCGTTAAGCATTCCTTCGACTTCTGCGGAAGACGAACCCAGCAGCACAATGTCGTCAGCGAAGCGCAAGTTGGATAGTCTACACCCGTCTATGAGGATACCTTTGCCGTCCCAGTCGATGTGGCGCATCACGTCTTGTAACGCGGTCGTGAACAGCTTCGGCTGTCTGAGACCCTTTCCAATCGACACCTTCAGTTTCCTCTCAAATAGTTGAATAATGGTGTTGCTTCCGTTGTTGCACTCTTCCAATATTCTGATGTACTGGGCGTCAACACCAGCGTGGATGAGAGCGTTAAGAACAGCCGGGACTTCAACCGAATCGAATTCCTTGGTATAGTCCACGAAGACGAGCGCTAGAGGTAGATGGTACTCCCTTGTCCGTTCAATGACTTGCGATAGCGCCTGAATGTGATCAAGACAGCAGTAACCCTTACGGAAGCCTGCCTGTTCTCTGGGATGGAAGTCGTCCAGAGCCTTCTCTATCCTGTTCGGCAGAATCTTCGTAAAGACCTTGTACGGTACTGAGAGTAGAGCGATTGGCGTGTAGTTGTTGATGTCATCCCGATCACCCTTTTTGAATAGGAGTATCGTTCTTGACGATTTCCACTGCGCGGGAACCAATCCTTGCGCGAGGTATCTGGAGAAGTGTTCCGCAAGAACTTTCCATAAAGGTGAACCACCCGCTCTGAGGGACGCGGTGGTAATGCCATCTGGTTCAGTAGCTGTGTTTTCCTTCATCCCTTTGACAGCAAAAGCAACTTCACTCTCAAGGATTGGAGGCGGGTCATCTGCTATTGCAGGTAGTGGGCTACGCGGCACGGACAGTGTTGAGTTGAAGAGAGTGCTGTGGAAATCCACCACAAATTTTTCCATACCGGCGCGGGACGTGCAAATGCAACCCGAGGAATCCCGAAGTGCTGACACTTGTTCTCTGCGATCTGACAGCTCTCTCCGACAAAACCTGATGCTTTTCCTCTGGTTCACGGTGTCCAACAACTTCCGCGCTCGATATTGCTTCAAATCGCTCGATACCTCAGCTCTGCAAACTTTGCTGATCGTAACACGTTCCAAGTGACTGGTGTTCGAATCGAGATGTACCAGGCGGCGTTTTTCCAGCAACAGTTTAGTCTCCTTGCGCAGCCTCTCAATCGGTTCCACTGCTCCAACCAATGAATTTTTTTCGGCGTCCTTTATCTTGCGACACAGGTCCTCGTAATCGTCTGTGGGATCATCAAAAACATTCCATTGCGTATCGGCTACACTGCGCTGCATCCCTTCTGAATCCACGGTTCGGACTTTGCTGCAAAATCTCTGACTAAGATGTTTCCTCGTAAAGTTGTTGTGAAGTCGAAGCTTTGCACGAAGCATTCTGTGGTCAGAGCCTGTCACGAATGATGGAACAGTGCCGACGTCTAGGAGGGCACATCGCCGATTAACGAGAATATGGTCAATCTCATTGGTCGTCGTTCCGTTCGGTGACTTCCAGGTCCATCTTCGACTTTCGGGCTTCTTGTAAAACGAATTACCGTGGAACATACGTGCGCTACACAAAAAGTCTGCCAGGCGAGAACCGTTATCGTTTCTGATGTTGCCTCCATACGATCCGATTCTTCCTTCTCCATCTACTGCTCAGCAGGACAGCATTGAAGTCGCCCAGACAAATCTTGTATAAGCCTCTTTCTTTAGCTACTACATCCTCGAGTTGTCCGTAGAACTCATCGAACTCATCATCCGCAGCAGCTGATGTTGGTGCATATGCGTTGATGATAGAGATTGCTGGGTGTCCTTTGGGCTTGAGTCGTAAAACGGCCAGGCGCGGGGAGTAGATGAAGTGCGAATCCATAGTGTGTGCCATGGTGCTGTTGAGTAAGAAGCCAACACCGCCAACATTCCGTCCCTCCCCTTTTTTTCCGAGAATCAACAATCTTCCATCCTTCAATTTCTGGACGGAATCTTTGTTCGTCTTTGTCTCCTGTACTGCTATAACATCGTAAAGTATTCGATCCGCAGCTCTCAGAAAGACGTCCTGATCCGCTTAAGTTGAAAGAGTTCGGGCGTTGAAAGAGCAAAATCGTACACAGTCGTAATGCCTGTGTTTGTCCGGTCCAGTTTGTCCGTTTCCATAAAACGTCCTGCGTACTCCGAGATTTGATCGCCCCTCACCGGTTGCCATACCTTCCGACGCCGTAGACGGCTGGGCGCGGTGTGCGTAGGACTGGGGCAGCTGATTGGATGTCGATGCGTAAAGGCATTCGTCTCCTAGATCTCATCCTTAGCCGGGCAAGGACGTGGGATGAGCCCCATGAACGCTTCAGCGCTGGCTTGATGCTGACATTCTAGGGGGAAGACAGTTTGGATCTGTTCGTCGTTCACACCAAGGCTTGCCAGGCAACCCTACAGGGTCTGTGAACGCTTCCACCGTACACCAACGAGGAGGTAGATCCCTGTAATTCTGTGATAACAACTAGTAACTGAGAATCATTTTTGAGGCCATACGTTCGAAGGACAGCAAGTAATGGGGTTGAAGAGGAACGGTGCTTCTCAAAGACACATAAGCAGCACTCTCACGGTCTGTAAATGTATGAGATCGTATGGGAGTTGATATTTTTATGTTTCCTCCTCTAGTTTTCGAGAGAGTGAGTCTATAAAACGATGAGCAGTTGATTTCACAAGTGTGAGACACTGTTTTGAAAACCTTACATACATCTTTAAATTTTCTACGAGACTCTAAGGAATGCAATTTGAGGACTTTGTTCCTGTGTCGCGATCTGGGTATGCGAGTGTAGTCAAAGCCTCTACATCTAATGATCAATTTACGAGTGAAGTTGCTCTGAATTTTCTCAATGAATTGTATATCCTTCTTTTTATGTGGTGAAAAAACTGTGGGACCACATTCCAAAATAGGTCTCACGTATGTTTTGTAGGCCTTTACCAATACATCAACGTTTTTTGTTGCTAACGCTCTGAATATTTAGTAAGTCCGACCACACGCCTTCCTGCAAGTATTTTTGAAATCTTCAGAAAAGTCCTGAAATCAATCAATCGAACACCTGAAAACTTTGACCTTCAACAGATAATCAGATAAAGCTATTTGAAGGTGTAAGTCTGGGTTCGTTCTAATCGGCAGTCCACAAGCGTTAACACTCCTAGCGCGATCGTCGAAGCGCAGAGATTTGCACAGAAGTTATGGTCAAGATCGATAAGATTTTCAACGTCATACTTTATCGACAGAGGTAGCTATGGCGTTTAATGCCAAGAATGAAGAGTGGCATCTGTAGATCAATAGAGTAGGTACGAAAGATTCAGCCTAGATGGCACTCGGTATAAGCACGGTGATGTCCAATTTACACTGCCGGAAATTTTTTTAGTATCCAACTACGATCTCCACTTTGAAAACCATATCGAAGCTTGGAATATGTTTAATGTCGTGCTAAATCACAGAACGCCTGCTAGCCATTAGCGAAAGACAATATATATTGGCGCCAGAACCAGACCATAAGATTTGATTAGCTTGTACGCACTCTTACGCGGCCTCTGGGCAAGTCACTCTTCCCTTCGCAATTCCTCGAACACTGTCTATCCACGTCGACTAGATTTGGCCGTCATTAAAACGATTTGTTGCCTAGTCGACACCTTTTCTCCAAGAGGTTTCTCCGGAAGCTCAGTTCCTATTTCACGACACTTTAATGTTTTTCTTTTGTGGTTTTTCCTTCAGTCTGATATGTCTATGTAGATCTCCTACTTTGGTTTCAGTTTCAGTTTTTAGATCGATTTTCACACCATACTCTATTGCATTCGCAATGTTTATAGGCCTTGGGGAATGTTCGAAGATGAAAGTTCTCTTCCAATCACCGCACATTCCAATGTTTTTTCGGCAGGGAAATCGGGACACTTCTGAGATGTTTCGACCTATAGGATGATTCGGGCAATTAAGTGGGATGGAATAAGCGATACTTCGGCCAAGCACATCCTCTCCTCGAAATCAAAAGTGAAAGTATTAAGTGGCCGAAAAATATTAGGTAGGAGTTAATTGGCTTCTCCTGGTGTCTCTGAAATTCATTAATTGTTAGTCCCTATTTGAGTATTTGTGCCTCATTTGATGCGCTCGTAAGGATCCTCTATCTGCGTGGTTTTTCTAGTTTTTTTTCAACTTGTTGTTTTTCTTGTGTTCATTCAGTCTTTCGATTGTATGCCTTTTTATCGATCCATCATTTACTGTATCATCGGAGCCAGAAAGCAGCCCAACCATGCTACAAAAATTTTCCCGCCTATTCAAAAAGTAGATAAAACCAGAAACGAGTCCTCGCGAGCCTACTGACCAATCCTACGATCATTCATCAGACTGAAATATTAGGGGGACCGAAAAGTAATGTCGTTTTCTGACGCCTAGTACAAACACAACACATACTGCTCTGTTTATTTTCCAATCTACTTCAAATGTTTTTGGAAGGTCGACCGAGGTTGGTTTGGCTTATTAGACAATTCCTCGATCGTCTAAAACGGATTTGCTCGCTTTTCCGCCTCTTAACACATCGTTGTCTAACGTTGATGGTCTTTAGAATTGATAACAGTCGGAAAGTTCAAAATTACCCGTTTTGAACTTGGAAAACCACCTTTGGAATTTACGAAAGTCCAATGCATTTGGATAAACTTTGCAAATGTTTTTAGTAGCAACTGTTGCATTACTTCCATTGCGAAACTCAAAAAGCATGCAGTGCCAGATGTGTGCAATCGGCATGGATCCTAGTGATACAATACCCGCGCTAAGTTTTGTAAAAACGGGGAGCATCTGGTAAACTTGGCAAAAAAGCGTCCGAGGCATGTAACTTTGTTGAGTGAAGACTTTTTTGCATTCTGAAAACGCTATCATATTCACAGATCAAATTGCTACCTAATTATGTGACTTGTGTGCCTTAATTCCCCAAAATCGCTTTGTTTTCTAAGAAAATAGTTTTTGCAATCATTTATCAAAAAAGTCGCGCGCGGCGAATGCGGCGAAACTTTGAGCGGTATTTGTAAAAGTAATCGAAGAGCAATCGGTATGTTTTCTTCAAGAATCAGGTGCAGGTGAGAGAATCTCAAGGTTTGTTCAGGTTGAATTTTCGAAATCCTTCATTTATGAGTCCGGGTATTTCGCAACAAAACTCCGACTTTTCAGGTAGTTCTCAAGCGTTTTTAATGATCAAATTTAATTTAATTAATCAAGTACTGTCATGCGCAGAAACGACATTACTTTCCGGTCCCCTAAGGACATTTCTCGCTTGGAGCCCCGGTTGTTGATTCTGGAAGAAATTTGTGGAGGCATATCGCTGGTCGCAGCCCATATCGTTCCTTGATTCCTTCAAACATGGGCGAAAGAACTCCGAACTTGGGTGCCATTGAGCGCATACCTTCGCCTTCAGAAGCGACCACCCGAGGTATTCCATGGGATCCAAGGCTGGGCAATTGAGTGGTCATTCCATCGAGGAGATGAAGGCAGGGAGCTTGTTGATTGCTTGTGCGACCTCTGCCTTTTGGACTGTTGTCGAAACTTGAACCGGAAGTCACCGAGGAAGCCGGCAGGGCTGGCATCGCCATACAAGCTGTGATGCTACATAAGCTAGATACATAATTGGCTTGTTTTTAGCGATTTCTCCGCATTATTTTTGCAGTAGACCCCAAAGTTTCCCATCCCTGGTGAAAACCACAGAGTAGTAAGTTAGAAACATGCAAATGAATACAAAAACACATCAAAACGTAGCTCAACGCTTCAACAGCCAACCACAAGACCATTGTTCTGATTGGAGAATAATCGAAAAGGCGACACTAGCGAATGTTAGGAGCTTTAAAAAGTTGGGGAGGGGCAGCGAAAAAAACCAAAGTAGTGCTAGAAGTTTGGAACCCATCCACATTTCCTGTTCCGGGAAATAAATTCATAGCGATTCGTGTCCTATTCAAGTAATGGTGTTGAAAGCGACCCTACCTACGTGGTTTACTATATGCATATGGCCCTCAGACCACTGTCTGGTCTCTGAGCGATGTATCTTAAAGTAGTTCCAAATTTCGCTGATTGATAAGTATAGGTGACCGGTTAAGGCAATTTTTTTCTTAGCTGCAGGCCTCTAGCACCACACTTTAGATAGGCAGAAACTTGGTAGATGAAGGAAAAAGAGATATATGGCTCTGAACCCAAGTAGCGACAACCTTATGAGACATGGGATGAAAAACTCGGTCAATGATCGTCATAGCTAAGTAATTTGCTGTTTACATGAATAAACAGCGAACAAAACAACGTCTGCCATGCCAGGAACCATCACAGCCAGCACTTATGAACAACTTGGAGTGGGAAAGCACTGGATAACCATTTAGCAATTGCACTGAGTCTATAAATCAAGCCCGTATTGATAAGTATAGAAACTGAGCAGCGAACTAACAACACCAACGAGAAGGGGAGCTCACTGAAACAATCATCATTACGCAAATAAAGCGCAGTCTAGACGGAAAGGGTAAAAAGTTATTTCAAAAAGATTTTGAGCATGGGCCTTTAAAACAACGCAGAGGTTACCTTGAAGGCACAAAGCACCCAGAAAAAAATATTTTTTTGGCTCTGTCCTTATCTTGGAAAAGGTCACATTCCGATCACAATGGTACCTCTGAAATCGTCATAGACCCCCTACGAACGGAGGTATCGTCCATCACTGGATGAGGGATCGCCGCGACGCTGCTTGGCGGGAAAAATTGCGCGATCATAACTTGTGATCATATACCATTCCATAATAAGGCATCAAATATTCAAAAACATCAAAATTCTGTCTTCAAAAGGCCTCAAGCTTAACTGGGTTAAAGAAGATTTGTGCTTACCCGATCATACCCGTCATCGGGTAATTGTTGTTGTGCCCACACAGTTCATGTGTGAATAGCTGAGGGATGCAGAACGGGGTGTCGGTGGTGTAATGGTAACACTCTCGCCCGGAAAGCGTGCAATGCAGGTTCGAGTCCTGCCTGACATCTGAGTTTTGCGTTCAACTCAGCTACCTTGTGATAACTTGTGATCATATACCATGCCATAATAAGGCATCAAATATTCAAAAACATCAAAATTCTGTCTTCAAAAGGCCTCAGCTTAACTGGGTTTAATGCCGTTTTGTGCTTACCAGATCATACCCGTCATCGGGTGATTGCTGTTGTGCCCACACAGTTCATGTGTGAATAGCTGAGTGATGTAGAACGGGGTGTCGGTGGTGTAATGGTAACACTCTCGCCCGGAAAGCGTGCAATGCAGGTTCGAGTCCTGCCTGACATCTGAGTTTTGCGTTCAACTCAGCTACCTTGTGATAACTTGTGATCATATACCATGCCATAATAAGGCATCAAATATTCAAAAACATCAAAATTCTGTCTTCAAAAGGCCTCAGCTTAACTGGGTTTAATGCCGATTTGTGCTTACCAGATCATACCCGTCATCGGGTGATTGCTGTTGTGCCCACACAGTTCATGTGTGAATAGCTGAGTGATGTAGAACGGGGTGTCGGTGGTGTAATGGTAACACTCTCGCCCGGAAAGCGTGCAATGCAGGTTCGAGTCCTGCCTGACATCTGAGTTTTGCGTTCAACTCAGCTACCTTGTGATAACTTGTGATCATATACCATGCCATAATAAGGCATCAAATATTCAAAAACATCAAAATTCTGTCTTCAAAAGGCCTCAGCTTAACTGGGTTTAATGCCGATTTGTGCTACTCAGATCATACCCGTCATCGGGTGATTGCTGTTGTGCCCACACAGTTCATGTGTGAATAGCTGAGTGATGTAGAACGGGTGTCGGTGGTGTAATGGTAACACTCTCGCCCGGAAAGCGTGCAATGCAGGTTCGAGTCCTGCCTGACATCTGAGTTTTGCGTTCAACTCAGCTACCTTGTGATAACATGTGATCATATACCATGCCATAATAAGGCATCAAATATTCAAAAACATCGAAATTCTGTCTTCAAAGGGCCTCAGCTTAACTGGGTTTAATGCCGATTTGTGCTTACTTCAGATCATACCCGTCATCGGGTGATTGCTGTACAGTGCCCACACAGTTCATGTGTGAATAGCTGAGTGATGTAGAACGGGGTGTCGGTGGTGTAATGGTAACACTCTCACCCGGAAAGCGTGCAAGGCAGGTTGGAGTCCTGCCTGACATCTGAGTTCTGCGTTCAACTCAGCTACCTTGTGATAACTTGTGATCATATACCATGCCATAATAAGGCATCAAATATTCAAAAACATCACTCTACCTTAGTTTTCCGGCGCGCAATTTTTCCCGCCAAGCAGCGTCGCGGCGATCCCTCATCGAGTGATGGACGATATGGCTCTTTGAAAATGCCTGTACTCTGTGGACAAAAATTTAGTGGACGAAATAGAGTTTGCGCAATAATTCTAGTCTGATGAATGGGCGGGGCTGCGACGGTAGATCACCACGCACGAATCGAAACCCCATTCTCCGCGAACACCACCCTGCCCGCCGCCTAGTCCATGCGTCAGACTAGATCGAAAATAGAAACCATATCTCAGGTTTGAATTTCTCTTGATTCGCAGTCGCTGCACGAGAACAATACAGGATGAGGAGATAAACCAGCAATGGAGTGAAGAACGACGACAAATGAAATGAAATTCATCCAATCATCTAGCCACTACTGAGACCGAAATTCAGGAAGAAGGTGTGACCCGTGGTTGTGAGCGAAGGAAATCTCAAAATTCATACCTGAGGGTGTACTGTTCGTTTAAAGATAATCTCTAAGGCTCATGATATTTAACATGGTAATACGTTTTAATTTCCCTCGGAGCTCCTTGGAAGTTGTGGCTGTTACAAGATCCATAATTAAACTGAAGAGCCACCGTGCAGTCCAAAAGAAAAAGAAATGAAACACAGTTCCGAAGAAGTTTCGCCTAAATTTATGGCTTTGAAGTGCGAACCCACTCGATCTTCTTCTGCTTGGTTTGAAAAACCATTACTTGCTTAGTCTAAGTTTAGCTTCCCCACGAATGATGTGGAAAACTAGAACTAAATCGCTCACAACTCTTTACCGCAGGCTCCTCATTTTGAGAACCCCGAGGCGGTCCTCGTAAGAAGGGATGGCCTGTGGATACCCGGAATTCGGAAAAGCTCTATAAAACACTATCCTTGTAAACTTTTTCTAAACTTTCTCCAAAGTCACACTATACTTCTTGGTGAACTAACTACATGTGGAGGATCCATATTCTAAGTGAGGTAAAACATGGGTTTTGAAAAGTCTTACCATTAGGCTGGGATCACTACTTTGAACACGCTTTTTTGAACATTCCTAAAAAGCACAAACAGAGAACTAAGGGCTTTCTTGGCTGTGTTCTTCGAGTGATCTGTGAACGTCAGAGAGTTCTCAACTATTATCAATCAAGAACATAGTTTAATTCTATTAGGTGCGTCGGAGTGCGACTGCTCTTGATCGCCTGACTGCTCGATTAATGAGCCGTTTCTATGTCACGCTTCATAGCTCTTCTTCTTCATAATAACCCTATCTTTCACGCATCCGTTTCAACCAGTTCCTTCTTGCCAAGCTGTAAGTTTGTCCCATTAACATTATTCGTAGCTTCAGAACGAGGTGAAGTCATACAAAATCTTTCGCTACTTTAAATCTGAAAGGCACAGTCCAATCTGGGTTGAAATTTGATATTATGGTCCGCCCACCATGTATAGCCGCCCTGCCAAGCGCCACATCTCAATTCGATCAAATAAGTGAGCAACTGCAGGGAAGAAGTCGGCCCCGCCCCCAATACCCTAAGAGCATAATTTAGCGTTTGGCCCCGAATAAGGAATCGAAACCTTTTTCCGAACGGAAGAATTGTTTGGTGTGGTGATGAGTAAAGGCAAAATGTACAATAGCAGAGCTCTTGGTTCCTTTCCCGGGCGGTTAGGCTTTTGGGGTATTGTGGGCCGGGCCGAGCTTTTCCCTGTAATTTCTCACCTATTTGAGCGAATTGAGATCTCGCTCTTGGCAGGGTTGCTGTTCACGGTGGGAGGACAATGTCATCAAAAATCACCCCTAAGATTGGTCTCTGTCTTTATAGTCTACAGCAATGGAAGTAGGACCTGGTGAGGTCCTACTTCGAAACAACTGGGATTGGTCGGTGAGTTTTTGTTTCCACTCTCACATTTTCACCTCTTTTCCTTGCTTCCACAGATGCAGTCATATCGGTGAAAATACAGACAGCTGTTTCGGGATTGTGAGTGATACCACTAACAAACTACCGTATGTTAGGACGAGTCCGCAACCTCACCAGGTCCTACCTCCATTGCTGTAGACTATAAGTTGGAATAGTAATTATGAATGTATATTTGAACGCTTATGTTATAAGCAGTCTGCTAACAGTATAGCACTTTCAGAATCTTTTCTCATTTCTGTCCTTGATTGAAATGGCACAACCAAAAGTCTCAACTCTGCATCACTCATTCCTCATTCTTTTCGTAATGGGCCACAGTGACTTTTCCCTATTTCTAGCTTATTTGGAGGAGTTGAGTGTTCGCACTTGGCAACTGTTATATAGGTTGGGTCTACTGCACACATACGTGGAAATCATAGATTTCACCCCTGAGATTAGACTGTGGCTTCAACAGAGGCACAAATCATAACACTAAAAGGTTTTCACCCCACCGCGGCTACCTTTCCATGTAAGGAATTTTTGCTATTAGAGTGTTCATCGAGCGAATCACTCGGAGATATTCATTTTCCGCAATCGATCTCATATCTCTCAATCAAATAAGATTCACCTTTCCTTCAGGTGATTTGTCAGAGAGAAAAAGTTAACCGATGTGCGTAGAGAAGTTATACCTCACGTAATCATATAGTTTTATCGCATTCCAGTTACTAGACTTACAGATTCTGTTGTTGATCAGTAACTTTTCTTGACCATTCGGTGAGCAAAATACTAGATGACCGGTGGAGACCGGTGGAAGAGAGGAAGGCTCATTTTTTCTTGCTTTTCGACACTCTGACATCAGCATCATACATTTTTAAAGCGCTAAACTTTACCATAGTGGTCTCAAGAGTTCGTGTATGAAATGGAGCGTGAAAAGGGAAGTCAATTCCAGCGTGAACGATGCATTCAACAACTGCCTAAAGTGGCGGTTACCTTCTAATTCTCATTTTTTTGCAGGTTTTCGTTGTTAATGTCCAGCATCTTCAGAGCAAATAACTCATTATGAATGAAATCATGGGGAAGGTTTTTTCCTCAGCCTTGGTCATGCCCTCGTTCTTCAGCAAGGCCATTTCGTTTTCACTGGTCACTCGCGACGTCGTTAGTCGGGCAGCGCTCGCATAGCATTCCAAAGGAACTTGTTCGAATTTTGTCGCGGCTAACGAGTGGACGGCGCATGCGACAGAACTCGCGCGGTTCGCTAGCCTCGCGACAGTCGTCCACCCTCTTCCGGTTCTTATTGCAAATTATGCGTAGTATAATGATGTCTGCGTGCATCAATGACGCATACACGAAGAGTCCGCGCACTTCTTTCTCGTTGTTCACACGGTTTGATGGACGGTGAAGACCGGTATATTGAAGGTGCCTACGACGAAATTCAGCCGATCTGGCGGACCTAAGCATTATTCCACTCGAGAAGGTAACAGCTATCTGTAGGCTATCGTACACTTTAGCTGGTAATTTATCGAGAGTTTTCTCCTCCATTTGAGTCTTTTTAGGAGTAATTATTCCCTTTGTTACCACTATGAAAGCTTAAATTACTTTGCTGAATTTTTCTTGTTTTTTTTTCGTTTTCAAGTCAACAAAACCGTTTTCAAGTCAACAAAACTACCTTCAACTGAGTTCTGGCATGTATTTCATCGTTATGTGATGTTGCTTTTTTATTGCCTATCCATTCATGTCCTTGTTGTTTATTACCTTTTTTTTAAATTTTATGATTTTTTATGGCATGGTAATGGTAAGGCTCTGCGAAAAATAATTTTTTACCCTTCATTGATCTAGTTGATTGTTCAATTATTTATTTATCTAATTTTTTTATTTTATTATTTTATTGATCACTTATTAATTTATTTTTCTATTTCTTTGAGTTTTTCGAAACAATCATTTGTTTATTTGTCTATTAATTTGTTTATATGTTTATAGTATTTATTTATTTATTTATTTATTTATTTATTTATTTATTTATTTATTTATTTATTTATTTATTTATTTATTTATTTACTTACTTATTTTATGCTTCACATTGGGTGAACAGGTAAAAAAGGTGATGAGTATGCAAAATATGTACATCAGAAAAAAAGTAGCATATCGCCGCAAGAGAAGCAAATCGGAAGATTCGCGTACGGATGATGAAAAACAATGAGGTGCGGTTGAAAAGTTTGATCTCAGGAAGGGAAACGCTAAACTAGCCCCAAAGGTAATGCTGATCCGTCCAACTTCGAAACCAAGGTCCTACCTCTACATATTTGGGCTGGTCGTCAAGTCAACTATAATTCCCACACCTTACGCGCTAAAACGCACCAAAAAGCAGCATCGAAAAACGGTGTCCTTGTAGAATTTAGTCTAGCAAATGAACGGGTTGCAGCGCTGGAGCTTCGCTTGAGATCAAAACCTCACTGAACGGTGGTGTCACTTACGCCGCATGGCCCGCCGCAATGATAGCGTCTCGTCCATTCGCTCCCCTCCCTTTCGAAGAAGACTTTACGCGTCTCAGCACCACTTTCTGGGTCGTCGCAGGCTCACACGGATAGAAATTCGCTACCAGTTGATTATTTTCCAGTGCTAAGGGCTGCAAACACAATCGCGAAAAATGGTCGAGATAGCTAGTTGCGGTCGTAGAGCTTCCACACTCATAACGTTGGAAGCGTCAGAAGCGAGTCGAAAGCACCGTGCTCGAACAAATTTGAGCCAAAGAAATGTGCAGTCTCTTCCCATGTCTTTACAGTCCTCGCCCCGTGATATAAACTTCTTAAAATTGGTTGCTCAAGTACGGTCATGTTGTCTCGTTTCAGATGCTTCCAACGACGCGAGTTTTATAGTACAGGTCTTATGCGATTGTTATTATGCTAATTTTTTTTTCAAAAAAAACGTAGAAGTCGCGAAATCGCGACTTCTGCGACTTTTCGACATAACACGCCTCAAAGTAACCCGTTCGGTGAGCTAGGAGCATATTTAAAATCGACATCGAGAGGTCTTCATTTTGAGCACAACATCTCTTTACCGGGTCCCGTTTAAAGCGAGAATAGACTTGGCACATGTGAAGGTGATGAAAAACTGACTTTTCCGGATTGGGCTGCCGCAGTGCTCATTTGAAAGAGGATCATAAAGTACATGTAGGCCAAGTCCCAGGTCGATTGGTCCCGTTTGAGCTGAGAACGGGACGTCGGTGGTGTTTTTGTTAACTCGATTTTTTTTTCAACCCTATATGCCTTGTTTGCAGGTCAAGAAGAGTGCGTGCTCATAATGAAGAGCTCTCGATTCTGATTCCATATATGCCCCTAGCTCCCCGAACGGGTCACTTTGAGCCGAGTTATGACGAAAAGTCGCAAATTCGCGACTTTTATGAGTAAATTAGTGCAGGTATTGTATGTAGCTGAGCGAGAGCGACCGATTGCCGCACGGTTTTCACATTTCAGGCATAACATACCCTTTCGAGCCAGCAACCGCGATAGGTGCTGCTCAGACTTCCTAAGACAGCACAGTTCTATTGGGCGGGCCTGGTCCCCACACGATTCGCAACAGTTGACCGAAACTGTTGCAGTCGCAAACCTTTGGTATAATAATCACCCTCCGAGAGCCCCCATAGAAACTTTGAGTCAAATCTGAAACTGAACAAACCATCGTATCCCCACCGTAAGCTACCGTGACCTGTGAAAAATCGATGAACTGACCATAAGTTAGTGTAAGGCACCCCAAATAACCCCCAGAAAACAATTCAAGCCACATCTATCGTTCCATTCCGGAACTCCTCGCAAGTAACGTTTTGACCTCAAATTTTCCCCCATTGGAGAGCTTTAATTTGGTTGAAAACTTTGGAAAATCGACAAGTGAGTCTTAGATTCGTGATCAGTACCAAAAACACCTCCCCTCCCTGGGAGAATTTTAGGTCAAATCTGGACCATAAATTTTGAACGTTTTTTGGAACCCCTAAATGGTACGTATGTATAAGTAAATAGAAGTATAAGTATGTATAAGTATATCGTAGGCAAAAAGTCAAGATCAAGAAAGCGGTAAGTAGGTGTTGCAGAACCTGGATTAGCCGCTTCCGGCAAACTGCAGTTTGTCGGTATTCCTGTCAGCCTCTGGTGGTCATTAGTAAACGTGTCTTTGATAATGGCAGCCGTTTTCTTTCCAGTCGGCACCTCAATTTGTCTCCCTTGTCTAATCTTAGATCTTCATCTGCGCTTACATATCCATAGTAAGCAAACATAACATCAGACCGAAAACCGTTGGAGGCTTAGCGCCATGTTCGTCTTCTTCCACTCGCCATCTAAGATCTTGTTTGCCCGAACAATAATGTCTCCTCTTTGTTCCATTTGCAGGGCGTTCTTGAAACTCGAATTATTTTAGAAGTAATCGCAAGTTGTCGCCGCAGATTACGCAACTAACTTTTTTACCACTTCGGATCTCACCACCATTTCCAATATGTGAATGATTGCTCTTTGTTTCACATTTTCAGCTGGAGCTAGAACACTGTATAGTCCGTTTCGTTGAACTAGGAAGCCTCACTCAGCAATTGGGCGAGAAATCATTGGATTGATAGCTAACTCTTCTTCGTTTTCCCGCGTGCAAATTTTCCCGCCAAGCAGCGTCGCGGCTTCCTACATCACTTACACTGACCATATGGTATATGACTCCTTTTGGATACTCCATTTTAATTGCTTCAAAAAACCGTTCAGAGTAGAAGAAGTGTGAACTTCTTTCCAGAGTCTCTCAAGATTTTACCCAACATAACTTACTAGGTTGTAGAATGAGCCCTTGCGCATTTTTTTTCCAAGCGAAGATCGGGCATTGAATTTCAAAAACTTTGGCGATAAGTTATAACACGTTCGCAAGGAAGTTCCTTGCTCTAAGAGATAGTGTAGCTTTTTTTATCATTCGACTCTATCAGTTTCAAGATCGATAAAAATTAGGCCCAAGAAGTGACTTCGATTCATTAACCCGAATTTCCATGAAATGAATGTGATACTTAGATCCAATCGCACCCTCCAGTAGAACGAAAAATCGCCTTTCAATTATCTGTGTCATACCATCAAAATTTTCGAATTTCACTGCGCAGATTGTGTCGATTTTTCATCTCATTTTCATCGCATTTGCTATACCTCTCACTTGCTACTAGACACGCATACATCGAGCTGCAACTCGGATTTCATTTTTTGAACTTTCTCAAATTTCTCGCTTGTGATTGCTTACGATCCTATGTGCACGTTGTAGAATATGGTCGGACCACTTGAATCTCGTAAACTGTGACTTTTCAGTTATGAATGCGGTCATAGAGGACGTAAAATGACTAGAAAGTACTCAAATTGAACTTTTAATAAGTTGAAACTGCTTGCGAGTACAGTTAGGTCCGTGACTTGCCTCTAAAAGAAAAGATATTTAATTCTCACCGGCGGCTGGCAGTATGGTAAGCTGATCAACTGCGCTCTTCCCTCTGCCTGAATCGATTAGCGGGTCGGCGCGCGACTGCCCGCGGGTGCGATATAAATGTTTTTTTTTCGCGATTACGCAAGCCACGGACCTGACTATAAGGCCTGTTTTAGAGTTCCATCGCAGCGCGGCGCGATAAGATGTTTTCTGTGGGCATCGATCGATAACGCGCCGCTCGTCGATTTGCATATGAATCATGAAATCGCGCCGCGCTGCGATGGAACTCTAAAAACCCCCTAATGTGAATCTCAAAAGTTCTGAAGTGAAGTCGCTTCTCAAGAGTATTGTATTGTCAATCACTGCTTGGCGGAAAAAATTACGCGCGGGAAAACAAAGGGAGAGTGGCTATCGTTCGAATAATTCCGCGCCAAATTGCTGAGCGCGGCTATCTCCCTGATCTCCCTGTGAGACACCAACGATATGTTCCAACGTTTAACGAAAGAAATGCAAGGAAGATTTCGGGCTCCACAAAAATTTCGTCCGGAAATTCCAGCCGATGCTCAAGCTAGTATTATTACTCCCTCAGACTAGTCTTTGACCAATTCACCGACCCCCTGAGAGACAGAAGGGTTGATTCGCATTGAGCAAGAAACGATCAAACGACCGCGTGCGTGATAGTGGCGTCTTTTGCTACTGATCTAGATACGCCCTATTAAAATTATAAATAACCTACATAGGGTCCTCCTAAACAGAGACCTTCTTTTCGTCGATCTTGAGGTGAATTTCAATGAACGGTTTTAGCAAGACACATGGGAAGTGGTACAATGCAGGGGTGGAATGTGACTTTGGCAGAGCAAAATGCTAAGAGCTCGAAAGAGCTACAGCCGGCATGGATCATAGTGATACCTTGCGTTCCCGATTGATGGTTGGCGCGAACCGGTGCCGCATGCAATAACATATGTAGGTGAACTGAATTTCCCGCAAGCTCCAGTAAGAAGCGCAAAGCATCACTAGGATCCATGCCGACGTTAGTTTCGCTCGCGCCTGACTAGGGCTCACCTTACATTTCCGGTGGGCTTTTATAAAACCATGTGTAGGTATGGGACACAGCATTGAAAATCTGTTTTCCAAATCTCCTAAGTCAATCTCCTGCCTCAGAGATTTACAGGAGAATTCCAAAAATGGGCATTTTTATAGCTTTGCGTAGATAAAAGGGGTACACAAATGGCAATTTTCAGGCAGGCTCATTTGTCAATATCCGAGAAATTCCATCCGATTCGGTCCGAAGCATCAAAATGGGGAAACTGAGCTGGAAAAACGCCATTTTTGACGATTTCGAGAATGCTACGATCAATTCGCATCAAAACGTGAACATAGTGGCAAATTCGGCCTGTCTATTACGAATCTGCAACCCGCTTGTCGATTTTCGATAGATCACGGTAGATTACGGTTGGTATACTGTAGCTCGGTCAAAGTCTCAGCGCTGACTCAAAATTTCACTGTGGGTGTTATTTGGGACGCTGAACACGGGTTTGGGGTCCATTTTTCGATTTTCGAAATTTTAAGATAAGTAAGGCCAGTTAAAAGGCATTTTGCCTAGCGTAACCTGCCGTACCCCTAAGTCAGACGAGGAATAGACCCCAGATTCGGGTTCAGCGATTTAATTAACCCCCAGATTTCAATTTTGAGCCGAATACAAAAAAAAATTCTCTTAAGACCTCAGAAATTCAGTGATGTGTACCTTCCTTTACCTTTTTTGAAGCAATGAAAATGCCATTTTCGGAATCCCCGCAGCCATTTAGGGAATTTCAAGCTCGAGTCATTTTTGTACTGTCACAGACCTACAGCAACGACAACATGATTTTCCAAATCTCCACAGGAATTTAAAAGCAGTCCGTAGTGAGTGTGCTCACGAATGAGTGCACCGCTTCAGGGGCCACTATTCTCGATCAAAAAATGACTGTGCCCTCCTGCTCAATAAAAGGCTTGGCTGAAAATGGCAAT
Organism: Aplectana chamaeleonis; assembly: GCA_029168955.1. NCBI lineage: Eukaryota > Metazoa > Nematoda > Chromadorea > Rhabditida > Cosmocercidae > Aplectana > Aplectana chamaeleonis. The sequence goes on along the minus strand of JAPDOI010000219.1, from coordinate 630,487 downwards.
CACTTTTCCAAGTGTGTATGTAGCCTTTGGGCAAGATGATTTCGTGTGATGCTGTGCACCCATCTCTGCCCATAACCTTTAAAAAATATATTTCCAGCAGAAGCGCCATGTGGAGCACAAGTCTGTGATTGATTTACGATTTAAAAAGTGTTTGCTTTATCAAAATTAATTGCACATACGTGAACAGAAGGGTAATTTCTGTATAGCGAATCTAGAACGCCTGAACTATTCACCCATTTGACTATATAGAAGCTGAAATCCCTGTGCGGCAAGCAAAAACACAACGATTGAATACTGTTGACGCTGACGTCGACTGGGATGCAGTGAAGAGAGAAAACTGATTTCACTCAAAAACATCACTGAGGCTGTTTTGCCGGATTTCAAGCCGAAAACCTGTTGGAGTGACCCACCTGCTCCTCTTTTTCCCTACCTTCAAGACACCTTCTGTCAACTATTTCTACGTCGTTCAGACACCATGTTCATCTCATGAGACGTTTACACGAGGAAACCCATCCCTCACCGTGCAGACTTCAAGCTTGTATTGCAAACTGCAACCGGACCACGCTGAATCTATATAAACTTCTGTCGAACACAATCAACTGCAATGGTCTCGATGTCCCTCTAACTTTTGCCACCTTCTGATGTCTGCAGTGGGCGCGAAAATTGCTGTCGAATTTTTTGTAGTTCCGGGAGTCACTTAAAGGCAGTGGTCGCGATAAAATATGCTTGTCTTCTTTTCCTCTCTAAACCCTTTTCTGGGTTTAGAGTAGTAGGACCAAGGAGAACAAATCGCGAAAAATCCGCTGTTTTTGGCCAAATCTGAAGCCTGAACTTTCTAGTCTTTTGACGGTGGACGAGCCAACTCCACATCACCGGCATCGATGATCTCTGGTATCAAGAAGATCAGCTGGCTTGAAATTGAATTTCAATCAACGAAAATTTTCCTTCGGACTCATCTAGTTAAAAACATTGACTGAAGTGCTTGCTTTCATTGTTCAATTGTTTTCATTAGGTAAATTTTCATGTCTTTCTTAATCCGAATGTCGATGATTTTTGACTGCTCGGCATGAGATTGCGATCTTTTTTTGCGGCGCTGTGCACGTGTGCACGAAATAGCATCTTTGAGCCCTAGAAGCTCTAATTCTAGCTCTTTTTTCATCGCGCTACCTTCATAGTTTTTCAGCCGTTTTCTATCTAAGCTGATTTTTATAGTTTTTTTAAATAACGTCTTCATCGTGACCATTGCCTTTAAACATATGCACTCTCCCACGACTTTGATTTCGGACAATTTGGTCACATAAAGCGCTTGTTCTCCACAACCTATAAACAGGTTTTACCGCAGAAGAAATAGCAATAATTTTTTTTGCTAGGAAAAACTGCTCAATAATCAGATTCCGTTCCGCTCCACAGAAACTTCTTCTGCGTATCAATGCATTTCTCTAGATCAGGCTGCGAGATGGAAATTTTCACTACGAGACTGGCTGACCATTTGAGGAGGTATCAGTAGTAAAGGAGTCGGCTTTCTTCGTGTTGCTTCCATGTAATGAGTCTTACTCTTTTTTCGATGCATGTTTTTGGAAAGCATTTTTTTGCCTTTTCAATTTCTATCGTCATCTTATAACTTAGTTAACTGGTTGTTTCGTTCTAGGCACGTTCATCCGAACGCAATGAATAAATAGATAATTAAATAATACGTCAGCTTTAGGATCCATTTCTACACTAGTATTGCCTCATCACCGTGTTCAGGCGGGACGTTGGAACATCCCGTTCCATGAACTTACAACTTCTTAAGATTAGGTATTTTGTTTGTATAGAATCACGGTTTTGTAACGTACATACAACATCACTCATCCTCATTGCAAGATATCACTACATACATACTGCCCTTCTAATTTTTCTTCTCTTTTGGCATTTGTCCCGCACTGTAGCGGGATCCGCTTCTCTCGAACGTTGCCACCGCTTGACCTCGTCGTTCACGTAGTCAGGATGGAGGCCTGCAATTTCCATATCGTTGTGCGAGACATCCAACCGTCTTTGCTTAGGTCATCCTCTTGGTGGCTGACCTGTCACTTGGAGCTGCATAGCCGTTTGCGCTATTGCTGTAGTACGTTCTCCAAGCTGAAGAACGCGCCTTTCGTGTTCTCCAGCTCGCAGAACGTGTTCATAACATCTTAAATGATGTCCACGGAGCTCGCCCAAAATAGGCGAGACAGCGAACCTTTCACGCAAACTTTCAAACCACGCTCGGCTCGATCGGGTGAGCACACCACTTCACCTCAGCATCTTTGTTTCCTTGGCGCCGAGCTTTCCTTCCGCATTTCCACTTATAAGACAACACTATGTGACGTACAGCGCGACGGGCCCCACAACCGAACGATAAATCTTTGACGAGAGCCTGTCGCAAATTTTCTATCACAGAGTACTCTACTCGCAGTGTGCTATTTTACCCAAACAGCATTTATGCGTGCGTCAATTCTATCAGTCAACGTCACAGAGTCGGTAAGCGTTGATCCGAAGTATCGAAACAAACGTGCTTTTGGCAAGACAATATTGTCGACTTGGATAAGATCATCGCAATGCGCATTAGTCATTCATTCCGTTTTCTTACTGTTGAGCCGTAGACCAAACGCTTCCAACCGGCCGTGTCAAGCTTGAGCGTCTGCGTGAAGATTTTCTTTGTCATCCTAAGCGAGCGTCAGGCAGTCCGCGTACAACAGCGTCCATGGAGCTAAACGCTCCAAATCTAGTGTGTTGGCATCCTTAGCGATGATGAAGAGCAGAGGGTAAGAGACGGAATCTTGATGAACTTCTACAGTGATCTGAAAAGGCCTTTATGCTTCTGCAGCTGGTCCTATACAGGCCGTAAACCGCGAAGTTCTGATTGATCCTACGCGTGCTGGTGCGCAGCGGAGGTTAGAAATAGCAAGAGAGCGGAGGACAGATGGAGGTTTCAGCATTGCGCGCGCCGCGCGCGCCATGAGTGATGAGAGTTACGAGGTTTCACAGGAATTACAATTCCCCGTGTCTACGTACAAAAGCTTTAGTATATACTGTCCTTATCGGAGCGAAATTTCGTTCAACAGTTGCAGCGATTATCATCGCGTTGGGCGCAACAACAGCGGATGTCTGCAACTGCGGAAGGAGATTCCGCTCCGATTAGGAGACCGTGGAGTTTGCTTAGCGTGTGAGTGTGAATGTCACGGCGTCAGAAATGGCGAGAAATTTGATCCAGTCCAAAATCGATGATTCTAGCATGAGTTAAAGGCAGTGGTCACGATGAAAAACGTTATCGAAAACACTACAAAAATCAGCTTAGGTGGAAAACAGCTGAAAAAACTATGAAGGTAGCACGGTGAAAAACGGACTAGGATTACAGTTTCTAAGGACCAAAGATGTAGTAGGTTCGTGCACACGCGCACAGCGCCGCTCAAAAAGTCTCATGCCGAGCAGTCCGAAATCAGCGACATTCAGAGGACGGAATAAATGCAAATTTACCTAATAAAAACAGTTGAACAAACAAAGCAAGCTCTTCGGTAAATGTTTCTGACTACATGAGTACATAAATATATTGAAATTCAATTTCAAGCCAGCTGATGTTCTTGATACTAGAGATCATCGATGCCGATGATGTGGAGAAGGCTCGTCCACCATCAAAAGACAAGAAAGTTCAGGATTGAAATTTGGCCCGATACAGAGGTTTTTTTCGCATTTTTTTTCTTATAGGTCCTACAACACTAAACCCAGGAGAGGGTTTAGAGAGGAAAAGAAGACAAGCACATTTGAACGCGACAACTGCCTTTAAGAATTACACCATACCTCTGTTAACTACTTGTTTCTTTTTAGGTAGCTTCAGATGCTTTCTATACTTATGTAGGTATTGGAATTCTGAAAATAGCGTAGGGCACACCTTCAGTTTAAATAAAGAAGACTTAGGTTATGTATATGAATTCCGAAGACCCTTTTCCACGATTAGCGTTTTTCACAGAGGATGAGGTGTGACGGCTATATGTGAATGTCGCAGACCATGACTCGACGCCCGTGCAACAATATCTGACTACTTACGGAAGGGTAAACACTTACCCTGAACAAGTTTTTCTTATTGCTGGGCTCGTCCTTCCGGTAGACTTTAACATTACATAATCGAGAGAATCGCACTGCTACTCAACTGTAAGCTACCTAACAAGCCATATGTTTATGAGAGTAACTAAGGTATTCTATCGGAAAGGGGTAGGTATGCAAAACAGGTAGACATTGTCCGACGAACCCCCGCGATTCGGAACAACCAACATTTTGTCGTGGTCTGTAACGATGGGCTCTGATCATTTCCGCACAACAACCGCATAAGCAAATCACCTGCAAAACTTCCGTGTTGCATTGAAAGTGACCGTGACGAGAGATCGTCTACGATTTTACAACGAGAAGATTTACAGAACGACTCTCGCTGGAGATTACCGTCGCCCCACATCTTGTGAACTTGTTCTACTAGAAATGAAAATCTATGTCATCGAAGAAAAAAAGAACGCATAACTCTCTCTCTATTAAGTTCTTCAATGACGGGACCATTTCCGATCTGAAGAAACAATGTCATCGTCAATAACTACTCAGGTAAAACTAGTTGTCGAGAATCGGACGAAAAGTTTTCCGGCAGGCGTACGAATGCAGGACAACTTTCGCAGACATCAGAGAATTTTGAACAATTTTTCGCCCAATTCTCGACAACTTCTCGACCAATTCACGACAACTTCTTCCCCGATTCCTGACAGTTAACACACGTGACACACATGTACAACTGTATGTACATACCAAAATTTGGGGCTTCACCCCAACATTATAATTACGGTCAGAGAAACCCTTGGAAGGGGCTCCACTTCAAATTGTTTGCCAAAATTCCCCAACTTGGCTCGTTTCATCGACGTCCGGCAAAGGCAAAATGTGCATAGTATATGCTGTGGGTCTACAAAATCGTTCAACATGGACCGCCATCGGCCTTGCCCAGCACCAGCGCGCTATCAGTGTAGCAGTCTTCGGAATTTCTCTAAGACGGGTAAGTTTTGAGGAGAGTGTAAGTCGGCCACGCTGGACTCAAATATCCTACTCTCGTGGCTCCTAGTTTCCGAAATTGTCGAGTTCCGGGGGACCACACTAGCCAGCGGCCAAACTGCTGGCTGCAGGTGTGTACCCACCGGAAGCCCAAATATTGTACACCGACATAATGCTAAACAACCATTGCAAGGTTTAGAGTAGCTTATTTCGGTCAGAACTACCACTCGAGATTTATTCCAACGAATTTAGAGTAGCTTATTTCGGTCAGAACTACCACTCGAGATTTATTCCAACGAACAATCTTGATCTCAAAGGTTGTTCTGATACTTCTTGGGTAACTTCTTGAATAATATTTTTTAAATCCGACTGCTCGAAAAAAAGATCAGTACTTGAAAGCTCGAAAACTTTCAAAATTCACTAACTTGAAAATCCCATGTTTTAGTATGTTTGCTATTTTCAGGAGATGGAAATTCCGAGGAAAAAAACGAATTTATGTTCAGGAAATCGGTGAAATACATTATAATTGATAACCAGCTAGAAGATTGAAAAAAAAGGAAAAAAACCCCAGAGGACCTTCACGAAAAGAAAGGAACAGAAGGAGCAGTCGAAACGTTTGAAGAATGTGCTGTAAAGAGGGCTCTGAAGTGATGCCCTGAGTTCTCGGGGAATTTTCGACATATTCGAGACATATTCTCAATTTCGGTAGGAGTTGTCGAGAAATCTGTTCGAATTCTCGGAAAAAAAACTCGTTCCCCGAATTCTCGGCAACTTTCTCTGAAATTCTGAACTAATCGACCGCAATTCTCGACAAATACTGCGAATCTCGGAATTCTCGTCAACTTCTATCAACCTTCTGGACAACTTTTCGATTGTCGACCGATTCTCGACAACTATTCGTCCGATTCCGGACAACTAGTTTTACCTGAGTAATTCCCCCCCCCCTCTTCCATTTTCTGGGAATGTAAATGGAGTGTGATTTGCTGGAACGCTGACTTTGCGACTCTCCTCCTCGAGGAACTTTAGAAAAACCTTCTGGCTGATTTGGCTAACAGGAGAGATTAGTAACGGTTGGCCCAGGTGTGATCCATTGATTGCAGTGTTTCTACACTAGTCTAGATAGACAAGGCGTTACAGCGAAAAAAAAACAGTGATAGCAAATTGGGTATAGGAAGAGTCACAGAAGAGGGATTTCGTTAATGAGACCAGTTATAAAGTCTGCGGCACTCTCTAGTGATGAACTTGTGGTGAACTTTTTCTACCATGGGTTTCTGAAGGCATCGAAGTCCTTGTGCTTAAACTCACAAACTGCTACAACTGGAAAAAGTGCTCGTTCATTTAGAAACATTCCGTTTCATAATTTGGCCAAGGAAGTAGTCCTTCAACGCATAACATCAGAAATTTTTTTAGAGTATGCAAGAGATAGCGCTATCCCAGCCCTCTATAGCGTCGGATACGCTTTCTAATGCTGTCTATGTGAGTCAACCTCACAAAACGCCAATTTGTTTGGAAAGTAGCGACGAAAGAGTCTACCGCAGGCGGCAGGCTCCAGCAGCCTGTTGGCAAGTGCTACGTACCGGAAAATTCAACGCTCCCAGACATCAGCAATCTCCGATTTTTCAACGTGGGTGACCGAATCATCTCAGGAAGTCGGAACTCGCCACCCGCGCGAATTTCGGACCTGGCTCGCCACCCGCTCACCTCCCATTTCGATGAGCTCGCCACCAGCTACCCCCTCGCCACCCACTACGGGTATAGCGGGTTGCGAGCGCAAGGAGATTTGGTTTAGCGGGTCGCGAGCTGTCCGCTAGGGAGTCGCCGATTAGCTTTTATCGTCCTTTAAATTTTTTTTCGCAAAATTTCCCTTAATTTTCCCCCACATCACACCAATTTTTTCTGTTGCTCTTTGATTTTTTTCGCAATTCTATGAAGCTCAAACTCGATATAGTCGTGTTTTCAACTCGCTGTTAACCATCACTGCGGCTGCGGGGTCGCAACTCTTAGTTTCGTCACTCGCATATACATAAATCCGTCCACATGCACAAATGTGCAACTGTTGTTGTGTTCATTAGACCAGTTAATCGTCTGACGTGCCACTCGTCCATGGAACTCACTTCATAGCTTATCTAGGCAACCTGGTTTGGGCTTCACTTTTCTTCTGCAACAATACTGTCTTCGTTAGACGCATAAAAGATTGGCGCTCCCGCAAGTTTCAACCCCGTGAGGGTTATATATTCACAGCCGGTGAACCTGCTTACCCACCTTATAGTGTGCCACTGACCCCCGGAGAAGAGCGGCTTGTGGATAAAAACTCACCGCTCTCCAATTTTACACCAATATCACTATAAATAAAACGAGAGCAACAAGTAGGGTGCGGAGCAAGCCCGCGCGGTGGTGAAAGGGAGGGGGTATATGTAGTATGTAAGGTCAGGCCCCGCTGTGACGAAAGAAGAGCGAGGATGCAGGGTCAAACAAACGCAGTGACGAAAGACTAGGATGGAGTGCAGAGATGCGGGGTTAAACACACGTTCAAGCCCATAAAAAGGCATGGTCGTGAATGGGTTCAAGTATTTTGTTAAATTTCTCGAGGTCAAATATTTACAATCAAATGTGACCATAGAAAGAACTTCTAAATATGAGATGCTTCACTGTTTCCAAATAAGCCAGCTGATTATTCGACCAGCTTAATAATTGAATTTTCCAAATGATTAGAATATTCGAATTAACGAGTTAACGAATATCTCAAATGAACTCCATGCTTCAAAAAAAAAGCTTCTTCATGATTTCGTTTCGTTTTCTTCCTCTGCAGGTTCTCACAAGGATATCTTCACACCTGAAAATCTAAGAAGTTATTAATTTTTTTTTGAAACTGTCCGTAATAAATCATTCTTGACAGTCCTGTACCCTCCAAATTTTTTTATATGTACTGGTTATATGTACTGTTACTGCAAAAGGATAAACGGTGCCATCGCAGCAGAGGGCCATTATAATATCGCTTACGACCACGCCCATTTTTTCATGCCGCAACGACTCTCCGAATTTTAGAATTGGAGCAAAACCCTGAGTTGATGTTTAAATTGCGCGGCGGCACTGAAAAACGGGCGTGACCATGTGCTCTACAATAGACTTTCAGGGGACAACACCGGATAACCGAAACGAAAATTGAAGTATGGCATGAATTTCAAGCAGATGCCACATTTAAGAGCCCGCCACCCGCTATCTTTTCGTCGGCGAACAGCGCTAGGTGTGCGCGCCGGCGTGGTGTTGCGAGCGCGCCACCGTAATGTGGTGAGCGGGTGGCGGGCGCTAGCATGCCAGTGCTCGCCACCCGCTACCACTCCCCTCGCGGGCCGCGCGAGGTTCTGCGCGTCGCAGGATATTTGTAAGCGGGTGGCGAGCTCCAACTTTCTGAGATGGTGTTACACGAATGGTCTAGCTGCGGTTGCAATCCGCAGCGCGATGGGCTTCGCGGCGAAATACATATCCTATGTTTCCGAGTGTGATTTATTTCCGTTGGTCGCGTGCGTCTGCGTGCGTACGCTGCGTCTCCTTCGCCCCACAATTTCTCGCTGTCTCTACCCTAACTCCGCACAAGCGCGCGAGGGAACAGAGTAAATCTGGCTCGGAACCAGAGGATATACACGCTGAGATCAAAATCTCTGTTTGGTAGGATTAGCCGGATGCAATGCATACTATAGAGACTCGCGGCTAACCCTTGCGGTAGCTACGAGTGTGGCAAAATTGGTTTGTATTAAAACTACGGAACTAGGAGGCGATGGCCCCGCACTCGACTTCAAAAAACGAAGACGAGGCAGGCGATACTGCCTTCCTCGTCTTCGTTATTCCTATGATAAGACTTTACGGCTATGTTACTTTAACTGCAGTAGTTGTGACTACTAACGCACAAGCCTCTTACAGGACATAATGAGACAGAATTTGTAACAAACCGGGAAATTTTGAATTGATGTTGCGTAGTTTAATCGCTTGCGGCGCGGCATTGAGATTAGGGCGCGTTAATTACATCGCCTTACAATTTTTCATGTGTAATTATTTCGAAAGTTTGAGAGGTGGCTACGGAAAGCTGTGTGCAAATTTTTACACAGTTCAATTACCCAAAATTCTGGACCCTTGGTTGTAAGAAATTCTATTGCTAAACGAATGCCACCCGTTGGCTAGTGATGGCAAAAATCCTGCCATAAGCCGACGTGGCTCGCCAACGTCCACCGCCTTACCTCGTTTAAATTCTTGTACACCAGTCGGGTTAGAGAAAGAAACTATGACGATTTGTGGAGAAGCCTATGTGGAGTTCTGCTCTTTTTTGAAGCTGAACACTTTGTTTTTGATGGGGTTCTTACGTCCTATAGTTTTTGAACGACAAAGAACAGCGAATTCCCGCACAGAAGGAACTAAAAACAGTTTGATGGACTTGGAACAGGTTCATCTCAGGTTGCAGAAAAGGTGATTTTATTTTTAATTTGCGAAGACCACTTTTCTACAAGTTCTGCAACCATTTTGTTTCTTAATGTTCCAATAAATATTATCTGCTGGAGACTGACAAGCATCGATGAGGGGCGCTTGAGGTTCAGCCGAGGGCGTTATATGGATTTCTCGATAGGTCCGAGGCACTAGCTAAAGAAAGCGACTCGCCATCGATTTTCAATAGATAAAGCGTTTGAATAATTCTTGGGGAGTCTTCTACCCTTTCTGCCCCCCCCCCTAGCCCCCTGTGTACCAAAGCATGGTGGCCTAGCAGGAAACTACTGGAGATGTCTCTAACCTGTACGATTGACACTGCACAATTGCCTATGTTCTTACGTTCATTGTGTTCACTACTCTGGAGCGTTGTTCTCACATGTTGGCACACTTGCAACAAACACTAGGTGGTTACTTAAGACATTCCTCCTCTACCCTATTGTTTATCTATTTTTACACTTCCTACGAATGACCCCTTGTTTCTATAATCTAATCTATTCGGTGGATTTAAAAACCTGCTCTTTGTGAGAAGAAAACAAATGGACGCCATCGTTTGCCTTCCCAATTTCACAAGATTTTTTTTCTTCGGTGTAAACTTGTTTCCAGCTGGAGCGTTTGATTGTGCTCGTCTTACGTAGTTGTTCACTAAAGCGCTTAACTTAGTTACGGTTTTCCTTCAACAATGGGCTTCTTAACCTCAGAGTTGATAGTCTAAGTCGGTTTTTCTTTCTAAACAAAAAAATTTGGGCAAGGCTGACCTTTAGGAGAAAAGGGTTTCGGGACATTCAACTGCCGTCATAAATGAAGAGTAATCACGAGAAAAATATGGAACACAAACTGAACAGAACAACGCAAGGACGGAAGGAAATCCGAGCAAATTATTGAAAGGCGAGGTCGAGGAAGTCTGCAGAGATCAGCGCGTTGCGTGCGGCGACAACGCTTCGGTGCAGCCGTCTGGGCCGACCTATGTCGTCAATCACTGGGTGGATGGAAGCCGCGACGCTGCTTGGCGGGAAAAATTGCACCCCGGAGAACAAAGAGAGGTTGGCTATTAATCGAATGATTCTGCACCAGATTGCTGAGCGCGGTTTGCGGTTAATTTGAAAAGTCGGTCGAAATGTATCCAATAGCTTCTTCAATTACCGTCCATCACTGGATGAGGGATCGCCGCGGCGCTGCTTGGCGGGAAAATTGCGCGCGGGAAAGCGAAGGGAGAGTGGCTATTGATCGAACGATTTCGCTCCCAACTGCTGAGCGCGGCTATCTCCCTGTAAGACACCAGCGATATATAGTCCGAACTTTTTGGCACGTTTCCGGAATTTTTTCAAAACAGTGTGCAACGCTTTTCGAAGCAATTCGACATTCGATTCCTTCCATCGAGGTGTTATTAATTAAATAGAGTCAGAGAAGGAAATGTTCGACCTCATACATATGTAGTGCCCTCTGTAATTGCCACTTGGTCACTTGTAACTGTTTTGAATTTATACTATTGTTGTTTCGTTTAAAGGCAGTGTTAACGATGAAAAATGTATTCCAGTTTCCACTAGGAATGGGTAGTGGAGGGGCACACTGTAACGTTGACGTCGAAATAACGCATGAAAACGAGCCAGGAAGAGCCTCAAAAGAGCCCGAAGTTGCGACTTCGAGCGCAAGGCAAACCTCAAAAGCGCAGCATACGCCCACCGACGTGAAAAAAATGAATGCCCGAGTTCGTGAGATGAGCAATGATTTCCAATCATTAGCATAGTTCTTCCCTTCATTCTCAGCTCCTCTCTTTACTCATTTCAGCTCGCATAGCTCGGCTTTAAAAGACGGAAGTTACAAGCCTCGGACAACTCGTCCACCATGTTTCCTTGGCTCAACCTTTGAGGAACCCTAACTCCCTTCCCAGAAAGTCTTGTACAATTTCAGTGACATCATTGGAATCAGCATGGGGTCGTTCTCAAGATAGGCGGAAAAACAGAAAAACAATTTTCATCGTGAACACTGCCTTTAAGGTGTGATTTGGTGAGCAATGTTAATTTATTGTTTGGATGTGAATTGTTTCGGCTCTTCCTTCAGACAATGCACATCACTAACTGCCCCGTGTCTCTTCAGTGAAGAAAGCAGTCCGATTTTCGATAATTCATACAACAACTCCCACTCAGTAATCAGGCTCGGAATCATTCTACCGATAGCAAGTTCAAAAGAACCCGTAGCAGGATTCGAGAGTCCCTCTATGTCCGCACCCTTACAGGAACAAGCATCCCATAATTGGTCACCAGGACTGAACGTGTTTTGTATTACTCTGCAACTATCTGCACAACTGGAGTACCTCTTCCTGCTTTTCGGGATTGGGGAGCTTGACCACCTAATCGTCTAGCACTCGAGAACAGCTGCCCTTCTGCCGATTAAAGCGTGGTCCGAATTGGTCAGCAAAGCGCCTAAACCTGTTTTGAAGACGAACCGGTAGATGTTTACCTATGCTAAACGCCATCCTCGTTCGCGGCGGCGTGGCGCCATCCGCCGATCCGACGACTCATCCTCTTCATGGGCGTGTCCGCCAGCTAATCTTAGTCGTTTGCTGTTCTTTTTTTCGACACCGTTTCTTTTTCGCGAGCTATTCATTCACTCTGGTATATCGATGCTTTTGTTCCTCACAGTGAGTGCCTTCAATACCCGAATTTCAGAAAAGTCCTATTGGCGACCAATCACTTCTCACAATACCATTATAATAGCTTCAAAGGGGCATGAGTCACGACTTTGAGAACATGCTTTGCTTTTCCTCCACATTCATTGCCACCATGCCAAGCACTTAACCGCGCCCAGCGACATTCCTTCCGCAGCAGATGTTCCTCCAAGAAATCATCGCCCTTTTCGTCAGCAGATCCGATTTCTTGCTCACTGATTTGTACTGTACTTGGTACACTACCCTCTGGACTACCTCGTGCAAATACCTTGCTGATCTGAGAAACGGAATTTTTATAACATTTTCTGCTTATCAGGACCGTGTCGCAAAATAACTTTATCTTTATAGTAATGCTACCGGGTAGAATCCGGTTACGCTATCCACTATAAATCCGTTTTTTTATCAAATTTTAGTGCATTCCTTAACATTCTCTTTAGAGCTACACAACATAACAACAACGCAGCGACCCCGCTTCTAACCGCATTTTCTCTTTCTCTTCGATTTGTTTTTAAATTGTGTCTGGCACATCGGTGGTTGCTTTCCTCAGGTTCGATCTCATAATGACTCCAAAGTTACGGAGGCTGTTCCCAGTCCATGTTACACGACACGAAGTAAGTTCAATAGAATCTCTACATAAGCAGTATACTGTGATATGGATATGGCTAGAGGTATACCGCAGACCATATAGGCGACCCGCTGCCAAAATCTATGACTCTGTTTCCCATCCTATGTGCACATATCCGAACTGTGATTGAATATGGCATTACGAAATAAATCTCTCATCTAACAGGCATGGCATAATACGATTAGGTTCTGAGGAAGAAGAGTAAAAGGAAAGTAAAGCATGACGCGAAGCAGACACTACTATGTCATAAATAATCGAATAAGTACCAGGCCGTCCAATAATTCCTGTCCGAAAATTTTCTAACTTTTATAATTTTCCTTAGAAGTGTTATAATATCAGGCAAGTGTAAGAACCTTCTAAAAGGTTCTCCAAAGTTCTACGCTAGGGGTATATAAGGCGCAGTCGCCGCGTCTAGCTACCAGTACAAGCTAAAATGGACCAAGGTCGAATTCGTACGTTCGTGTACTACGAGTGGCTGCTGGGCAACGACACGGGCACCGCGGTCGCCAACATCTGCAGAGCGTGCAAGGAGGATGCAGTGTCGAAACGCACAGTCAGCCGCTGGTTCAATCGCTTCGAGAGCGGCGACACGAGCCTCGAGGACAGGGAGCACAGCAGAAGGCCTTCTACGGTGGATGATGACAAAGTCCGTCGGTGTATCAAGGAGAAGCCGGAAGCCACCACCCGTGAACTAGCGACGACGCTCGGCTGCAGCAAATCCTTCATTTACAATCGACTCAACTTACTCGGCTACCACAAAGTTCTGGCCCGTTGGATCCCCCTCTGACGGACGCCAACAAGCAGAGCCGCGTGGCCGTCTGCCAGTTCCTCCTCCTTCGTCCGCATCGCAAGGAGTTTCTCGAAAACCTAGTCACTGGTGACAAGAGCTGGGCTCTCTACGAGAACGTCGCCGGCCGTGCCGTCTGGATCCCGCGCGGAGAAGAGCCGCCGACGACGCCGAAAGCCGACCTACACCCGCTGAAGATCATGCTCTGCTGCTGGTGGGACACCAAGGGCATGCTGTACTTCGAGCTGCTCCCGCAAGGCAGGACGGTCACCGCCTCCATCTACACAGTTTAGCTCGAGAAACTAGCCGCCGCCATCCGAGAAAAGCGTCCCCGATGGGCCTCGGTTAACCTGCTGCACGACAACGCGCGCCCCCACGTGGCGAAGGAGACCCAGCAGAAGTTGGCGACGCTCGGCTGGGAGACGGTTGCCCATCCGCCGTATTTCCCGGACCTCGCTCCTTCCGACTACCACTTGTTCAGCCCGCTGAAGCACCATTTGGCCGGAAAAAAAATTCACCAACTACGACAACCTCAAATCCGACATCGCGGACTTCTTCGAGTCGCAGCCCCCGGAGTTCTGGACGAAGGGCATCGGCGACCTGCCCAATCGATGGGCCACTGTTGTGGATAACTGTGGTGAATATATTGTTGATTAGACTTGTTTTCCAATAAAGTTGAAAAAATTAAAAATGGTGAAATAGCCCGATCGAATGTGCTCATCGCGAGCCAGACGTGTTACGTATTAGATTATAATATACAAAAGAAAAAGGTCACATGTGGGTCCGTAGTGAACCACCACTCGGTCTGGTTAAATCAAGCAGACTTTTGAGGGGCAGCCGAGTGTCAACGTGCGGCCACACACGTTAAAGATAGCCGACGAGGGCACCGGCGCAATACCTGATGTAGTCGATAAATCAGGCAGAAGCCAGATGGATTTCACGAATCGCCCTGAAACTGGCGTGATGCAAAATAGGACCGCTATTCCAGCCAAGTCGTAAATTGCGAGTAGCAACTTTGGACTCGAGATGAAATTTGGGAAGAGGAAGAAAACTTCAATGCGTCGCATTTTAGCCGAATGCGCTGCTGTGCGCAATATCCCCACTGCGCCAATCCTTATGTTGAAGCAAACTCTTTGACAATCATTAGTGAAGAGGGGAAGAGGAGTTATTTCCAGTGCAAAAACTTCACCCTCCCGAAGACTTGAAACCTTGTGACGTTGCATGTAGACTGAATCGTTTACCTCTGCGCCCCCGCACTCGTTGCAATGACGCGACACATTCCCAATTAACCAAACGGTTCTGCCACCACACAGCCGTCTAGTCATTGATTATTCGACGTCTCATCGGCTGATAGAGCAAATCAGCGCAACAGACCACCGAAGCTCATCCTAACTGTTCGCTTTGCTGATGGGGATTTACAGCTAACCATGCTCCACTTGTCAGGTTTAGTCTAGTGAGTCGACGATTGAGGTTTGCCGTGTGGCGTACACGACACCACCAGTCAACTGGGTTTCGATTGCGCGTCCGGAGTGACTGACCGTCAGAGTTTTCGCGGAGCGACGCGATGGCACATGTCAGTGCCACGCGAAAATCGCGTCGCGCAAGATTTCTGAAGTGACGCGGAGAGCCAGGGGCTCTTCGCTTTATCCTCCATATCAAAGTCAGAGAGAAGAATGGACCAATCAACAATAATGCGAAGGAAGCCGATACGGCAGTTTGAGTGAGCAGTGATGCTTGGCGTCGGCATGGCGGCACACTCATGCCGACGAAGATTTTTGTGTCGTGATTGCGGTGAGGACTGCAAATGATTAACCTCATATTTATCCTTTTGGCGTTTTTGTACCAGCGGACCAGCCTGTGATATTGGGTTCAGAGAGTTCCGAAGCAGCTAAAAGATTTATCAATCTGAGAGGTGACCCGTAAGATAAGAATCGTTCTTCTCAGCGGTGACCAGGTAGATGCAAACCGCTCTTCCTCTTTTCCCTTCTATATTCCTTTTTTTTTTTGGAAAAAGACTATTAGGCTGGACGTTTATTGCTGATGGCGGGAACGGCACCGACGAGTAGAACGAGATGATACTATTTCAGTGTGTGGCATTTGGGTTTATCCTCTGTTTCGGAGTGAAACTTATTTCCGTTTATCGCTGCGCGCGTGTGCTGCGTCTCCTTCTCTTCCACTTTTTCTCGTTGTCTTTCCCATCGCTCCACACAAGCGCGCGAAAGAGCACAGTAGATTAAACACAAGTTATAGAGAGGCAAACCAGGTCTATTCTGTGCATTTTGTCTCGTGCCGCACACATAGAGTCTACGTGATCTATTTAGTCTGTTGAAAGGACGAGGTTGGGACGGTAGATGGCCGCGCGTGATTGAAACCCCGATGATCGCAATGCCGCCAACACCGCACAGCCAGCCGCCTGGTCCATGCGTTGGACCCCCGTCAGGCTCCGTCCATACGTGGCGAGAGCGTGCGATTACGCAAAATCGATGGTCATCGTGAACACACGATTAGCTAGCCGCTCACACGCGCTCCTTCTCGCGCGCCCTCGCCCGCTCGCTCTTGCGCGCTTACGCCAGCACTACGAAGCAAGCAGCAAGTTTCAAGCTTACTGCTTCCTCACTTGAGCAGGTGGCATTGAACCTGTAGTAAAACTACTGCCCTTGTTTTCAATAATACCACCACAGAAGTCGAAATCATCTGCCGTTGCGACGACTCGAGCGGTTGATCACTCGATCAAACGTTTGCAATCGAATCAACACGAGGTAGGGGGTGTTTGCCCGTGTTCAGTTGCGTGCACGGGCTGCTCCAGCGTTGAGGAGCGTCGAGAGGCGAACAACAGCGGGAACGCCCGCTCTCGCCACGTATGGACGCTGCCTCAGGCTTTGTCGAAAAGTTGATCTCAGTTGATCGACCAACTGGAGGCCTTAGATTGAATATGATACGGTGACCATACGTATTGCATGCCCAAATATGCATTCACAATGCTGCCGCGCTCACATCTCGAGTGCTTCATCACCAAAGACCATCATCATGTGCTGGAGATATTAATCTGATGACAGTAGTAGGTTATGGTGGTAATATTGACGTTATACCTGCATTAACCTGCCGCCGTCGTCCGAAAAGCCGCAAAAGAGCAGCCGGATGCTGAGCATCTCAAATAACTCTTAAAAAAGGGTAGGCAAAAAAAGAACGATTTCAGTTTTCGGGGTATGGATACAGTTTCGAGTTTTACTATTTTTGAGACCTCTATTTACGTTTGAGTCGATTACAGTTTCTACTACTACTAGCATGAGCATCCTCTCAAAGGCAGCATACACGCTCTCGAACATGGTCGAGATAACAGCATAAATATGTAGGCCCGCACGGCCCCTACCATGTCGTCTACAACGTTTGAAGCGCCAGACACCATTCAGGATGACAATATTTGACGATGTTTGAGCAATCATGCCTCGCACGTCCGTATTTTCACACCTCTTCAAGGAACAGAATGAAAAGTTAAATCTGAGAAAACATGTGATAGCTCAGAGTGATATCAAAATCCAACGGGAGTGCACGAGAGGAACAGCTTGATTTACCTGAATATAACATGTCTGCATACCGACTAACTCTCGTCCACTTTCGGGGATGCCGCTCTACTCCGGCTGACTTTTTGAAATGGAGAATTTCATTGGTGCGCAGACATGTCATATTCAGGTGAGTCGAAGTTCTCTCATGCACTCCCATTTGATAAGGCTATCACTCGAAGCTATCGCATGTTTTCTCAGGTTTACCCTTTTATTCTGTTCCTCGAAGGGGTGTGAAAATACGGGCGTGCGAGGCATGGTTGCTCGAATATCGTCAAATATTGTCATCCTGAATGGTTTTCAAGGCTTCAAACGTCGTTGACGACATGGTAGGGGCCATGCGGGCCTATTTATGCTGTTATCTCGACTATGTTTGTGAGCGTGTATGCTGTCTTTGAAGTGTTCACGATGAAAAACTTGCACGTTTTTAGACAGAGACATAAGCGTCGGGTCCCTCTAAGAAGAGTGAGAACGGAAGTACGACAAAAAACGGCCACGAAGAGCGTTGAAATCTTGTCGAACCAATCGATCACCCCGCCCACGTCATATAACAGTTGTCCTGTCCTCGTTTAACCGGAGGATTAGTTGCCAATGTTTGACTTTTTTATCGATAAGGATTAAAAATTCGAAGCATGTGGCCCATCTCGTTTTTAGAGTTTTTTTTGTGCGAGAAGCAGAAAACAAAATCACTTACCTCTGAATCTTGAAGCCCAAACCCATTTCCGACGTTAGGCTTGACGCTTTGTGCGCGCTCCCGAACAGACGTAAATAAATAATCCAGAGTTGTTTTTTCAACAGTTTTTCTTCGCTTCTTTAAGAGTCTAAGAGTCTCTTGGGAACATCTCCTATTGACCTATTCTTCGTGGTCTTACCTACACTAATACCCTCAAATACTAGAAAACGGGTTTTCTCATGAACATTGTCTTTTAGGGCAGTGTTTACGATGAAAAAGTTGCGGTTTTTTGCAGGAGTGTAGGCTTTGGGTTTCCCTAAGAATAGTAAAGACGGAAGTACGAAGAATTACGGCCAGGAAGTGAGCGAAAATCTCATGGATCAGCCGACCCATGGGATCACCGCGCCCACGTCATTTAACAGTCGTCCATCGTTCGCTTCATTGAAGGAACAGTTGCCAAATTTTAAAATACTCTTTATCCCGAAAAATTCTGATTTCTGATCATGTGCATTGAATCACCTTATTTTGAAGAGTTTTTGGAACAAGAAACAGAAAACAAAGTCGCTTGGATCAAGAAAAACAGTCTTTCGAAGCGCGAAACCATTTTTGACGTATGGCTTAAAGTTTTTTCCACAGTGCACGAAACACAACAAACAGGTGCGAATAGATATTTGGAAGGTTTTTTGAAGCTTTCTCTCCGATGATAGAGAGTTTTTAGGGGATTTTTCCCTAGTATCCACTGCTTTCTGATCCTATAGTATCCCCTGCTGCCTACTCAAAAGAATTGGAAACTAGAATGCGTTTTTACCGTGATCACTGCTTTTGAGAGTTTTCATTTTGCTTACTTCAAACTGCGCACAAATGGCTTAACTTGCCACCAATGTAATCCCTCAGGGGCTGCCGTTTACCCCCTAAGGAATGTCGACTCATGTAACGATTCTTTTGAATATTTGACATTAAATATATCTTCACGTTTTGGACATCCTCACTTTTCCAACGCCTCAACGAGACTTTGCAGTTCGTTAGCACGCTTATCTAAACCTATACACCTCGATGGAGTGTCCGATATTTTCTGTATGGATTAGCCGTTACGTATAAAGCCACATTGGAAAAACGGTATTCCTGTTCTGTGGAGCAAGCGTTGGCGCCAAGTCACCGATAAGGTCTCACCGTAAACTGATGGGATCGAATGTCCTTGGCCAAATGTTTCCACTAGCTCTGGGCATCTATGAATGTTATTTCAGGTTTAAGAACTTGCAAAATCTTCACCATCGTCCAAATCGTCTTCAAAACAAGCATTTGTAACTTAACGTTCCCTGGTCTGCGTCAGCTTTTTGACTCGTAAAGCTCCTCCTGTCGTCCAGTTCGTTTTCCCAATGTTGGTAAAGCTTCCAAAAAATCTTCTGCTGACTCTTTGCACATGCCTTCTCTGCACCTTGTTTGAATTCATGCATCTAATTGGCAATCAGCAAGGCTATAACCGGACGACGATAAGAGGCATAACAGCCCACTCCGACAAAAACCAACGGCCAGCGACGTCCATCGGCGTCACTGCCGGCTAGGGCTATATCTGCTTAAAAACATGGGATTCAAGCTTGCATCTGGAAGCAAATCATTCATTCTACATACATTCATTGATGTATTATTCTAACTAGTTCAGTCTCAAGAGAAGCGATTGACCAATCCTTAGAGAGATGAGCCGAAGGATTAGGCCGAGCAGTTCCCACAATTTTCTCTTTCGGGGTGAAGATAACGAAAACTTTGTTTGGACGCATGTAGCGAAATCCATCCAGGAGGTAAAGCAGATACCAAGGTCTTCATCAGCATGTTTATACATATTTTACGGACGCGAATATGATGTTGCAATTGAGTTCATCACATTGGGCAGCTGTGGGATGGACCCAGATAGGCTTCCGGTTACAGTACGGTACATTTCCAAGACCAATATTATATTTCGTTGTTTCTTGAGCGACAAAAAACGCAGTCTTTCGCGCACCCGCGCACTAATTTTGGTGATGTGGAAATACTATTCACGCGCTTTCGGCTGCGGAATGCCACCGAGGCCGCTGAGGACCTCACAGAGTAAGCTTCATCTGTTTAGACATTTTTCATAGTCCTCACCGCAAGCCCGGTACGCGCGTTACGCCTGGGGTTGAGCGGTGAACAAAGAAACTTATTTACAGCGCGGGACGAGCGGGAAGCAACTATGAAACATCAGGCGGCACCGCAATGGCGGTGCGGGCTAACGCTGCGCCTTAACTAAGACATGCCCAGAAGTTCCTGGCTCGCATTTGCGTATGCGATAGCGTAGGGTAATATCTGAATCATTTATGGTGGAGTGGAGCTAAACGGAGAAGCGAGTAGTGATTCAAATGATGGAACTGTCATGGAGGTCTGAGTGGTGCCGCTATGGCGGTGCTGGATAGGCGGCACGCGCGTCCCGTGCTGGGAAAACTTCCGTAGTCTATTGCGCGTCCCGCGTCACGCGTGTACCTCGTTCACGGTGAGGACTATGAAAAATGCCTTTGCTCGACACTCCGACTTCTTCCTTTTACTTGCGTGAAGCGTGACACTCCAAGCATTGGACTTACACACTGAGTTAGGCATGGTGCTCAAATCTCCAAAATTATCCTTGATAGTCATAAAATTGCGCTGTCCTAGAGATGGATACGGAGTTCTACTTCGAGTGTCCTCTACGGATTTGAACTTTCTACTATTATGAGAGTGGCTTCTTTCTATATTTTTCCATCAGAAAGTCTTATTACAGAAACAGATTATGCCGTCCGCCATCCTACGTCCTAATGCGTAAGCTCAGAGAAAACGCAGGTTTTCTACCGATTTCTCGTTAATAAATGTAATGAATATGGCAGAAGTTCTTCAGATGCTCATGAAAGTCAGCAAAAATATGGATTTTTTTTCCTGCGATTTTGTTGCAAAACAATGTCATAAGACAAATAATTATGAAAATGGGTTTGAACACATATCAGCCCATGAGCATGATCCGAATGAATTGATATGTGCTAAAATAAAATTATGACCCCCGTTGCAGTCGGCCGAAGGCCCGACTGAGCCTCATCCGTTCCTAGTGATCCTGCTCCGTCGCTAGTGTGTCTGTTGCATGCCAGTCGATTATGACGTACTCAAGCGCACTGCGGCCGGCTCAGTCCGGCCACAACGGAAAAAGTTTCTACCCCAGTAAGCAATGTATTGCATACGAAACGAGCGGAAAGCCCACAGCTGGATTAGGATGGCGCAGTCGTGCTCAGTACGGGCACAACGGGAGTTTTTACACCTGATTCGCCCGAGATATCCTCTGTTTCCGAGTAAAATTTATTACCGTTCATCGTGTGCGTCAGATCGAGTACGCTGCGTCTCCTTCTCCCCACACCTTCTCGCCGTCTCTACCATTGCTCCGCACGAGCAGGCGAGGGAACAGAGTAAATCTGGCTTGGAACCAGAGGATAGATGCTTATAGACCAATCTGGCTGAAGCCCATCGGCCGACTACGACGAGGTCTCAATAGAATAAACGAAAAATAAGAAAAATCCTACAACACACAAACCCAGGCGGTCGCCGAAGAATTTTGAATTTTTTTGCACGCGATGAGGCGCCAAATAGTTTCGAATTACTAAATTACTAGGGAACCACTACAAGTCATAGTAACCATTCCATATTAAATGTACTTTTCTGGAACTATTCTCAGACAAAAAATCCGAATATGCCCATCGCAGCTGCTTAGACCCACTCTGAAAGAAGCTATAGGCACTTTTTCTCTGATTTTCGTACATATTGTACCCTCCAAAAAGAGCATTATTTTCACGAAAATTCGGAAACGGGCCTCATAATCGTGTTCAGCTCTCAAAACTACCCCCCTAAGCAAAGTTTGTGTGAAGGAACTTTGCGCAAACTGACCGCGTTTTGGACTTGCACGGATTTTCGGTTGGGAGCCCTCTGATACCAATTAGAGGGCTCTCGAAGCGTTTCAGAAAAATATTCCAGATTTGACTTAAAATTCGCCCTGGGATGTTATTTGAGGTGCTGAACACGAATCTGAGATTCATTTGTCGTTTTTCCGAAGTTTTCGACTAAATTTGTTCAAAGTTTCCTTTCGGCAGAAAAAAGTGACGACAAAATAGACTTGTGACGATTTCCGGAATGTGGCGACAGATGTGGCTCACATCGTTCTTCTGGGGGTTATTTGGAGTGCTCAACACGAATCTGATGTCAGTTTATCGATTTTCGACAGCTTACGTAGATTACGGTAGGTATACGGTAGCCGGGTCAAAGTCTCAGATTCGTCTCATAGTTTCTATGTGGGGATTATTTGGGGTGCTGAATAAGAATTCGATGCCCATTTGTCGATTCTCGAATTATCAAGGTAGGTTTTGCCTCCTAAATGGCATATCACCTACCGTAACAAACAGTGAACCTTAAAATTTTGACAAGCGAACCCCAGATTCGTGTTCAGAAACTCAGATTACCCCTGCATACATGTTTTTAAGAAAATCGGGGAACAATTTAAAAACACCTGAAAAATTCCATGGGGACACCCTTACCTTGCCTCAAAGCTTCAAAAACGCTCATAACTTCTTTCAGAGTGGGTTTAGGCAGCTGCGATGGACATATTCGGACTTTTCGTCAGAAAATGGTTCTAGGAAAGTTGAAAGTGGAAAGTTTTTCATTTAAATTGAAATGGTTACTATGACTTATTGTGGTTCCATTGTCAGAGAGAAATCGGGCGCCAAAGATTTGCAAATATGTTAATGTTGCCACTCTCTCGAGCTTTCTCTCACTCTCTCTCTCTCTCTCTCTCTCTCGCTACATTATCTAATGGTCTAGCGTTGTCTCATTCATAGATCATTCAAGTGCTCGGAAAGTAACACCGGTCGGATCGCAGGCGCATGGCGGGCCGAACTACACCCACCCCGCGATCCGACCGCCATCGCCCTAAGATGAACCCGGCATGGAGACAACGCAATGATATCCTCCCACGATCCGCCCGGCGAGCCTTTCGCTCATTGCCAACCGCCGCCATCCGCCCGCAATCAGCCCGGAAAGGCCTTCAGCGGCGCCGGTCCGACCGGTGTTACTAACTGAGTGGTCCGCCTTTTCACTCGGTCAGAGTCATTTGGTTTGCATGAGCGAGCACATTTTCGTCTGTCATGAGCCTAGATATGTAACAAAAAGAGACAGTTGTCTCAACTCCCTGAAATAAAGTCCTAGTCACGTCGATGATTCTGTAGAACAGCCGATGCGCGAACACATCCTGTAAGGAATCTAGGACTAATCATGCGTGTACAGTCGGCGGATCGCCGTGATACTTTGCGTTACTATCCAAAGATTGGCGCAAAATAGATACACGTACATATAGCCTAGCTCCCTCACTTCAAAAGCAGCATGCACGCTCGCAAGCGTTAATGAGATAACTACGGAAGTAGAATCGTATGGCTCAGAACACAACGCCTACACATTTTGAAGCGTCGAAAACGACCACCAATGACGCTGCACCAGTGAGAAGTTGGCCCGGCCCCCTCTATTTGCGTCCTTCTCCAAAACAGGGGTGCTGGCGACTCGAACCGTAGTCGATGTATGTGGTTTACCTGTTGTACCTAGTCTACCACCAACAAACGTCGCCGATGGTGGGAATGACCCTGCACCCCTGTTTCGGAGGAGGACGAGAATGCAGGGGGCAGAGAAATACAGGGCGGGGCCAACTTCTCACTCGTGTAGCTGCATTGTGGATCGTTTTTGACGCTTTAAAATGCGTAGGCGTTGCGTTCTGAGCCATACGATTCTAATTCCGTAGTTATCTCAATCACGTTTACGAGCGTGTATGCTGCCTTAGAGCCGGCTGAAATGAGGTTTATCGGGCTTATCATGGCAAAATCTGCATACCATTTTTATGTTTTGCCATGACCGCTCCGCCCGGACTCATTCCAGCAAGCTAGGCTTTGTGCTATAACATAAGGCACCGAGTTTACACCAACCTTAAGTAGGGAACGCAAAGTATCAGTGCTATCCGTGTCGACTGTATAATACATTCAACTAAATTTTTTTGGAAATTTTCGTAATATCATGGTGTATCGTCAATCACCAGACGGGGGAGGCCGCCACCCTGCTTTGCGGGAAAAAGTTGTGCGCGGGAAAACGAAGAAAGGATGGCTATTGATCGAATGACTTTGTGCGCGATTGCTGAGCGCGGCTTGCTACTTGAGAGACACCGACGATCTGTGTAGGATAGTCGCGCGGAATGGGAGACATAGATCGGAAATAAGCATGCTGAGGAAGAGATCCTTTTTTCATAACGCTCATGTCATAATAGTGCAGAAAAAGAGCGGCTAGGGTTAAAAATTTTTCTAAGATCACATTTTCAGCCCATTTATCCATCACGCGTGTAAGGAATGCGCGACCAAAAGTATAGCCTAGCTCCCCTATTTTGAGCTTGTCGAAGTATGTAAGGACCCCGTCATAGTGGGTCGAAAGCGGCCGTCCTAGTCCCACCCGGTGGATAGGTATGAGAAGCACGCAAAACGGAAATGAATGAAATGATCGAAATCATTCTCGAACGATAAAAATCGTCCTATGATATAACAAAGTTTGACCCCAACTGATAAAAACCGTCTGGAATGATGAAAATCCACCTGATACGACCAAGGACGAGATAGAGAAGGTAGAATTTTATCAGTTGAGGATGATTTTTATCACTTCATTTCTTTTTCGTCCCGCGTGTGTCTCATAGATACCGACCGGGTGGGACTAGGACGGCCGGTTTTTCAGCCGACTGTGACGGGGGCCTAAGGCCCCTTTCATAGTTTGCCGGCCGACGTCGGATGACTCGTTATCAAATTTGATAAGTTAAGATAGAAAAGAAGGGTAGGGTAGGGTAGATAGATACTACACATTCGATAACGAGTCGTCCGACGTCGGTCGGGCAAGTGTGAAAGAGGCTTAAGGCTCATTGGGCTTATCACGTCAAAACCTCCTCATCACTGTTATATTTTGTCATGACCGACCGCTCCGCTGCTTACTCCGCCCGGACTCATCTGAGCAAGCTAGGCTTTACGTTGCGAAGCGGAGTCCGGGTACATGCCTGCTTCTCGGATAGATTAGATTTTGGTGCGCAATTTCGAATAACAGGATTGTTCAAGATGAGAACTTTCTAACACTTTTTCTTTTGCACATTACATCGCCCTCTTCTAACCCGTGCAAGACCTCGTGCAAGATCATGCTGAATCATTGAACCGAAAGCTGGTCTCATATGACGAGATTTTGTACATCTGCCCTCTCATATCTTCGAAATGTTGCGATGGTGACATGCCAAACTCTCCTTGCCTCCTCAGACATACCCAATCAAGGGTTGTTTGCAGCGTGTACGATGCTTCTGATCATTAGTCCTCTTCTTGATGGATAACAATCTCTGCGTTTTTTAATGTGAGCGATGGAGGAAGGGTCTTGTGTGGTCTTCCGCGGATGATGACTGCGTACCTTCCTTTGTGCTGTCATCGGAGCGTCGGAAAAAACACAAAAACCTATTTGAGAAATAGATGTCTCCCTCACCGCTCTCGATTTGTGTGGCTGGCGCCATGAAGTTTCTCGAGACCTGTTTCACAAAGGAAAAGTATAAATTCAGCGTCCACGTAAAGTATGTACATTAATATAGATACTTCAACAACTCCAACATATAACAACCCGGCGGACGAAAATACACCCCGGATGCGTCCCGGAGTCGAATATTGTGCATGGCTATCGACCGGAAGGGAGTAGGGCTCAGATGTCGCATGCTTCACTATTTGGCCCATTGTGGTGTAACTCGTCTGCGTCGGTCCGCCCTGCTCATACATCATCTGGTTTCAAAAACCTTAGCGCGGTGCTCCCGCACAGGGATGTGCTAAATTTTTTGAAAAAACTGAAAAATGACGATTCTCGCTTCGAGACCAAATTTCTTGATGTAAATAGGACATTTGAAGTGCGACCATTTTTTTGAGAATTTTTCGTGGCTTTTTCCGGCTTCCAAAAAAACTAAAAATTGAAAAATTTTTAATTTCGCAACGTTGCATAGTGTAGCGAGGCGTACTACCATTTTTTGGGGATAGGGGCTCTCTACACACCGAGAGAGGAGTTGTCTCGCCTTTTGCGGCGATTCCCCTCGAGACCACTTCGCTTGCATTGAGTAGCGTGACGTGCCGAACTGCAAAAACGGGACAACTCCTCTCTTCGTGTGTAGAGAGCACCTATCCCAATTTTTGAAAAATAAATTTAGTTTCTCGATTTCGAAAATTTTTCGCACACCCATGCTCCCGTTGTTTCGTGTGTACGGCCGCCGGACTCCAACTGCCGAAAAACTTCTCGAACAATTTCGGCTTGAATTTCAAATTCGCTTCCACGGTGTGTTCGGATTATTTTTCCTTCAAAAATGATGGGTGTCCCAGGGCTCTTTCGACATTTTCAGGCTTAAAGGCAGTGTCCACGATAAAAGCCATGTCTGATTTTTTGTTGAAGATCGGCAGCTGCGGGGCCCAGCACAACCCTAACGTTAAACAACTATGAAAATGAGCTCGGAACGGTCTCCTACGGCCCCAAAGTTGGACACCCGTCAGCTCGTTACACCCAGATGCACTTTCCACGCCCAACGACATGAACAAAATGAATGCTCGAGATTGTGAAATGAGCGATGGTTTCCGATCAAAAGCCCCGTTCCTCCCTTCACTCTCAACTTCTCTCTTTACTCATGTCAGCTCGCATACATCGGCTGCAAAAGACGGAAGTTACAAGCCTCGGACAACTCGTCCACCATGCTTTCCTAGCTCAATTTATGAGGGACCATAACTCCGTTCCTAGAAGGTCTTGTATGATTCCAAAAACATCATTGGAATCAGCATAAGACCGTTTTTAAGATAGGCGGAAAAACCGAAGAACGATTCTTATCGTGAACACTGCCTTTAACATTCAAAAATAAACAAATAATCAGACTTATCAATATGATATCCTTCGCTCCTACACTGTTTTCAGAACACAATTGTCACTTATTCCGACGTGCCTTATCACTTCTCCATAATAGCTCATAACCGGTGCCCAAATTAGATCATATCATGGACTATGATTCGATTAAACAATAAATGGGGTCATGACAGTGAAAAAATGAAAGGAGAAGGAAATTCTTGTTGAAATCATCAGTCTATCATTGGGCAGAGCACTTTCGTTCCGAAATTCAATCATCAGCCATATGTGGTCCATTCATGGTTATGATGGTGCCTCGTTCTTCGATCAGGAGTACTCTACAACTTATCTAGGTACACATATGAGCCAAAATAGAGAAACTGACTCTTGGCGATTACCAGTGCAGGGAAATGATCATCAAAAAGCAGTGACACATACTTTTTTCGCCGAAGATGATCTTTACCATAGGACTGGTCCTCAAGGGTCTTATTGCCAATGTGAAAGTCACACTTTTCCTTCTCTCTCCCATATGAAACTAGTGACTCATCTGGAATCTGTCAGCTTGTTGCTGCATGGGATGTAGTCCATCGTCACCTGTTCATTCTTCTATCATTGCATTGGATGGTATTAGGTGGACCGAAAAGTCA
Organism: Aplectana chamaeleonis; assembly: GCA_029168955.1. Lineage (NCBI taxonomy): Eukaryota > Metazoa > Nematoda > Chromadorea > Rhabditida > Cosmocercidae > Aplectana > Aplectana chamaeleonis. The sequence goes on along the minus strand of JAPDOI010000219.1, from coordinate 603,077 downwards.
TGTCGTTTCTGCGCATGTCAATATTTAATTGTCTTTTATCAGTTCATTGTTTGGTTCAGAGGCGTACCTAAGTCGTTGTGATGTTATAGTGACTTGTTTATTTGTAGACAATCAAATTACATTTTTTTCTGCAATTTGGGTAAAATGGTTACCCAAAAAATATACGAGGTGAGGCACTCATCCGGCATTGCATGCTTTTTGAGTTCCGCAAGGAAAGTAATGCAACAGTTGTTACCAAAGCATTCGCGATGTTTATCTAGATGCATTCATGCCAAAAATGGTTTTCCAAGTTCAAATCGCGTAATTTTGAACTTTCCTACTCGTATCAATCAGGAATACCATCAACGTTAGACAACGGCGTGTTAAGGGCGGAAGTGGAAGCAAATCTGTGGCAGACGATCGAGGAATCGTCAGATAGCCTTAAAGGCACAGTCCAAGCTCAGGGACGAAATCTGAAATTCCCACATATTTGTGAATTAGACCCACCTCATAAAACACCTGCCAAGTGCGAGTTCTCGATTCCTTCGAATAAACGAGATAGAGACGGAAGCCACCCTGGGGCGCCCACATCGGGAAGCCACTTTGGCACGCCCCTTTTGCGATCTTTCGAGCTCAATAGTGGTGAGATGAGAGATGGTCTTTGATCAATAGCCCCGTTCTTCCCTTGATTCTCAGCCTCTCTCTTTATTCCGGTCTGCTCGCTTACATTGGTTTCAAATGAAGGAAGTTACAAGCCTCGGACAACTCCTCCACCTTGCTCAAGCAGCTCAATTTTCGAGGGGCCATAACTCCGTTTCTAGGAGGTCTTGTGCGATTCCAGAGACAACATTGGAATCAGCGTGAGACTTTTTTAAAGATAGGCAGGAAAACAGAAAAATGATTCTAAGGTTGGACTGTGCCTCTAACCAACCTTGGTCGACCATCCAAAAACACTTGAAGCAGATTGGGAAAGTAAGCAGAGCAGAATTTGTTTGTATTTAGCGTACCCTAAGGGTATTGGTTTACTTCCTTGTCACTGCAGCGACAGGTTTCGCCAACTATCACTCATCATGCCGGGACCAGCACCTGCACTCTGGCACGGTCGGCTACGGGAACAACTTTCATGCCCGCATCGCAGCGACGGGTCGCTGAGAGGTGTTATAGTTTTAGGTGGCGTTATCCTGGTATACTCCGTCGCCAAGACGACAGCCCGTCCTTGGGATCAAATTTTTCCTGGAGAAGCTTGTTTTTTGTTTCCTCTCAAACTTTTTTAATATTCCTGATGGGGCCGCGTCAGGAAAGGGTCAAATATGTTCGTAATCGCTTAAGAAGCATTTTATGGGCCGCTTCTACCATTTCTAGACATATTTCCAGGCCGTTCAGTGCGCTTTACATAATTTTTCCCATTAGCACAGTTTCCGTCTTGCTTAACTGATTTTTGACAAATGTGGAGTAACGAACAAGATCAGGGTCCAATATCAAATCGGAACCTTTTTCTCTTAATTTAAAATGAATATGTGTTTGTGATACAGACACTTCATAGTGAGATTTGTCCATTAAAAAAGGTGTTCCTCATACAACTTCATTCAGGAAAACAATATTGAGAACAAAATAGGGATCCATCAAATCGTCTGCAGGTGCGCGAAATCAGTGCCCGTATTCACGAAACTGCGGGAGCCTACCGATAGGGTCCAAAATCTGCCCGCCGAATGCATCGCTTGATTCTAAAACTCTTCCCGAGAGGATCCCGTAGTTTCATGAATACGGCCACAGAAGTTTACGTACGCGAAAGCACGTGGTTTTTTATGAAGCGGCGACGATTCCGTCACCGTGTCCGTCGGTCCGTCGCTGACGACCAGCTCTCGTTGAAGTATATCAATGCGTAAAGTCATAAAGTAACTCTGTAGGGGTCTTCGAGACAGTGAGACTTACCGAAAAGAAGCTTGAAAATCCTCTTTTATATTCTTAAAGTACCTGCATCTACCTTTCTGTCCTAATAAAAAGCGAAGTGGAATGGATGTAGACCAATGGATTGAATAAATAAGTGGAATTCCCCCCCCCCATCACTGCTTTTGCTGACCCTACGGGGCAGTTGGAAAGCCATCAATCACATTTAGCGGTTGATTCATGACAGGCTTTCGTTTCGGTTGGATTCGTTGAATCTTCGCACATTCCTCGGCATCTTCAGCGAAAACCTGACCATCGCCTGCCCAGCCGCGTTTCGTGAATCATTTGCTGTCGGGTTTTCGAGAACGTTTCCTGATGCCATCAGGGCACTCTCTTCACCGCATAAAAAATCACATTCGGGTTCTGAATGTATGCCTGCGAACTATCTGATAATAGAATAAACTAATTCGAATTCCTTCCAACTGTGCAGGTGTTCAACGTCTACAGAAGAAGTGAGTCACTGATGAATTCGCTGAATGTGTCACTATATTTTTTCATCAAAATCGCTGCAAGTGTTACGTCTGTAGCATTGCCATGATGTCCTCTTCTATCGTCATTGGAAAGATTCTGCAGACTATGTTCACATGCATGTGCAGGTTCTCCGTTCTGTAGAACACTTCCATCTTTTTCATCAGAAGTGTTGGACATCATTCTTAACCTGGTTATTTCCTCGAAAGTTCAAAGAAGATGCTTCAAAAGAATGCACTCTAACTCGGAGCGAGATTTACTTGGGGCTATCTCCGGCTTCTGCCCGCGTGCTGCTCTCTCCATCTCGCCCACCCTCTTCTATTGTCTCTTCCACTCTTTCCGCTCAAGCCCGCAATACACCCAGAAAATTTCCTGCCGAAGTGCATATGTTGTACACCACAGTCCTCGGTGTGAACGAGATAGTTACTTCGATCACAGTTCCAAGTAATGTCTTTTTTCGATTTTCGAGAGCAAATATTGTCTAATTCGGAGCAAAATTTACGCTGATCACGTGCCTGTGCGTAGAAGATAGGATTATTGAAGAAAAGTCATGACCAAGTAATCTGCAGAGTATGGCAGTGCAATAACAATCGAGAGAAAAAACTAATCAAAAATGAAAGCAGTGGCATAAAGTCTCACAAGCAGTCTGAAATCCGTCTCCCGAGAGTTCGAGAAAGTTTCGATCTCCTCAAAGGAGGTGTTCACGAAAAAAATTGTGGTGCGCGCGAAGCGATTTTTTTGAATCGGCCACGCGCGCAACCCGTTTTTCGAAATCTAAATTCAGGCTGAAGGTAGAAATTAGCTCTGAATTGCATTGAAAACAGCGCAAAAAGTTGTATTTAATGGCCAAAAATGATTTGGAATGGTTTCCTAGAATTTGAGCAAATTTTGAAAAACCGCAAGTTTTCTCTGTTAATCTCTTTTTTTTCAGACGGCGTTCACGATCTTGTGCTATCAGATAAAATTGAGCTAGGGAGCTTATTTTTGGACAGGAGGCTGGAAATGGATGCAGGTCGTTCCTATTCCAATTTGAACTCGATACCTTTACTTTGAAGGGTAGCTCAAAATCGTGGGTTTACATACTAAATTAGCCGTGGAGCACGAAAACTCCTTTTTTTCTGCTACGGCTCTGGAGACCGGGGTGTGTGGGTGAATTCGCAGCCAATCAACACAGTTCGTCGAAGGTAAGTATTGAACTTGTCAGAATTCGTACTCATGACACGTCATCGATCGATAATCAATATTATCGATTTTCGTGCTTTTTGCACAAAATGCGGCGAACAGTGGTGATTGCTTTTGGGATTGGTTTTCTTGGTTGAGGAATTTTGCTCATCAGTCATTATCGATAAATACCGATCAATAATATTGAGTTTTTCGCCTGTTGCACAAAATGCCGTAATGTTTTTTGATTGTTGATGGCTCTAAGTCATTTGTTTGGGAAATTCTTCTCATCATGCAAGATCAAATATTAATGATCAATAATATCGATTTTTCACATTTTGCACCAAATGCGGCAATGAGTGGTGTTTTAATGGATGTGGATCATAAGTTTCAAAATTTGTACTCACACGACAATATCATCTGTTCGATGTTTCATCATTCCAAAATGGCAATCGTTGAGCAAAATTGAAGTCAGAAAGGGAACCTTTGGGAAAAATATGTGGAATCTCTGAAAATTTAGCTTCCTGGCAAAAGTAGCGATTTGGTAATGGTCAAAAAAGTTTCAAAAATATCTTGAAATATTTTTAAAAAATGATTTGGCGTAAAATAGCGTGGGGTTTTAAAAAGGCTAGAAAATGAAGTGAAATATCCAAAAATGCGATTTGGTGGTCGATCATTTGACAAGCTTCTCCGTTAAACTTATCAAAACGAAATCAAGCGCGCAACGGAAACATTAAGCCATTTTTGAAAGCTGTATCTAGGGAATCAGCATATGTCATGCTGGGTGAAGGCAACGCTCCATTCCATATCGTGCTTCATTTCGTTTTGATAAGTTTAACGGAAAAGCTTGTGAAATGATCGACCACCAAATCGTATATTTCCCTTCATTTCCTAGCTTTTTTATTACTCCATGCTATTTTACGCCAAATCATTTTTTAAAAATATTTCAAGACATTTTCAAACTTTTTTTGACCATTACCAAATCGCTACTTTTGCCAGGAAGCTAAATTTTCAGATCTAGTTCTAGTTTCTGATGGTTTTGAGTAAGAAAGTCCTCGAAGTATTGAATAGTCGGATAAGGTTCCCACAGAGCTCTCAAATACCGGAGAGAAAATATTTTGAAGATCTCTGCGAATTTTAATTTGCCTGTATTTGGTGCGCTTAACGCTCTGCGGACAAAACGCCGAAAATGATTCTGCGTTTCGAATTCCATAGATCAGTATCAATGTTTTCTGCATCGTACACCGAAAAGTCTTTAAATTAGGATGGTTCAATGTATATTAGAAATTTCTTGATAAAGAGTATTTGAGAATCGGCAACAGTTCTTCTTTTGAAACGAACGCAGAACTGTTTTATGACGTGAGCGGGGTGATACAGATAGGAAGAAGGAGAAGCTGCATACGCGCACACACGCACGCGATCAACAGAAATAAATTTCACTCCGAAACAGAGGATACCTCTCCCTAGCGAACCTGTGCAAAACAATATCGATTGCGATACGGTTTTTCTGCGCATAATCTGCCCTTTTAAAGGCACAGTCCAAAAGGGACGAAATCTGGGATTCCCACATAATTGTGAAGTAGACCCACCCCGTATAACACTTGCCAAGTGGAAGCTCTCAATTCCTCCGAATAAGCGAGATATAGGAGGAAGCCATCCTGGGGCACCTACATCGGGAAGCCACTTTGGCACGCCCTTTCACGATCTTTCGAGCTCAACAGTGGCGAGATGGACGATGGCTTCCAATCAGTAGCCCCGTTTTTCCCTTCATTCTCAGCCTCTCTCTTCATTCAGGTCGGCTCGTATACATCAGTTGCGAATGACGGGAGTTACAAGCCTCGGACAACTCGTCCACCATGCTTCCGCCGCTCAATTTTTGAGGGGCCATAACTCCGTTCCCAGGGGGTCTTGAACGATTCCAGGGACATCATTGGAATCAGCGTAGAACCGTTTTTAAGATAGATAGGAAAACTAAAAACCAATTCTGAGGTTGGACTGTGCCTTTAAGGCGGGTAACTGATGAATGTATTTTCAAGACTGCTTTCGGATTTTTCAGGATTCGAAATCGCTGAAAGCCTCTTGTCGATTTTCAATGGAATCATTGTCACTTTACTGTTTGAAATCACGAGTCAACAAAGAAGATCGATGAAGATCGACGAAAAGTGCTATTCACACATCCTAGACTTTTTCTGCTCCCTTCCGTTTTCGAATTTCAGTCTTAGGCATTTGTAGCCGTTTTTCCTCCGTTTCCGTTTTTGTAGATTTTTTCGAAATAAAAAATAGGTAAAAAATATTACCGCTTAGCCCTGGCAATGACTCATTCGGATTTGAATAGCTGACTTGTCATGGTTGTTGATCGCAAACTTCAAAGTTTTGAGATACGAAATTCCACTATGAGAATCCCAAAAAACAAGGATGAAAAACAGAAGTGTACCCTCTTTTGAAGGTAAAAATAAGGGAAAGAAAAATTTAAGTGCATGTATCTCTGAAAAAAAAAACTTCGGTAATTTGTTCTTCCCGTGTAATCATGTGCCTTCCCTTATTAGCATTCGTTTATACCGTTTTCCACAATAAAGCACGACTGCTCTGGTTCCACAGCTTTCTCGTTCTGCATAAAATCGCAGTAAAAATATCCGTATTTTGTGCTCGGCCGCATATGCTATGGTAATAGAAGTTTCTCTCCATGCGCTAACCTCTTCTGTTCCGCCTGGATTACCAGAAGTTTTATTGTGATTCTAAAAGAGTAAAGGGTTAAGGGGTTATGAGAATTGAAATAAAACTCATTTAGTATGTTCTGAACAACCTATAACTATTAATGTTCACTCTAAACTAGTTCAATTATGAAACTATTCGACAACTACTCCTCCTTCTTTTCCAAGCCTTTAGAGGTGACTTCCACTTCCTACTTTCCCTCCTACCTCCGGATACTTAATCCTAAATGCTACCTCCCATCGCAGTCCATTCTTTTTTCTACGCTGTCCCTCAAACCCCATTTCCACTCAACCCATAATTCACGGCTAATTGCTGCCGAGTTCGTCTCCAAGTTTCGGGCCTATACAGGTCTATAGGCATTTTATGAATTCCTGATTGTTTCTTCCTGTTCTCTACATGTGGACACTGAAACTTGACCCATTGTGACCTCCTTGCCTACTTTAGAAGAGAACTCCTATATTTGGATTTCTGGCTCCTGTCCGAAAATGTGTAGCTGGCAATAAGTATGGGTGTTTGTTCATGAGCATAATGCACACTGTATAAGCCAGTATATGTGTCTCTCTGAGTTACTCTGGCACGATCTCTTAGTTGTCAAGAAAGTAGCAAATAATGACTTCCAACCTTCTCTCTCCATGGAGACCCTCCTCAAAGGTACAGTTCGTCTTCAGAATCGTTTTCGTGTTTTCCTACTAATCTTCAGGGACAGTCTCACGCTGATCACAACAGAGTCTTCAGAATCTTTCAAAACTCCCTACGAGCGGAGTTACGACCCCTTGGAAGTTGTCTGAATTTGAGAGGCGAAAGTGGTGCGGACGAGTTGTCCGAGGTCTGTATTTCCCGTCAATCGCAGCCTGAATGAAAATAGAGACTACGAATGAAGGAAATAAAGGGCTTTTGTTCGGAATCCATGGGGCATTTAGCCACTGTAGAGCTCAGAAGGGCGTCTAAGTGGGCGTGGCAAAATGGCTTCTTGCTGCGGGTGCGTAACATTGCCGTCTTCCTATATCTCGCTGATTCGGAGGATTTGAGAGTCCACACTTGGCAGGTGTTATCAAGGGTAGGTTCACATCACAACTACATGGAAATCTCAGGTTCTGACCCTGAGATTGGACCGTGCCTTGGCATCATCAACATGTTTCAAAAACAATTTATTTTAGGTTGACTCTTCATGATTGCTTTACGTTAATTGATATAGAACCTACGATCGTACTGATATTCGCGGTCTTTATTGTGTTTTAGCGCAGACCCGGTGTGCATAAAGCTGCGCTCTCAGTTTCGCCACGGCGTGACGCGATGGCGTGAAATTGGTGAGTATCAATCGATATCGCGTCGCACGTCGACTCGTATCTGAAGCATGCCATCGCGATCGAATCTGTAGTCAGCTACTCGAAATTCTGAGGTTTACTTAAGGTTGGGGTAGGTACCATGCCATTTAGAGGCGAAACCTACCTTAGTAATGCTTCAACAAAAAGGGAACAATAGGAAAGCGGAATGAGGGAGAGTCTACGAAAAATGAAGGCAATATCCTCAAGAACTCTTTTTCTTTTTCGAAACTTCCAAACAGCGGGAAACAAACCGTTGTGGTATTTTACTGAGGAAGAATTATTTGGTTCCTAAAACAATTTAACATCATCTCCCCTTTTAATGATACCTATTAGGATTCACATGCATATATACACATATTTTATCGGCACTCACATAATCAAAGTCCTTTATGGAGGCCAAAAGCGCTTCCTCATAAGAGAACCACAACGGTTTGTTTCCGCTTTGTTTGGAGATTTCGAAAAAGAAAATAGTTCTTGGAGGATATTGTTCATTTTTTCGTAGACTCTCCTCATTCCGCTTTCCTATTGTTCCCTTTTTGTTGAAGCATTTGTAACGCTAACCAAAACCACTTCTGCTTGAGAAACCCACTTTTTACAGAATTGTTCACTTTCTTGATATTACGCTGTAATATCCATGCAAGAATTTCGAACAAAGAACCTCTTCATCTCACTAGATCAGTCCTCTTTCTGTGGTCACAAGAAGATCAATGACCCAAAATGTTGTAAAACTATCTCCAGAAAAAGAATCACTCGATGTGGCTGACAAGACCGATGATGTTCACGCATGATATTAGCTAAGAAATAGACCATGATATCCATGATATCGTTCCACATAATTCATTCATATTAGATCGCGTCCAGCACATCTGCTTCTACACCGGGTGTTATTTGCACCTTCCATGTTTTCATACGTATCAGAACGGGTCGGCCACTGTGATTTTCTCAACCTAACTCTGACAGGGACCTTAATCCCCGGTTATAGTTGGTCGCCCAGACATGTAATAACCAGCCCGGTCGATAAATCATGAAAGCCTGCTGGCCTGCAGCCGGATGCAGAATCTGCCTGCAGTTCTTCGCTTTCAAAATGAAACTAACTTAGAAACCAGGGACAGTCAGGAAACTACCTTCCCATTCCATCTGGACACTTTGCACATCAGTGAAACAAAGCAGTTCCCTTACATACTCATTATTTCGTTTCCGTTGCCCCCCCATTGTTCCTTCGCCAGAACAACCGCTTCCGATTCCATGAATCTGACATGAAAAAGCTCTGCTGAGCTGCGAATGGAGATAGTTCTAACAACTTGTTTTGAATTTGGATGCTAATAAGCAAGTACCATTTATTGCAGAGAAAAAATCAGTGAGCTGGTGAAGAAGGAAGAGGAGCACTTCAAAAATGGGGTTGTGTGAATGACCTTACGAAAGCTGAAAAGCAGCCTGGCAACATGACCTGACATGACTCACATAACATCTCAAACTTTCTGCCTTGCTATGCTTGTCATCCTTACACTTTACAAAAAGATTTTTGCAAGAGTGTTCTCTCCTGCTTTTGCGCGAATTCCGGGAGCACCATTTCTCCGGATGGCTAGCATCGAGTCTGGGCGCTCCTGCTCACTCTACGGGGTGAAATTGAGTCTTCACAACTTCTCGGATGAGTAGCAACGGGTCCCGAACACCTGCCACTATCCGGGTTTCCACGACGTCCCGATGACTTCATCAGAAGCTCAGAAACACTTTTCACGACGTCCCGATGACGTCCTCAGAAGCGAAGCATACCTTTTGGGACTATCTAGACCCAGGGGGTCGCACCCGATTTTCCATGAAAATGAATGGAAAACCTGATAAAAAGATGTTTGATGCTGCTATCAATCATTGTTGTTTGATGAAGTTCTGTAGAAATACTTCGATTGATAGCGTTATAGATCGGTGGTTCATTTCCATTTCTGACTTGAATCTTAGTGCCCCCGTCTGAGGATAGTCTGCACTTTTCGACGTCGATGACGATCCTCAGAGCGAAGCACTTTTGGGACTATCCTAGACGGGGGAGTCACCACGATTTTTCCCATGAAAATGAATGGAAAACCTATGATAAAGTCTTTGATGCTGCTATCAATCATTGTTGTTGATGAAGTTCTGTAGAAATACTTCGATTGATAGCGTTATAGAATCGGTGGTTCATTCCATTTCTGACTTGAATCTTGAGTGCCCCCCGTCTAGACTAGTCCACACTTTACACGACGTCCCGATGACGTCCTCAAGCCGAAGCACTTTTGGGACTATCCTAGACGGGGTGCCCACTGATTTTCCCATGAAAATGAATGGAAAACCTGATAAGAATGTTTTGATGCTGCTATCAATCATTGTTGTTGATGAAGTTCTGTGAAAATGCCTTCGATTGATAGCGTTGTTATAGATCGGTGGTTCATTCCATTTCTGACTTGAATCTTGAGTGCCCCGTCACCAGGATAATCCACACTCACGACGTCCCGATGACGTCCTCCAGAAGCCAAGCACTTTTTGGGACTATCCTAGAACCAGGGGGTCACCCACGATTTTCACATGAAAATCAGATGGAAGAAACCTGATAAAAAGATGTTTGATGTACTATCGTCATTTGTTGTTGATGAAGTTCTGTAGAAATACTTCGATTGATAGCGTTATAGATCAGTGGTTCGTTGTTCTGACTTGAGATCTTGAAATTAGTCCCCCGTCAAAATAAATCTACTACGCGACGTCCCGATGACGTCCTCCAGAAACCGAAGCACTTTTGGGACTATCCTAGAACGGGGGTCACCCACGATTTTCCCATGAAAATGAATGGAAAACCTGATAAAAGATGTTTGATGCTGCTATCAATCATTGTTGTTGATGAGAAGTTCTGTAGAAATACTTCGATTGATAGCGTTATAGAATCGGTGGTTCATTCCATTTCTGACTTGAATCTTGAAGTACCCCCGTCACAGGAATAATCCCGCACTTTTCACGACGTCCGATGACGTCTCAAACCCGAAGCACTTTTGGGGACTATCTAGAACGGGAAGTCGCGATTTTTCCCATGAAAATGAATGGAAGAAGAAACCTGATAAAGATGTTTGATGCTGCTATCAAACATTGGTGATGATGAAGTTCTGTAGAAATACTTCGATTGATAGCGTTATAGATCGGTGGTTCATTCCATTTCTGACTTGAATCTTAGTGCCCCACGCGTCTAGGATAGTCCACACTTCATGATGTCCGATGACGTCATCAGAAGCCCAAGACACTCTTGGGACTATCCCTGGGCAGCAGAGCTCCACATTTCTCATGAAAATGAATCTGGAAACCTTGATAAAGGTGCTTGATATATCAGTCATTGTTGTTGATGAATTTGTGTAGAGATACTTTGCAGTTGATAGCGTTATAGATCAGTGGTTCATTCCATTTCCTGACTTGAGATCTTGAGTGCCCCGTCTGGGGATAGTCCGCACTTTTTCACGACGTCCCGATGACGTGATCAGAAGCCCGAAGCGCTTTTACGGCGTCCCCGATGACGTCATCAGAAACCGGAGCACTTTCGACGTCCCGATGACGTCGTCAGAAGCCCAAGCACTTTTCACGACGTCCCGATGAGCGCCATCAAGCCCGAAGCTTACTTTTCACGACGTCCCGATGACGTCATCAGAAGCCAAGCACTTTCACGACGTCCCGATGACGTCATCAAGCGAAGCACTTTCACGGCGTCCCGATGACGTCATCAAGCCGAAAGCACTTTCACGACGTCCCGATGACGTCATCAAAGCCGAAGCACTTTTCGACGTCCGATGACGTCATCAAACCGAAAGCACTCTCACGACGTCCCCATGACCTCATCAGAAGCCCAGAAGTACTCTCACGACGTCCACGCTGACGTCATCAGAAGCCAGGCGCACTTTTCACGACGTCACGATGAGCGTCATCAAACCCGAAGCACTTTCACGACGTCCGATGACGTCGCATAAATGAAGCACTTACTTTTTACGACGTCCCGATGACGTCATCAGAACGAAGCGCTTTTCACGACGTCCACGATGAGCGTCGTCAAATACAAAGCACTTTTCACGACGTCCCGATGACGTCATCAGAACCAAGCACTTTCACTGCGCTCGATCGACGTCATCAGTGGCCCGAAACACTTTCACGACGTCCCGATGGCGTCATCAAATGGCACTTACTTTCACGGCGTCCCGATGACGTCATTAGAAGCCCGAAACACTTTCACGACGTCCCGATGACGTCATCAAGCCGAAGCACTTTCACGACGTCCCGATGACGTCATCAGAAGCCGAAGCACTCTCACGACGTCCCGATGAGCGTCATCGAAGCCGAAGCACTTTTCACGACGTCCCCATGACGTGTCAAATGTGAAGCACTTTCACGACGTCGGTGAAGCGTCATCAAACCAGAAGCACTTTTCACGAAGGCATTCCCCGCGACGCCATCAAGCCCAGAAGCACTTTTCACGACGTCCCAATGAGCGTCATCAAGCCCGAAGCACTTTTCACGACGTCCCGATGACGCCATCAAGCCCGAAGCACTCTCGACGATCCCGATGACGTCATCAAACCAAGCACTTTTCACGACGTCCCAATGACGTCATCAAACCAAACACTTTCGACGTCCGATGACGTCATCAAGCGAAGCGCGCTTACCACGACGTCCCGATGACGTCATCGAAGCCCGAAGCCCTTTCGACGTCGATGACGTCATCAAATGAAGCCAAGCACTTTTCACGACGTCCCGATGACGCCATCAGAAGCCCGAAGCACTCGACGTCCCGATGACGTCATCAAGCCAGAAGCACTTTTCACGACGTCCGATGAGCGTCATCAGAAGCCAGAAGCACTCTCGACGTCCCGATGACGTCATCAGAAGCCAAGCACTTTTCACGACGTCCGATGACGTCATCAGAAGCCAAGCACTTTCGACGTCCGATGACGTCATCAGAAGCGAAACACTTTTCACGACGTCCCCATGACCTCATCAAGCCCGAAGCACTCTCACGACGTCCCGATGACGTCATCAGAAACTCGAGGCACTTTTCACGACGTCTTGATGACGTCATCAGAAGCCCGAAAAGCGCCACTTTTCGACGTCGATGACGTCATCAAATGAAGCACTTTTCGACGTCCCGATGACGTCATCCAGAAGCCTGAAGCACCTTTTCACGACGTCCCGATGACGTCATCAGAATCCCCTCACCTACAAATCGGGTTCAATTACCAGCCTACGTACCTCCTACCAACTTACCTGTCTGCCAAGTTGATTGCCTGAGACCATTGGCAGTGGCTAATTAGCAGTGAGGACTGAAAAGCGTGACGGCCTACGGCAAACATTTCTGACCCACGGCCTACGGCTCACGACCCTACGGCGCTCTACCATGAAATTTTCTTAAGCTTTCAGAGGCTCACAACTTTTTGTTATTTGTGAAGAGCTGATTTTGCTGAAATTCGGACAACAGGTGTCTTCTGGACCCCTTCGCTTATACCCAGAAGGAAATCTTCAGAAATTTTGTTTCAAAGATTCTATAAACTATTTTATAAAATTCTAAGTGATCACAAGGCCTAGGCAAAACCAAACCTCTCCAGCCGCTTCGCGGCTGGAGCGATTTCGAAAATCGACAAAAGGATATTGAATTCGTTCTCAGCGCCCAAATAACCGCCTCATAAAAACGTTGAGTAAAGTCTGAGCCTTGGCTAAACTACCGTATACTCACCGTAATCTACCGTAAGCTCTCAAAAATCGATGAATTATCTTCAGCACTCCAAATAACCCTCTGAGGAACAATGTGAGCCACATCTATCGTAGTATTCCGGAAATCATCAAAAGTCGCGTTTTGCTCTCAAATTTTCCCCGGTGGGAAGCTTTGAATAAATAAAGACGGAAACTTCGGAATTTCAACAAATGAACCTCAGATTCGTGATCAGCACAGCAAATGACTCTCATGGAGAAGTTTTAGGCCAAATCTGAAAAATTTTGCTTGAGGGCTTCCAGAACTCCCTAATTGATATAAGAAAATGCTCCGTACAAGTCCAAAACGCTGTCACTCTATGCTAAGCTCAAAGATGCTCTTCCACCCAAATTCTGAACACGGGGGTTATTTTGTACGCTGAACACGATTATGGGGTCCGTCTCCGGATTTTCCAAAGATTTCTGGGCGTTTTTGAGGGTGCAATGAGTTCGAAAAACAAGGGGAAAACGTCTATAACTTTTTCAGAGTGATTCTAGGCAGCTGCGAAGGGCATATTTCGATTTTACGTCCTGAATTGGTTCTAGAAAAGTACATTTCATGTTTAACGGTTAGTATGACTTATAGTGGTTCCCTTGTAAGGTAAAAGCAGGCACTCCCGGATATGAGTTTGATTCCGATGGGATCCCTAGAAGTTCACCATTAGCGGTAAGATGTGCGAATCTCATCCGAAACCAGGCGATCGTCTTGGACCTAGTCTTTGCGTGGAGCTGTGACCGCAGACAGAGAAGGCGCCTCCCTGGCGTGTTTTTTTTTCGCGTCGAGGTTAGTGAATTTCCTGCCGAAAAGGAGAAATTAGGGCAGTTTCCACATTCTGAGGGCACCTTTTATGTATTACGCTCCTTGTGCGCACTAATGGCTGAGATAACTAAAATATGAGCTCTCATGTACATACACTACTTTTGTAAGTTTAGACTACATGGTGCAAGGCTGAGGGAACATGCCGCAGCATGCAGCGCGCGACTTCATACAAGCACTGTCGGTGTGCCAGGTGCAACCCGTCGGAGGTTTTTTTTTCGAACATCGGAGTTTTGCCCTCTTTATGCCGGGATCATACTTCCAGCGACAGCGACATCAGGCATATCGATTTTTGGTCGATATTGATGGTAAGCATTGAGTCGTGTCGCTCGTCGCTGGAAGTATGATCCCGGCCCTAAACGTGCTAGTGAGGTGAACTTCTCCTGTCTTTCTCCTACCGAAACTTGAACAATTCAGAAGCACCCATTGGGCAACTTTGAATAATAGTTTTTCCCGAAATACAAAAAAAGTTTCAATACCGGACCTGTGATAGCGCTTCTGTTCTTCGTGCTAGATTATGCTAGATGACTGGAGGATGGCCTGCCTCTTTTTGACGAGATTTCATGCATTCGACCTCCTATGTCTTCACAATGACGGAAAAGCATTGATGACCCATCAACCTCTCCCTGCGTTCTCAGGCGGGCTCAACCGATGGTTAAACGCAAAAAGCGGTGAATGGCTTTTACAGCGACTATAACCAAATATAGATCCCTTGTAAGTAACTATGTCAATCAAAGTGCGTTCGCCTCGACTCCTTCTGCTTCAGAATTGGTTTCAAAGCGCGTTTACTTCGATGTCTCGTACTTGGTTTGGTATAAATTTCCCGGGCAGATAAGCCGCTATAATCGGAAAACGGTGAACATAAAAACCCGTGCACCCGTGCAATCTGTCCCCGACATCAAGAAAGCATCCACTCCGCTGCCCAGAACTTATTCGTTCACCCAAAAAGGCGTTCCGAACATTAAAGAACGCGCTTTTCTTGTGTAGTTTTTGCTGTCTGGTCGCAACATTTGTAGGTGGCGAGATGCTTGATCGCTGCTTTGTCTGATAGCTATCGGACTGGCCCCACCACCACCAGCTACCCTGCGCGTCACCGCAGGGGTTCGTCGTCGGGGCTTGTGGATCCGGAGCCCCACCCCCGGCTTGCACGCATATCTCTTCTCGTATCGCTATCGTCTACGCTGGTCTCATCCGTATATCATCTCGCTCGTTTTTCTCCGCCGGCTCCCGCCAGCTTGCCCCCGGAACTGTATCACAATCAAAAATGATCACCCACTTTCATATCTTTTCACTTCAAAGATTGAACAATTTACTTCTTCTTGAATATTTCATTAATTTCATGCACTTTATACAGTACGTTCTAATATTTTCATATTATCTAACCATGTTCTCTTCAACCTTTGGCCATATCTTATGTTGAGTGTTTGAATGAGTCCTAAACTGTGTGTTTTCCGAATCCCATTTTGCTTCCTATCCTCCCAAACAACTTTCAAACAAGCCTGTTGAAACCTTAACACAACTTGCAAGTTGTTTTGTCCTCACTGACAGCACCGGAGGGCTGTCCCTTAGGCAGTATAACGATTCATGACGTCATGTCTTCATAGTTTCAATACATAAAATCTCCTCTTACGACAACCTTACTGAACAGGACCGTTTCAGCCATGAACACCATATTAACAACAAGGAAGGGCGGTAAGACAACCTAAAAACTGTTTCCAAATCTAAGTGAAAACTTGAACCAAAAGCAGACTACGGTCGTTGCTCTTAATCTCACGTCAGCGGCATCAAGATTGCCGGGGTGATGAGCATTGTGTTTCGCAGCCGCAAGAGAGGCGGGGAAGCTCTGCGCTCCGCCCAATTACGCGCGTTGCTCCTCCCTTGTCCGTCCAAACGAGCGCCGGCTCATCCCCCTTTCCCCACCTCTCTTGCGGCTGAAATACATTACGACAATTACCCACATTGCTGGTAAACAGGAACTAAAGCTCGTCCACGCTGCACTTCGACGACCTCAGCGCGAGTCGCTACAACTGCCGCGGCAAAAGGACATAATAGGATGGTAGTAAGCTCCCAAGTTAAGGCGGGAGTAATCTTGGCTGGCCGAGTGAGGGGAGGTCGAGAACTGTACGGAAAGTTAAAGGCAGTGCTCACGATAAGAATCGTTTTTCTGCTTTTCCGCCTATCTTGAAGACGGTCCCATGCTGACTCCGATGATGTTTTTGGAATCGTACAAGACCTTCTCGGAACGGAGTTATGGTCCCTCAAAAATTGAGCTAAGGAAACATGGTCAACGAGTTGTCCGAGGCTTGTAACTTCCGTCTTTTGCAGCCGATGTATGCGAGCTGCCCTGAGTAAAGAGAGAAGTTGAGAATGAAGGGAAGAACGGGACTAATGATCGGAAACCATCGCTCATCTCACGATCTCGAGCATTCATTTTTTCACGTCGGCGGGCGTGGAAAGTGCGTCTAGGGGTGACGAGCTGACGGGTGTCCAACTTTGGGGCCGTAGGGGACCGTTCCGAGCTCATTTTTCTTAGTTTTTTCAACGGTAGGGTTGCCATAGGCCCCGCAGCTGCCGATCTCCACCAAAAAAATCAGACATGGTTTTTATCGTGGACACTGCCTTTAAAGACACAGTCTAAGCTCAGGGACTAAATCTGAGAGTTCCACATAATTGTAAAGTAGACCCACCCAATATAACACCTGCCAAATACGAGCTCTCAATTCCTCCGAATAAGCGAGGTATGGGGGGAAGCTACCCTGGGGCGCCAATACCAGGAAGCCACTTTGGCACGCCCCTTTTACAATCTTTCAAGCTGAACAGCGGCGAGATGAGCGATGCTTTTCGATCAAAAGCCCCGTTCTTCCTTTCACTCTCAGGCTCTCTCTTTATTCAGGTCGGCTCACATACATCGTTTGCAAATGACCGAAATTACGAGCCTCGGACAACTCATCCACCATGCTTCCATAGCTCAATTCTTGAGGGGCCATGAATCCTTCCTAGGGGGTCTTGAACGATTCCAGGAACATCATTGGAATCAGCGTGAGACCGTTTTCAAGATAGGCGAAAAAACAGAAACACGATTCTTAGGTTGGACTGTGCCTTCAAGGGAGACTCTGGTGGGCTTTAATGTTGGTTACACGACTGCAGCGGGGTTTCGATGGCAGAGTCGGTTTTCCAAATATCTGCTTTGAGCTTGTGCTTATTCCGGGCAGTCACTTCATCAGCGGCTTATTTTGATAAAGTCGACTGCTCCTGCCCTAAGCAGCTCTCGAGAATAGGCAAACTCCGTCATAACGAGACAATCATCATGTTATCTTTCCGGTAGTCATTGTCACAGGGAACCCACCGCAGAACAGTGTTGACCAAGTCGCCGTCGATGAACAACTGATTTTGTATAGCGATGATAAAATCCTAGCGTCATACCTCCACCACTGTTTCCCAACTACGCTTTAGACAACTTGATGGAGTGACCTCATGTGTTTCTCTTTCAGCGGTCTTCTAGAAGAGGGTTTTAGTGGAAGCTTTCGTTTCAGCACGCTTACTCGATGTTCATCTGAGCGCTCCCTGACAGTGTATGAACAAGCGAAGTGGGCTCGAAGTACTGAATGAAGACCAATGCCAGTGGCTGCCCTGGGAGCGTAATCCTACTCAAGCGGTCCAAATCTTACTAGAGCTGCGCCGCTGTCATTTGGTTTTTCTGAAAAAAGCACGTGATCTTACTATTTAGGGTTCGAAAGGTAACCGGGCTTAGTTATCATCATTACTCGTTGTTTTCAGACTATTTTTGCTCTATGTTCGTCCCGAAAGAACTCCGAAAACGATTTGAAAACTCGGGCCTAGGTTTCCAACAGCATACAGTTTGAAAGCCTTGTTTTCAGGGTGACGCCAACTCACTAGCTGGTTCCGGTTTTTCGATTTATTATCCGTTCCAAGCCCTATGAATGTGCATGTGAAACGGAATTGCTAGAAAGGGAAACGAGGTTAACGTGGTTCTCAAACGCACCCCCTACTGTGAAACTTATCGTCTTTGTGATCCCGTACTTCCGTTACATGCGCATAGCAGGTGTTCGAGGTACATCTGTTTACATGTCGTGTTCGTCTGAAAACCGGCAAGCTAAGCAACAATTCTGGAGCGAGATATTGCTGAATAGCAATATCTGTGTTTTGAAATACTTCCTCATTTCCTACTTGATATTTTGAACAATCGACGATATGGGATGCGTGCGCGCCTTTGACTACTCTCCCCTCTTTCACTGTCTCTAACCTCCGCTCCGCACCCGCATGCGTAGGAAACACAAAAATTTCGCTTTTTTCAGCCTATGTGCGCACAGCGTGCGCAGCCAGATACTTGGGAAAATGTTAATGGTTTATACACGCTTTCGGTCATTAAGGTCGAATGAGACAGCGTATGCACTCCAGTAGCAGTAAGGTCATTCTCTTTCTTACAGTTTTTAAGTTCCGATCATCTCTTTTAATGTCTACCGCCCTAGAAAAAAAGGATGATGCGGTTGCTCATTCATTGGCTAGCGATAGCTTATTATTCCGTCGAGCGGCGGAGTGCAATCTTACAAGGCGTCGTTTATATTTCCGCAGTCGAGCGCGGCGACGAAGCCAAATTCTATAAGAAGTCGTTTGTACTTCCGCCGCCGAGCGGCGCGACAAAGTGCAACTCTATAATATTGATTGCGCGACGCGATCAATATTATAGAATTGCACTTCGCCACGCCGCTCGGCGGTGCAAGTAGAAGCGACCCCTAGAAGTGATCGGGCCGCGCCGCGTAATCAATACTACAGAACTGCACAGTACCTCGCCAATCGGCTGTGGTAGTGTAACCAACGCCTGAACATTGGGATTCCTGTTGTCTCGTATTCATGCAGCTTCCCTACTAACGGGTAAGTTTTTCTCGTTTTACGCGCTTCCGTAAGACTTCTTTGGAAGCCAAAACCAGTCAAGACCTCTTGCATGTGGCGAAGGCTCTTCTTAACTTAGTCTAACGAATAAACGGGTTTGCGTAGGTAGATCGTTGCGCTCGACCTACCCATACATACTTTTACCGCGGAGCCACGCCACGACATGGTTTCAATACAGATCGACGCGCGACGATAGGCCGATCGATACCAGTGTCATGCCATTGCGTAGCGCCACAATCGGAGCCGCGACCTTTTCCCATCTACTCATAGACTGGAAGGTGCTAGCGCAGTCTACAGGGGGGAGGGCGATCCTCCGAGCACCGACGCCTCCCACTCAAAGAGGGGAACCGAGTGCCGAAGCGATAATTTGGCTTGATTGAGGCACTGCCGTTACAGCCTTGAAGCCATGCCGTCACTGCCCTGAAGCCCTGCCGTCACTGCCCAAAAGCACTGCCGTCCCTGCCCCGGAGCACTTAAGGCTCCGTCCATACGTGGCGAGAGCGTGCGATTACGCAAAATCGATGGTCATCGTGAGCACACGAATCGCTAGCCGCTCACAGACGCTCCTTCTCGCGCGCCCTCGCCCGCTCGCTCTCGCACGCTTACGCCAGCACCACGAAGCAAGCAGCAGGTTCCAAGCTTACTGCTCCATCACTAAAGCAGGTGGCTTTGAAACTGTACCAAAACTACTGCCCTTGTTTCCCAAATTCCCTCCACGAAAG
The DNA here is from genome assembly GCA_029168955.1 of Aplectana chamaeleonis. Taxonomy (NCBI): domain Eukaryota; kingdom Metazoa; phylum Nematoda; class Chromadorea; order Rhabditida; family Cosmocercidae; genus Aplectana; species Aplectana chamaeleonis. Next base: position 583,293 of record JAPDOI010000219.1, on the reverse strand, counting down.
TTGAAAATCGTGGGAAATCATCAGCCCTTGCGCCGACTCGAGCGATTGATCACCCGATCAAAGGTTTTCAATCGAATCAACACGAGGTGGGGGGTAATTGCCTGTGTTAATTTGCGGGCAGCGTTGAGGAGCGTCAAGAGGCGCACAACAGCGGGAGCGCCCGCTCTCGCAACGTATGGACGCTGCCCAAGTCACTTTCCCCGCCTTAAAGCGTAGTTCACTCTCCTCCAAGAATATTCCTTTCTGATGGGAACTTGAAGTCCCAATCCCTTTGTTGGGCCGAATGCGACACTCTATGAGGTGAAGCACCTTTCATACTTGTTGAGTACGTGATTGAGAAATCACAGGAGAAATCACGTCAAATCGGGACAAAATTTGACGTAAACGATGATACGCGCGTTTGGCCTACTGTGGCTTCTCTGATCTCTGATGTCGTAAACCACCCTCTTCGACTTCTTCCTATCTCTTCCGTCTCTTTCCCTCGAGGGAGCGAGCGCCGTGCAACAGCACAGGCCTCCCCCAGAGCCCCTTTAGGTGAAGGCCTCCATGCCCCGAGCAAGCATATTCTCTTAGGCCTCGGTCGTAGTTGGCCGATCGGCGTAGCCAGCCCAGTCGATAATCATGAAAGAGATGAATGAGGTGGGGTATAATAAACACCCGATGTGGCTTACCCAACCGATTTTCACATGATATAAGGTAAGAAATGAATGATATCCACCGTATCGTTCCACATAATTCATACATATTGACCGCGTCAGCCACAGCTGGCCACACTGGGGCCGAATGCAACAGCAGACCGGGCAGGGCAGCCCGCGCCTTTAAAGATGTTCGTAAATCACAAGATCAATCGTGCCCTTCGCTGCCCCAGCTAGGAGGCTAGGGCAGCTAGAGCAGCGAAAAACACTGTCGGGGCACGGTTGATCAGATGATCTTCTGCCCTCGCACTGCGATCGTCAAAGATGCCGACGGCCCTGCCCGTGCCCAACCCGGCGCGTTGTTGGAACGGCCCCGGGTGTTTTTGCAACCTCCATGGTCCACGTTTTTCAAACTTATTGACCGGGCTGGCCACGGCGTTTTTTCAACTAAATCTGACGCTTTGCTGTATGTTCGGGCCCCTCTGGCCTCCGCAAATAAATATAAAACTGGAACTCCAACTCTACCGTCAAGGCTGCGATGACTAAGCCGGGCGGCGCTGAGTTGAAGCGGGCGCGGCGGGGTCGCGCAGCGTGTATCAGTGTCCCGTCACTGTTAGTAGAGTGTTTTCGCCAGCCTACTGCCCATACTCCTGTAAAATTAAGGATGAAGAGGTTGAATTATGCTATGAATATGGGCGCCGCGCTGCACGGCCGCGCCCGCTTCAACTCAGCGCCGCCCGGCTTAGTCATCGCAGCCTTGACGATACGTCAGACACGACTTCTTATTTAAGTACTTTCTGTCGCTCTGGTACCCCTTTTGCTATTATACTGATCACATGATTTTCTGATGACTTTTTGAAGAGATAAGCCACTCAGCCCCATATTTCTCTGTTATTTGTTAGAAAACTTCGTTCGAATTTCTGTTGGATAGTATGTACGTTTGACCGACTAATTTTGGCGGGTAGCTTTGACTTTTTCATACTCCGACGACGGCGAATCCGCCGAAACGTTAGTCAAGTAAAGTCATCATGCCACCTCGAGCGTGCTACAGGCAAACGTTCAGCACGAGGCTATTTTCATCGCCTGTTAAAGTGACCTATAACGCCGAAACTCCTAATTCATGTTAATACTCTGCTACGCGCGGAACAATGTGAAAGCGGAACTTAAAGTCCAACAGGCTTGTCTCCTTTATAAACGATGAATGTGGTTGTTTAAAGGGACGTTTTTTTTCTTTGACCTATTCTTCCGTACACAGCGACCCGAAACCTGTTGCGTCGGTCATTTTTCACAGGTGGTGGTGGTGGCGATTCGATTCGGGTAACGAAGCATCACCTAAAGCTCCGGCACCCTTATCCCCCGCGTAGCCGCATCGACAAGCCCGTCCAGTCCACCACACGCACCCCAGTGTCTCGCGCACAGCTAGAGATCGTCCATGCTATAACCTGCAATGATTTCCTATTGAATAGGGGCTCTAGGGATTTTCTTAGCCAACTCAACTCTTCGCAGTGTACGAGTTTGTTCTCATTTGTTGGTTAAAACTATCCTTTGATGATCTATTATGCATGAATTAGCAATGTTCAGCAAACTGAGACTATGGTCTCAGCTTCAGACACCGTCATGGAACCATCCACACAGTAGAAAAATTCGACTTGCTCGATTTCAATCACCAATAGTTCGTCTCCCATTTCATTTTTATTGGTTTTTCCTTTACTTGCTTTGTCTATGTAAAAAAATTACTCTTTCTGATTTGCTCTAAGAGAAACCTCATTTGAAAATGAAAACGAAATTGAAAATATGCACTTATTACTTAATGTTCTGAAGAATCACCTACATATTGCCAATGATTTTCTGATTCCGATTCGGGAAGTTTTCTTAAATTTGGCTCCTTCGTGGACGCTTTTAAAGTCTGTTCGAATGAGACTGTCCGCCACGCGGCCGGCATGCGTGTTGGGTAGCTGTCATGGATTTTTGCCTTTACACGATTCGAATACAGCTGACTGGGATATTATTCAATATTCGTCTGATATTCCTGCTCATCGATTCACAAATCTGAAAAAAATGCCTTCGCGATGGCCGATCAACACGCTCGCAGATCGAGTGTGCGGAGAGCCTCATTCGGATAGACCTTATTGCCTTGTTCACAATTTTTTCGTTTTTTCTCTGATTGTTTTTTACACAGCATGAAGTGAATCGCCTATCTTCTTTAGGTAAGCCATTGTTCGGCTGAACTTGCCAATTCTACTTCCGAAATAATCGGCTGCTAACTCAAGATGTGCTACCGCAACCACACTTTTGGAATAATCTTTCTGAGGATCTGCTATTACGCCTATTTGGTTATCTTCCAATGTACCAAGCTGTTCCGGTCAGGCTACACTTGCTCTTCTTCCTTTCAATTCTCCTCTTATTCCTGTTGCTTCATAGTCTTTATCCTTCACACAGGTTACTTATTTCGTACGTTCACGTATGTAGTCAGACACTCGTAGTTGTCTTCCGCCAGACCGCTGCCGTATAAAGGCCGTATTAGTTCCCCCAAAACGTCGGCCGTTTATCCCGAGACATCGCTCTTCGGCGCTTTCTTTAACGCCTGGTTCTCTCCGATACACCCTCTTTTTCGCCCGAAACACCTGACTTTTGTTTCGGAATAAGCAGAAACAACAGTGATCTAGCGGAACACAACTAAGAGCGTCTGAGTGCTCATTTCGTGCGTGCCAGATTTTTCCATGAAGAGCAAGCTCTCGACCGGTTTCTCCAACGGTCAGAGTTTGATAATATAATTAATTGTGCTCTACCGCCACTTTTATCCTTTTAATATAATGACCCTGGGTAAGTATGAAGTGTTTCAACGCTTTTACCTAGGTTATCGTCATTGAACAGAAAGTTTTTCCGGTTTGTTTTTCTGAGAGTTTTTAGTTTTGCAACCGGCAAATCTTCGTTTTTCGGTTTTTTGGGTTTCAAAATTTTTCGCACACCCCTAAGGCGTAGTAATCCTCGACTCACGGCTCTCAACTCGGTCTCTAAGTGTGCAACTTCTTAAGAATTAGACCATATGGTGGGGGCCATGTCTGCGGACCACTCGGCAGCCGGCGCGCCGGTCAGGTGCGTCGATCGATTGTCACATTTCTCGCGGCGCGCACGACGCCGCGCAGGCCGCCCCGCAGCCATAGGTTTAGCGGCGGCCCTCACTAAGCTCTGGTACATCCCTAGTGACCTGTTGATTTCGATCAATACCAGCAGCGGAGCGGTGGGCCTCGGTGAAATATAACTAGTGATAAGGAGGTTTCGACGAAAAAGCCACCGCTTCGCGCTGTGAAACCCGAAAACATGAGTTAACTTGGAATGAAGCAGAGTCTACATATACCAATCAATTTTCAATGAGATTATAGTTGCTTGACTAACTTTTGAGCAATCAAAGCATTGCAAGAATAAAGCGGACAATTTACATAGGTTTTGAAATTCAAAGGTTCGTCTCAGATTTTTGCTCCCACCCAAAGTTTATGAAGACCTCTGGGCGCTAATCATACTAATCTACGCTAGCGCGTCACGAGCGTTGAACTGTCAATGACCTCACTCTACGCCCGAGCGGCGTACGCATGACGCCCACTCCGGGCGTGTACAGAATTCGCTTGCTCGGTAAAGTCATGTCCCACTTTAATCCACTTCATTACAGCGTCTCCGCTGGAGTACTCGCAGTCTCCGCAACGCGCGTGATGAGCGTAAAAAGCACTCATACTCCAAAGCCACGCTTGCGTGTGATACGCTAGCTTTGAGGAGTATGAATAGCGCCTCAACTGCGTGCTGTCCCTAGCTGTCTCGCAATTTAAAAAGCCTTGCTTTTGACCAGTCAATTCCACTGAAAGCTTCCAAGTCTTACCTCCCGTTTGAGTAATTTCATGTTGGCTTTTGTTGCAATTTTACGTTTTTTTTTTGATTTTTTTTTGCGTTGTCTGATGATCGAATCATGTTGCTGACTATGAGAGGGCAGGTCGCGAGCTACAGGAAGTCTGACCAATTTCCGCAACACACATAGAATAGCGTCCAAAATCATGAAAAGCCACAAACTTGTTACAAGCCACAGGAAGAACTCGCCTTGCAGCTCATCAGGAAGTGCGCGCGTATGTGCAGTTACTGATACCTGAATGCTATAGATGGCATGTTAACTGTTCTAAAAAGACCAACCGGAACGGTTCTGTAGAAGTAAAGTTATGTCCGAAAAACCGAAAGTATGCAGAATACTGCGACTTTTTGACGTTTTACTTCGAAAGGAAACACTTAATCGCTAGCATCGTAATTGTATTTCGCTTTCTGTTCGAGTTCTGCGATTGGTGGCGCGACGTAACTGGAATGACATTTGTAATTTCACAGAGAAAACCGCAATGTTTGCGATTTCTTCCATCCAGGGTTGACCTTCGTCTGCACGGCATTCTCTTATGTCTGAGTGGTTTGTGTTTCTTATCGGGTCTTAGGCTAGTCGGGATGAAGAGTCCTTGGTTTAGCCCAGGCTTCCTCCTTCGAAGGCACTGTCCGCACAGAAAACCATATTCGGTGTATTCTTCTCAATCCAATATTTGGACCAAGTGGAAATAGTTGGCAAACCTCAGCGTTGCATATTCATAATACACTAGTCCCATAAAAACTGCTCCTTGGTCTGAAAAGGCGTTTCCCGTTGTATGATCTAGCACGAGGAACAGAAGCGCCACGACAATTTCAGGCAACTCAAAAACGATGAATCTTCATTTCGAGAGATCCTCGCATTCGAGCGTAATTATTGAAAGCTTCTTACTTTTAGAGTTTTTAACAGTGGAAAGGCAAAAAGACTTATTTACCCTATGAAGTTTAGGGAGATAAATCATTTCAGATGTATAAATTTCCGACGTTTGTGTATTGCACATAACACACGAAGATAGGCGTTAAAATGGAGTTGAATGCTCCAAGAATTTTGAAAGAGTTTGACGCCCAAAATCTTTGAGTGTTTTGTGTGGGCCTCTTCCAATATATCACAACCTCGTGTGCCAACCTGCGCAAAGTAGCGAAAAATCGGATACGGTTTTCTGCCCGTGAGCTGCCTTCAACTAACCAGGATTCCTTACGTGCTAACTTTTGTCAGCTGTGACCGCTGAATGTTCAGGATTTTTCTCATACTATTGCGTGGAGTTCCGGTATTTCAATGGTTATCGAGGGTTTTTTTTTTCATTTTGCTGTCACTCCCATGAAAAGATTATGGCGGGCCCAGAAAAGATTCTTCTAAGATCTTCAGTACCTAACTGAGGAAGTACATAGTGTCTAGATGTGCCAAATTAGTATACAAATTCCTGAACTCCCGAGTGAAGCGTTTCGGAAAGAGTTGTGAAGAAACGGCACAACGAAAACTTTTTGCGCGCTTTCTTTCGCCCAAAGCGCAATCAATTTTACACGTACATCTTGTATGTATGTAGTTCGTTCGCACATCAGAAGTTTTCACCTCGTTTTGGAATGTCGTCAGTACCTTCAATGTAAAGCAGAGAATCCGTGCACTCTGCCGTAATTTATGTTTCGAGCTGCACACCAATCCCGTTCTTTTCTCTATGTACAGCCGATTAAATACGGCATTGGAGTTATAAGAGGGTGCACTTTCTGCAGCATTGCAACAATCGCCCTTGAACTTTATCGCAGAGCACTTCGATAGTAATGTTCACTTGCGGCCGAACTTCTTCGCATAGAAAACATTTTTGTGTTCGTCTAAATGATAAGTTAATTGAATATGTTCTAGAGGGATAGATGGCTATCCTTCTCTTTCATAAGCCCTACTCTTGAGAAGAGTTATTAGTCGTTGTACTCCTTCCAGGACTTCAAAAAGGTACGTTCCGCATCTAGCAGTCAGGAATGCGAAAAGGCTCGTATCATCCAAACAACAAAGATGAAAAGTCGAATAAAGGAAAAGCGGAAGTTGATGATAGCGTAATTCAAATTTCTCTCACGCGCGCAGACAATGCGGGATTCACCCTGTTGGCTGCCCCAGTATGCTGTAATAAAAGCATCCCCATGAAACACAAGCAAGAATCAAGGCAAATAAGCTGTGAAACACCTGGGTTTCACCTTTTCTGCAAAGTATCCGTGGTTACTCGTCCTTATCTAGGTTGTGGAAAGTTGTATGTAATTAGACTGTTGACTGGTATGTTACATGAGATATTATGTCTAACATACAGTATTAGACCTTGACTGTGGCGTGGCAGGCTACTTTCAAGGGAAGTACACGACGCACTCTTGAGTCAGTACTCAGATGTGGGCATCGTCATCGGTTCAATAACCCAAGTTTGGATACTTAGTCCCTCCTGACGGTTAAGGGCCTCGCCCCACCGCTGGCAGCTCCAGATAGCGTTCGGCGGCGCGTTGCGTGTCGGTATTGACTTACGTGGAACAACACTGCAAGTTACCGGCAATGCTGTGCAAGTTACGTATAATATTGAGACAAGTTACACTTGAGTTCAGTCGAAAATGCTGCCAGGTTACGCGCAACACCGTTCCAACTTACATGCGAATTCAGAAAAATTGCGTGAAGCCACCACGCAACTCGACCAGAAGCCGCACTAAACTTGTTCAAAAGTTCCTCAGTGGGGCAGTCTTGAAGAGCTTTGCATCCCGTAGTCCGCCACGAGCGAGTGGGCGTTCTTTATCTGAGCATTGCAGCTATACTTCGTCATGGTCGACGCCCACAACTTGTCCTCGGTCAAAATAGAGAGATCTGAGATGCACCTGAGCTAAACCTCGATCGATTCATGGAAACATTTGATCGTACCTCTTCACAGGAAGATGTCGTCTTGGACCCCAAGAACTACAGAGGAGCCCTACTAACGCTTGTCATGCGAAAGGCTTCGGAGCATGTCATCCTGACGAGGCCCATGTAACATCATGAAGTAACTATCAGAGCTGAGCAGGCTAGTCATCAAAGTGGAAAACCGACCATCGACGTAGAGTTTACTGTGCGAAGAGTGACTAAATTGTAGCAGCGGTTTTCGAAGCCATTGCGACTTCCCTTCTTGACTTTCGAAGACGCATTCGGCCCTCCTCATCGTGATAGATTGTTCAACGCTCTGCGTGCCGGTGGAGCACCGGAAAAGTACGGTCGACTATTCGAGGACATGAGCAACGGAACAGCAGCAGGAGTCCGTACATCTGACGGATTTATGTCAGTTTTCGGAATGGAAACGAGAGTAAGACAAAAAGTTGCAGCAGGGACCTTTTTCAATCAAATTTGCCGTTGATGACATCATGTGTAGAAATGCGTAACAGTTCTCTGCGGACATGATCATCACACAACTAAGAAGCTCGCTTGCCGAACCGGAGTACACCGACGACATTGTGATGTGCGCTCATTACTAACTTGACATAATCCGCTGGCTTCCATCTGAAACGGTCATTCCGCATCTCACCAAGGTGTGCCGCCGTCCCAGTAGTCAGCAGTGTCCATTTCTCACCGTCATCAACCACAGTTTGGACACAATCCATCCATGTGTCGCTCTTCCGTTTCATGTGAAGTAAAACATTGCGATTGAATTGCTTTTAATGACGAAATGACTCCAAACCTTTTTCAACTACCTTCGTCCAGAACTTTCGCCTACTTACCTCCAGACAAGATTTAGAAGCATCCTCAAAGTAGGCTGTACGGTCTCCTTGTCAAGTTAAGTCTAGTGAATTGACTGTGTGCGGCAATTGCGGCCGGAAGTGTGGCGTTCGCGGGGTTTCAATGACGCGAGACGATTTATTTCGGCAATACCACCACTCACTAGACTAAATTGTACATAGTGTACAAGCGACTGTACGAGACGATCTGGCGCTCTTCTTCGTATATGCCCAAACAGTCGAAGTCAACCTTCCGGTGCCGCTTGAGAATGCGTCGGAAAATGCTGGCGCCTCCCTCTCGTCAAGCGTTGATGTACTGCATCGACCTCCTTTTAAAGATCTTCGTTATGGCATACATGCGGCCAGAAATATCCAAGCAAAGGCTTAAAAAACTTTCTCTCCGTGCCGTCCAACCTTTCCATCTGCGTCTTCGGTACTGCCCACGCCTCCGATCCGTTCATTATGATAGGGCGAATATCGGATAGGTAGCCGCGCAAATAGACTTTCTTTGCGATGGGGGTGGACCACAAACATTTGGTTAGAGAATTGAAAGAAGATCTAACGTCGACATGGATCCTGAAGAGGCTTCGCGTTCACTTTCAAAGGTTGGCGCTAACTCGGTGCCATATGCTATAACATACATAGGTACACCGAGTTTGCGCCAACCTCCAATGGGGAACGCAATGTTTTTCGGAATCCATGCCGATGTTAGCTTTCGCACGCAGCTCAAGCCTCGCACCAGTTTCGCACAGCACCAGTTCGATACGTTGTCCGGCCACACAAACTCCCGTTGAGGGCCTCTGGAAGACCTAAATCCCCTTGCACCTTTCGGGACGAAGACGAAGTCCATACGATGCGGCATACTTCGAAGTTCACCATCCTATGCAGTTTCGTGTTGTTTTCAGCATATAACACGATGTCGTGGGCGTACTCTAGGTTGACAATGGAGCCCTAGTTCCCGTTAAGAAAACTATCAAAGTAGGCAGTTTAGCCACAACCAATTTTGTCGCGGCTCGACTTTTTCTGTAATGACCTTGATGCTAAGAAAACGCTCGAGAGTGTGATATTTACATTTTACGATGAACCTGTTTCTGGTAGAAATTATGTAGGAAAATGGTAACAAGGTGAGTCCGACCGAGACCAATGAAATCTGGCTACAGTTGCGGACAGAAACGGGTACAATTCTCAATAGAAATACACGGCAAGGCTGCCTAAACACACAGAAATTTTGACAACGGGTCAAAAAATCTCCAGCAGATTTGCAAGACTTGTTCTGCTCGCACTGCAGTGTTTCGATAGCCTTTTGGATAAGACTGTAATGATGAAGGATGCGCTTTTTTAAGACTGGCTTGCAGTCGGACCGAATGAAACCGGTGCTAAACGAACACACTATATTTCAATCTTTTCTGCACTTCTCTTGATTTATTATATATTACCATTAGCCTTTGCTAGCCTATTCAGCGCGATTTAGAACCCTATACAGGTCTTCCTTTCTCTGGAACCTGCGCAGACCTGCGTCACACGTAAGGTGCGTATGAGCACTTCCCTATCCTTCCGTATTCTATGAAGCTGAAGTGCGGATGACTTTCGTCCCTCTTTATCCTTGGAGTAGTAATATGCTTAAAATATTTCAAGTATTTTATTGTCTTGTTTTGAATGCGAGTTTTGTGTCCGTGTTTCTCTAATTTGTACAGAGCTGCGTGAATCCGCCCTTTAATAAAACTTCCAGCCTTATCATGTAGTGTAATATAGAAGACGTCCATCAGCCTCTCTTCAATTTAGGGCAGAAATCGTGATGCTTATCTAAAAAATGTTCAAAAAAATAATCCTTTCACTTTCTTCGCGTACACAAATTGATGAGCGATGCAATTTGAACTAGGCCAGTCCCGATGAAATTTGGTCTTGAGAACGAGTGGTGGGGTTCTACACTTGATCCAGGAGGTCTGAGTGGTAAGGGGGAAAACATTCTGGTACCAGACTTCGGCCAACACCTGACAAAGAAGGCTTTTCAATGTCTCTCCGCTTGAGTGAGATGGTAGTCCTATGATTTTTGAAGCGTTTTCGGTAGAACGAGAAAACAAAGTCACTTACCTAAGGATTTTGAAGCGCGAAATCCTTCCCGAAGTTAGGTTTGAAGTTTTGTCTGCAGTATCCCGAAACACGCCAAATAGCCGTAATTAAATATTTTAGAGGTTCCTTTAGACAGTTTTTCCCGGTATTTGAGTGTGCTGTGGGGACTTTCCTCTATCGAAATCTACGTGGACTTACCTACTCAAAAAATTCGAAAAAATTACGGTTTTTTTATCGTGAACTTTGCCTTTAAGGTGATTAAACCCGCTGAGGTCAATGTAAGGTGGCAACTTTTTAGTGACGCGCTGCTATAGGTTGATTTTTGAATTCCAACAGCGGTCCAAAACAGCTATGTCATTCTGCTGGCAAAGATATCAGTTTGATGCGCTAAGATATATACGTGTTTACTGTCACCCACATACCATGCATCTTCAGGATTGCGTACCCGGTGGTCTACTGGAGGAGTGAAATCTTTAAGCTCATTCGAACCTTTCCTTTGTTTGCACTTGAATGTGGCTCGTTGGGCTACTCGGCACACAGTATAGGTTCGTCCAGGTTTTCTAAGCTCCATCGGATTGTGATCGGTGGGTCTGTTTCCTGTGATGACGTTCGACCTAATTGTATTCGAATCGAAGCTTTCGACTCTTCAGGCCCATATTTTATTTCTTTTTTTCTTTTTCACTGTTTTTTTATTCGCCCATACAATACTTTTCCTCTCAGTGTACGAAACATTATTTATTGGAGCGTTCTACTTAGCGTAATAACTTAATGAATGAACAAATAGATGAACGAAGATGCAGAAATGTTACTTCTATAGCTCTATATTACACTCACTTTTCAGTTTGAAAGCTAAGGAAGACCAGCCTCAGTGTCAACTACTCCAGTGCCGCGATTTATCGGAAGTTGTACATGAACAAGTATCATAAAATTAGCATTCTGGGATTCCGGTCACTCCCTTCATTTGCTAAATTCAACAGTTCTATCGGTCCGACATTCCAAGGAAGTTTTTGTTAAGGTCGTTCCTCTAACGGTCTCGTTTTTCATGCGCTGCTATTCCACGCGTTTCTTCGGCATTTACATAGAAGGTAATTCTTTTTGTCATTGATGTCTCGTACGATGACCACATTTTCCTTCCTAGTACTCGTTTTACTACTGTTTCATAATCCTTTCGTTTTTTGCTCTGTTCTTTCATGTACCGATAAGAATCTCTAGATTCCTGAACGTAGATTACGTTCCACAGCAGAATGAAAGGGATTCACCGCAAAATTTAGCCTACCCGAGGTGAACTACTTGTCATTTGAAGGTCGATGAAATGGCTCCTGCGAATTTCTCGGTTGAGAGCTGGATTTTATCTCTTTCGTTTCAGCAGTTGTACTTCTGAGAGGCGAAAATCGCCGGTCGGCAATTAGATGCAATCTTTCATTGCTTACATCTTGCCAACACTTTGGCACCTTAAAAAGTAGTTCCCCTTGTGACGTCTTCACACCTCCCAGTCTGGTTTGGCGTTTAGCGTTATCGTGGTGTTGCAAAAAGGCGTAGCCGAGTGAGGTGCCACATCCATCACGCTTCTTCATTGAACAGTCAACAGTCCTCCTTGAAATCGCTTTTATACGCCCCATTGATTGCAAAGGAGATGCTGTTCCACTTCGTATGCGACCAATATCCTGCGGCTTTAACGCCTCCCAAATGAGCTTGTAAAACCAATTCAATGGCTAGGAAGGCACAAGTTTCGCTCTTCTGCTTCATAGCTCCTCGGCACTATCTAGACGATCCTATCATGTACTTTTTTGAAGGCTCTGAGAGAATCGTGAGATATCACTTGCATTAATGAAAATCCGTGCTCGACCCAGGACCTACTGTAACTCTGGTCCAACTCAAAACACATCTCAATACAGCGATCGGTCATCAATGCGACATACCAGTAGAGGGTATGGTGGTCAAGCTGGGTAGCAGACTGAAACGACCAGCATGAGCAAACAGCTTCCTTTCTTTATTACATACCTTACCTAATTTTGAATTCTTCAGAGACTTCTTGTTATTTTCACCGACGGTATTTCCTTTGCCATAATTACTGCCTCGCATTTTGTTTATTCGACATCCTCTCGTGCCTTGATTATTTCGTGATTGTTTCCGGAAGGAGGGAACAACCAGCCTGAAATACACATTACATAACTTTACCTTATGTAATGAACATATGTACATACATACAAAATCATTTACAGTGATATGCCTATACGCCGACACGGAAATTGAACATGATTGCAAAAACGTTCTCGCGTGAAAATTTTCACAATTAATAGGTTTATAAAACAAACACTCGAACAACAGTTCGTTAGTTACAGCCTCAACAAACCAATGACAACTCTAGGCGACGCTAAGAAAACTACTCCCGCCTCCACAAAGTGAAAGAGCGGATAAATACGGAATTCCCATGTTGTGAAGGGAAGGAAGAACGAAGTGCAATAAGTGCATGGCATTAACAATTCAAAGAATCATGGGGAAAAGTACCTGTTTAGCGACGCACCAACTCATATAGGAGCATTGATTAAAGGCAGTGGTCACGATGAAAAACGTCATCGAAAAAACTACAAAAATCAGCTTAGATCGAAAACAGCTAAAAAACTAGGAAGGTAGCGCGGTGAAAAACGGGCTAGAATTAGAGTTTCTAGGGTCTAAAGAAGCCACTTCGTGCACACGTGCACAGCGATGACGAAAAAGATCGCGGTCTCATGCCGAGCAGTCAAAAATCATCAACATTCAGAGGACGAAATAAATGCAAATTTAACGAGTCAAAACAGTTGAACAATGAAAGCATCACTATAGTCAATGTTTTTGACTAGATGTGTACATAAATTCGAAGGTTCATTGATTGAAATTCAATTTCAAGCCAGCTGATGTTCTTGATATAAGAGGTCATCGATGCTTATGATGTGGACTGGGCTCGTCCACTATCAAAATACAAGAAAGTTCAGGCTTCCAATTTGGCCCAAAACGGTGGTTTTTTTTCGCGATTTTTTAAAGGTCCTACTACTCGAGACCCAGAAAAGGGTTTAGAGAGAAAAAGACGACAAGCATCTTTGATCGCGACCACTGCCTTTAAATCAAATAGCCGAGAAAAACATGGATTCAGTGGCAAACTGCCAAAAAACAGAATGTGCGATTCTCAGCGGAACGCGATATCTATACTTATGATGAAAGTTGCTGTCTTATTTTCAAAGGCATCGTACGGGCAGTGCAAAGTATCATATTTTTCTTTGTGGTTGGTTGGATATACTGGATATACCACATAAGATGAAAATCTCGATTCAGAAAAAAAATCAATATCAAAAAAAATTCACAGAACGGTTTAGCTGACGCTAAAACACTTTTTCCTACATCTGCGCTAGGTCAACTTATTCCTTTCGGGTAATGTCGTGGTAAACCATTTGTGGTAGGTGACAGGTGAATAACCAACCTTTTTGAGTAGAGCTCTCTTCATTGGGATTCCCATATGTTTGAAATACTGCGCTTATATGGGCCAAATTCCGATCCGCAATTGCGTCTCGACAAGCTTTGCAGCCGCACGCGCTCGATTCAGTCGGGTTTCCAGCGCCAAAGCCGACTCGATGTGGCTTTTATACAATTTTCCCCCATTTTTTCTTAGATTCCAGTTTCCAAAACCCACATAGAGTTAGCAGATCGGCGGCTGCGGCGCTGGAAGCTCTTCTGACACGGGAGCGTGCGGCCGCAAAGCGTGTCGAGACGCAATTTCGGACCGGAATTCGGCCCAGATAAGCACTGTAGCTGATTTTTACGCATCATACTACCTTGCCAATGCAATGTCAGGAAAAATTCACAAAACGAAAAAGACTGCTGCATGGCCATGCAGAACAGAGACCAATGCAGCCCACTCTTAGCTACTTAGCTAACGTAATTCTGGCATTTTTGATCGAAAAAACCTAGATGAATAGCATTTTCTTAAAGTCTGCTCTAATAAAACCTCAATCTATTCTCGCCTTTTATAGTCCTTTCTCTTTTGCTACATTCGTTCCAACTTACCCAATAGATGTCACCCTGATATTTTCCGAAACTCGTTGCGTTTGCCTTCCATTTTTCTCTGTTCTACAATGTTTTATCCTCCTCGCCAGTTCTCGTTCAATTTTCGTCTCACCGCAATTTTTCTGGGTGTGTGAATCGAGGTCGTAGTCACCTAACCACTGTAATAATCGTCGTCTCTTTTCGCTATAATCAACATTTCACTAGACGCGTTAACCTTGGCTATTCCTCCATTTCGCTATTTTCACCCGCGCCATCATCGCCGCCATCTTGGCTACTCGTAGCCCGATCGCTCTTTCGCTCCCGCGCACTCCCATATCGCTTTCGCCTAATCACTTTCCGGCAACACCTGCTAAACCGGTATCTTCTGCAACGGATTTCCGTATGGTTTCTCATGTGCATGTGCACAGGAATGATGTTGCTTCCCTCTTCTGTTGATCTGGGTAATCTTATTGCAGGGGCTATGTTCTCAAGTGCCGTTTGCAGTGCTCGAATCGTTACATAATACGGAGCTGAAGCAGTCTAAGATCTATAGAGACTTGCGGTGAAGCTCATGTAACTTTCGCTTTGCCTTGGGACATTGGACTCAGAGAATATTTCTTCCTTCATTGTTTTGAGAACTGACACCACTCCCGTGCATAAGCTTGCCCATTCATCCTCAACATTCCCGTCAGTGGCACTCTGTTCGCTTTCTACAACATTGCGGTCGCAGAATCGGAGCTGTGTCAGAATGAACCAGAAAAGCCCTCTATCTAACGAGTCCGCCAATCATGGATTTCTGCTATGTTGAGTCATGAAATAAAACAGGAATACGCTTCTGACCTTACTTAGCCGTATTTCGCCTAACGAGTAACCGCCAAAGGTTGAACACGATTCCTGCACATAGGATAGTCGTGCATGTACCCCACTCCCGGTGCATCACTCCGTGGCATGTTGCGTAGATAGCTTCGTCTTCCGTGTCGATCAAATATCAATACTCGCTGTCGTGCTCACTCGTCGCGGAAAGTATGAACCAGGGGTCTGCAGAGTTGTAGCGACCGGCGAGTAACGCCGAGCTTCAGTCTTGGCGAAAATGGGTTGCACACTGTTTTGACGCCGCGACTGTCCTACTTCACCGCCAGGGTGCGACAACCGACGCCGCAATGGTAGCGCTTAGGAGCATTTTTGTCACCGCGTCAAGGATGAAGCTCAGCGATCGCTTGTTGGTCCCTGCCCCTCTGCAAATTCCTACAATGTATGCAATGCACTGAAAGACCCAACTTTCTTGATCTTGGTGCTTGTCATTTCTTTAATACTCTGCGGTCTCCACTCATCGCCCTTCACGCCGCTTCGGTCGTCATTGTCGCCCAATATAATGAGTATTGCATCCTTCCGCGCCTCTTGTTGCTGCGATTAACGCCGCGACCTAAACTCTGTGGACCCTTATTGTTACAGCGTTGCTCGTCATCCGCCTGCCTTAATGCGGGCCATCGCGGAGTCAAAATGCCAAGGTCCCCTAATCTCCCTCCATGCCGCGTCGGAGCTCATTATAAAGAGTCTGCAGTGTTGAAGTCGCGGCTTTGTTAGCAGCGACTAGAACCGCTGGGGGGCGCGATATCGAGTACATTGGGCAACTACCTAATCGATGCTGCGTGAAGGGCTACGACGGCTCTGCGACACTGCCAGAGAGCGGCAACCTACGCCGCGACGATGATGTTCGAATATAGGGGTCTGCAGAGTTTCACTGACCGGCGACTCGTCGCCGAACGTCAGCCTTGACGCGGCAACAAAAATGTTTATGAACATTATCGTCGCGGCGTCTGTTGCCGCTCGCTGGCAGTGACGCAGGGCCGTCGCGGCGTCGAAACACTCTGTCGTGTCCCTTCGTCGGCCTTCACGCCCCGTCGGTTGCTCTCGTCGCCGAATTTAATCGATATTGCATGACCCAGCGCTGTTCGTCGCTGCAAGTAACGTCGCGACTTGAACTCTGCAGGCCCCTTATGTTTTTGTCGCCCCGCCAAGGCTGGCGCTTGACAACCACTCACCGGTCGCTGCAGCTCTGTAGACCACCATAATCGAGTTTGCGGCGCTGCTCGTCGCAGATATGAGGCGGTCGCTTGGCTGCCGCCCTCTGCAAGCACTGGTGACTATGCCCGACTCCGCAATGACGCTAAAAGGCAAGCGCGGCGACAATGAAAATGAGCATTCTGCGACGACGTCACTGTCATCGCACTCCGCATAAACCGTGAAAACGAGAGCGATTATTGAAAGGCTGCCACTGGGCGATACCAAATCTGGAGGGTGACGCGTCTCTACGTCGCTAACGCTGCCGAACCCTACCGCGCTGACCTATTGATCGGCAATTTACGATTTAGACAACAAATCGTGAAGGGCCAGAAGGGCAGGCTAAGGCTCCTCAAAGGCACAGTACACGCAGAAAATTGTTTTCCAGTTTTCATGCATATATTGGAGACGGTTGCACCCTGGCAAGTGTTATATACAAGGGGTCTACAACATAATCGAATGAAAACAGAAAAATTCATGTCTGAGGGTGTAATGTGCCTTTAATGGTTTCCTTTTTGTTGAACTCCTTTACGTGGCTAGTTTCACGGAATTTGACCTAAGTCTTGCAGTTCTCTTCTTGTACAGGTCAAAAGTGCACGGGACGAGGTTTTCTTCCCCTTTCTCTCGCTCTGCACCCATCGCCGGCGCTAATAAAAAGACGAACCCGATCGGTCTTCGTTTCTCTGCGGGTAATCTGTCAATCTGACACTTTCGTTTCATTGTGATATCAAAAAGATCTTTTCTCAACATTCGTTTTCACCATGTCGCCCCATAGTAAACGGGGAGTTCAAAACCGGCTCCACACCTTTTTCTTCTACAAACTCCAGTCTCTAACAAATGTCTATTCAGTCGGAGTGTCAGGTCTATCTATATATGTCCGTTGTCATGATCACCTTTTTCTGCGTCCTTCTATAACCTTCTCATCGGACGTTCCCAGCGAAGAATGTCTTTTCTGCTCGTAATAGAATCAAATATGAAGATGACATTTTAAGGAGTTTCACATTGTAAATTGTCTAGGAATTTGAAAAAAACAGCACAGACTGACACTTCGTCTGGGGGGTCAGATGTATAGTATGTCCGAATGAAACTGTCCCCGACGCGATTAGATTGTCGGAGAATTCCTCTGCCATTCCATTTATTCTACCTGAAACCTATGTCGCTCAGATGAGCCCGGCCGGAGCAAGCAGCGAAGCGAGCGGTCATGGCGAAATACTACAGTGGTAAGGAGATTTTGAAATTTTGAATCCGATAAGCCTTACTTCGACAGGCTTGAAATGAGAGAGAAGAGCTATACCCATATATCCTCTGTTTCGGATCAAAATTTATTTGCGTTTATCGCGTGCCTCTGCGCGCGTATGCTGCGTCTCCTCCTCCCCCACACCTTATCGCGGTCTTTTCCCTCACTCCGCGCGCGATGGAACACAATGAATTTGGCGCCGAAACAGAGGGTGTACAATTCGAAATAATGATTGTATTCCAGCGATGTGTGAAATGTGCACCGTTCCAGCGCGCGAATCTTTTTATTTAAATGACTTCTTTCCACTCCGACAGGACTCGATGGATTTCTAGTTACATTATGACGCTTTGGGGAAATTCGGTGTACGTTATGTAAATTCGATAGGCCATTTGAACACCATCGCCGAAGTTCGTGAATTTTTTCCCTTTTGAAACTTGTGGTTCTGCAGCTGGAATGGTTTCCGCATTATCCAACTGGTTTCAACTTTGAAACTTTAAATTGAAGTACTGCATTCGCCTGCATTCCAGTAATTGGGAAAGAGTGGGTGGAGTTCAATCGAAGAAATTCCTAACCAGTACATACTATGGGGAAGTCTCTTTTAAATTACAAATCATATGTTCTGTCATCTGTGCGGAAGAAACGCAAAAAAAAACTTGTCATTATATTTCTGTTCAAAGTATAGTCCATTCTCTAAATCTAGTCCAGCGAATGAACTTGTGGGATCATTTGCCGTGCGGCAGCGGGGTTATGATCGCGAGCGACGAACCACCGCGGTTCTGCCCATTCTCCAGACTAAATCCTACGGAGAGACCATACTTTCCCGCTGATGAAATTTTTTAACAGCCGAGCTGGGACATGTTCTCGCTTCTCTAGCGTCGTTTTTTATAACTCCCTCCAGACTAACTGTTTTCCGGTTATGAAAAACTACTTAAGATCTTTGTGAGAAGGGCTCGTCAGCTATGTGAAGATTGCTAGGGTGAAATTCAAACGAAACTGAGTTGGGTTGTAATCTTTAGTGAACCACACAGCATACAAAAACAGCATACGACTGCACATCGCTATGTGCACTGCTTAACGAATTGGAAATCATATTTTGAAGATTTTTGTTCAAATCCAAACTCTAGCAAGCCCTACTCACCTCAATCCTAAATAATTTTCAAAATCTGGAAAAAGGCTGTTTTGAAGGAAGGCTGTTTTGAAGGCAGTATTCGTGATGGAAAAGTTGCTCGTTTTTTGGCAAAAACGTAAGTTCTCGCTTCCTCTACGAAGAGTAAAGAAGGAAGTACGACGGAAAACGGCAAGAAAGTGGGTGAAAATCTCATGGTCCAGCCAATCCATTCGCTCACCCCACCCACGTCATATAACAGTTGTCCTGCGTTCCTTCCACCAGGGAGACAGAAGCCGAACTTTTGAATACTCTTTGTCGCTAAGGATTCTAACATCCAAGCATGTGCATTGACCCATCTGATTCTCTAACAGTTTTTGGTACGGGAAACAGAAAACAAAGAAGTCATTCACCTAAGAAATTCGAAGCTCAAAACTTTTGCGACGTTTAGTTTGACGTTTTGTAGGCCGCGCACAAAACACACTAGAAAAAAAGCGTTGATGAATATTTAACAGATGTTCTGTAACAGTTTTTCCAATGATAATCGAGATTTCTGTGGGGGCTTTTCCTTATTATCTACTACTTCGTAAATTTGCCTTCTCAAAAACATAGAAAACTAAAATATGACTACTAACGTGAACACTGCCTTTCAGGCGGCGTTCAGAGTTCATTCGCGGCGCAACGCGATGCCATAACCAGTCTACGTATCGATCAAGCGACTTCGCATCGCGCCATCGCTGGGTGTTCACAGTGAAGAGTCGCGATACATTCGAATTGACGCGCAACTTGCCTTCGCGCGACGTCCATCGCGCGACGCCATGGACGTCGCGCGATGGCAAACTCGTAGCTGATTTTTTCAGTACTTTTTCATTAACACAACTAAATCTAACAATTAGAGAAATAAAATAAGCATATCTAGGATCACATTCACTAAAAGCATTGTTCACGATGAAAATCTTTATCTGCTTTTTCGCCTATCATGAAAACGGTCCCATGTTGATCCAAATGATGTCTCTGAAGTCGTAAGAGACTTTCTGGGAACGGAGGAATAGTCCCTCGAAAATTGAGCTGGGAAAGCATGGTGGACGAGTTGTCTGTGGCTTGTAACTTCCGTTTTTGCAGTCGATGTATGCGAGCTGACCTGAGTAAAGAGAGAAGTTGAGAATTAAGGAAAGAACGGGGTTATTGATCGGAAACCATCGCTCATCTCACATTCTCGAGTTTTCATTTGTTCAAGTTGGAGGGCGGGCATTGCACTTTGGGGGTGGTTGCTTTGCGCTCAAAGTGACAACTTCGGGCTCTTTTCGGGCTGTTCCCGGCTCGTTGTCATGCGTTCTTTCGATGCTAGCGTTACAGTGTGCCCCTCCACTACCCATTTCCAGAGGAAATTGAAACACATTTTTATAGTTAACACTGCCTTTAAAGAATAATGAAATACTGTTGGTACAGATAGATAAAAATCGCGTACCTACGCAGGTATTTAGGTGTGCAGCGTTCAGACCTAATTACCTGCGCGACGCGGTTTTTGCTTCACACTGACATGTTGCATCGCGTCGGCTTGCGAATACCCTCTAAAAGGACGCTATTTGCGACGCCGCGCGACTTCTGAACAACTCCTACAAGCGGTAGTGTAGTTCCTTCCGGAAACTGAAGAGATATTTGGAATGTGCAACGAGAGTTCCGTTTTTAGGATGGTGGATGACTTACTCCTGAACAAAACATATAGGCGTGTTTTTTGTTCAAAACGTTAAAGATATGCCCCGTGTTGTACATAGGTGATCGAAAAAGAAAACTAGTGACAGGAAATTATAATAGAAGACAGCAAATAGAAAAAGTGAATCATTGTCAATGTGCGCATCCCCCTGGTTTTTCTTGTGCTACGTAAAAGTCCAGGATTTTTTTATGCGGAAAAAAACATTTTTATGTAGTCACTGCTGCATTTCTTCCTCTCTTTCTCACCCTCTCGCCCCCATCAATCCGTTTCCTTCATTTCGCTTATCGCCGCCAATGTTCTCCTAAAATCAACAAACCCTCTCTTATTCTTTTCAGAACAATGGCTGTTCTACGGTTACTACTAGTAGCCGCAGTTTGTGCTATGGGTATGGCCAATGACACACCACCACTGCCTCTTGTAGCATTTCAAGACGAAGACAGCATCGAGAGCATTGACAGGAGCCAGGAGAAAATGTAAGTATGGCCACGGTGTGACCTAGCGTAACCGTTTTTTTCAGTCATGGAGTATGTTTATCTTCTGTAGGGTGTTGGCTGTGGTTTTCACACTTCATTATTCTTAGTGAGACGGTATCACGGAAAAATCCAATAGTAGGTAGCGTACAGTCTCAGGGACTATGATTTATCAAAGGGTGCAGGATCGATTTACCTGCAAACAAATCAGACTCTGCTGAAGGCGCAGTTTGACCCTAGAACCGGTTCTCAGTTTTTTTGCTTATCTCAAAGTGAATTTCGCGCTGATCACAACGATATCTCCAGAGTCGCTCAGAACTTATTGGGAAGAGAGTTATGGACTTTCAAATACTTTGGGTTCGAACGGTGAAAAGAACCCGAACGGGTTATCGATCATGCGACGCGTTACGATCGATATTATGCGCCGATCGCACTTCCGCCGCCGAGCGGCGCGGCGAAGTTCAATTCTATAGTATTGATCGCGTGGCATGGTAGATGATG
Source organism: Aplectana chamaeleonis (assembly GCA_029168955.1). Lineage (NCBI taxonomy): Eukaryota > Metazoa > Nematoda > Chromadorea > Rhabditida > Cosmocercidae > Aplectana > Aplectana chamaeleonis. The sequence continues at coordinate 561,887 of JAPDOI010000219.1, read as the reverse complement.
GACGTCGTTAAAAGTTCCGCCGCTGAGCGGCGCGACGAATTGCTATCCCAAATTATCGATCTAGCGGCCCTGGGTGATCAATACTACACAAATGCACTGTGACGCGCCGCTCGGCGGCGGAGTATGAACGACTCTTTATGTGACCTCATAGGCCTCGCCGCTTGGCAGTGAAACTATAAACGACCCCTTAGGGCCCGAGCGGATTTGGATTGCAGCGGGCGCGGCCTCATGATGAATTATTGCACTGATTGGTTTGGTGATCAGTGTGATCATAAAACCGCGCCGCAATCTAACTGAGCTCGCACCGTTATGCGTGGTAGAATACTGTCAAAACATAAAGTTTGTTCAAGTGAGACTATCCGCCCGCGCGGTCGGCGTGCGTGTCGAGCCACCGTTGCAAAAACATTTTTCGGACGACCTTTTCTAAGACTTCCAACAGTTGACAGGGATATCTGTCACTATTCGTTTCATATTCCTGATAATTATTCCGTTAGTCAAAAAATGTCTTTGCGACTGGCGCATGACACGCACGCCAACCGCGTGGCCTCATTCGGGCCGACTTCAGTGGCGTTCAACTGGTAAACCGCACTCAGCTGTTGGGTGGGCGCAATATAACTCGGCCGCTATGCTTCATCCCTTTGATTTCCCGTGTGCCTCCTTTCCGCCAAGCAGCGTCCAGGCTTCCTAATTCAATCCCACGGACCACACTAGACGCCGTGTTAATGTCTTACTTAGTGCTACAAACATGCCAGAATATGCTGTGTTGGGCGAACAAGGCGGAATCTCGGTCTTTACCGCTGTTTTGCCCAGTTTTTTTCTTGCCACTTATGATTCCTTCCTCACGTCGTGTTCACATTTTAAATGGCAAGCGACTGTGACAGTGTGCTGTCCTTATAGCAGTGACATTCCGCTCTGCAGTTGCGCACAACCGCTGCTGCAGCACGCAGCGCGATGGTAATCGTGCTGGGCAAAGGTTTATCGTTACGGTACCACATGATCAGAGCACGATTGCCATCGCGTTGCGTGTTGCACAGCGGCTGTCTGCAATTGTGGAGCGGATTTTCACTCCGATAAGGACATGTAAGGTGCAATTGTGTTCATGGGTGGCGGTCTGAAAGTGCGAGACAGGTCAGCTAAGCGCTTCTTACGTAAAACTACACGCTGCAAAGTGTAAAGTACTGTGTTTTGAAGCAGGTTGTCCGATTGGTCTCGCGTTTACACACCTCTAGTATTCATGAAATGATAGGCCTGTGAAGGCAATTATGAACGTTTTTGAGCAACAAAAGCTTTTTTAACCATGAACCATTCCAAAGCTTCTTGAGAAACTGCTGCTATGTCGTCCAACTTTCACAGATTATTTAACTTTTTTAAACTGACCTTGCACTCTCGTGCAGCAAAATGACATACTGAGTGTCATGCTGGCAATGGAAATGTTCAAACGCCAACAGCAATAGCCAGCACATAACACAACAACAACAACGTTATCTTCAAGAGTAATTTTACTGTCTGGGACTTTCGCAAGAGAAGTCCGAGTTTTCAGGTAGTTCCCAGGCATGTTTGATGAACCATTTCGGAAAGTAATCCTGCACGAATCCTGAGATTGCCTCGCCTGCACTCAATTCATGAATAAAGTATAGAGATTGCTCTTCTGTTACTTGTACAATTACTATTCAACGTTTCGCCGCACATCACCGCGCACGACGTTTCTGAGAAACGAGCGCAAAAACATACATATTCCTTCGAAAACAAAACAATTCTAGGTAACTTCGTCCCACAAAGCACGCCATTAGGTGAACATATGAGCTGTGATACGACAGCCTTTTTTGAATCCAAAAAAGCCTTTGTTCAAAAAAGTTGCATTCATCAGACGTTTTTTCGCCAAGTTTGGCAAATGCTCCCCGTTTTTACAAAACTTAGCGCGGGTATTGCACCAAACGTGAAATCATTCGATTGAAGAAGACGAAGGAGACGAAGTTGTTGAAAGCATTAAAAACACGAGTCTGAACAGCGCCGGAAAAGAGATCGACGACCGTGGTTGGAAATTCGATCTCCACTGCAATATGACTCATGTGCGCCACTTCGGAGGAGATGTGTCGATGGCGGAGCCGGCGGGGAACTGAAAGTCTTCGGAATCACTGCAGAGACGACGCGGTGTTACAGAGGCGCCATGTTGTCAAAACTACCTCTTTACCAGATCAACTGTCATGTTGTTCATGCATGTTATGGCTAAAATAAATAAATAAATAAACTCGCGCCACTTTCCCGCTGAGCAGCTTCGCGGTTTCCTTTGTAAACGACATTAACTATATGTAAATTGTACTGTGCTCTCCAGTTTTCTCCGGTAGTTCATTCAAGCAGCAACTAGCTGCTGGAAAATCAAAGTTCCTGTCACATTGCTCAACGTAATTCCACAGGGTGTCCCGAGCATCTGCTGAGGTGGTCCATCGGGTCAAAACGATCATATTTCCAACCATCCGTAGGACTTTTTTGAGCTCTCCGCACGGGTACCCGAAGAAAGTGTTTACCTGAAGCAGGTTTAGAGATCCTAGGTGAAACGGCGGAAGTTTAGTGCATCTCACTCTATTTCTTAATCAGGTGTGCCCGTTCTGCTGTTTTTTCATGAAAATGGCCACACCGGCGACTTTTCTCCCCACAGTCGTAAAGAAAATTATTCTCCATCAGAAAAAAACACCGTGGGATAGTATTTGCGCAGCGGTTGGCGATAAAATTCCGCGAATGAACGCGTTGAGTCGCTGAGGCGCGCGCGTTTTTTATCGTCCTCGATAAATGTTATACGATCCGGCAGCGTATTGTTTCCTATGCGACATATTTCGCTTTCGAACCGGTTTTTCCTCCCCATTCAGCGCCTTGATCACTTCTGGAGGTGATAAAAACCTCGCCGTTCTACGGATAAACAACCGAAATTGTTTGCAGACATTCTGCAAGAAAAAGGTGAATGATAGCGGTCGGTGTAGAATCCTTATTTATGTCAAAAATTACAACATCAATCACGAGATTGTACTTAAAAATCGTCCACGGGACTGGTTATTCCGTAGCGGTACACGAAAATTGAGAAAAAGGTAATGTTTCTGCAGGACCGCTCAAGGACAATTGGAGCTAGAAATAGATTGTCCCGAAAACTCCTAGCTTTTTCAACAACATTGCATAACACCGAACATTTATGTTTGCCATCAGTGTTTCTAATCAACTTTTCCTCAAAAAGGTAACTCAATCAAGGCGCCAATCATAGGAACCGCGAACAGAGCACCAAAAATAGAAAATGTTGGCACACGTTATACATGGTTCGTAAGGGAATAATTTGCTCCACAATCAGTTTATTTGGCTTTTTGACCGACTTCTTCCCAATAGCTTTTCGGAGCTACGGACGAGTTCTCCCTGGTGTCACTTCGTGGGCTGAGTGTTTCAACCCTATGGTTTAGAAAAATGAAAGCAAGTTCTCTGAGAGTTTTGGTCGAGGAATAACCGCGAAATAGCCGAGAAATGTCTGCTTGCCGCCTAAGAGCCGCTAAATAGCCGCCAAATAATGCTCGCCGGGAAATAGCCGCGAAATAGCCGAGAAATAGCCGCTAAATAATGTTCGCCGCAAAGTAGCCGCCAAATAATGCTCGCCGTGAGATAGCCGAGAAATAGCCGAGAAATAATGCTCTCCCGATAGATATACGGCGCATTCCAGAGGCATGATTCAGATGTCAGCACCTCCATCGGTTCAATTATCCAAGTTTGAGGTACTTGGACCTCGTTCAGCTTCTGGAGGCCCCGCCCAAGCGCTGGCGGTCCTAGATGGTGGCTCGGCGAGCCGGCGACGTTGCGTCTTGGTCAAATTTGTTTACTTCTGAGTATTTCCCTGTTATATCCCGGCTCATTCTCGGCTACTTCTTGTCCGTTCCGTGAAAAGCCGAGAAATAGCCGCGAAATAGTCGGGAAATAACCTACCAGGAGCCGCTGCGGAGCCTGGTGGGCTATTTCCCGGCTATTTCGCGGCCAAAACTCTCAGAGTTAAAGGTTAGCTTGCTCAGATGAGGGAAGGCGGAGCACGCAATGGAGCGGTCGGTCATGGCAGAAAACGACAAGGATAAAGAACTTTTGACATGATAAACCCGATAAGCCCTACTTCGACAGGCTCAATATGAGAGAGAAAGGCTATACTTGTAACACGAACGGCCCAAAATTAGTTACTGGTAACATATCCTTGCGGATGTGAGTTAATTGCGACCTATCTCAGGCCTTTTGAGTTACATGTAACTCATCGACAAGATTCCGCCTGCAGCGCCCATCTAATATGTTACTTGTAACTGATATGGCCTGGTAGAATTCGCAAGTAACCTAAATCGGCATGAGTTATGTTACAAGTTACCTGTTTAGAACAGCTGAAAGTTAGCACTTGCCAGCTCTAACTGATGTCAGAGCCTTGCTGCACCATGTTTTTGTTCTCATGTGTATCTCTAAGGCGAGTATACGACGCACCCTCGGGGTAGGGCTTTGGAAAGGCTTTGCTCCCCACCCAGTTACCCAAGTTTAAAGGAGACCTCTATAAAATAGGGGTATTAGGGGTCTGAAAGCTAGCACGGGAGAAAAAAAGAAACCATCAAGTGCCCCACTTTTTCTAGCCGTTTTTCTTAGGTGATGGTCGTTTGGGCCCGAATAGACACCCGCCGCTGAAGGTGCGGCAGTATGCAATGGAGGGATATCGATCGTGCGGCACCACATGATCGATACTCGATACCTATCGGCGTACAGTTCAGTTCCGCAATCGCGTTCAGTCCTCATTATCACAATCGTAGAAGCGAAACGAGTGTTTTCAAAAAATCAACTATGAGAATCAAGAAATCATTTTAAAGCCTAGTTATGACTGCAGGTGGTCCCTGCGGCCATGCGAGGGACAACTGTTCCTTTTTCATCGCGCGCAATGGAAAGCCGCTTCAATTGTGATCGCTTCGTGGCAAACGTCCTACATCGCTGGGTCGCGGCGACGAAATCCTATGTTTTACTGCATCGTTGCTTGAAGAGCGATTCTCAATGGTCGCTGACCATCGCTCGATCGCGGCAAAAATGGCAGCGATGGAGCGATTGCCAGAGAATGACACGTATCGTCTAATGAACGTTGACCCTTTCAAATGACAAGATCAGTGTTTTCGAGTTGAAACGCGTTATTGATGAGTACCAGCCATTAATTTCGCTGATTGATAGAGTTTCTTCTATCATCCGTGGGCCTATGCACTATGAACAGAATCGCTGCCGCTGCTACATCGCTGCAGCAGCGGGTGCAAAATCGCTGCGATGAAAAACATCAGCGATGCAGTCAAAACTAGGCTTAAGACAACCGCTTCGCTTCTGCGATTATGATAATGAGACTTTGCGGACTGAACGCGATTGCGGAACTAGATCATACCATGACGTTTGTTGTCGAGTCTAGTATAGGCCAATACATGGTTTGTATGTAGATTTGAATTCTCTTCTTATTTTGAATAGTATGAACCACCGGTAGGTCATACGGTTCTAAGTGGCAGCCAGCGTATGACCCACCAGTGGGCCATGCGGTCGTGAATGGGTTAATATAGGAAAATCTTGGCTCACACGATTTCTTTTTTACGCTCTGTTTTTTACGCTTGTTGCGTAACATAGGCTTTCAGTTTCTGCGAAGAATGCAAAAGAGTGATTCTTAATGTGAGCGTTGCCTTCAAGCAGGTTCTCATGAATATTCAAGATCGAAGGAAGACAAGATTTTTACTCCCAAATTTACATGCGCTTGACGAGGGCGTTATGGGTTCCGAGGACGGGGCTTATACCGCTACCTTTCGCTTTTTTCCCATGATAGAGAGTGGGAACCACCATGGAATTCATGACTCACTAGTCTATGAAAAATCGTATAATAGTTGAAGGGAAAGACTCTCGGTTGATTCAATGGAAGTCATGCATTTTCTTGAGGCAGACCCCCACAGGCCAACCTCAGGGGTAATTTTTGATATAATAGTCCGGCCGTCGTGTATAGCAACCCTGCGAAGCGCTAAATCACAATTCTTTCGAATAAGTGAGAAAAGGCTAGCAAAAAAGTTGGCCTCGCTCCAAAAAAGGAAAAATGGGGCATCCCCACCGGGAAGATTTTGATCTCAATAGGGAAGCCAGCGCTATTAATTTATTGAAATCTATGGTCATCCATTTGTTATCCGCCTAGCATTATATTGTAGCCTGTTTGAGTTCGACGGCTGCAAGTAACGAAAACAGTCCCGAGAGAATTCGTCCGCGAACTTCTTGTCAATAAAATTTGAAATCTTTAAGGGGCCGTAACTCTTTTCGAGGGGTTTCTAAGCAATTCTGGAGACATCATTGTGATCAGCGTGAGATCCTAAGGTTGGACTGTGCCTTTAATGTGACCTCTATCCATTCTACCTGCCTCCTGGGGCATGCATGAACGCTGCGAAGAAATTCAGGGAGCCGCTCCACGTTCTCCGTGCGAAGCGTCGATGCGGAGGTGACCCGAAAAACATGCCGTCCGCTTAACGTTGGGATGCAAACTCACTACCCACAGCAAACTCCACGCCTAACAGCTGTTTTTTTTTAAATTTGGTCCTTATCTAGAACGGCTTCATTTGTGTGAAACTTTAGAGCCAAAAGGGAAAACAATTCAAAAAGTTAGTACCTATGAAGAAGGAATCAAAAAAAGATCGAAGTTGAGCACGATTAAAATTGAAGTTGAAAACAGTGAGGCGGGGAGTTTACCGTGCGTGTTGAGGCTGCGTTCTAACACAAAGGGGACGGCATGTTTTTCGGGTCACCTCTGGGTCGACGCTTCGCACGGAGGACGCGGATCGGCTCCCTGAACTCCTTCGCAGCGTTCATGCATTCCACCCCTGAACCAATTTTCGTGATTTTTCATGGTATCTGTTTACTTATTTTCGTCTGATTATTAATTAATTAATTTATTTATTTATTTATTTATTTATTTGTTTATTTATTTATTTGTTTGTTTGTTTATTTATTCATTTATTTATTTATTTTTATTTATTTGAATATTTATTTTTAACTTATTTACTTATTTATTTATTTAAATGTCATTTATTTTTATTTATTTATTTGTTTATCTATTTATTTATTTACTAATTTATTTGTTTAATTATTTATTTATTTATTTATTTATTTATTTATTTATTTATTTATTTATTTATTTACTTATTTTTAGAAATCATTTATTCACCAACGGCAGCGCGCCGGCCCCTACTGGGCAAAAAATACCGAGTGGCGTCGATTGCCATAAGGCGTAAAATTGTTTGCAGCACTCATTCATGAGTTTGAGTCGGTCAGTTGAAGTCGGTCTGATGAAGGATAAAGGATAAAGTTCTTGGCGTATATCAATCCCTCTGGGGATGTGCCACACTCTCGACTTCCATTTAGAATCGTAGATGTTTTTTAGTGTGTGTTGAGCCTATACGATGATCCGCGGTGGCCACCCGATGTCAACGTCAGTGTTCCTATCCTCCTAGACAAGTCTGGTACCGATTTTCAATCCCCAGATGGATAGAAGGCTTGATTGGCCTTGGGCGAGGATCGATCACTCGACCATGTGCGTGACAGTGGCGCCCCTTGCCACTGCTACACATGCGCTCCAAGGACCTGAAGTCGATTTGGAAATGCAACTGTTATCAGCATTTCATGCTTTTGTAGCAATTGGCATCTGTCGAAATTTGAGGTTTGCTCAGGGAAAAATAATGGGGAATCGGAAGCGTGATTTCGCGGGCGGGGTTCCGGTCTGATTTCTGGTACAGAACGCCTCAACTCTCAATCATCATGCACTGAACCACATTTTGCAACAGAAAGAGAACGTTTGCTGAAACCAGTCGATCATCTTTCCCTTTTTTTTCAGATCATATATGCAGTTTCCGAAGTGTTTTTTTTCTCGGTTCTAGGGGAAGTGTGGTTTTTCTGCCTGACGGAAATCGTCGCAGGTGCGTATCATTGCAGCGGTGTGTCGAAAGAAACGGACATCGCTGCATTCTCCTGCGCAGCCGCTTCGGTTACTATGCTCCCAGATGATGATCCCATGGGTGTCGGCTTGGGTGTGGGTGTGGATCTATCGAGGAACGAGTTCTTGCGCGCTGTCCGCTTCCTCGACCGATCTCGGCTGCATGATGCGACTGTGTGTCAGTTAGAAAACCCGTATGGAAACGTTTATGGACACTTGCCTTGATGAGCAGAATGACTGCCGGGATTGACTGAAACGATTGGAACAAACGACTTCTCCTGTGCAAACCAAATGAGTGAAAGCTCTGGTTCCGCAGCATAAGTAATAATTTGTGCTCTACCCAGGGCACTAACAATGTCAGGAAAAGGAGGAAAAAGTCTTAGGACGGGTTTGGGCTGTCGCCATTTTTGAAGTTCAACTCTGCCGCTAATTTCCACTTTCAATCGAACTGAGAAACTCGTTCGAGTGATGTGTTTGTCCCACGAAATCCAATATTTCCAGTGTCCAGACGAGGGCGATTGATGGATCTGACAATGAGGCGCAACAAAGTGACGGGAAATTCAAATTGTGTGAGTCAAACATGAGAGATCTTCGCTTTAATTCTGGACATTTTCATGAACTAAATATCAAGAAAAATCTGAAAAAAAAATCAGTTTTCTTCTTGCAGACGTTGGAACGATAGATGGTGTCCGGCGAGAAATCTTCAACGAAGTTGAAGGAGAGGGTAATAACCTGCGTGAGTTTTTGGTTTTTCTATCAGACTTAAAGGCAGTGTTCACGATAAAAGTCGTTTTTTTGTTTTTTTTTGCCTATCTTGAAAACGGTCCCATGGTGATTTCAGTGATGTCCCTTGAATCGTACAAGACCCCGTGCAAACGGAGTTATGGCCCCTCAAAGTTCAACTAGGGAAGCATTGTGGACGAGTTGTCCGAGGCTTGTAACTCCCGTTTTTTGCAGCCGATGTGTGCGAGCTGACCTGAGTAAAGAGAGACGTTGAGAATGAAGGGAAGAACGGGGCTTTTGATCGGAAACCATCGCTCATGTAACCACGAATTCAGTGAAACTGTTATAGGACGTGGGCGGAGTGACCCAATGGGTTGGCTGGCCCACGAGATTTTCACCCCCTTACCGTCGCATTTCCGTTTCTAATCTTCTTAGAGGGACCTAAAGCCTATGTACGTTTAAGCCAAAAAAAACTTGCAACTTTTTCTTCGTGAACACTGCCTTTAAGGCTTTCAATGCCGATTTTTGGGCTGAGAACGTAGAATTTCTTCCAGTCGCGTTAGAACGAGTAGTCCAACCAGGCAAGGTCCGTAACACGCAACGCGCTCGACCGCCACAGCTGGTCACGAAGTGCTGCTGGCCTTCGGTTCTCCACTCGCGAGCAGCTTGGCACTTGACCGCGTTACATTTGCGCTTCATTCCGCGGCCTCAGGCCAGTTGGACTGGAATTTCCGACGCGATTATAAACATTCTCGAATGTTGGGTGAGAATCCTTCGGTTCCAAAGCTCATGAGACTGACCACCGGCGAGCGTGTCAAACGGCCGTCGCGGAGGCCTTTTTCGGACGCGCATTTCTATGATTGTAGACAGCTGACCGAGATATTCAGTATGCACCTTAGAAATATGCTAATCGATTGACAGGTCTAAAAGGTATCTTTGCGACGACCGCTCGACACGCACGCCGACTGCGTGGACGTAGTCTCATTCGGATAGGCTTTACTTGTACACAGTAACAAACTGAATGCACAGCTAATGCAGCTGTGTAACAGGCAGTAAGCACTATGGAAATTTGTAATGGAATTAATATTTCGACCTCCTTATAATTTGAATGAGATAACTTTCAGCTGACAACCATCCTAACCCTGCAGATCCATGGGGAGCCTATGACGATAACACGATCATAGATACGGACGATGGTGAGTCTATCGATTTTATTCACTCAAATGAAAAGCAGGTCTCACAAAGAAAACGAAAATTCTGAGTTTTCGCAGAATTTTCTTTTTCGTGTAGTCATCGAAAGTTTGCTAACAGAGAAACTGCGAAATTTTCGAAAACTTAACGTGGGCTGCAGCCGCACTTCAAATCGACTGTTTTGAAGATTCGCGTGCAGATATTAGACACTGAGCACTGAATCTTTGTGGGCTGCCATACGAATATTAAGACATGATCAACGGAGTTGCGCACAGTCAGGCATATACAAAAGAGCATTTGATGTAAAGCGGCCCTCTGGTCTTGATTTCGCTATGTGCCCAGAAAAAATTCGATGCTAGTCCAATGTTCCGGCGCTGCACGCCTGAACTGGCCCGCAACCAATACGCAGTACCGTTTTCCGCACTCGCAAGGTTTTACGAAAGCGCAGTAGGGATCGCATCGCAGAGCTGACGTCGGATTGAATGCCTCGTTGTCAGCAGCAGGTGCTGCTGCTGCCGCCGACGACTAGGGATTGATTAAAATAGTAGTTGTTGAAGCTCGATCGAAGAGGTCATAAGCCTTTCACTCGCAATGTTTCGGGTCTTAGACCCTTCGTCAGGCGCTATTAATATTTACAGTAACATACATGATACATGACCTATAGGAAAATTATGATAAGGATTGAGTGCTGACCGGGTCTTGAACTATGCGCGGTTGGTTAGGCATTAGGCTAACGATGGCATTGATAATGTTCGTGGCAGCGTCTACTGCTGCTCTGCACCCCACCGGCAGTAGCGGCTGTCAGTAATATTATCAATACCATCGACCCGTACCGTCTTCGGGCACGTTGCATGGGCCAGATTCCTGTCTGCTCGTGCAGTGTTTCTATCTAAAGCTCCGTCCATAGCAGACGTCCGAGCGCCAAGTGACCGTAAAATGACGCTAGGGGTTTGCATCTTCAGCATTTGTTATTGATCTGACTCCCCAGCGACCGCTGCAGCCGGCCAGTCGCTGACGGTGGAAGCATAGTGACCAGCCGTCGAGCGCCATGCGCCAGCGTTTGAGCGCTGGCGCATGATGCTCCGACGCCTTAACGCTTTGCCGCTGGTCGTCTGCTACGGACGGAGCCTAACGCTACCTTCCACTTGTGCCAAAGCCTGCTCATTTGCGAATTATAAGCTATAAATAATTCAACTGTTAGCTTCAGTACTGTGCATCTTTGAGCGCATCTTTTCACTTTGAGGTAAACAACCAAACCTGCCATAGTAAACAGAATATCTGAGCCATTTTAGAATTGGATGATAGCGTTCTCGGGAAATTTCGACGGAGCGTAGTCATTGATTTTTTAGCGGATTTTGTGACTTCTCGACTTCGATCTTTTCTGGCTTATCCGAGAAGTTTTGGTCTCGAAGCTCCAAAGTTAAGTATACTCTGTTTATCTTTAATTGCACAAAAAACGGTCCGCCAATAGTCCTCTAATGGGCCGGCTAGTACCGTAGTTTACGTCCACGACGCGTTGTCGGCAGACCTGGGTGTGCACAGTGGCAGGGTGGGTGGCCGAGTGATGGCATTGATGAGTCGATCGCTCTGCACACCCCGGTGCACACCCGGGTCTGCCGAGAACGCGTCGTGGGCGTAAACTACGGTACTAGCCGGGCCATTAGAGGACTATTGGCGGACCGTTTTTTGTGCAATTAAAGATAAACAGAGTATATAATGACTAAGTCCTTAATCAATAATATTTTTAGGCATTTATCGATCGTTTTTTTTTGAAAACTCAATTCTTGCCTTTTTTATAGATTTTCAAAATAACGATCTATATTTGACGAAAAAATACTATCGACTAGAAACCATTATAACCTCGGCATGGATCTTAAAATCTGTAATACATTGCGATCCCTATTGAGGGTTGGCGCAAATTCGGTGTCATAAACTATAACATAAGTGCACCGAGTTTGCGCCAACCTTCAATCAGGGAACGCGAAGTATCGTTAGGATTCATGCCGACGTGATCACGGCTAAGTTTCTAATCGATAGTATTTTTTCGTCAATTATTGATAGTCATTTTGAAAATCGATAAAAAAAGGCGAGAATCGAATTTTCAAAAAAAAACTATCGATAATTGCCGAAAAATACTATTGATTAAGGACTTAGCCATTGAAACCGAAGCTGCAAAATCACAAAATCTGCTGAAAATCATTAAGTACGCTCTGTCGAAAATTTTCGCAAACGCTATCATCTAGTTCCAAGATAGCTAAGATATTCTCACAACTATGGAAGGTTTTGTGGTTTACCTCAAAGTAAATAGATGCACTCAAAGATGCACAGTACTGAAGATTACCACTGAATTGAAGCATATATTTCGCAAACAAGCAGGCTTCGGACCAAGTGGAAGGCAGCGTTAGATAGAAAAGAATTTGTTGCTCGAGACTAACGGAAGAAGGGTAAAATGAGGAAACAGGATAGGAAGAAAATTAGAACTGGGAGAAGAGGGAAGAAGAAACAGACCAAACGAGACAAGCAGAAACGAGTGAATAAACGAAATGAAGCCATCGGTGATGCTACGCTCATTCGCCCTAAGAGCCACCGCAGTGCCAATTGGGACCGAAGATCGCTCCGAGCGGGACTGCTGTCGCCCGGAGAGCGGCTGCTGTCGCCTGAGTAGATGACTAATTTTCGCTCGGAGCGGAGAGACAGCGTCGCTAGAGTCGCTCTCCGGTCCCGCTTCGAGCGATGGTTTGTCTGAGTAGATAGCATCCCAAACTGATAAGAAATTCGTATATTGTTGGCAGATATTTTAGAAAATACAGAGACTTTGATCGTAACGTTTAACAAATACTCATAGGCAGTGATTAGTGTTTGTTTGACTACTCTTGTGATGTAATGTGAAACAATTTCTTTGTAACTAGTGTCGCGAAAGGAGGTTCAATTATGCGTACTCGGTCCGTACTTCTTTTTCGAATACTCGTGATTTTAGCCGGATATTCGAATTATTCGTATTCAAATTAACTCGAATAATTCGATTATTCGTTAAAGACAAATTTTTGAATAATTCGTTAATTCGTTTATTCGAAAATTCAAACTTTCGAATAATTCGTTAATTCGAATATTCGGAGAGGTCGATTTTTTTAATAATTCGTTTATTCGAATATTCGAAGAAGACAATTTTTCGAATAATTCGTTTATTTGATTATTCGGTATTCGCTTATTCGAATATTCAAAAATTTTTATTCGTTTGATATACTCTACTGGTCAGCCCCTGTCCCAACCCGACGCGTTGACGCATCCGGCCCCAGAGTGAGGACTGGGTGGCAGCCATCAGGCAAAAAAGAAAAAGATGAAACAGTTGGAGACCAACCAAGGAATAGTAGGATTATTTAGCAATTAGCAATTAAAACAAGGTAAATGCGCAATTGAAGATCTAAGATCTCATCACAAGTGTAGATGACATTGTCACGAGAAAGGTGGTCTCACAGTCATCAAAACATGTGACGTAACCTTCGTACCTCATCGTTCAGATTTTTTTTGCAGAGAAAAACCTCTTCGTGCCAAAACCATACCGACCAGGTAGCAAAGAAAAGACTACAACAACCACAACTGCACGGTATGTTGATTTGACCTGAGATATCAATGCCGACATTCATACCCAGTAAGGGCCTTATATTTGCGTAAGCTAAATCGCTTTCCTATTTTCAGGCCCACCGCACCCCCAACCACTATTCGAACAATTCCATTCATTCAAACCACACCTGCCTTCCGACAGCCAATTCAGTAAGCTTTTCATGTGTGTTAGCAGAAAGTATTGTAGGGCCCGAATTCCTTGAGAATTGTCTGCAGAGACTATGAAACTCCAGTATCCGAGGGATAGGAGGGCTAATTTGTCAATTTTCAGACCTATTCAACCGAGCCAGCCGTTCAGACCACCAACAGCCCCACCACGATTGCCAGTCGTTCCCACGGCGTCTCCCAGGTGTGTGCCTAGGGAAAGTTTATCTATTATAGAATCTATTCCCAGTGATGGGTTACAGATCAGTTAAATGCATTACAGAGTTTGCTAAAATGAAATATTGAGTTTCCATAACACTGCATCCGTAGTCAGTACATACCTTCAGGCAACAACCGTTCCAGCCTCAAGTTCCATCTCAACCTCAGCTACCTGTACAACCACAACCTGTCCGGCCCAGAACCAGGTAGTGTTAAAACTCAGAGCATATGTATGACGATTACTAACAAATACTAAAAAACCAAATTGTTTCCTTCTTCAGACGTCCGCCTTTCCGTCCTCCAACACCAGCGCCATCATTCCAACAACAGCAGAACTTCAACGCTGGACAGTCCTTTCAAACGCCGCCACCGCAGTTCAACAGACAACCCTCCTTCCCCACTCAACCTCACTTCCAGACGCCACCTCCCCAGCAGTTTCAGCAACAGTTCCGACAACAGTTCCAGACTGCACCACCAACCACCGCAGCACCTCAGCAGTTCCAAACTCCACCACCACAGCCGTTCCGACCGCAGCTCCAGACTGCGCCGCCAACGACGCTTGCGCCACAATTGCCATTTGCCAGCCAGCAGAACTTGCGAAGTGGAGGTAAATCATGTTCAAATAGAGTTGTCATTATGTTTCACCGTATGCCGCGACGCGCGGGTCGCCAAGCTCTTGCATCAGCGGTGTGGGTAACAGACACCCCACGTCACGTTTTGGGGACATCTGCGACAGGGATCTGCACGCTATGCTCGCTGAATACCGACACTGCCACTGCGGGTAAAGTACGTACACTTCAAGGCCCTTATAGTTAGTCCTATTTGAGCTAACACATAGATGTTTAACCGATCGATACTCATGTGATGAGTGCGTCCCAAATACGCACTGATCGACGTCGTCTCCTTTGGCATAACACAATACACATGGGCTGTCAATAATACTGTATAAGGCCTGCGGGTCAGAACCGTCACTCCTTTCTATATACTAGTACACAACAGAACACCGGGTATGGAATATGGGTTTAACCACTCCCATGTACAAAGTACCGAACATGTCAGGGACGGATCTCCTCCCAGTCACATGGGGTAGGTTCTAAAGTGTGTCCGACTGAGACTGGTCAACCATGCGGCCGTCGTACGTGGCAGGCGGCTGTGTCGTGCGCCGCGCTCGGACGAGTATGCAGAACGACAACGAGCCTTCCCCCGCAGCCGCTCACTAGGAGCGAGGCTGGAAGCAACTGTCTGCAAGTAATCAATCAGTTCTGCGGCCGAGAGGAGAGGGGTGGCAGCCGTTTTAAAATTCGTCCGAGAGCGGCGCATGCGACGGCCGCCTGCCACGCACGACGGCTGCATGGTCGGCTATTCTCATTCAGACACACTTTAAGTGGTGCCTCCGGACCGCTCCGTCTCATCCACGTTACATCGGCGGGGCCTGCGTCACAGCGCCAGGTCTGCGGGATAGAAGCAACGGTCCCCCTTCGCCACTGTTCTCCCATCGGACGTGTTTCTTAGGCAGTACAGTCCGCCAACCTGATGACTTCGGGCTTGGGGCCGGATGTTGACTGCGGCCGGATACTACTCGGGGAGTGAGCCACGAATGAAGATGACGATTCATCGGATGCGGGAGAGGCCGAACTCGACTGCGATGACGATAACGGGCAGCCGCGCGACGAGCCACACGGCGAGTAGAATGGCGTTGATCGATGCGCACAGCTCTGACTGTCAGGCGTCCTTTGCATCTCTGCCCGTTCTAGGACGTCTCTACCGTACTAAAACGCCGTCCCCAGCGTCTATGCACTGTGCCGTCCTTCAATAAGGATGACATCAGCGATAAACGAGTTGGGCGAAACTCACGGCAACAAACCTTTTATTTCATTAGGCTGCTTGTAGCCAACGTATTCTCAAACATTGCACGTAAAGGCTGCCGTCCGGCACATAACTTTCTCTACATCATACCACCTTCTTGTTTTAGGTTGATGCAAAAAGTTTCCGAACTTTTTCACAACTTTGGATAAAAAACATTTACTTGAGAAACAAACTAGGCTCACCCATCAAAATAAATTCCATCACATTCAAAGATCCTTCGCCACCGATTAGGCAGATCATGGATGCTAGACGCGTAGAACTCTGGCCGTTTCGAGTCGAAGTATTCTTCTGAGGCCACTTTGTCTTCGTCATCGTAAGTAAACTGTTTTCCGTCCAGGACGTGCTGCATCGAGCAGAACAGATGGTAGTCGGAAGAGGCAAGATCTGGGCTATATGGAGAGTGAGGAAGAACTTCCTAGCCCAGGGGCAGGTCGACTGTTCGCCTTCTTCACCACTAAGCTCGGCCACACGTATCTCGGATAGCCCAACAGAAACTGTTGAACCTGTTGAATTCTCCTCCACCTTCCATATAGCCCAGATCTTGCCCCTTCCGACTACCATCTGTTCCGCTCGATGCAGCACTTCCTGGATGGACAACAGTTCACTAACGATGACGAAGTCGAAATGGCCTCAGAGGAGTACTTCGACTTGAAACAGTCAGAGTTCTACGCGTCGGGAATTCGTGATCTGCCCAACCGATGGCGAAAGATCCTTGAATGTGATGGAAATTATTTTTTTGGGTGAGCCTTGTTCGTTTTTGAAATAAATGTTTTTTATTCAAAGTCGTGGAAGTCCGGGAACTTTTGCATAAACCTAATAGGTCCCTAACAAACAGAGTTCCCAGATTCCTAAACCACACAGCCTCAATTTCGCCATACTGAACTGCGGTGTTCTGTCGACTGAAATCAAGCAAACTGCGCAGTGCAGGTATCGTGATTATTTCCATGCACGTTCGCTTCCCGAGTAAATCACCTCAAGCAAACATTCGTCATCAACGTCAGAGGGGATATTATCTACTGCCAAGACGCTGACGATATAAGAATTGGAGGATGTATGATAGCTGTAAGGAAGGCCTACCTTCGTGTAATATGTAGAAGCATGTGGCTCGACATTATTGAATCACTTTCGTAGGACTGCAGGGTCATAGATTCAGTCTGGAAACTGTGATTGTGAGCGCTCATGCGCCAAGCGAAACCGCTGACGACAATACGAAGGGTGCATTCTAAGGGGGATTCAAAATAGTAATGAGCAGGATACCTTGTCTTGTGGCGCGGATTCTTTGCTCTAATTCATTTAGGACGCTTTTAAGGAAGCGTTCCGGTTTGCGTAGAAAATGAGCAGCTCTGCTCACTTCTCAACGGGAGCAACATCCATCCACTTACGACGTAGTATTGCTTTGCGAACGATAGCGAAACATGGGAAAGCAGCTTATGGACAGAAAGCTGCATCAGCAACTCCAAACATAACCAAGATGTCAATAAACTTTCGAGGCTGAGGCATCCGAAAGCCGGGGTAGAGAAAGTACCTGGAGGAGACCAACACAATGCGACGACAGCTCAGCGTTGAAGGTAGCATACAATCTCACAAAAGTAGTGGAGATAGCGACATTTGAGGTCATACGGCTCTCACTAAAACGCTCACACCGTTCCATGCGCCAGAAACGAGTCAAAATGACCGTATTTGAGCCTTATCGAGCCCCAAAACATGCAGTCTTCAATAGCCTTCTCTACAGGTCCCGCCCCTTGAAACAAAATCGTCTAAATTGATGGCTTGCAAAACGGTCACTTTGGATAGTTCTTGATTCTTTCGACGACGTAAGCGACTTAGTACAGTCTGTACAATCGGCACGGGTTGCAGTGATACTTTGCGTTCCTGGCTGCGGTTCGGCGCAAACTCGGTGTGCAAATGTTTTAGCATACGCGCCCCTAGTTTGCGCCAACGCACAACAAGGAACGCAAAGCCTCAGTACGATCCGTACCGACTGTACGTGTCTATTGGCATCGCTATCTCGACCATTCTGTCGCTATTTCAACCGAGTGTGTATGCTGCTATGTAACTCGTTCCCTTCCGAATCAATTCACGGAGGAGCGCTATTCCTTTATTTTAGCAGTTTTTCGGATTCTTCGTTTGGGTTCTCAACTTTAGCAGCTCCAAATCTTCTAAAAGTTTTATCATTATTGAGCGCACATGCTGCCTTCAAGATGAAGAGGCGTTCTCCAATCGTGCCACCGCTAGTGGAGATGCAGTTGGTGATGCATTGCTCCCGATCTGAAATAGAAGCTTCAGTTCACCTCCGAATCGCTTAGGGTAATCAGTATGTACACAAGCTCGCTCACATTCAAAGAACGCGTTAGAAAGTTGGTGAGAAACGACTTTTTGGGTCTCAGGTTTTGACTATGTTCCGGGAAGGAAGACGGGGAAAGAAAGAGATAAAAATGTCGATGCCGAAATTTGGAAACATGTTCATCGGGAGTTGGGAAAAATTCCGTATCCTCATGAACCAATCAGGAGGCTTCCTGTGATCGGAATGCGCGCTCGTCGTATCTTCACTGCGCTCTGGCTAGGAACTGTGTGCACTATTCTAAGAAGCATATCAAGAATGAAGGATAGTAACTGTATCTCAAAATCCAATTGCAGTATGTCCAATGTCGATCTTCTACATCTCCACTCCAATCAGTGGACCAACTCGACTCTCCTTCACTCACTTCGCTATTGCCGTCACTGTCGACCAGTGCGCCCGAACATGCCACGAATTTAACTGTGCGGTAAGTAAATCATTGCTCCTACCCAAAATATTATGTTGATGTCATTTTATGATTCAGATTGCTCACTACAACCCTGCCAATGGTCATTGCGAGTTCAACCCATCAACGGCATTCGCCATCCGAAACGGTCAATGCCCAGCATGGCCAAGTTTGCATTACAGGTTACTTTTTTGAACAAACATTGATCAAGAAAGCATGTGCATTATGTGCAAGAGCAATCTTCCAGAAATAATGTAGTCGCCAACGAGCCAGTGCGAATCTTCTGCGTTACCTGCCAACGGCCACGACGACGACAAAACCGACAACGAAATCTTGGATTCAGGTTTGTCCAAGCTTTGTAGCCCCAGCCTAGACGAGAAATGTTCTGATTGAACTTAATGTATGTAATCAGATCCTGCTATTTCCAGACAAAGAGCACAAGATACACGACAGGGAACAAGTCAACGAAAAAGTTCAGCACGATCGCATAGGAACGCAAAACGACCGGCTAGGTAACTGTTGTGCGATATTACCAAGTTTATATCACATACATACAATACCGCTGCTAACATTGAGAAAAAAAAGAGGGGAAATGGGCAAAGTTGGCAACAATAGCGTCTTTTGCCTGTAACTTGCTTTCGAGTGCTGCAATCTAAATTTTGAAAAAAAATCCTCTTTAACGAGACCTATTGGTTCCAATCTTATTTCAATATGTACCTAAAACTTCACGAGGAAACGTTTTCAGCGAATTTGTTTCGTCATGCGATGACGTGCAATATGTCAATCACTGGATGGGAGGGAGCCGCGACGCTGCTTGGCGGGAAAAAATGCACGCGGGAAAACAAAGGGAGGATAGCTATTTTTTGAATGGTTTCGCACTTGCTGAGCTCGGCTCCCTACTTGATAGACACTGACAATACTGTCGTTCTCGGAACCAAATTCCGGTCCGCATTTGCGGACTACGGCTGCTGCATCACGCGACACTATGAGAATCGTGCTAGTAGTGGAAAGGTGAATCGTGCAGGGACCAAGTGGTCTCAGCACGATTATCCGTGATGCAACAGCCGTTTTCCGCCAAAACGGACCGGAGTACGGCTCCGAGAACGACGGTAATTTCGCGCACGACATCAGCGGAAAAAAACCACAGAGCGCGATTTTAACGTAATTGCATGATGAAACAACTTTCCCCACAAAATGGGTTTCATCGTGAAATTTTCCGGCCTTTCTTGAAATGATTTAAACCAAAAGGTTGGGCTGAAGACGATGGTTTTTCCAAAGAGTGGAGCACTTTGAAGTAAGTTATAGACAAAAGACGGTATTCTTTCGGAATAGATGAGCTCTGCTGGCCATACCATTCCGTTAAAGACAGTGGTCGCGATCAAACATGCTTGTCGTCTTCTTCTCTCTGAACCCTTTTCTGGGTCTCGAGTAGTAGGACCTATGAGAAAAAATCGCGAAAAAACTACTGCTTCGAGCCAAATTTCAAGCCTGAACTTTCTTGTCTTTTGGTGGTGGACGAGCCCACTCCACATCACCGGCATCGGTGATCTCTAGTATCGAGAACATCAGCTGAATTGAAATTCAATTTCAATATATTCATGTACACATCTTGTCAAACAAGAATTGACTGGAGTGCTTTCTTTCATTGCTCAACTGTTTTTATTAGGTAAATTTGCATTTATTTCTTCCTCTGAATGTCGTAGATTTTTAACTGCTCGTCATGAGACTGCGATCTTTTTGGTCGTCGCTGTGCACGTGTGCACGAACTGGCTTCTTTGGGCCCTAGAAACTAAAATTCTAGCCCGTTTTTCACCGCGCTACCTCCATAGTTTTTCAGCTGCCTTTTATCTAAGCTGATTTTTGTAGTTTTTCCGGTACTGTTTTTCATCGTGACCACTGCCTTTAAGTGCGTTTGAAAAGGTCTAAATCAATGACGGCTTCAGTGGAATGAACCAATTTCAAAAAATTTCCCTGGTGGGTCGTCTAGTCCGAAAGAGTACCCAAAAGACGTTTTTGTTACCAACTTTGCCCATTTCGTTTCTACTTCTCCTATGTTAGCAGCGGTATTATACCTTGAAAGCCTTCAGCGGGTGAATTTCATAATCTACCGGAAGCTTCTAGAAAACGCATTACAGTTGACCGCGATGTTAAAAGGACATGGTGCGGTTGCGGACTCGCACTAAAACCGCGGTAGAATCTGTCACTTTGCCTGATTTCGTCATCGATCGGCGCCACATCTGATATTCTCGTGAGCAGAGAGACGACGGTTGGCGCCGATCGATGACCAATTCTGGCAAAGTGCCAGATTCTACCGTACTTCTACTGCGAGTCAGCAACCGCACCATGTCCTTTTAACATTGTGGTCAACTGTACGAATTTTTATAGAATATGCATGCTAGTTCCTCTATTAATTGTCCACCATTTCAGCGTTAATGTCGCTCCTGTCATCCACGGAGTCCTTGTAAGGCAACCCAAAGCCATAGCGCTCGGAGTTTCTCATGTGTCATTCGCTGCCCCAGCAGCAAAGGTTGGTGACGGTTTGTTTAATTTTTTGTTCAAACGCGAGAGCCCTCACAAAAATAGTCTTCTTTCATTAATAGATGCACGAAGTGGCCGTTGGAGTGTCACCGACATCATTGGAAGATGAGGGTGAATCATCTCGGGAACTCAGGAAGTCAAGCGGCTCGAGTAGGGTAAGTAGTTTTGACAAAGCTAACCTACTGTACTGAAATGAAGTTGACCTGCGGTGACTTTGTTAGAAGACGTAGAAAAGTCTGTGCTGAGCTTCTGGCAATTTTCAGCAGTTCGGAGCCACGTTATTCCAACATGGCTCGCCAAGCGAGGAACAACTTCAATCATCGTTAGAAGCCCGGCGGCAATAATATCACTTACTTTGTTGTGTTCGAAGAACAATCAGCAAACCCATTCGTGTAGCAATCTCTTCGTTCGTTCCTTGGTTTATTGGTAGTACAGCATAGATTAATGTGCATTCCTTCGTTCTCGAAATCTAGCCCATTTTTCCCACTTTGTGGGATCTTTCCTATAGATCATTCCTCCGTCACTTCGCGCGACGCCTCCCATCTCCCCTTCCTTTCTCTCGTCTCCTGGTGCCTAGAAACTGAGGCGATCACTTCGCGAATCAGACGTCATAATTGATTGATTAGGCACCTTATTATTGATTGATATCTTGACTGCTCAACATAAGTATCGGATTGGTCGTAATAACGTGAGAATCTTGTACATGTTACTTCATATTATATTTGATTTGTGATTAAATATTTGATTTGAATCGGTAATTTTCTCATAGAGAACACTTGAAGACATTTTCGAGAAATCGCAGGGGACACAGTTCACTGAAGTACAGACCATTGATGTTGTCCTTTCTATCTAGGCGTCTGCGATTCCATTTTTAACAACCTCAAGTAGGTATAGCCTAGCTCCCTTATTTTGAGTCAAGCCATGTTTTGACTGCATCGCTGCTGTTTTTCATCGCAGCGATTTGCCCCGTTGCTGCAGCGATCTGGCAGCAGCAGCGATTTTTTTCTTAAGCCTAGTTTTGAGTGCAGGTGGACGCTGCGGCCATGCGAGGGACAACTGTTCCTTTTTCATCGCGCGTAATGGAAAGCCGCTCCAATTGTGGTCGCTTCGTGGCAAACGTCCTACATAGCTGGGTCGCGGCGCCGAAATCCTATGTTTTACTGCATCGCTGCTCGAAGAGCGATTCTCAATGGTCGCTGACCATCGCTCCATCGCGGCCAAAATGGCAGCGATGGAGCGATTGCCAGCGAATGACACGTTTCGTCTAATGAATGTTGACCCTTGCGCATGACAAGATCAGTGTTTTCGAGTCGAAACGCATTATTGATGAATACCAGCCATTAATTTCACTGATTGATTGATATTCTTCTATCATCCTTGGGCCTATGCACTATGAACAGAATCGCTGCCGCTGCTACATCGCTGCAGCAGCGGATGCAAAATCGCTGCGATGAAAAACAGCAGCGATGCAGTCAAAACTAGGCTTCACTGTATAGCCTCATGGATGATCGGAGAAATTCCATCAGTCAGTGAACTTATTAGCTGGCAGTCATCAATAACACGTTTAGACTCGTTAGCAGTGATCTTGTCATGTGAAAGGATCAACGTTCATTAGACGAAACGTGCCATTTTTTGGCAATCGCTCAACGACCAACGAGAATCGCTCCTCCAGCAGCGAAGCAGTAAAACATAGGATTCCATCGCCGCGACCCCGCGATGCAGGAAGTTTGCCGCGAAGCGATCACAATGGGAGCGCCTTTCCATTGCGCGCGATGAAGAAGGAAAAGTTCTCCTCCGCATGGCCGCAGCGAATACATGCAATCAAAACATGGAAGTACGGCTTATCGGGCTTAACATGTTAAATTCTCCTCATCACTGTTATATTTCGCCATGACCGACCACTACGCTGCTTAAGCCTAGTTTTGACTGCATCGCTGCTGTTTTTCATCTTAGCGATTTTGCACCCGCTGCTGCAGCGATGTAGCAGCGGCAGCGATTCTGTTCATAGTGCATAGGCCCACGGATGACAGAAGAAATTTAATCAGTCAGTGAAATTAATGGCTGGTATTCATCAATAAGGCGTTTCGACCCACCGATGTAGGACGTTTGCCACGAAGCGATCACAACTGGAACGGCTTTCCATTACGCGCGATGAACAGGGAACAGTTGTTCCTCGCATGGCCGCAGCGACCACCTGCAGTCAAAACTAGGCTTTACTCCGCCCGGGCTCTGGCGAGCAAGCTAGGCTTTACCAAACACATGTCTGGAAGTGAACCGTTGAATCGACCACAACAATGTGAAGCCATGTTTTTACTGCACCTGGTCGCTGCGGCAATGCCAGGGACAACTGTTCTTTTTTTATTGTGCGTAAGGGAAAGGCGCTCCAATTGTGATCACTTCGTGGAAAGCTTCCTTCATCGCGGGGTCGCGGCGACGAAATCCTATGTTTTATTGCTTCGCTGCTGAAGCAGCGATTCGCCGTGGTCGCTGGTCATAGCTCCGTCGCTGCCGAAATGGCAGCCATCCCTCCGTCGCTGCCGAAATGGCAGCGACGGGGCGATTTCCAGCGAATAATACGTTTCTTTCTGTGAAAGTTGCTCCATTAACATGACGAAATCAGCGCTTGCGAGTCGGAACATGTTATTGATGACCACTGACCATTACTTTCCACCGATTGATTGAGTTTCCTCGATCGTCCATGAAACTATGCACTATGAACAAATTTGCTGCCGCTGCTACATCGCTGCGGCAGCAGGCGCAAAATTGCTGCGATGAAAAACAGCAGCGATGCAGTCAAAACAAGGTTTGATGCCTACTGACCTTCAGGCTATAGGGCTAGTCGGTTGGATAAGCCATGCGAACGAAAGATAGGACCTACAGTACCGTGCGAAAGTCTATTGTTGTGCGCGCGAAGCGCGCACCAGATTTGGCTACAACTCGCCCACGCGCAACTCTGCGATTCTGGAATCAGCGTTCACAGTAACTGCGGAGATGCGGTTTTTTCTCCATTGGAAAGAGCGTAAAAAGTTGGTGTATGTACCAAAAAAAAGTTTGGAATGGTTTCTTGGCACTCGAAAAAAATGGAGAACATCACGTGATTTTGGTCGAAAAACTGTTAATCTTCTTTTTTTCAGACGGCGTTCACGATCTTGTTGCAGTACTTAAAACTGAGCTAGGAAGCTAATTTTTTGGCAGGAGGCTAGAAATGTATGCAGCTAGCTCCTATTCAATTTTGGAGTTGAAAACTCAATTTTAGAGGAACCTCAATATTGAGGGTCAAGACGGGTAAAAACATGTAAACATGTTATTGCAAACCATCCGAAGTTCCCTGAACTTCGAAAATGAACTAGTGAAAATCAACACAGCTAATGATCGGCTTCCGGCCAAGATTGTTCTCTCTTTGAGATGGTTGGTGTAAACAGGACATGAGGAGTGCGCAGGGCGCCGCAGAAAGAGACGATTATAATTTGACACCGGCACAAAATTCTCACTCAGAAATTATCCTGTTAAAGTTGGGCTCTGGCCTATTGAGGCAAGTTAAAATCTGTTCTACGTGTACTATGTCAAGACGCGTATGAACATAGAGATGTTTTTAGAAAGGTATTAACAATGTTGCTGGTATAAAAGGCTTCTCATCTCACCGTGTGCCCGAGTCGGCTCTTCGGAGCCGGACCTGGAAGGTAGCCTCAGTCATTTTCTGCTCTGAAAAAATCTGTGGTGACGGCACCGCAATGCGGCCGTGTAGGTGCCCTATAGGCACCTACATGGGGTCATTGCGGTGCCTTCATTACAAATTGCCCTGCCTGCACGCAAATAGCGAAGTAGGCTCCGCAATCGCATCTCGTTGAAGAGCCGATTGCCGCGTCGGCTGAGCGTTGACACCGCGTAGGTATTTTTCAAGACACCTACGCGACCTCGCTGCGAAGCCTCCGAGCTGAGCCAAATATAATTGCTCTCCCCATAGTGGATATCGAATAGTTGTTTGTTAAGCAACACACCGATACAGCTGATGATACAGCTTTCCAGCATTTGCCTGTCACCCATCTTACGTTTTCTTCGGAATCCTTTGCGTAGGAATAGTACTCGAACGATTTGGTATTTTAGCTTTTCAAACCCATACGTAATCCAAATAAAATTTCATGCTAATCAAACGTGAATACAGAAGTCCTCACCCATTTTAATCGGGCAATAATTCAGTTTATGTAGTCTTCATGACAGCTGCGTTAGAAATCAGACAGAATCTTACGAGAACCGTTAACGCTATGCAAATGACTACAGATTTTAACCGTTATGGTTTTCGCTGCTATGTCAGAATTCGAGCCTCTGAATCGTTTTGTTCCAAGACGACTCAGCATTTAGAGAAGTGTTCGCCATTTACGGGTGCGATGCCAGGATGAAGTGCAATACCGCTGATATCATTTGCGTTTTGAGCACAAAAAGGAGTTTTTATGCTTCTTTTCAACACTCTGTTCAAAATAGACCATTCGTTGATATAAAGGGATATCTGAAATCAGCATCAAGAGCCCTTTTTAGGAGACACATTGCTTACTCTGGAACAAGATATTTTGGAAAAGTTAGCTTTAACACAATCAACACGGGAAACGCGCTTTCAATTTCGAAGCAGCTATGAGTGATGTGTCCATCGCCACGTCTATATGCCTTGTTTGAGAATAAGTCATGTGCCATTTTAGAAAAAAAAACACTCGACGTTATTTCCGGAAGCGTCTTTATATTCCCCAGCGAATACCGAGAACGTAAGAAAGTGTGGTTTTCGAGTAATTCGACCACTCGACCGTTCAAAAAAGCACGGCTTTCGAAGCAACAAAAAATGAAAACAAAGTCTGTAACTCGGATGAAGCGATTTTTTTGCGAGAAATCGTCAAAAAAACAGCGTATTAGAATTGGGTTCGGATAATTTATCGAACAATAATCACATTATTCGTTTTATACGCGAGTACTCGAATATTCTATTCACCTGGGAACTAAAATTGTCGGATTTCTCGAGAATTGGGTTGATTTATGAAATCCGAATATCCGCTGAGTCCTTAAGGATTCATTTAGAAACATTTAAGTATTCGGTTGTCCAATTAATTCGATTATTGTAAAAAAAACTTTTAAAAAAACTTCGCTCCTTTCGGGTCACGGGCTAATATTCTGCCATTGAAAACAATGTGCAGAATAATCTACGAAATATTTGAAAAATCGAATCGAATAGGCTGAGGGCTTTTCCGAATATAAATACCAAACGGATAGAGTAAGGTTTTCAGATTAGTTCACTCATTCGGAAATTTTGAAAAGTTTTAATTTGGAATTTTCACTCAATCGGGCAATTCAAAAAGAGATAATTGAATTACACACTCTCCTTCATAACTTTCAAAACGGCGATATTTTAAAGATTCGTTCATCTGAAACTTTCTGACAATTTCCATTCAATTTTTCAATTTTTCGGGAGCAGTTGTTTTTTGAAAATGCAATATTCTTTCGTTTATTTAAAAATGAGTGTCGAATGACCATGTCTACTCGTCCCTCTACCTAAGGGATGAATGCCGAAATTCAGGTGGACTGCGAAAAACACCCAAAAAATCAGGAAATGTAACACACGGCATTGTTTCTTAGATCGTGGTTGCTGCAGTTTTGAAACCGAAATCTCGAAGAATACAAAAAGCGTAATACGCGGAGACACATGAGCACAAACAGGCGTTCAAGATTATATTAGTTAATGTCGCAACATAAAAAAAGACTTAACGCTTGAGATGGAAATTCAGTATAAAGCCAATTTTACTACACTGGCAGTGTATGCTATGGTCAAAATGTGGATAACATAAAAAAACGAATTCGGAGAGCACCGGAATAGATATCGGCGAGTCTAGTTGGAAATTTGATCGATACTGCAGTATGACTGATGTGTGCCAGTCCGGAGGTGTGTCGAACGCGGAGCCGACGGGATACTGAAAGCCTGCACACTCATCGCGGTGCCGACGCTGTTTCACCGAGGAGCCGTGTTGTCTACGCTACCTCTTTATCGGACTGCGGAGCCGACATAAGGCTATCGCGGGGCGACTGCGTCACACACCACTTTTCCACGATCGCGGAGCCGCCAATCAACTGCCGATACCCCATCGCGATACCAGCGAGAATCTCGGGGCTATCGCGAAACCAGCGGTACCGATTTTCTCAGAGTGAAAGATCCACCAGATACCGGAGGATAATTTTTGTCGCGGAGGGGATATCCCCACAGCTCGGGGGAGGGGGGTAGGTGGTACCCAAGTATGGGCCCATTTCCCACGGTTTGCAATGGGGTGGACCCCACCGCGAACAATGGTGATGCGGGACCGGAATGAGAGTGCGCCGTACGCCGTAAAAAGTATGAGAGACCCAAGTGGAAGTGCGCAGGACGCCGTAGAAAATGTGCGGGCCCCAGTGGGAGTGCGCAGGACACTGTAAAAATGTACGGGACCACAGTGGGAGTGTGCAGGACGCCGCAGAAAGTGTGTGAGACCGGAATGAGAGTGCACCATACGCCGTAGAAAGTGTGCGAGACCCAAGTGGAAGTGCGCAGGACGCCGCAGAAAGTGTGTGAGACCGGAATGAGAGTGCGCCGAACTCCGCAAAAAGGGTGCGGTCCAAAAGTGGGAGTGCACAGGACGCCAAAGAAAGTGTGCGGGACCCCAGCGGGAAAGCGCACGACGCCGTCAAACGTGTACGGGACCTGAGTAAGAAAGAAAGGGTCGTTTTTTTATGTCTGCGGGTCACAATTTTTAGGAGTTATAGTCGTCCGACCACACCGATCGGTAATGATTTAATTATTTACCGTAGGCAAAAGCTTTCATAAAAGGTTTTGCCTCTCCAGACTGGGAATCGCTGAGCAAGAATCAGGTCATAAAGGGAACCTTTGGGAAAAATATATGAAACTTCCAAAAATTTAGCTTCCTGGCAAAAGTAATGATTTGGCAATGTTATAACTACAAGAAATATAGAATTTGACAAAATAAAATATAATAAAAACAACTCGAATTATGTTTGAAAATGATTTGGCACAAAACAACCAGAAGTAATGAAAAACTGGGAAATGTAGTGAAATGACCAAAACCGGATTTGGCGGCCATTCATATTCCAACTTTTGATAAGTAGTGACTGACGAGGGATTAAATTTTACAAGATTCTCCGTTAAACTTATCAAAGCGAAATTAAGCGCGCAACGGAAACCGTAAAACATTTCATTGAAGCTGTAATACGGAAATCAGCATAGGTCAAGCTATGTGAACGTAACGCTCAAATCCGATGCGCGCTTGATTTCGCTTTGTTACGTTTAACGGAATATCTTGTAAAATGTAATCGCTCGTCAGTCACTACATACTAATCAAAAGTTGGCCTATGAATGACCGTCAAATCCGGTTTTGGTCATTTCACTACATATCCCAGTTTTTCATTACTTCTGGTTGTTTTGTGCCAAATCATTTTCAAACATATTTTGAGTTGTTTTTTTTATTTTGTTAACTTCTATATTTCTTGTAGTTATGACATTGCCAAATCATTACTTTTGCCAGGAAGCTAAACGTTTGGAAATTCGTTTTTGTTTTTCGGCGATATCTCATTTGTTAGCAGAGCAATCGGCTTCATTTTTTTATCACATCTTCAACACTGTGATAGAACAAACATACTACAAAATCATTTCTACGCAACACTTACAACCAAAGTTATAAACAAAAAATCTAATTATGACAATAGAAGCTAATAAAGGATATTATCTTGAAAAAATATAAATACTAAAAAATGCTAAAGAGCGAAACGGTACTATGTTTGTGAGTAGTATATATCTAGTACTTTGTAGCCGTACCGTTGGCATCGATCACCGCCTGACACCTTTCAGGCATAGAGGCCACAAGTTTGGCGAGACTCGGGACAGGAATAGAATTCCAAGCTTGCTCGAGTTGTGCAAATTCTCAGTCGCATTCCGAGCAGTTTTGCCCTGAAGTGCCCTTCCCAATTTCGCCCAGATGTGTTTGATTGGATTTAGGTCCGGAGACTGACTCGGCCAGTCCATTACGCGGATGCGGCGCTAGTCGAACCAATCCTTGGCAAGACGAGAAGCATGATTCGGATAATTGTCTTGCTGGAAGACAAAGTCCCTACGAATGGCGACTCGCCCAAAAGGAAGCATATGGTTCTCTAATATGCTCTTGTACATCTCTTATCGATAGTACCTTCTATGCGGTGCAGGGGACCGACACCGTTCACGTGAAAGCAGCCCCACATCATAACAGCGCCTCCACCATGATTAACGGTGGGAACCTGATAGCGGGGATGCAGTCTGGAACCTACTGGGCGTCTGACGTGGCTTATTCCGTCTGTCCCAGTAAGAGTGTGTTTGGATTCATCTGACCAGATCATTATAGACCACTGTTGCGGATTCCAGTGAAGGTGTTCTTTGGGCCACTGCAGACGTGCTTTACGGTTCTTCTCAGAGATCATCGGCTTCTTGATAGAACGTTGTCCAAATAGGCCTGAATCGCGTAGGCGTCTTTTGACAACATCCACTAAGATCTACAACAGAATACATTAGAAAATTTGGGTCATACACTACGAAAATCAACCTGAACATGATGATGCTCTACGAGCTCCGTGCGGATATCGGGGGCTGCCAATCTCGGATTCGCCTTGCTCATTCTTCTGATGAGTCGATCTGTTTATATCAAATCACATTTTACACTTCGTGTAAGTTCATGTGTTGTGCTTACTCAACAGGTATGCAACCTTCTCATAGCAGAGGTCACCAATCATCTGAGGCTGGACTCTGCCTTTACGCCTAGACCATACTTCCCACGACTAACGACAGCGACAGTGCATGAGAATCGCAGCAGCGGAGTCCCTTTTCTTGAAAACGTTTGCTGCTCGTCCGTCGCAGCGACGTGCCGACCTAGCGTCTCAGAAGTATACCATGCTCCTAAATCGAACAAGTTCATACCTATGCACAGCTATTCAACGGCACTACAGGTTGGGCCAAAATTACGGGCGATGGAACAGTGGTCTATGTTGACCGAATCAAAAAGCAGATATACAAGAAAGCCTTGCGTAAAACTCAATGCAAGTTGATGAACATGGAAGAGCACCGAGTATTGGATTTTTCATCAGCATCCTGTTAGGGTTACTAAGAAATGGAAAATGCGTTGACCTTGGCACGGAAGTAGGCATTCGAGACTGCGAGCAGGAGCGCTGTCTTGTTGAATAGCCCATGTACAAAGTTTGCAGTGAAATTGAGTTCAGTTGTGCTATTCACCTTTTTGAATATGCAGATAGTTGGTGTCGTTGACATTAACTCGCACGGATTCACTCCGCATTTCAGCGTTGGCCTGCACCTGCCTACCCTGTGGTGGATCCCGTACAGGGCTGTGTGGAATTTTTTTACAAGATTTTTGGAAAAGAAAACGGAAGAAAAATAGCCGGAAACGGAAATTCGGAAACGGAAGAGACCGAAAAATTATGAGTTGCCTCATTCTCCCTTTTCGCCGCCGCTGATTGCTTGCAGCTTCAGAAATCAATGATTTCAATCAAGAAACTAACAATTATTCACAGCATTCACTACTAGGTGTTCCACGACATCGATTTCTTGCCTCTGAAAATCTGAAAAGGCAATCTACTGACTATATCTAGCCGCCCTTCGAAACCGTGTACAGTCTGTCCCTCAGAAACTAGTCTCAGCGGTACCAGATGTATGTGAACGCGAGCACCCGCGTTGCATCATCAAGACTGATCCTTTCCGCGACGATTTTTTTTTGAAAATGTTTCCTTCTTTTGGACTCTGATTCCCTATTGGAGTCAATACAGAATGATTGAAATCGGAAACAATAAAAGAAAACTCTTTGGCGACAACAGGGAAATTTTCTCGTGATCTGCTTCGAACGCGCTGCGCCGCTGCCCGTAGCTACCCCCACCGCCTGCCTCCGCCAAAGACTTCTCTCTGGAATACAGGCTGTGCTGGCAAAAAAACTGCGACTCGATTTTTATTGCTGTTGTAGTGGTGGACAAACAAAGAAGTGGCTTCTAGCGGAAGAGCTTCACGAAATCTTTTTTCTCAAAAAACAAGCAACAACCTAGCCTACACCGAGCCTAGACCGAAGACCATAAATTGTGTAGCACTCTTTTATTCTGTTTCCGGGCTCAAAAACTCGGAAAAGGAAGCGGAACGGAACACTTCCTACATAGCCCTGGTCCCGTGCCTTAAAGGCACAGGACACCCAAAAATTCGAAGAGAGTCACACGCTGATCACATTGGTATTTCTGAAGTCTCTCAAGACCCCTTATGAACAGAGTTTCGGCTCCTTAAGGATGCCTAAATTTTGAGGGTGAAAATTTGGTGGACGAGTTGTCTCGGGCCTGTGTTTCTCCTCATTTGCAATCGTTGCGCGAGAGCGAGCCAGAATAAGGAGACAGCATTGCAGTGGACTGAAGAACGACGACTTGTTGAAATTCATTCATCCATATAGCCGCTATCGAGTTCCGAAATCTGTTAGGGGTCGGGCCTGTGGTGGTGAGCGAGGGAGGTCGGGCCTGTGGTGGTCGCCTTTATCTCGCTTATTCGGAAGAATTAAGATCTCGCACTCGGCAAGTGTTATATAGAAGGGATCTACTACACAACCAAATAAAAATCACAAAATACATATCTGAGGGTGTACTGTGCCTTTAAAGGATTCGAATGAAGAGAAATACAGGTCTGAGACAACTCGTCCACCAACTTTTCACCCTCAAAATATAGGCATCTTCAAGGAGCCATAACTCTATTCATTGGGGGTCTTGGAAGATTTCCGAGATATCACTGTGATCAGCGAGTGACTTCCTCCAAGACCTGCATTAAAACGGAAACTTTTCTGGGTGTACTGTGCCTTTAAGGAGCCATAACTCTGTCCATAGATGATTTTGGATGATTTCAGAGATACCACTGTGATAAGCATGTGGCTATCTTCATGATCAGCTGTTGGCCGAGGTATGAGATAATTTCACTTCCGAATGGACGGTTTGGTTACACAACGAATTGCAAAACAATTTTATTGGAAAGCAACTAACAGCAAATAAATAAATGGGATCACACGATGAAACTTTCAAGGAGACCACGGAGCGGTGGATAGAATACATAGTTCCAGGAGACATTCCCAAGAGAACGGACCAGCTACCTTAAAGGCAGGGTTCGCGATAAAAACGACTTCCGAGCTCTCTTCATGAGAATGTAGATTTGGCCATCACAAAAGTGAAAATAAGTGAAAAAAAACCGGAAATTCGCGGGAAAACGCTCAAAAACAATGTATAACGGCTAATTACCGGTGTCGGCCGGCCCCCTAATTAACGCCATTTTCATTAATGCTCGCTTATCCGCCATTTATTTTGATGTTAAAGTAATCAGTAGTCTCCAGAAATGTTTAGAAATTAGTTTAAAAGCAAAATAAAAGTTAACAAAACAGGGTTTTACACAAATCTCGATATTTGGGGGTGGGAGGACACCAAGCCATAACTTGCTCCTCAGCGTTTTTCCTGAAATTTTTTACTCATTTTCGCTTTTGTGGTGGCCAGACCTACAAATCCATGAGGATAGCTTTACAAGCGATTTTATCGAGAACCCTGCCTTTAATCACAAACCTCCCACACCACTAAGGTTCGCTATTCTACTTTTACGCCACACAGGCAAGGCTTTTACGATCTCCCCAAATACGCTGGGCAGGAAACAGAAAACCACTTAGGATGAGCAAAACAAAAGAGAGTCTTTCTGTTCTCATTAGATTCTCTTTTATAGCGTCCCCTTTCGCGCTCATGCCAGACGGCCCGCCCCCTGGACTGTCACCACGCTATCATTTGCCGTGTGCTTATCTCTTGACCTAAAAGGCCCTTCTCTTGAAGGGTCTCATGAATTCATTGTTTTTGTTCTACATGGGTCTGCCTGACACAGCATAAAAACCGAAAATTAGATTTCTGGGTGTTCTCTGCGTTTTAAGGCAGCATACACGCTCATTAACGTATTTGAGATTACTACGGAAATCGAATCGGATGGCTCAGAACCAAACGCATTTGCATTTTGAAGCGTCAAAAACGACCCACAATGCCGTTACAGGAGTAGCAAGTTCGGCCCCGCCCGCATTTTCACGCCCCCTGCATTTGCCCTTTTCCTCCAAAGCAAGGTTGCTGGGTCATCTTAACCGTCGGTACTGTTGGTGGATTGCCTAACAAGTAAACCACACACTTCACTGACGGCGAAGATGACCCAGCAACCCTGCGTTGGAGAAAAAGGGAAATACAGGGGGCGTGAAAATACGGGCGGGGCCAAACTTGCTACTCCTGTAACGGCATTGTGGATCGTTTTTAACGCTTCAAAATGAGTAGGCATCATGTTGTAAGCCATACGGTGCATATCACTTTGTTATCTCAACTACGTTGACGAGCGTGTATGCTGCCTTTAAGCAAGCCTTGCTGCATAGGGCACCAGCCCTTCTGTAGGCCGTGAATTTTCCGAACGTCAAATCTGTCGTGAGCACTGTCTTCAATCCTTATGTGTGAACCAAGTGGAGAGAGAAGGCGAAGCCTGAAGCCTCAATGTTGTGTATCCATACATGCCCCATTAAAGTGATTCTTTGGGTTTCCGTTTTCCCGCAAATTTCCGGGTTTTTTTATTTATTTTTACTATTGTGATGACCAAATCTGCATTCTCATTAAAAAAGCCAGAAAACCGATTCTATCGTGAACTCTGAATTCAATGTGCCTTTAACGAATACGCATGGAAATAGTATCAACGATGTAGAATTCGCCTGAACACTTTAATTTTTTTTTCAAAAAAACTTTAAGTTTTGAAATTGAATTTTCATTAAAATTTACCAGATTGAAATTTATCCAGAAGCCTCCTGAAATGCCTCACATTTCAAGCCCCACACATTAATTCTAGTAATACAAGTGAATCTGCAATTTCTTCGGCCCCCAAAATGTACCCTTCGCAACTCGTCGTAAATACTCCAAACCACGCCTTATCCGAATTCCGAGTCACTTCGTGCTTTTTGTCGATTCATGTTTTTTTTTCGTTTGCAAGTTTTTTGCTCTTCTGGGATCACCATCTCGTAAATTTTCCGTCCGGCAGCTCACAATAAGAAACCCTAGAACAAGACAGAAAAGAAGAACTTATTCCAAAAAGTATTCAACCCGTTCTTATGGCCAATAAACTTTCGCAAATGATCACTCAAAACATTTTTTATGAAAAGTAAAAGCTCCGACATGCGGGATGGGGATAGTATAGATGAATATAGCCAGAAGTACAGCTACAGTCAGCGGTTTCCGTCTTCCAAAAATGTTACAACTAAAGAACGCGTTCAAGTTTTGTGAAAAAAATCAATCACAGAAAGCGAATCTGAAAACAATCCGAATAAAAAAAGAATTTTGCCAAGAAAAAAGTTTTTATCGAGAAAACACAGTTATAAACTAGAAGTAGATTTCTCAGGCGACATCACAATGTTAATGACCCACATGAATTGACTGCAATGATTGAAACCACAATAAGTGATAACAATAGAATATTTAGCAATGTGAATATACAAAGGGCAACTAAAATAAACAAGCCACTCGGAAGAGCAGAAGAGCTATTTGAAACGCAGAGGAAAGCGCTCACGGTAAAGTAAGAAAACGAACGAAAAACGGGTGGTACAATTACAGGAAAACATTCTAAAAACAGTGCATTGAAAAGGTATTAGAGGGAAGTGCTCCAAGTGTTGATATCGGCACTTTATGGATCGGTCAATTGTTTCAAATCCTTCCGATTTGTGGTAGGTCTACGCAGTGATTGGTATGGCGGACCATCATAGTGTAGTGATCATGTGATATCTATGTGTATTTGCATTAGTATCGGCGTTGTCTCGTGATTGCCCGGCCGTCCACCGAGCCAGAGTTGGGCGGAACGGAGGATATGATAGTCTTGGTCATCATGAGGGTCTCGTTGAGCGGAGAACGAGCCGGGGCATCCAGTTAATTAAGGGAAACGCTGAGCTAATGTTCCTCACACCTCCATGCATTTGCCACACGAGGTCACTCCGGAGGGCCTCATGCTCAGAAAAGACCACGGTTTCACGGTCCAACATTTCCCTAGCCCTCAGTCCGGGCTCATAAACCAGAGGATAATACGTGCCCGCTGGCACCGGGTGATCCGGATCGGCCGGGGGAGCATCCACATTGTCGACCACATCCATCCTCCACGGCTCTCAAAGCCGCGTCATTTCTTCTTCATCTGACCTCGCCAAACACACATGGACGTTCTTCACGTAATAGTTTGCGGGGAGCCAAACATCCGCCTGCGGCTCCCCACGCGACTCGCCATGCGGCGGTACCGGTTACACCGGCATATACGCGAAGCTTTTCAACAACTGCCGGAAAACTGAATTTTGGACCGGTACCCCGGTCACCTCTTGGCATCGCTGTCGCTCCCTGACGTCTGGGTCAGGAACGACCTTCGATGTGTACGCGAGGTAGCGCACACTATTTGCCAGCCTTTATTTATTTTTATCAATAATGTATTTTTATTCATTCACTTTATAGCTTTATAACAATTGATTAGCTTTTTGCTTATACTACAAATGTACTATCGAAGGTAAGAAAAGAAAACATAAGGGGAAAAAACTCACGATCAAAGCCAGACTCAGTCTCTCTGACGGCTCTCGAATCCATTGAGGTACAGAAAGAAGACCAATGCCGAATATTGATATCGGCGCTTTATGGATCGATCGCTGGTTTCAAATCCTTGCGATTCGTGGTAGGTATTACGCAGTGATAGGTATGGCGGACCATCATAGTGTAAATAAATAAATAACCTCATGGGATATCTTTATATATATTTTCATTAGTATCGGCGCTGTCTCGTAATTTCCCGGCCGTCCACCGAGCCAGAGAGTTGGGCGGAATGGAGGATATGATTGTCTTGGTCATCATGAGGGTCTAGCGGAGCTGAGAACGAGCCGACGTCATCCAGCTACTCAAGGGAAACGCTCAGCTGTTTTTGGCCTCATGCGGGGGGGGCCTCATGCGCAGACAGGACCATAAATTCACGATCCAACATTTCCCTCGCCCTCAGTCCGGGCTTATAATGCGGAGGATAATACGTGCCCGCTAGCACCAGGTGATCCGGATCGGTCGGGGGAGCATCCGCATTGTCGACCACATCCATCCTCCAAGGCTCTCGAAGCCGCGCCATCTTTTCTTCATCTGCCTTCGCCAAACACACATGGATGTTCTTCACGACGAGGCGAGTTGGAAAGTAATGGGTTGTCCGGAACTGCGCAGATCGGAGGTGGCGGCTACCGCATACAACAGCAAGCGGATGAATTTCGAAGGTAAAATAGTGGTTGATGTGGAATTAGCGAGAAAAACGGCACGAATGGACGTTCATGTATTTAGAAGGGCCACACACTCACTGTGTGGAAGAGATATGATACGCGCACTAGAGATAGACTTCGGGCCTCATTATGAACAAGGGAATGTTGTAAAAGAGATGAGCAGAGGAGAAGTCAAGCGACGGATTGTATGCATGCTAGACGAGAACAAGAGGTTATTAAGAGGGTTTAGGAAAATGTAACACCGTTGAAGCGGGTCTCAAATTCGAGGAAGAAAACCCTGTGCCGACGTTTTTCAGAGCTAGACCCGTGCCCATAGCACTGCGACCAAAGCTGGAAGCGAAACTAGAAGAACTGGTGAATAATGGAACTTTGAGACGAGTGGACCATTCTCAGTGGGCTACGCCTTTAGTGGTAGTCCCTAAGCCAGGCGGAAAACTAGGAATTTGCGGTGATTACAAGGTAACCGTAAACCCACAGCTAGACATTAACCAGTATCCGTTACCGAAGCCAGACGACTTATTCCACATGTTGAATGGCGGGAAAAAGTTCTTCAAGTTGGATTTAGCTGAAGCGTACATGCAGGTAGAGCTGGAGGAAGAATCAAGGAAGTATACCACCATCAACACACATAAGGGACTCTTTGAATACACCAGAGTACAATTTGGAGTTGCATCGGCTCCAGCGATATTTCAGCGCACCATGGAAGCAACGCTGGCGGGCATCGAAGGAGTATTGGTGTACCTGGACGACATAACAGTAACCGCCCCAAATGATGAAATGCACCTTGAGAGGTTAGAGAAAGTCTTGAAAAACTGAATCAAGCAGGATTTCGCTTGAAAAGAGAGAAGTGTGAATTTGTAAAACAGGAAATGAAGTTTCTAGGTCATGTAGTGGACACTAAAGGAATTCGACCGTCACCAAACAAGCTTAAAGCTATGCTTAACATACCGGAGCCAAAAAATGTGAAAGAAGTGGAATCGTATTCGGCCATGGTGCAATATTACGGGAAGTTTACTCCACAACTAGCGACGTTAGCAGCTCTACTGAATGCACTCAGAAGGAAAGGAGTGATGTGGAAATGGGGCGAGCATTTCAAGCTATCAGAGCAAGGTTAACAGCAACGGAAACGTTAGCTCATTGTAACCCCGACATACCGGTGATATTGGCGACGGACGCCTCCGAATACGGGGTTGGAGCAGTCCTCTACCATAAGTATGAAGATGGTAGTGAAAAAGTGATAGCAAATGCGTCGCGATCGCTCACTAAAGAGGAGCGTAATTATGTGCAAATAGAAAAAGAGGCTCTAGGAATAGTGTATGGAGTCGAAAAGTTAAATCAGTTTTTGTATGGAAGACGTTTTACACTTCTCACAGATCATCAACCATTGGTGAGAATATTTGGTCCAAAACAGGGCCTTCCAGTAGTAGCAGCGAAGCGTCTGCATAGATGGGGCCTACGGTTGATGGTATACTCATTCGATATAGAGTATAGAAGAACCGAGGAGTTCGGAAACGCAGATGGTCTGTCGAGGTTACCGGACCCAAGAGAGCTGCCTAGTTCAGGAACGATTGTGAAGGAAGAAAAAATACAGCAATTAATCAAGGAGAACTTGAGAGAGCTACCAATGACACAAAAAGAAATTGCCCAGCGTACGTGGGAAGACAGTACACTGAGGCAAGTAGCCAACTTCATACAAGATGGCTGGCCAGCGAAAACAAGTGATTCGAGACTAAAATCACTTCTGCAGAAGAAGAGTTGGCGATGCATAAGGGATGCATACTTTGGGCAAATCGGGTTGTTATACCTGATAAATTCTAAAGGCAGATTCTTAGTATACTGCATAATAGCCATTACGGCAGGAACAGGATGGTTAGCCTGGCGAGAACAAAAGTCTGGTTCCCAGGCATAGATTCAGCCATAGAGAGAATGGCGAAAGGATGCAAAATATGTGCGGGATGGGGTAAAAATCCAGTTCGCACTCCATTACATCCTTTGGAAGAACCGTATAAAGTCTGGCAGAGGCTACATATAGACTTCAGTGATGCAAATGGTAGCAAATGGCTAATAGTCGTGGATGCAAAGGCTAAGTGGCCGGAAGCTTTAAAGATGGGCTCCACGACAGCTGAGAAAACCATTGAGAAAATGAGAGAAATCTTTAGTAGAAATGGGTTACCGGAACAATTGGTCTCAGACAACGGACCACCATTCACGTCGAAGCAATTCCGGGAATACTGTGAGGATCGGGGGATTGAACAGACGTTCACCCTGCCATACCACCCCAATTCCAATGGGGAAGCGGAACGATTTGTACAGACTTTTAGGGGAGCGCTTTACAAAGGTCTTCGAGCAAACAAAAGCGAAAGTGGTGCTGTAGCAGATTTGTTATTTGAGTACCGAGTGACACCACACCCTGCAACAGGGGTCTCGCCCGCGGAAATGCTGATGGGTAGGAAATTAAGGACCACTCTGGACGTTATTAGGACGAGCGATAACCGTTTGCCCATGAATAGGTATAGAACAAAGATGAAGGAATACTATGATAGAGGTCGGTAAGAGAGGAAATTTGTAGAAGGTCAAGAAGTGTTTTTGAAGAACTATAGTGGATCAGGAGACAGCTGGATCCCAGGAGTCGTGGTAAAAACTTTAGGAACGAATACCTATGAAGTGCATTATGGCACGGGAAGACGGAAGGCGCACGCCGATCAACTAAAAGAGCGCGACATTTGTTGGGAGGAAGTGAAAGATAAACTCCTGATAAGGAATAGTGTGGCATCGAAAGGAAAGACGAATAAAGTACCGGACGGCGAATCGGGAACAGCCGATGAGGAAGGGTGTAGTCGGCGGTCAGGAAGGAAGCGTAAAGAGGCCGCGCGTATAAAGTAGTACGTGCAGCAGGAGAAGAAAAGGAAAGTGAATATGATTAGGATATCACAACCATGTAAACAAAGTGCGGTGCGGGGGAAAAACTGTTAAAGGAGAGAGAAGCTTGGAGTAGGCATCAGTATGTGGCAACCACCAGCAGCAACACTCCAAGCAACTCCACCTGGGGGGACGGCGATGCCGCCGTCAGCGGGCCTCCCCGTGGTGACCATCCAACCGCCGTTGCAGAACGCTGGAGGACAAACGACAGCATGGCCGCTCCAAGCGTACCCAAAGGTACCGCAGAGTGTTACTCATGTGAACCCGCACGTGTTCCTTGCGGGAAGACGGGAAAATATAAACGCCAGTGTTTCAGATGCCATACCATGTATACAGCCAAGCCCCGAGACGCAGAACGCGAAGGACGCGTGGAGGCAGTTACGGCAGCCGTGGTCAATACAATGCGAGAGGCGGAGCATATCGAGCTAACAGTGGAAGGGAATATGTGCGCCCCATGGAGGCAGAGGAATGGCGAGCCCTCGTGAGAACAATGGAAGAATGGCGGCGGAGCCGCGAGGAAATGCAGGAAATCCCTCGCCGGCTCAACCAGGAGCCCACGGTGAGGGCCCCTCCGGAGCCGCGGCCGCCACGACCGCAGGCGTCGCCGGAAAGAGCACGCGGTCGTGACTCCCCAGAGCGGCGACGCTCCGCTAGGTCCCGATCGCGGTCCCGGTCTCTGGATCACTATTAGTGGAATATGAAATTAAAGGTTGTTAAATAGTGTTGTTGTTCTGACTCAGTGGAGGATGTAGGCATAGCCGAACCTCCACGAAATGCAAGGGTAGATGAGTGACCTGAGTGGTCACTAGGGGGAGGTGTGAGAGGCCGCTAGGAATGGAAGTAGTGGGATAGATGAAGTGGAGAGAAGATAAGAAGGATAAGGAATGGTGATAGATGATAGAGAGTATAAAAGGGACTCCACATTATTAAACCCGTTCTTTGCCTTGTTGTGTGTTTCCTGTAAACCGCCTTACTATGAGGGTCTAGCGAAGTTGAGAACGAGCCGACGTCATCCAGCTACTCAAGGGAAACGCTCAGCTGTTTTTGCCCACATCTCCATGCATTTGCCACACGAGGTCACTCCAGAAGGGCCTCATGCTCAGAAAAGACATTGAATTCAAGGTCCAACATTTACCTCGCCCTCAGTCCGGGCTTATAATGCGGAGGATAATACGTGCCCGCTAGCACCAGGTGATCCGGATCGGTCGGGGAAGCATCCGCATTGTCGACCACATCCATCCTCCAAGGGTTTCGAAGCCGCGCCATCTTTTCTTCATCTGCCCTCGCCAAACACACATGGATGTTCTTCACGTAATAGTTTGCGGGGAGCCGAACATCCGAATGCGGCTCCCCACGCGACTCACCAGGCGGCAGTACCGGGTCCACCGGCATATACGCGAAGCTTTCCAACAACTGCCGGAAAACTGAATTTTGGACCGGTATCGCGGTCACCTCATGGCTTCGCTGTCGCTTCCGAACGTCCGCGCCAGTAACGACCTCCGATGTGTACGCGAGGTAGCGCACACTATTTTGAAGGCCTCTATTGATTTGATCATTAATGTATTTTTATTCATTCACTTTATAGTTTTATAACAATTGATTAGCTCTTTGTTTATATTAGGTCTAGAAGTTAATTTCCGCGTTTTTGTTGTTATTGATATTTTGTAAAAAATAAAATTATTTTTATATAACGAATTTTATGTTATAATGCTCACTGTATTATCAGCTTTCTATTGATATATAACTTGCTTCACGTACCTTATAAAAAAAGTATATTTTAGTTTCAGAATATGTCAACTTTTGTGCCCGGAAAACGCCATTTGCGGGAAAGCTCTCCTTTTCCTTTTTCATCTCAAGAAGAAAGCCACTGACGCGCACCAAATGCTTGC
Organism: Aplectana chamaeleonis; assembly: GCA_029168955.1. NCBI lineage: Eukaryota > Metazoa > Nematoda > Chromadorea > Rhabditida > Cosmocercidae > Aplectana > Aplectana chamaeleonis. Next base: position 520,705 of record JAPDOI010000219.1, on the reverse strand, counting down.
CCAAGCTTACGGGGATGCTGCTCCATCCATAAGAACCTGCCAAGAATGGTTTCAGCGTTTCAAATCAGGGTGATTTTGACGTTAAGGACAAAGATCGAACAGGACAGCCAAAAAAGTTCGAAGACGAAGAACTTCAGGCTTTGTTGGATCAAGATTCGGCTCAAACGCAAGAACACCTCGCGGCCTCTCTCGGCGTAACCCAAAAAGAAAATTCTATTCGATTGAAGGCAATGGGAAGATTCAAAAAGGAAGGAAAAATGGATCCCCTATGAGCTCTCAGAACGCAACAAGAGCAGAGAAAAACAACTTCACAAATCTTGTTGGACCGATTCAAAGAAAGTCTTTTTACACCGCATCATAACTGGCGATGAAAAGTGGGTGTTGTACTACGACAATCCGAAGCGAAGAAAATCGTGGGTTAGTCCTGGTGAAACAACAACTTCGACCGCAAAACCAAACATCCACGGGAAGAAGGTCTTACTGTGCATATGGTGGGATCAACGCGGTATACTGTACTATGAACTTCTTCAACCTGGCGAAACAGTTACTGCGAATCGCTATCAACATCAACTAGCGCAATTGCGGCATGAAATCGAAGCAAAGAGACCAGAATGGGCGAGTCGACACGAAAAAGTCATATTGCTTCATGATAACGCTCGACCTCATGTTGCTCGAACGGTAAAGGATACGCTAAAGAGTTCAAATGGGAAGTCTTACCGCACCCGCCGTACTCTCCAGACATCGCCCGTCGGATTATCACCTTTTCCGGTCAATGGCGCATGGTCAGCGGAGCAACGCGCTTTCAAGATCGTCAAGATATCAAAAAATGGCTCGATGAATGGGTGGAGGCCAAACCAGAAAAATTTTATTATGATGGAATCCATAAGTTACCCAAACTCTGGGAAATGGTTATTTATTAATGACGGAAATTATTTTGAATAAAAATTTTGTTTAAGTATGTCCAGTTTTCAATAGTGTAAAAAGCGTAAAAAAACGCGGAAATTAACTTCTAGACCTAATACTACAAAAGTACCATCGAAGGTTAGAAAAAACACAAGGAGAAAAGAACTCACGGCCAAAGCCAGACTCGATCTCTCAAATGGCTTTCAAATCCATTGAGGTACAAGAAGAAAACCAAGGCTACGATCGAACACACAGAACACAATGACAGCACCCTCATGCGCCACCCACCATACACTCCTTCGTACTCCTTTCCACCCTCTCACCTCTACTAATCACATGGTCTATAGTAAGATCTCCAAAACTGATTAACACAACAAAACCTTCGCACCTCAACGCTTTCCCAGGAACATTCTACAAAGGAAGAGGACAATGGACAAAAGCGCCAGGGGATACTGCAATTATCTCCTCGATTGTTTTTTTCTCAACCTTTCTTTCTCTCCCCTTTCTGAATAGGCAGAAAGAACGATCCTGAGAAAAAACGGCAAATGGTACCAGGAAAGAACGAGATCAAGAGCACACCAACAAGGGAGCAGAATTACAGCAGCTTATCACCAAGGGAGACCAAAAAAAGCGGAGTGAAGCGGTGAATCGGGAAATCTCCAGAACGGATTACCAAACTATTTCCTCGCATCCATCTATCTATGTATCTCACAGGAACAACACTCCCATCTCTCATATACCATGCCATCATATACCACGCCATAAAAAGGCATTAAAAATTCAAAAACATCAAAACTCCCATCTCTCTTTTTCTCTTTTTTTCTCACTTCGAAAAAACTTTTCTTCTCTAGTTTTCAATTCCAATCTCTCATAACTTTTCACTTCATTATACCTTTCTCTTACTTATTTCTCACATTTTTATGTGCACTCCATTCGCCTAATCTTGATTACAGGAAGAGGACCGCTCAGAACTACCGGACAGGAAGAAAAAAATATATTTAAAAAAAAAACAAATCAGAAACCAACTAGCGAAGGGTATGTTTATTTTTTCTTCTTTTCTCACTGCTGCTAACGCGCGTCTAGCAACACGCCTCTTTCCATTCCTTTGGCAAGCGAATCGGGCCTATTACCGCCGAAAATCTTCACTTCGAAAATTGGACACAACTTATGTACGTCCCCCGATAAAATTTCAGATTTTCAAAATTCTGAAAAAAAAGATTCAGATTTTTCAGAAAATTCCCCACAAACTGATGCCTAACACCCCTCCCATCACTTTGAAATCACGAAGAAAATTGCCTAAAACACGTTCGGCCGTTGTCCAAAACAGTTGTTCGAAAATTGGACAACGGTAGTTTTTTTTTCAAAAAAGCGACTTTAACATCCTAAAGGTAAAATTCCCATCTTAGGCCTACCTTCTACCTTCTACCACGATTTCGCTCGGAAACTTCTCAATTCAGAGCATTCCGGAGCAAGAGGTTTTACTTACCACTGCGGAGAGCAGCCGAAAATACCTCCCTCGCTCCAATGCCAAGCCGCATTCGCGACCTGCGGTGGTTTTACAGTGCCCGCAGAACCACCGCCGGTAAACTTTCTGTCCCACCCGCGCTCGCACCCTTTCTGATTGAACAATACTAATTGGGAATGAAACTTTTTTCAACTTGTGAAGATTTACAAAACCACAAAAGGGTTCCATCCACCCGGAGGTCTTGATGCAAACCTAGGCCGTAGTTATGCACCGACGAGACGCTGCGGAAATAGCAAGACAACTACCACGTATGTGCGTCCCAACTGTGCTGAGGCATGAAAAATGGAACAGTTGTCCCGGAAAAGTGCGCTGGAAAATCGCACTGAGCAGATTTACACGCCGCAGCACTGTATACTGTATCCTGGCGGGACCTACCATGTTGGGCATTTGCCAATTTCCATCAGCTAATTATTTTTTAGATCTAAGTTCGTTAAAATTTCACCAAAACGACATAATGAGCACTTCTATGACAAGAGCAATACATTTCTAGTGACTTTCTGCAATAAACAAATGATAAAGGCGTGAAATATCGGTAAAATACCATTGAAACGCCCGGAAATTTTTAGTCTGCAATATTGCGTCAAAGACGTGAGAGACGCCATATTGCAGACGAGTTCTTGATCCACGCAGCAAGCGGCGGCAATGTCATTGCGGGACGTTTTCATGCCGCTGGTGTATAACTAGGGCCCTAGTTGGAGGTTTCTTAGCCGTCAAAATGTAGACTTCTGCCGGTATCTGCTATTTGATAACGCTATCAGTCATTGTTATTACAGAAACCTCATCAAAATGCTTAGAAAATTTGATAGTGTATAATTCATTCTTCCCGCGCTTCCCGAGTGGCCCCATCTAACTAGGTTCGCATTCACGTGTCGTGAAGCCTTATGATTAGTGAGCTGTCATAGAGAGTCCAAAACGTCCCCAAATATTGCTCGGCATATGCCAGTTTTTCCCATTCCGAGGTTGGACTCCAGCAAAAATTAGGAAACGTTCTACATCCTCACCGTAATTTTCTCCACTACAAAAAAATTCCTATCAGCTGAAGCTAGCCTGTTGCGTCAATTTCAAATAATTTCTGACTTTTTGTTAGCTTACTGCACGATCAAGATTAGGACAAACCCTAATGCAAGCAAGGAAAATGTATCAAGCGCTTTTTGATTTCTGCTTCAATTGGCCCACATTTTTCTTCGCCGTAATTCCATCATGAAATTGTGAGGCGATCTGTGGCACAATTTTAATTAGTTTTTTCTCAATACAGATATTGTGGCTTAAAGGCAGTGTTCACGACAGAAATCGTTTTTCTGTTTTTCCGCCTATCTTGAAAACGGCCCCATGCTGATTCCAATGATATCTCTGAAATCGCACCGGACCTTCGGGGAACGGAGTTATGGTCCCTCAAATATTGAGCTAAAGAAATATGGTGGACGAGTTGTCCGAGGCTTGTAACTCCCGTCTTTTGCAGCCGATGTATGCGAGCTGACCTGAGTAAAGAGAGAAGTTGAGAATGAAGGGAAGAACGGGGCTATTGATCGGAAACCATCGCTCATCTCACAATCTCGAGCATTCATTTGTTCACGTCGGTGGGCGTGCAAAGTGCATCTGGGGGTGACGAGCTGATGGGTGTCCAACTTTGTGGCCGTAGGGGACCGTTCCGAGCTCATTTTTCTCAGTTTTTTCAACGTTAGGGTTCCGCTAGGCCCCGCAGCTGCCGATCTCCACCAAAAAATCAGACATTGTTTTTATCGTGGACACTGCCTTTAAGGGCAAGTCAAAACTACACTCCCGAGGCTAATCAGTCAGATAGGAAGTGAAGAAAAAAAAAAGAAAAAAAAAGGAACTTTTTTTAAATCCAGGTTGAAATATTGTTTTTGAAAATTTTGACCACAAAAACTGTTAAACTTTTTCCAGGACCTGATGGGGACATAAAAGTTTCGAAAATTTTTCAAAAATTTTGATCTTCAAGGTGGTGGGACTGTGCCTCGCCGAGGTCCTGGACAACGGTCTGCCTGACACTGGGAATCTTGTTTAATTATCTTAATATCGTATGTCGTAGTACTATATCGTGCCTACGTGATTGGTCATCAGACTGGTTTGACCAATCACAGAAAGGCTTCGCGAGAATGGGGGCGCTCGGGGACAGGTATGCATAAGACCTCGCGTATGCTGCTCTTGGCGTCCCTCAGCCACCCCGGAACTGGATCCGATGAGAGACGGCGAACGGCACCCCCCCCCCGCCAGATTTTTTTCTGGCATGAATTTAGGATCTGTCGTTTTACAACACCTTAAAGGCAGTATTCACGATAATTTCCAATTTTGAGATTCCTCGCTATATCGATAAGTGGCCCCCAAGTAGACTTGAAATAACGAAGAAGTCGAGAAAAACGCATCAGAAGGTCACAAAATCCTCTACTTTCACCCCGTCTCTTTCCTCACACAGAAACTGTTTGTTGTGAAAATGAAATTTTGGTAACACTAGGGGGCCAACGCAGTTTTGTGTGAAAAACTCGGTGACGAAAATCATCGTGAACACTGCCTTTAAGTGGATGTTAAAGTTACCTGATTGTTCCAGAGGCCGTTGGGACCCCAGAATGGGCAGCATTTTGACACCAGTGCAAATTTTTTTATTCCCCACTGTTGGGACAGTCTCCGAGAGAATCGCTAAGTATGAAGTGATTCTGGGCTTTTCGTTTCTTGAATTTGAAAATTGTTCGCACACTCCTGATCATGCCAGTGCGAATATAAACTCTGCCCGAATGGAATGTCCGCTCACGCACTCCGCGTGCGCGTCGGCCTACGCAGTCGGCGTGCGCGTCACCAGACCTCTTCGAACGCATTTTTTCGGACGAGCCTTCCCACGGCTGTAAACAGCTGTCATGGATATTATGCAATAGTCGTCTAATAGTCCTGCCAATCGATTTGAAGGTCCGCAAATGCCTACGCTACGGCCGCTCAACCCGCCCGCCGACCGCGTGGGCAGGCAGTGTCATCCGGACAAACTTCAGCTGCAGCGCAACCTGCTTCACGACGATTGTAGACTGACTGTGAACAGAAACTCATACAGAGTATGTTTATAAAATTTAATAATAATAGCAAAGAAATGCTCTAATAGAATAGCTACAAATACTGATTGATTACTGGTTAGTCTGAATTGCACTAATGTATGTTATACAAAGTAAAACCACACCTATGTATTGGTTTGAGAATTAGAATCCCATTCTTTTTTTTTCCAATTTTTCTCGCCATTTTCTCTTATGTTTGCCTAGAAATGATATAGCATTCGAGAGCGCAATCCTCTCTCTGCCCATAATTACTGTCGCCTTCCGTAAAACTCGATCACTTTCGAATTTCACATTAAATTTTAGTTAGTGGTCCAGGTACTTATAGCTTTGTAAGGTTTCTATTGGCTCTTATTAAAGCGCCACTCCAAGGCCTAGATGATAACACCAAAACTGGTCTGCAAGAATCCTTCAATAGGGTGAAAGTAGCTTTTCTTAATGAATTGCAATTTTCGCTGTTCCTTTCTCTAAGCGAAGACTTTAAGGCACCGAACCATAAGCACTACATACAAGATCTTCCCACTCAACCATAGTTACTTTACGAATTAGCTACCATTTTTGCAAGAGTCGGAAAAAATTATTTTTGGAAAAAAATGGTGGCTTGTGGTCGCAATGCTTCCCAACCGCAGAAGAGACAGGGGAAACGGGGGTGGAGCGAAGTATGTGATTAGACGAAGGCCGTGTTTCGTCCAATCACGCACTTCGTCCTTCCCCCGTTCCTTCCGCCTCTTCCACGGCTTGAAAACCGCGACCACCACCCACCATTTTTTCCGAAAATTAGTTTTCATTACTTTTTTCGATTTTTGCAAAAAAAACAATGAAAGATAATCTGCAAAATAAATATTGCTGAGTAGAGAATACCTTGTGGCACTTATCTATGAAGCTTGCTGCCTCAAGATGTTCGTATTACATTTTTTTGAAAAATGCAAAATTCACCTAAGTAAAGATTTTCCGGGAATTTTTTTGTGGTATCATCTAGTGCTCAGGACCGGATATTCTTCCAACTCTTTCTGATTTGAGGCTTTGATAGGGTCGAAGAAAATTTAACGTATCTAACATCTGGACCACCAGCTAAAATTAGATGTGAAACATTCGAAAGGGATCGAGTTGCTTTTGAACGCGGTAATACACTTTGGCAAACCAAGCAGAAAATCACGAAAAATTCAAAACTGAAAAAAGCGCGGGATTCTATTCCCTAACCCAATAGTTAACCCTCGTGAACTGACACCTGGGCAGATAAAACACGAAATCGAAGTGGCAAGGCATTCCACTTACCACACACGTTTTCACGTTTACTATATACACGTTACAATTACGGGAGCGCATTAAAATCAAATATGTACATATAAGGGCACAGCACCGTTAGAATTATATAAAATGCTCATATTAGAGACAAAGTGCAGTTCCATAACATAACAAGATGAACCTCTTGCTCTCATCTTACTTGGCCGACACGCCCGATCGATATGTATTAATATTACTTGAAATCGGAGACAACAATTCAGACAAGTGCGTCCAGTTGCCTACTGGTCGATCTGCATTGAACATGTGGAGATTCAACTAACATTTGGGATACAGCCGGCTTTCGACCAACAATGACATGGGGTACTGAGGTAGATATCTTGCTGGGAATAGATTTTCCGCCCACTGTCACAGTTGACCTATCAAGTCAGCCTTTGCTGCGCCTGTAATAGGTCAACGGCGAGGGAGTGGGCAGGGAATCTCCTTCCAGCAAGAGATCTAAATGAGAGTCTGAGTGGTTCCATGATAGTGACAAGTGTAATTCACCATGCTTCGAAGAGCCTCAACCCATGCCCGGCGGCGCTGCCGAATCGGTATTTCGCATGAACGACTCATGCGAAATACTGATTCGGCAAGCTACTCATCAACTCGCGGCTGATCCTATTGTAGAAATCATCAGCCGACTCCCCATCGGCGAGGCGTATTCGTGGCCCAGAAGAGGACGACGCGCCGTCACAGTCTTCTCCCCTGAAAAAAAAAATTCGGTCAACCTGGAACTTATGAATTAAACTTTTCAGCGTAGGTACTTTGGCCGAGTGCGATATACCGATTAGAAGACAATTTCTTTTCTATCTAATGCTTCCTTCCAATTGGGTCAGAGCCTACTCATTTGCGAGATAAATGCTATAATTCAGTGGTAATCTTGAGTACTGAGCGTCTTTGAGAGCTTCTATTCATTCTGAGGTAGACCACCACGCCTGCCAAAGTTGACATGATATTTGAGCCACAATAGGACTAGACCATAGCGTTTGCGGAAACTTTCGACAAAGCGTAATTATTGATTTTTAGCGGATTTTTTGCAACCTCTGTCTTTTCTAGCTTATCCGAAAAGTTTCGGCCTTGAAGTTTCAAAGTTAAAGGCAGTGTTCAAGATAAATTTCACTTCCGATTATCTCCACGGCTTACGCAAGGTCTGGTGCCCTATATAGCAAGGCATGCTTAAAAAGAACACGAATGACGCGTTTTTGAGCAAAAATAGGCCTTCTCTTGTTTACGTTGATTTTTGAGCGTGGAGGAATTGGCCGCTAGAAGGATTATACCTATCAGTGCGATGAAGCGATCAGCTCACTTATCAGCACTTTCTTCACTTGATTATTCCTAGAGGGCGGATCTGGGGCACCAAACGCTTGTTTGCAGCCGTTATTTTGCCGCTCCTGGCTCGTTTTCTACCGTTCTTTCGACACTAGGAGCCTAGGATCCTATTCGCCTATAATTTCACTGAGGAAAGTCAACGAGGATAATAATCGTGAACGCTGCCTTCAAGTATAATAACCAAGTTCCCACAAAATAGTGTTTTCTCGTCAATTATCGATCGTTTTTTAACCCGATAAAGAAAAACGAAAATAGAATTTTTAAAAAAACCATCGATAATTGACGAAAAACACTATTGAGTGGGAACTTGGCCAACTTTAAAGCTTCGAGGCCGAAACTTCTCGGATAAGCCAGAAAAGGCCGAAGTTGCAAAACCACAAAACCCGCCAAAAACCAATAAATAAACTTTGTCGAAAATTTCCGCAAACGCTGTCATCTAGTTTTAAAATGTTCGAAATATCCTGTCAACTCTGGCAGGTTTGGTGTTTACCTCAAAAAAAGCACTCAAAGATGCTCAGTTCTGAGAATTACTCCTGAATTATGGCACATACTTCACAAATGAGCAGGCTTTCCCAAGTAGAAGACAGCATTATATAGAACCAAACTTGTGATTTCGATCGGTTTGTCGCACTTTTCGGAAGGGTCAACGCTGAAGGTTAAAAAATTGTCAAGGTCAAATGATGGGAAACCTTCGCTTCAATCTAATATTGTATTGTGTAATATCAGAGAATTTGTCACTGCAAAGTCTCAGCAAGTTTATCCAACTTTTTCAATATGATAAGTCAACTCACAATTTACTCTTCCATGCAGCCCTACCCCGCTTCGCGAGGTTCTCTGCAGCATACAGAACAGCAGGGACGTGGGTTGGCAGGGTTGATTGCTGGAAACAAGGTTATTATATTATAAAAAAAAGATCATCCGATTGAAGCAAAGTTTCGCAAAACAGATAACCGCAAAACCTCGACGATGAATTCTCACCTGATGACCGTGGCACAAGAAATGTGTTATGTGCTCCGCATCCGCCAACGACATTTCAGGTTTATCCTCCGTGACTATCGTATATCGCGTTGGCCGAGAAGTACCCTGCAGAAAAGTAATGGACAAATTCGAACACAAAAAAGCTCAAGCTGTTTCATCGATTTGTTGCGAGGATGGAGACTCGTTATTAATTCATTGGCAACGTTTCGATTATGATATCGTCATTAGGGCAACTGAAATGAGCGTAAAAAACAATCAGTTGCACAGCATCAGCAGTGGGTAGTTTGACAACACTAGCATGCGAAATGGGGGTGGGTGCTGTTTTGCACAGGTTGTCAGCAAGCGCGCGCAGTGGCCGCCATAAAATTATTGACAGCTGACCTCCAAGTATACTGTAGGTTGGCGTAACCCGTCAGATCGCGCGTTTTTGAGGCGGAAAAGCTGGGATTCTGTTATTTTAGCGTGAAAGTCTTGATTGTAGAACATCTTAACACTAATCAGGCACTTATAGCTTATCAGAATCAACTGATGAGGGGAAAACTGCACGATTTCAAGCATTTTGAGCCGGAGAACCGGGCGTCAGTTTATGTTAACACGGACATTGCCAAATGAATCATTTTCAACACAAATAAGAAACTAATACCTTATCAAATAGCACTGATAAGGTCATAACTCTACGATTGCCAGCTTTTCACATCTGAGGAGCTAGAAATTGCTCCTGATTACGTGGCACCCGCAAAATAGACCCCGTTTCACACTGAAAAGAAACTTCTGATAAGCTTTAAGTGCCTGACTAGTGTGAAATGGTCTACAATCGAGACTTTCACGCTGACATGACGGAATTCCAGCTTTTCCGCCTCAAAAACGCGTGATCTGACGAGTTTCGCCAATCTACGGTATACTTGGAGGTCAGCTGTCAATAATTTTATGGCGGCCACTGCGCGCGATCTTGCTGACAGCCTGTGCAAAACAGCCCCCGACCCGAAATGGACCTAAACCGCACCCTTGGAACAAGTTACCACAAGATCTTCTATAAATAGAGTTGAGTTAGGTTGTCGGTTCAGTATGGTCGCTATCTTATTTATCTGTTCTTAACGGCAGATAGAAATCAAGGGTGAGGTTAAGGCGGCGGTGTAAACCTTCGATTGGTGAATATCGCATCTATCACTTCATGAACAGTCAGTACGGATCGCACAGATACTTTAGCTTCCTTATTGTGCGCTGGCGCAAACTCGGTGCACGTATGTTACAACATATGTACGCTGATTTTGCAGCAATAGTTAACGGGGATCTAAGAGTATCAGTGCGATTCGTGCCGACTGTACATAACGTGAAACATGCTAATTCACTGAAGTTACGTTTGCATCGCTGCCCTAGCCTCACCCTTGATTTCGACAAGTCGTCGGTTATAGACAGATAAGTCAGCAACAATACTGAGCCGACAACCTACCAATAACTCTAATTATGAAAGCTATTGCGATAAACTTGTTCCAAGAGATGGTTTAGTTCAATTTTGCATGATAAGAATGTCACAAATTACCTACTGCCATCCTTGTTCCACTAATTGTTTTCACGCTCAATTCAGTTGCCCTGATGACGATAATAATATCGAATCGTTGCAAACGAACTGATAATCAGTATTCATCCTAGCAGCCCATCGATGAACCACGGCAATTGTTGATTCGAAGGTTTTGATCGTAATCGATAGGGTCGTAGTTTCGCCAGGGTTCGAGACAACATCCTAGACCCTGACTGCAATGGACGTAGCGGCACATACATCTAAGCTGGCGATCGTCTTAATTCTACAACCCGAGTACTTTTTTCTACGGAAAGACTATTGTCTAAATCATATTCATGTGGATTGCCCATAGTTTTTGTTTCCATTTTGTGGATTTGACCTACTGACGAGATGGTCTGAAAAGATTAACAGCTGAACCCAACTCTGATGTACTGAACATCTCAATGAGCGCATCGTACTATCAGCCGGCCAGTGAGACACGAACTTTTCATCCGCAAAAGTTACTAGTCTCCAGATAGTCGCAAATTCTCCGACACTCAAAACCGCGTCCCACCCAACTCCTCCCTCGCTCACAAGCTGTTTTCACGGACCGTAACCTCGCTTGACGATAGCAGGCAGCTGAAGTTGTCCACTAGTTGCCAGTCGTCGTTTAGGAGCCAACAATCGGCCAATTGACTGCCTGGGTGCCCACTTTTGCCTTGTGCCACCTATCCTCATGAAGACATCTGATACAAGGCATCGACGGAGTCTAGCGGGTGTAACTAACGTTTTCGCTTTTTATTACCAATACAGAAGACGTGTGGTGTGTCGCCATCTCCCCAGTAGCGCGTTATAGGTCCATCGGAATACAACGGGTTACAGCTATTGTCCAACGAGCGTCTTCAACACTCCCGATTCGAGACCGTCTGCGTATCTCGAAGCTGCTCATTACTTATCTCACCTACGTTAAGCGTGACTCGCGCTGGCTATTTGCGTTACGGCCGGGTCTCCAAAGAGGGAAGACACGAAAACTTAGCAAGCTTATGAAAGCTTGTTCTGTAAAACCTACAATGTTAGCCTGTTGAGACGTCATGATGAACTCTCGGTGTCTCGGGTGAACGATACCAGAGTCGGCGCAAGTACCCGATGGCACGTTCACGTCCGAAGCTCTCACCCGACCACCGGATGGCGGTGGCATCGATGCCGGCATGATTCTGGAAAACAAAACTGCTATTTATAACAACATTAACATCAACCCTATAGTCTCGCTCAAAAACCCGCCCCACCTATAATTGCTGTTGGTCTGAGCCACAATAACCGTGATCTTCGGCCGATAGGGCCTACAGCCATTCATTTCGGTCATCTTATCAGCAACCGCTCGAATATCACTGGCCTCCTTCGCAACCTAAAAAGAAAAGCAGTTAACTGAGGAATGGAAAAGAAACCTGCCAGAACATTACCTCCGAAAATTCTCCTTCGCTAGTTCCCGATCTGTAGACCATAACTTCCACGGGAAGACGCTTATTCTTTCGATAGTATTCATCAAAAGCACGGTGGAAATGATCTTGCAAGTACCTAAATAGCACAAATACTAGGCTGATGCAAAGATAAATAGGGTTTTCTAGGATTTTTTTTCTTCTACCATATAAACTACTTTCGCGGGGTGTGATACAGCACGCTCCACGTAGTGCCCGATCCCTTCAAAATTTTTCATATAAACTATGTATGGTCTCAAGGCTGAATACTTGTATATATCTGAACATTTGATCTCTCTGACGACTGGATTATAACACCCACACAGACTCCGGATTTCTTCAAAGGAACAAATTGCATTTTTGAAATACAAATCCTGTAATTTCCCCTCGGAAGGCAGCGTTAACGATAAAAACGGTCTTTGAGTTTTTCACGGAAATTTAATGTACCGGGGTCCATTGCAACAATAATAGCGAAAGAGTGCTTAATACGAGCCATAGATAACCCTATACGGCCCATTACCTTGGTTGTGCTATGCCCGCCCCACCCACTCCCTGAACGGTCATCAAGGAAGTGGGCGCGTCAGGCATAGCGCATGTAAGTTCGGGGCCACGATAACGTTTGCTATGCCTCGTTTTTAGCCATGCTTTGGCTATTATTGATGAATTGAACACCGGTACATTCTATTTCCTTAGGAAACTCGAAGGCCGATTCTATCTTGAACACCGAGTTTTGAGTCAGCATTCACTCTCGTAAACGTGGTTGAGACAGCCACGACAATAAAAAAATGGTATGGCTCAGTGCACAACCCCTACTTCTTTTTTGAAGCGTCAAAAACAACCCACTGTGCAGCTACACGAGTAAGAAGTTGGCCCCGCCCCCTGTATTTGCCGTCCTCCAAAACAGGGGTGCTGGGGCATTCCTACCGTCGCCAATGTATGTGATTCACTTATTGTACTCATCTTACCACCCACAAACGTCGCTGACAAAGGGAATGGCCCAGCACCCCAGTTTTGAAGGAGGACGGCAAATACAGGGCGAGGCCAACTTCTTACTCGTGTAGCGGCATTTTGGGTCGTTTTCTACTTCCGTAGTTATCTCAACCACGTTTACAATGTGTACGCCTTCAAGCAATACTTTGAGATTCTAAATTTTTTACATGGGTCCTACAAGCAATTAGCCAATTAACAGCATTTATTTTGTAAATTATCGTCTATTTTTTCAACGAATCAGTTTTGTTTTCGATTAACAAAAAAACTGAATAAAAATATCCGCGATTGTCGACATGAGATTGAAATCTGTGTCTGTAATTTAGACATGTTTTACGCCTATTTTTTTCGTATGGTATTTTCTTTTGCTTTTTTCTTGACGATTACAACTTTTCCTTTTCCTAAACGCAATGTTCGCAATCTAAACGATCTTTCCGCTAATTGAATGCGAGCGAACATCCGTAATTAGCCGTTCTAACTTGTGCCTGAGCGTTTTCTCTCCAACTTCCCACTTAATTTCCATTTTGTGACAACCGAGTCTACCTTCTCCTAGGCAAAACAACCGATTTAATCGGAAACCTCGTCATCAATTCTGTATTCACAGAGAGAGTGATGTATCCATTAGTGAAATTTATGTAAAGTCTGAATTTTGTAAAAACAAAATTCATCCATTAGAATGTCTACTTAGTGCCCTCATCAGAAGGGAATTCCGGTCTGCAGCTGCAGAATACCCCTATGGTAGCGGTGGGCTCAAAGATGAGAGCTGGCACGAATATTAAACGTGGCTAGCACCCGTTGTTCCAGCACGGTAACCCACAAAGTGCGTGCTGCAGCAGCGGCTGTCTGCAGCTGCGAACCGGACTTTCGTGCAGATAAAGAAAGTATATGCTATTACGTCATTGAAAGCTTCACTAATAAATGTGTACGCCCGCGCAGCACGTCTGGTGCAACTTCGGACTGCGCCACTTGGGTAAGCACTCCTATGGTTGGCGCCTTTCAACTAGGAAGTCGCCACGCTGCTTAGCGGGTAAAATGACGCGCGTGAAGACGCATAGAAGGTGACTATCGATCGAATGATTTCTCGCCCAATCGCTGACTGCGGCTTCCTAATTGAATGACACGAAAAGTACCTCCATCGGTCGCAACCTAACACTTACTCAATGTTATGTAGCCGAGGCTGCTGATACCACCAGAATCCGCCGTAGTCAGTACACTGTCCCGCGGAGTACGCGAACTGCAAAAAAGTTTATATTAGTACCTATCACCTATTTTTCTCCCTTTGTTCATCAAACAACTACAAGGCAAGCCACTCACTCCAACCACTGTCGGCTCCTTGACTTTGTCACCCAGCTGGCGCTCATAGAAGCTTTGCGCAGCGGCATGTGACAACTCGAATGCTACGAACATCTTGCCATTGAACAACCGGCCGTTACTGCAACAAACATCCATTTTTTTACGAAAATTCAATGGGAACCTATCTTAGCCACTTACATATCTTGCTGAGTCGAGCCACCACCTAACGCAGCTCTCGGTACCGATACCGTATGGTTAATACCACCATTCTTCACATTGAACTTCAGCAAAACATTTTCAAGTGTCTGAAATACAATGAAAAAATGCACGACAAGGGCAAGACTTTTTCTTCGCACGAAACATACTTTTGCGCCACCTCTTCCTTGGGCACACTGGGACGCCGTCTGTTTCCAAATATGCTGGGTAACAACTTTGTGTCTAGCTTCCAACAACTTCACGAAGTCTAAAAAAATCGATATCCGGATGCTCAAACTGTTTTCAATACAACTGATCCGAAGCCACACCATGAACAGGATCCTTCTTCTCCCTTGTTATGGTAATGATCATCGAGACTTGGCCAGAACACTTCCTATAAAACGTGGTTCTACTAAGCCAACAGAAGTAGATCACAATACATGAAAGTGAGCAATTCACCTTAGCCTTTAAATGCATCAATCAATCAAATATCGCGATTACGGAACACCCAAATGAATGAAAAATACCAAAAACCCCCTTCAGGAATTTTTCAATGGATCAATTTTTCGATAACAGCCTTTTCAAAACATCCGGGTAAACGAATGCAACAACAGGCTCTTTAATTTAGAGATTGCTGCCACTTCGCAGAGCATGCTGGCCAGGACATAATAGAAGTAATAATTGATTCACGACGGCCGCTGCGCGACCGCTCGCGCTAGAAGACAGACTCTCTGTACTGGCTCTGGTTAGCCTACTACTGATAAAGGAGGTTGTACATGGTAGGGTTTCACCATTAATCAGGTTCTCCAATTCCATCTAATTTTGTCCCTATGGCCTCCATCACAGTCGGCCGAATGCCGGACTGAGCCGTCAACTCCCATCCCTGGTGGTCGGCTTTATAATTAGGCGCGCGCACTGCGGACGGCTCAGTCCAGACAAATGAGGAATGTTTTTCGACCTGTGTGAGCAATGTGTAATATGCGCATCGACTGGGCCGCCAACAGCCGATTGGCTGAATATGACGGGGCCAATACTTAGTGTTTAACAATAAAATATCCTCTAATTCGGTAGCAAAAGTCGGCCAAGGGCCGGACTGAGCCGTCCTATTCCGTCCCTAGTGGTCGGCTGTCTGCCAATTGATTAGGCGGACGCACTCGAGCCCACTGCGGACAGCTCAGCCTTGACACATCAGGGGTATTTCTCGACCTGGGGTGAACAATGTGTAATATGCGTATCGACTGAGCTGCCTAGAGCCGATTGGCCGATTATGACGGGGCCTATATTTTGAGTTTGACAATACCATATCCTCTAATTCGGTGGCAAATTTAGTTTGTCCCTTCGCGTGCGTGTGCGATGGATATACTGAGAAAAGATATAGGAGGGAAGAAGACGAAGCATAGGCGCGCACAAGCACGCGATCGACAGCAGTAAATTTCATTCCGAAATAGAGGATAAGTGCCTTTAGACACACCTGAAATGCTCATCAATCGCACTGTCCAGCTCCGAAGACAAATGAGTGATTCTCACACAGTTATCCTGAACTTGCATACCACGCTCACGCCCAGCTCTAGCCAGAGCAGAGAAAAACTCCCTAAAAAAAACAGATAACCTGACATTTCACAGATGTCTCAATCCCATTAAACAAGGATAGCTGCGCTTACATCGCTTCCCTATCATGCATAGCTCTATCGAAGATCACTATGGAAACGTTTTTGACGGTAGCCGGCTGGAAGAACTGTGTTCCATGATTCAAACGCCACTGCAACGCTCCAATTCTATCCGGCTGCAAACTACTGAAAAAATCAAGAATCATCCACCTAATCACTATCATAAGATATGAAAGTGGGAACGCATCAACATACGCTGTTTTGTACTTAATCTCTGGAGCACTGAGAACCTTGGCCTCGCTAGTCACGAAACTGTCGGAAGTACGAACCTATAAACATGATTAAATGCGTCTACATGGTCACCTCCACGTATAACATGGACACCTGCAGTAATTTCACATAACACATTATTCACAAAACTCACCCCAAACGCATTCAGATACTCGTTTGTCCTACTTGCAAGATTAGCTTGATGAAGTTGGCGCAAGTTGTGCTCGCGCATTTCGTGTGGTAGCATACGAGCCTGTTGGATCATCTTGTCGGTCTGAAACAAATTCAATCTCATCAGAAGGTTGCTGACTTGTAACCTCCTCAGAACCTACCAGTTTTCCTGCCAGCTTCTTGTTGTCCACACGCTGACCGCCTTCAATGCATAGCACTTCCAGCGGATAGAAACTCATTCGATTTCCTGGCTTACGCTCAGCGGCCAAGGGAAGATTAGGATAGCGCAGACTACGCTTGTATTTCTCTCTGAAGTACTGCTCCACCGAAATTTCACCATCCGCCGTTTCAAAGAATTGACTGAAACAAGTCATTTAGAGGTGAAAAAACAAGCTCAAATGTGCTAAACTACCTACTTTTTGGCGGTGTTCTCCACAATGCCATTCACAAAGAACCAAGTGTTATCGTCGAGGTGAGTGGTGCTCACAACGAGATCTAGAACGAGAACCTTCCACTCAGACACTTCTACATACTGAACTCATGATATTAAGCCTTGCACTCACCGCGCAACTCCTTAGCCACCTTGGTTCGCATATTCTTCGTACTGAGTGCTTCTTCGGGACTGCGATTAGTCAGCTCACTAATGAATTCCAAAACCGACTGCTGACGGTAAAATGGCGACTTCTTCGCTGAAAGCACAAAATCAATATTTTTTCGACAAACGCAAACGCTGCGACGCATTAGTATAGCAACACCTTCAAAATAGGCGTCTCATATCTTTGCCTATTTCGCCTTCAGTTACAGTAAAAAGTCTGTATTTAGCGCGACGCATAGGTATAGCAACACTTGAGCAACATGGAAATATGTCATGATGATAGCCAGAATGAGCCGTTTTCACATGTATTTTTATCAGGGATGAGCGGAACAAAAACATGAAATTTAGAAAATCGGTTTTCGGGTTTCGGAACAGAAATTTTTTTCTCGGGTTTCGAAAAAAAAAGGCGCGAAACGCCTGAAAATGCGTGGAAATGCGGGTTTCGGAACGCCAAACGCGGAAAAAGATCAGAAATCAAATACCGTTTTCTTCCTCCGAGAGGACCCGATATATTCGCATTCCGAAGCTTTTTTAGCGGTTTTCGGAATGCGGAACGCGGAATGTCAAAAATGCGCGAAACTGCGGGTTTCGGAACGCGAAACGCGGAAGTCCGCTCATCCCTGATTTTTATAGAACTGGTTCAAGGTATATCTATTCGTCTACTTACCCAGTGAACTTTACCTGCCTTCTGACGGATAAACTCAAGTTCACTCCTTCCATTACGCTGGTTCGGATTTGATGGATTTCGAGCCAGCTAGGACGACAAGCTGGATGTAGTTCCAAGTTTCTGATGGATCCTGAATCGCTCAACGTCTGTGAATGCCTGGACGTATCATGGAGCTTGGGAACCGGGACATTACACAACGATTTCCCAGTTACATGCGTCGGTCCCGACGACTCACTACGAATTGTCGCTGAGTTTCTCGACAAATAAAATTCCCTATTAGATCAACCAACATTGCGGGCTCTGGAATAAAACAAACTCAGCGCCAAGGACACTTTCACAAGGTCGCTAGACTCGAGCTCGCGCGATCAAACAGGAGCACGAACTTGGAAAACTCGAATGCTCCACTCAACAAAGTCGCTGCTTGTCAAATCGTGCATAAGGCCATCTTATTCGACTAAAACACGCTTTCTAGAGGAATTCAAAAGTGTTGTAGCTGAAGAAGATGACTTTATGCAAGATTTAACAAGCGTCGCCATTGTTGCGCAGAGCATTCAAGTTTTCCAAATTCCTGCGCATGTTTGCTCAAGTCTAGCGGCTTTGTGAAAATGTTCTATGCGATGAGATTGCTTTATTTCAGAGTCCACAATGCTGCCACAGTGGTTGTTTTAGTAAGGAATGTTATTTGCCGAGAAACACAGCGACATACCGTAGTTCGTCGTCGGGGCCGACACCATGTCACCGGGAACTCGTCGTACAAGGTCTTGCTTCCCTAGCTCCTTGAGACGTCTGGGCAACCACAGACGTTGAGCGATTCAGGATCCGCCAGAAACTTGGAACTACATTCAGCTGGTCGTCCTAGCTGGCTAGAAATCCATCGAAATCCAAATCTAGTATTATGGAGGGAGCGAACTTGAGTTTTCTCATAAGAAGGCAGGTGAAGTCCACTGGAAAAAAATGGACGAATAGCATAACCTTGAACCAGTTTCATGAAGATACACGACAAAACGACTCATCCTGGCGATCATCGTATAATATTTCCATGTGGCTCAAGTGTTGCTAAACCTATGCGACGCACGAAATACAAACTTTTTTCTATAACTAAGGGCGAAATGGGCAACTTCTGGTTATACCACTTAATCCTTCGTTTTCGTCGTAAGAGAAAACATAGAAACTCTCCCCAATATCCAAAACCTCGATCCAACATGTGGGACGCTTATTTCGAAGATGTTGCTATACAAATGCATCGCAGTGTGTGCGAAAAAATTCCAGCTCCCAAATCTTTTCGTTCTCGATGGACAAACATCAGAATGCCGAATTCTGATGGTTTTCTTCCTTCCGATTCTATAAAAAAAAACTTCTCAATATACAGCCAGCACGGATCGCACCGATAATTTGCGTTCCTTATAGTGTGTTGGCCCAGACTCGGTGCACAAATGTTATAACATATGTGCACCGGGTTTGCGCCAGCACACACTGAGGAACGCAAAGTATCAGTGCGATCAGTGCCGACATCTTCTTCCTTAGTCAGTAGAAGCAACGTTTTCTTAGACAATCATCGCCATTTTTAAAGCAGCGAACTCAAAGGAACCTAAGCCGATAAAAAACTCCAACTCGCGTGGAGTTGAACAATATATCCTTCGAACACTTAGCTGATGACAAGGGAAGTATACAAAACGTAGGTTGGATCCGCGGAAACGAATTGTATTGTCAGTATCTCTTGAGCATCTATAGTAAAACCTTGCAGTGCCACGCCCCGAGCAGCTGGTTCCAAAAAGTTATGAGGGTTTTTAAAGTTTCGCGAAAAGGCAGGGGTATACCCATCGGATATTTTTGAGGTATTTTGAAAAACAGTTTCGGATTTTGCTCAAAACTAGAATACAGGGGTAATCTAGGGTCCTGAACACGAATCTGGAGTCAGCTTGTCGAAATTCTGAGGTTTACTGCAAGTTACGGTAGGTACCATGCCATTTAGTGGGCAAAACCTACCTGAGCATTTCGAAAATCGTCAAATGGACATCAAATTCGTATTCACCACCCCGAATAGCCCCCGCATGCAAATTTTGAGTCAAATCTGAGACTTTGATCAAACTACCGGACATCCACAGTAATCTGCCGTAATCTGTAGAGGATCGGCAAACGGACCTCAGATTCGTGTCAATCCCATTCAATTACCATCAAAGAATCATTTCGAGACACACCTAGCGAAGAAAACCGGAAATTTCGAGAGCGGCGCTTTCTTCTCAAAATTTTCACCCGGCTGGGATGCTTTGAGCGAATTAAGCCGAAAACTTTGGAAAATCGACAAATACGCCTCAGACTCGCGATCACCGCCCCAAAAAAATCCCTGGGAGGACTTCGAGTCAGATCTGGAATATTTTTCTGGAGCGCTTTCAGAACCCCTTCTGCTTTTTTCTTTTTTGCAGCCAAATCGAGGGTTTTGTCATAGGCGGAGAAACTGGGCGACCAGTAGTGGATTCGTCCATAGATCCATTATGGTCAGAGTGGTAGGTCTCTTCGGACAATTAAACAAATGTGCGGTGTTATGGCCGATGGAACCGCAAACCGGACAAACTTCAGATTTGCTGCTGTCAATCTT
This sequence comes from Aplectana chamaeleonis, assembly GCA_029168955.1. Lineage (NCBI taxonomy): Eukaryota > Metazoa > Nematoda > Chromadorea > Rhabditida > Cosmocercidae > Aplectana > Aplectana chamaeleonis. The sequence goes on along the minus strand of JAPDOI010000219.1, from coordinate 500,279 downwards.
GCTGAGATAAGATTTTGTCGAGTGACCGCAGCCAGCAATGCGAGTGCGCATCTAGCCGAGAAGCTTCCGAGTTGAGTCTTGGATGTACAGACTGGTGGCGGTACTTCTCATAGTATAGGATTTACCGCCACCTTCTCAAGATGACACCGTACAAACTTGGTGTGCTCCTCGCGCTAAAGACGGAGTCGTTCTTGCTGTGGGTCGTGCCACATTTGCAAATTGACTTTGCTTAGAGCATCGGCAAGTGGCTTTCTTTTGTCTCGGGTTAAGCACTCTCCAAGACGGGTGGTTTGGCTGTTTAATAATATTGATACGGAGTTGTTAAGCTTGCAGCTAACAGTGCTCCTTCACTGGTAGTGAACGTGTTTCGGCATGCAGATGCTCGACTGGGGAACTCTTTGCATATCCGGTGGCAATGCGAAGAGCAGCGTTTTGTACGCGTTGCATCTTAGTCCAAGAGGATTCTGAGACTAAATGTTGCCAAACCGGTGCGACGTATTCCATGGCAGGCTGAAAGATCGCCTTATATGTCGTGAGTATCGTTTCCTTGCTGATAACCCATGAGGTACTGCCTAGGGCCCTGAGAAGATTCAGTTAAGCTTTAACGACAGCCTGCTTCTACTCGGTATTCTTATCAAACTTAAGCGACAGACCGAGCACTTTTGAAATTGAGCAGCAGGCAGACGGTCTCCATCCCACTCCACATCGTCAGAACCCCTGATTGAAATATGTAACCGCTCAACTGAAAACCCGCAAAAGTACAAAACGCTATCAGTCCGCACAAAGTTCGGAAAATGTGCTCCCACCCAAACTTTGCTCAGAGGGGTTGTTTTGGGCGCTGAGCACGATTATGAGGTCCATTACCAGATATTCGAAAATTTACTGAGCGTTTTGGAAGGTAAAAAAAGCACAAAAACGACCGTTTTGAGCTCATAGCTTCTGTGATCCAGCGCCTCGGGATGGGGTACTGCGCAGTTTTACAATAGATGCTCAAGGGATACATTTAAACAAACTCGTTCCCGCAGACCCGACCTAGGCTTTGTATACTTCCCTTCTGAGAGAAAGTGCGCAGTCTACCAACTCTTCGTGTATACAAACCCATCAGGAAATCCGACTGGGAAACAAAACTAATAAAACCATAACACTAACTGTCAATTTGCAGAACTGGATTGGCAGTCTCTTCGCTTTCGCCCAGAAATCTAAAGCATATTGACCCTTGATGTCAGGAGAAAGATAGCAAAATCTCATGGAGGCGAAAATCCTCACCTCACGTTCTTCTCAAATCCACTCTTCACACACTTTCCCTCCCCGATTCCAACATCATTTCTAATATGACCCTCGAAGAACTTGTTCGCAAACGCATGATGACTGCTAAATATTGCAAAACTCAGTACTTTCCAAAATTTCAATCAATCTGATACATCCCAAAACAACACAAAAAAAAACTGAAAAACTCGCCTATTGAACAGCGACTGACTGGTCAAAACTTCGAAAAAGCGCTGAGCTTCCCGGCGGGTACCATCATCTTCGTTCTGTTTCGGGCCCTTGATGAACACCTGAAAATACATAATTTTCGAACTTATTTTTGCCATAAGAAAGATTCAAAAATAACCCACTTTTCCAGTCCACTGCAGAGTGATGACTAGGTTTACACACCCTTTCGAAAGCACACTCTTGGCATGAGTATCCTTAATGTCTTCCTGGAACAAAAAAAAGATGCTTCAAGTCGTTTCATACAAAAATCTCATCCAAACCTCCCAAGTAATTCCCAGAAACAGTTTCGAAAAAATTTCGATTTTTTTGCCCAAACTCATTTGAAGAGAAGAAGGAGAACCCGCGACCGCAGTACCTTATTCCAATCCGGTAGGGAGCGCGGCCCACCCCATCGGGACTATTGGGTGTGCGGCCCAATTTCTCGGCAACAACCGGGACGGCTCACTTATCTGAAAGCATTGAGAGCGGGGCCCACTCTCCTCCAAGTCCGGCAGGAGCGCGGCTCACTTATCCTAGGAAAATTGCGGACCACTTCCCTCCAGATCTACCAGATGCGCTTCCAATCCGATTCAGGACAGTTGGGAGAGCAGCTCGCTTCTTTTAGACGTATAGGAGTGCGGTCCACTCCCATCAGGTAGATCGGGAGCGCGACCCGTGGTTCGTCTTAGGTCAATTGGAAAAGCAACCCGCCTCCCTCCTCGCACACAGAGCAAGCGGGTCATCTTTTTTTTGAAGACGATCAGAAGTGCTGCCCGCCTCCTTTAAATCGATAGAAAGTGCGGCCCATTCCCCCTAGGCCGGCCGGGTGCGCGGCCCACACCTTCAAGACCTCGGGAGTGCGGCCTACTTTCTCGGATCAAGCGGAAGCGCGTCTGACTTCCTTCAAAACAATTGCGAGTTCGTCTAATTCCCTCCAGGTCGGTGGGCAACGCGGCCCACTCCCTCCAGGTCCGTCAGGAGCGCGGCTCACTCATCTTAGAAGAGCTGGAAGTACGGACCACCTCTCTCCAGGTCTACCCAATGCTCGTCCAATCCTATTCAGGGCAATTTGGAGTGCGGCCCGATTTCGTTAGGACAAAAAGGGGTGCTGTCCACTCCTGTCAGATAGGCCGCGAGCGCGACCCACTCATCTGTGGTAAATGGGAGTGCGACCCGCTTCCCTCCTACCCTACAGCGCAGGAGGCCCACCGTTTTGAAGACACATGCGAACGCTCCACGCTTCCCTAGAAACGATTAGGAGTGCGCTTCACTACTTTCAAGAAAATTGGGGGCGCGGCCCGCTAATCTGAGGCCAATTGCGAGTGCGGCCCGCTAGTCTGAGGTGAACTGGGAGTGCGGCCCGTCCTTTACAGCTTACAGGGCAGGCGGTCCTCCTTTTTAAAAACAATCGGAAGCATTGCCCACTTCCTTTAGAACGGTTAGAAATGCGGCACACTACCCCAGGTAAGGCGGGAGTGCGACACACCTACGACAGCAGATGCAGGTGTTTGGATGCGACTTTTATGCCTCTTGGTGGTATTCATGCGTCTTTGCGTCGTAGTTTTGCATTTGGTGATAATATTCTTTAGAAGACAGGACTGAAAATAATTTTCAAAAAGTGAATCTAATGATAAAAACTGAACCTCACCGGGGTCATTTCAATCATCACATCTCCCTGATCCTCAGTGATCAAGCATCCAATCGAGTAGAAAGTATTTCCGAGATCATACACATGCTCCGATGTATTCTCTCCAAAATACTCCGGGTGGTCGGAGGCTAGTTGCCAAAACAAGCCAAACAATGCACGACGGCGACGCTGGGTGGGCAGACTGAAACAATTCTTAGGAAGTTTAAAGATTTCCGGCCCGGAACAAATCCGTGTTTTTTTTTTCAAACCAAAACAATACAAAACCATGCCATGTCACAAACTCTTATATGCATGCACTATCACTTTATGTTCTCCAAGTAATTCCAACATTTTTCAACGAAATGTGAATTTTTGAGCTAGACGAGTCACTTTTTTAAATCAACTTTAACGAATAATCACAGCAAATTTTGAAACTTATTCTGTTGCAAACAAGTAGACGATCTTATTCTTCTCAGAATTTCTGTTTCATCCTTTGAAATTCAGCATAACTGTTTTCTTTTTTTTTTGATTCGTTTGGTAATAGTTGGATTGTGGTTTTTTTCTAATCAATTAATCGTTTTTATTTTGTGTATGTGTATCTCCTGTGTGTGCGCCTTTGATGAATGATTTTTTTTGTACATTTGCCTTATGTGAATGTAATGAAAGCTATTACAGCTTCTTTTTTGGACTTTGGAGCAGCAATCGACTCTCCTCATCGTGATCGATTGTTCATAGCTCTGCGAGCCAATGGAGTCCTGGAGACGTATATATGTTAGACTATTCGAGAACATGAACAAGAGAACCACAGCAGCAGCTCGTACGCCTGCCGGAATTACGTCAGCTTTCGAGGTCGAAATAGGAGTAAGGCAAGGAGTTGTTGCAGGACCTTTTCTATTACACTTCGCCGTCGGTGACACCATGCGTAGTGTTGCAGAACACTTTCCTGCTGACGTGATACTAACACCATCAGGACGCTCTCATGTCGACCTGGAGTACGCCGACGACATTGTGTTATTCGCTTGAAACAACGCAAAACTGCAATGGATTGTGAACCTCGTTTCGAAGTATGCCGCAGCCTATGGACTTCGTCTTCGTCTCGACAAATGCAAGCAGATGTGGGTCTCTCAGAGGCCTTCAACGGGAGTTTGCGTGGACGGACAACGTATCGAACTGGTGGACGATTTCTGTTATTTGGGCTGTTTGCTGAAGAACGATGATAGTTATGCAGCGGATATTCAACAACGATGTACGAAAGCTACATCTGCATTCAATTCTCTAACCAAGTGTTTGTGGTCTACCTCGTCGCGAAGGAAGTTATGTTGCGCGTCTACTTATCCGCTATTCGCCCTATCATGATGTACGGATCGGAGACATGGGCAGCACCGAAGACGCAGATGGAAAGGTTGGACTGCACGGAGAAGAAGCTATTTAGACGTTTGCTGGGATATTTCTAGCCGCGGATGTGCCACAACAAGGACCTCTACAACGAGATTGACGCATTACTTCAACGTTTAAAACGAGTGAGGTGCCAACATCTCCCAACGCCATCTCAAGCGGCAGCGGAAGGTCGTCTTCGTCTGTTCGGGCATATTTTAAGAAGACCACCAGATTCCTGTTCAACACGCTCTAAGGATGCTTCCGAGACCTGTCCGGAAACGGCCGCCTGGACGTAGGCGAAAGTTTTGGACGGATGTGGTGAAGGAGGATTTGAAATCACTCGGCATTAAAAGGCAATTCAGGAGCGATGTTATACTTCACAGAAAGTGGAATAGCGACCAATAGATGGATTGTGTTCAAATTGTGGCTGGGGACCGTGACAAATGGAAACGCCTCACTACTAGGACGGCACACCTCGGTAAAGATGCGGAATGACCGCGTCAGGCAAAAGCCAACCGTTTCAGTCAAGTCAAGTAAGTCATCTATCCTCATATAATCCCAAAAAGTACACTAAGGTCCTGCTCGTTTACGTGCAGGGCTGGGTCGCTCTTTGTTTCATTTAGAGAAGTGATACCTGCCGTTCGTTCCGGAGTGAGATCATTCAAACGTATTGCGCCAGGGAAGATAGTGTTTTTAGCGGGAAAATCTGTGATGGGATGGAGATCACTATGTATCAGCGATTCATATCTGCGCTCAATCTCTATATTACTAACTTACTGTGTTTTTGTGTTTCTCACGGGTGCCTTATGCATCGTATTTAGTAAATAAATAAATGAATAAATAAATAAATCTATTTCGCCTAATATTAACCACTTTTTTAACGGTCTACTTTTTCTACCACAATCCACCAATGAGACAAGATTTCCCCTTAGTGTGAGTCATGAATGTGTTCCTCCCACATTTGTCGCCCGAGTTTCTTATCGCTATCAAGGTGACGAGCCTCTAGTCCGCAATTAAGGTGCAGACGTAGCGGAAACCACTACTGCCGTCAAAGATGTTTAATGAACTAAATCATGGGTTTTTGAAATTCTTTTCTCTTTTATGAACTGCTTTCCACTACATCTCTACGCTGTCTCCGCTATATCTTTTCCCACCAAACGCCTCACACCCGCAGTTTTGTGAACTGTTTCAACAGTAAAACTTAATTTCGCATTGCAGCTCGCCCCCTTGTGAAGACCTTCCTGGTTCTTCCACAGAAATGGCATGTTACTTACCGTAGCCTACAGTAAACTTCACAATTTCGACAAACGGGCTCCAGATTCGTGTCCAGCACACTAAACTACCCCTGCACAAATGTTCTGAACCGAATCCGAGATTTTTTTCAAAACACCCTAAAAATTTCATGGGGTTTATGGGATACACTTACCTTGCCGCAAGACTAAAAACGCGTATAGCTTTTTTCAGAGTGGTTTTAGGCAGCTGCAGAGATAATAATCGTGTTTTACGCCAAGAACGGTTCTAGAAAAAAAGTATTTTTCATCCGAAATGGCCAGGTTGACTAGAAGCAGTTCCCTTGTAAGACCATTTATTGAAATTTTTTTAGAGTGATGGGATAAAACTAATTCTTTCGGTGATTTTTTTAAAAACCATATTCTTTAATTCACTTTTTCGTGTTTTTAAAATCTTCGAATTTTGGAGACCACTCAAACGCACATGTCTACTAGATAAATCTTCAAGGAATCTACTGAATATCCTATGTAGCTCACTCTTCTTTGGGCCCCCTCGTCGCGTCCTTTTCATCCTTATTACGCTTGATTTTCTTGATGTCGATATGGTACCGGTTAACAGATTCTGGAGCATGGGATAAGTCCATCTGAACACCATTCATCTCGACATGCAACGTCCGCGCTATGACAAAATCACCACCGCCTGAAAAACGTCTCGATTTTCACGCTACGATTTCCAAATTTGCTATCCTCAAACACTTACTTCGAGCGCTTGGCGTGGGCTTGTACTCTTGCTTGACTTGCGGTCGCACTGTATAACCTCTTTGCTCCTGTTTCACTGAAATTACAAAAAAATCTCATAAAATTTCAATTCACGTGGGATATTGACTCACCATCTCTGATATTAGGTTTCTCATCCACTTCCATGCCACCATAGTGGGAACCTCGAAAACGATCTCTTGGCGGCTGCGACGTGTTGCTCGGGGCGATTCTGCTGAGAGGGGAGCTTGAGGCTGCATCATTGGAACCCGGCTGCGGAGCTGCGGGTTTCTTCTTAGGAATTCGAAAGCTTGGAAGCGGGGCCGCTGATGAGGCGCCTGGCTCCTCCTGAGAAAAACCAATGCTGCAGCTATTTGACATGAAATGTTGGAATCATAAGATGATAAGTTAATCGTGACTATACTTTCCGGTCTCGAGATATGGAAAAATCCCCTTGTGTTTTATTTGAGGGTGCTGAACACGAATATGAACGAATTGAACGTGTTTATGAAAAAGAACTGGTACAAAGACTCTAGAATATTTTTTTTCCAAGAAAACGTCACCTATGCCGTATATTTTGAACCGGAAAATTTTGACACTTATTGGGGCCAGGTTTTTGAAGTTAGATCAACTTCAATGAAAATTCCCAGGAGCGGTGGCCTCAAGTCTCTTGAGACAAGAGGCCATCCGAGTTGTGAAAAAAATTATCTGCAAAAGGTTCATATTTTGTCCCCTTCTTACTTCCGCCATTGTTATGCATCTTTTTTTACTCTGACAAAGGATCTCATTCACATGAGTGTATACGTATGTCTCTTTATTTCCAAAATAAAGTCGTTGAATGAATGAATAAACTCGCGAATGGGGATTGTTGGAGGAGCTTTGTCTGTAAGCCTTAACAGTTTCTCTGCGAAGCAAACGCCCAATCCAAAACAGCGAAATTTGGGGTTCGTCGTATAGTTTTGACTAGCACTGTGTAATAGGATACTAGTAGGAATGCGTACCGCTTACAATGTGTTCGTTTGAAAGTACGCTAAGGTTCCCCAAATTGGGCCAGAGCAAATGTATCGGTAGTGATACGACCCCCATCCCATTGTTGAGAACTTACGGGAAATTTTTCGTAATCCCCATGAAGTGTGCATAAAGTGCTCAGATACTGGGGAGGTCCGATTCGGGCACGATAGGCTTTCTAATCCGATACCTAGCCGAGTTGAAAGGAACTTTCGCAGCAGCACGAGCTGCTCCGAGGGGCACGTGGCCAGTTCGATTGGACCCCATTTCCCAAGCTGAAGCACGTCTTCTTATAATCAGGGTACGGCACGGGGTGTGGACAAGGTTGAGTTTACTCAGACCATCCCTACAAGAGCAAAACTTGGGCGATTTTCTCAGACCCCGTCCAAGAGCGTTAATAGGTCAAATTTCGGCAATTTTATGAGACCCCCTACCGGGAGCATTATTTTGTGTTTTTTGTTGTGACATTGAAAATTCTGTGGAAATTTAAATCTTCCCGGTCAGAACGGTTCAATTGGTCTCGCGCTAAGCTCAGACCCATCTCCAACCTTGCGCAGCTCAGGCCCGGGGTGGATACCCACACCCCACGCCGTACACTGCCTATGATAGAAGCACGTGGCGCTGGGGGCGGAGTCCCACTCCTCCGATAGGAGCGGTTTCCACCAACAGGGATGCGGTCGAAGACACGGCCCGCAGCAGGGGGTCACCCCCACAGCAGTCTGCGACAAGGACATCACCCTCGCTACCGTTGGAAGCGAGGGAGCTTCCACCGCCGAGGACCGTGAGACCCCTCAGCGGGCAAAAATCGTTCAGAAAGTGACCCGTAGTCACCTTCCAGGAGCGGCCCCGAAAGGCCGACTGCGCTTTCTATGGGATGGGGCCCTTTTTAAACATGCTATGCGGCTGATAGGCGCCTGATGAATTGTGGAGAGATCGATCAATGAGTCCAATCGACAGCCTCGTGGCTCCTTCGTCGTCCAATCTGCATCGAAGTCGGATCGAAAGCGTGTCGTGGCCGAGTGGAACGTCTCTGTGGCGCGGCACGTGCTTCCCACTTCGACGACAATTAGGCCACGTGGCGCACGGAAAGTACGCGGCAGTATCGTCGTCCACACGGCTTTGCAGTCGAGTCGAAAGTCTATCGCCAAATCCCCACCCCCCGGCTGTCTGAGTGGTTGATTTTTTCAATCGACCAAAAGCTAAGTTTTTGTACAACAGTTTGGTTTGATTTTTACATTCACTGACCCCTCACATGATTTTTTCCACATTAAATTTTGCCACCTGCCACTCTTCATTCCTACCTAAATTTCTTACGACCCCCTCTCATCAACCAATGATATGCTATACAATGCTGTTCAGCACTTCTACTAACAGAGGATACAACAATTAGGCTGGCAATATCGGCAGTTCGCCGCAGTCCCTCCCCCCATCGTTACCAGGGTAAACCTTCGCGAGCCACCCCTTGTGACAAGGTGCTTCCTAGTGCGCTGATAAGAGCCGCTTGTTTGTATATTACAACAACGACAAAGCTCCGACTTTTCGCACCTCATATGCGCACTATTTTCTAATGAAAAAAAAATCTTCCCAAACTATTCTTCTTGTTATGAGAGCTGATTTCTGCTTAATATTAGAGGGACCGGAAAATAATGTCGTTTCTGCGCATGTCAGTACTTGATTGTCATTTATCAGCTAATTGTTTGGTTCATAGGCGTGCCAAAGAAGGTGTGAGGTTATAGTGCCTTCTTTAATTATAGCTAATTGAATATTTGTTTTTCATTTTGGGTAAAATGGACAACAAATCACCAGGAAAGGTACAAATCCAGCTTACAAGGGAAGTATAAGAAGCGTAGGTCTGAACGGTAGAAATCTGATGTCATGTGGGAATGTTCACGTACTACATGGTGAAATAGTGTTGGGTACTCGCCGCGAAAGATAGGTCTAAAGGAGTTATATACTCCGAAAGTTTGCCGACCATCGACCTCCTCCTAGTCTATGAATTGTTAAGCGGTCAAGTCAACAACATCGACGGCGCGAAGGGAGGAAGGCGCAGTGGTGGGTATGTGACCAGGGTTCGAATCTCCCCCAGAGCTGCTTTTTCGCAAATTCATGGAGCTTTCATATTTTAATCAAAAATTATATCAAAAATGTCATCTTGTCCTTTTGCTGCGCAATATAGCCATATTGACAGTGAACTAGACTCGGGTACAAAGGATTTAAAGTTTTGTTCCCCATTAGGGATTTCCATTGTTTTGGAGAACTTATATGATTTGGAAGTATTAACATCACATAATTTTAACAATCCTATCACTTTATGGGACGCAAAATACATAACCATTTCTTCCACCAATGGTAAATAGGCACATAATGCATCAAACATAAGCACATTCCGCAATAGGGACAGCGAATGAACGCGATAGGCCAATGGCAACCTATCTCTTCACAGGGGACGAGCGCTATCGGGAATTCGAGATCAGTCAGAGTTTCGAAAGAACCCGGACGGATAAGAACGTAGCCGGCCTTGAAGGCATCGTCCACGCCGAAAACCATTTATTATTTTAAACGACCTAAAAATTCAAAATTTTGAACAACAATAGTAGAGTGAAATCGCTTGAGCAGTGCTTTCGAATAGCTGAAAAACCCAATGTCTGCCAGCTGAACCAAGCTTGTTACGCCAGGCGGTGTTCATCAAAATCTGCAAGTTTTTCCCCGCCGGCACAAGAGCCTGTATCGCACTTTGATTGGAAAAATAACTCCTTGAGTCGAGAAAGAGAACACAATCCTCCGACATTTGCTGGATGAAAACATTCTCGAAAAATGGAAGTGTTGTTAACGTCGTCATGGTATGGGATGTTCCGCTGACGACGTAAAGTTTCTTCGTCTTGAATACACCCTTTAATGGGAAGCGACCACCGGCTCTGGTAATTGGACAAAGAGCATTTCTCCGACCTTGCCTGATAGGAAAATGAGGGAAATGACGTCCAGTTTACGGGTGGTCGCAGAAGCCGACTGCACCAAGCGCACCGTCTTGTATTACCTATGTATTTGTTCTCGTAACTTGTTCAAAATATGTGGGGTAATACTTCCCAGTCATATAAGTTCCCCAAAATCAATGGGAAAGCTTTGATGGGAAACGAAACCTTGGATCCCTTGTAACCGGGTCTATTTCACTGTAGATATGGCTATATCGCGCAGCAAAAGGATAAGATGACCTTTCTGATATAATTTTTGATCAAAATATGAAAGTTCCGTGAATTTGCAAATAAAAAACTTCTCGGGGGAGACTCGAACCCTGGTCCCATGCCCACCACTGCCCCTTCCTCCCTTTGAGCCGTCGAAGCTGTTGACTAGACCGCTTAACGATTCATAGACTACGAGGAGGTCGATGGTCGGCAAACTTTCGAAGCTTATAACTCCTTCAGATCTATCTTTCGCGGCGGGTACCCAACACTATTTCACCATGTAATGCGTGAGCATTCCCACATGACATAAGATTTCTACCGTTCAGACCTAGGCTTCTTATACTTCCCTTGTTAGCATGCTTTTTGAGTTCCGAAAGGACTGGACATTCGCGAATGCCAAAGGTGGTTTCCCAAATATAAATCGGGTAATTTTGATCTTTCCTACTCGTATCGACCAGGAGGATCATCAACGTTAGAGAACGACGTGTTAAGGGCGGAAGTGGAAGCAAGCCTTGGTCGACCATCCAAGAAGATTTGAAGCAGATTGGGAGAGTAAGCAGAGCAGTGTGTGTTTCTATTCCGCGTAAGAAAGCGACATTACTTTCCATTCACCTTAATACTGTAGTTAGAAAAGGCACGAGAACTGTTAAGGTGCGAACTTCAAAATCACCTTAACAGACGTTTTTAGCCTGATTTTTCTCTGAAACTGGGAATTATGGGAAAACTTTCTCCATTTTAGTTCACTATAACGCTAGAAGCAGAAAAAGGACTTTCACAGTGGCGTCGCTGCGAAAATCACTAGCGCAGAGATTGCATAAAAGATGGAGAGTGCTACGCAGCGCTGCGCAGAATTCCGCATGTTTCAAACAATTTTCGTGGCAGCGAATTTCGCAGCGACATCACTTTGAACGGCCCTAAAACAGTACACAGTTTTGCGCGTTGCCTTCGGAATCAAACTACCGTAAACTACCAAAAACTTCACGAAGCCGAAAACGGACTAGTGAAGGAATATTCCCATAACTGATGCATTATTCAGAAAGACCGACCTTCACCTCCTTCTTCACTTCTTGCTTGATCGGCTTGGGTTTAGGCTTCCCGAACATTTGATTACTTGTACTCGTCATCATCGACTCAATATTATCGAGCAGGTCCATACTTATCTGAAACACAACTTGTCAGGAATCGTTATTATCGAAACAACTGAGGCACCGCCCGCATTCACTGAAGAGCAAACAAAATCAAGAAACAATCACAGAAGACAGAAAGTACCAATTAACGACTTCAGCTTCACCTACTGTGACCAATACAAGACTCATCGCAAACGGCAGCGACATAGCTGCGATAGGAGTTTAAGGCCTAATGCACACCTCCCGCGACGAGCGACGCGACATAGTGTCAATCAGCCATATCGAACGAGGAACGATATCGATACTATGCACTGACGCCGCCGCGCGTCTCAGGAAGTATGCACCAAGCCTAGCAAGTTCCCCTTGCTTACAGGAAAAGGCGAGGCCGCAGTCGTTCAACACTACTGTTGTGATGGGAGATCAAATATCAGTTGATTTATCGACTGATCACCATGTGGGTTGCGGTTTGATCTAGGCGCGAAAACCGGCCAATCACAGACCACCCACTGCGCTATATAAACCCCTGCCGCCGCACTGATAGGGAGATTCCTATTGGATTCGTCTACCACTGCCACTCCGTTCCTGCACCACCACTCCACGACGCCTCGACGCCAAGCCACCACGACGACGCCGAGCAGCCAACCACTCGCCTCACTACTCACTGTTATTCTTGCTGTACATTTTGCCTAGCCACCTGCGTGTGGCAACCTTTTGGAATAAATTTTTGCACGCCGTTTGTGTCCCGTAAACAACAACTGGCGATCAGGTCTCCCGCCTTGCGGTCGATTACCTGCAAAACGAACTAAAAGTGCAAAAAAAAAAGTCGATCAGCAGCCCGCCCAGCGGTTGAATTGCTGACGAAATAGTGCCAGGTGCCCGCCCTTGCGGTTGAATACCTGAAGATAGACCAGAAGCCCGTCCTGGCGGTTGGATTTCTGGAGTCAATAAGATCAGGGAAGTCGCGCTCTTGCGCTTGAGCACCTGGAAAGACCAATAGTCGCCTCTGGGCTGGAACTTGGTCGAGAGATCGCACATTTTGATTGATTGTGCTTGATCCAAAAAGGCAATTGATTGAGCTCGCGTTCAAGACGCTGGAGCAAAGTTTCTGAGCAAAGAGCATATTGGGCTTGATTTGAGATTTTCGCCCTTGATTGATCATGGACCAGGAAACCGTCCAAAAGCTGTTAGATCAGAACGCTCAGCAAATGAGGCTGATGATGCAAGAAAATGCTCAGAAACAAATGGAATTAGTACAGCAAATGATGCAATTGATGGCTACAAAAAAGTGAGGCGAAGCCAGAAAATAAGGTGGTGCCGCATCAATCGACATTGATGTCGGAATTGAACAGTCGAATCACAGCATTCGAGTTTGACCCCGAGATTGATAGGTGTTTCTCTCGGTGGTACGAAAGGCATGAGGACACGATAATAAAAGATGGTGCATCCCTTGCTGAAGATGCAAGGTTGAGATTGTTGCTAGGGAAGCTTGACAATGAAGTCTTCGAGAGATATAAGGGTCAAATTCTCCCGAAAGCACCGTCAGACGTTTCGTTCAGCGAAACGATTTCAACCCTTAAAGATATGTTCGATGTAAGAAAATCTTTATTCACATTGCGATATCAGTGTATGAAAGTAGAAAAACTGGACACAGAGGATTACATGCAATACACTGGTCGAATAAATGAAATGTGTGAACACGCTCGCTTCGACGAGCTGGATAGTGAAGGGTTGAAGGCATTATTGTGGATTTATGGTCTCCAAGTCGCATAGAGATCGCGAAATTCGACCAAGATTGCTTGCCTTCTTGGATAAGGAAGCAAAGGAACAACGGAGGCCTACGCTTCATCAGATGTATAAGGAATGTGACCGAATAATGACGTTATTGAAGACGCCAAAGATGATTGAACAGGATTCAGCTGACGTCAGAGAGGTCAGAAAAGGGCCATTCCGGAAGGAAAAGAAGGAACATCAGAATGTTGGAACTGTGGTAGAAATGGTCACACAAGTCGTGAGTGCCGAAGCAAGGCATGGGTATGCAACTCATGTAAAGGTAAAAGGGCACAAAGAGAAATATTGTGAGAAAGCGTCGCAATATCGAAGCAGGTCCAGATCGAGGACGGCTGCGAAACCTCACAAGAAACGCTGCGGGCGAGTAGCTCTCGCAGGAAGTGCTGAGGCTGAAGTGAACTCGGTTCGACAGTACGTCACCGCCGAAGTCAATGGGCACCAAATAGAGTTTCCAGTTGGACACAGGCTCCAGACATCACGCTTTTGAGTGTGGATGAATGGAAGAAAATGGGTAGTCCTGAACTCAGGAAACACTAGCCTGATTGTAAAAGACGCTAGTGGGAACCGGATGAAGGTTCACGGTGAGCTGAAATGTCAGTTCAAACTGAGAGGTGCTTAATGGTGAGGGATGTTGTTACGTCACCCCCATAGAAGTCTAGTCGGCCTCGATTGGATAAAACAAAACGCTGAAATGGCATATCACATGGAAGAATGGTAGCTCGTGTGAGTACCGCAGATGATGCCAAAATAGTGGAAGAAGTTGAAACAGAGATTCGAAAGTGTGTTTCAAGAGGGCTTAGGCACCTGTACGAAAGCAAAGGCAGCACTGAAATTGTTGCCAAACGCTAAGCCGATTTTCAGAATGAAAGGACCTGTCGCGCATGCATCGTTAGAGACAGTTGAAAAAGAGATTGAGCGTCTTGAAAAAATGGGTGTGATCGAACAGATAGCCCATAGTGAATGGGCCGCTCCGATAGTTTGCGTACGTAAAGCTAATGGCAAACTAAGAATTTGTGCCGATTTTTCAACTGGTTTGAACTACGCATTAGAGGCATATGAGTATCCTACTCCCATTCCGGACGATATTTTCGCATCTCTGAATGGTGGTACGATCTTTTCACAGATTGACTTTTCGGATGCTTACCTTCAAGTGCAACTGACGGATGAGGCCCAAAAGCTGGTGGTAATCAATACACACAAGGGTCTATATCGATACAAAAGGTTGCCTTTTGGTATCAAGACAGCGCCAGGAATTTTCCAAAGCATCATGAATAAAATGATATCTGGTCTGGAAGGGTAGCAGCCTACCTGGACGATATTCTGGTAGTCGGAAAAACACCTGAAGAGCATAGAAGAAACATTAATGCTTTATTCGAACGAATCAAAAGAATACGGTTTTCGAGTAAGACTGGAAAAATGCTCGTTCGCGAAACCAGAAATCCGTTTCCTCGGGTTCGTTGTGGACCGAGATGGACGTCGTCCTAATCCAGAGAAGGTGGCTGCCATCGCTAAAATGCCAGCACCACAGAATGTGGCACAGTTGCGCGCATTCCTAGGCATGGTTACGTATTACTCGTCTTTCATACCGAACATGAAGGAGATGCGTGGACCACTGGATGCTTTGCTGAAAAAAGACATTAAATGGATATGGAAACACACACATGAAACAGCGTTCGAAAAACTGAAGAAAGTGTTGATGTCAGATTTAAACCTGACACACTACGATCCTAAAAAGAAGCTAATCGTAGCTGCTGACGCTTGCGATTATGGGATCGGGGATGTGATCTCGCATAGAATGCCTAATGGAACAGAAAAGCCGATCGCCCACGGCTCGAGATCACTAACAGCCGCAGAAAAGAATTATGCCCAGATCGAAAAAGGAGGCTTTAGGTCTTGTGGAGGCAATCAAAAAGTTCCACAAATTTGTTTACGGAAGGCGTTTTACGCTCCAGACTGACCATAAGCCGCTGCTGGCCATATTTGGTAGCAAAAAGGGTGTACCAGTCCATTCAGCCAACCGTCTGATGCGTTGGGCAACAATGCTGATAGGCTATGACTTCGAAATCGAGTACATCAAGACGGACTCGTTTGGACAAGCTGATGGTTTGTCAAGGCTGATACAGAGGCATCCTCTTGTTGAGGAGGATCGCGTAGTCGCCTCAGTGGAGGTTGACGTGAATGTAGTGCTTGCAGACGCTATTCGTAGGTTGCCCGTCACGGCAAATATGATTCGTGAGCACACGGAAAAGGATGTTCTGCTGCGAAAGCTGAAAAGTTTCATTGATACTGGAAAGTGGCCTAAAGTTGTAAAAGCTGATTTGAAGCAGTTTTACAGTAAACGTGAATCGTTATCGATAGTGCAAGGCTGCGTGATGGTAAGCGATAGAGTTGTCGTGCCACGAACGCTGAGACAGGAAGTTCTCAAAGAGCTACACTATGGTCATCCTGGGATTGTCAGGATGAAAGGACTAGCGCGAAGCTACGTCTACTGGCCAAATATCGATGAAGACTGCGAAAAGGTTGAGAAGTTGCGCTGATTGCCAACTACAATCAAAATCTCCGACTAAAGTACCTCTGCAAACCTGGAAGACACCAGAAAATGTATGGGAGCGAATTCATGTTGATTTTGCTGGGCCAATAGATGGAGTGTACTACATGGTCGTTGTTGACGCATTGAGTAAATGGCCGGAGATGTTTGAAATGAAAAATATCACAGCTGGCACAACGGTGAAGCTGTTGAAAGAGCTTTTCGCACGCTATGGAAATCCAAAGACGCTAGTGAGCGATAATGGAACACAATTCACATCCGAGCTTTTCAAGCAGATGTGCGAAGAACGAGGTGTTAACCATGTAAGAACACCACCGTACCATCCTCAGTCGAATGGTCAAGCAGAAAGATTCGTGGATATCCTGAAAAGAGGGATTAAGAAGCTAAAAAGGGGAGGAGGTCGTCCACTCGCCCAGAAAGTGACTGTCTAAACGCTGTGTTGTTGGCTTACCGCACAACACCTAATTCTGCTCTGCAAGGCAATTCGCCCAGCCGAAGTTTTCCTGGGAAGAAAGTTAAGAACCCGGTTGAGTATGCTAAGACCGTTGGAAGCGCAGACAGAAGCAGACAGTGCCGCTGACCATCGGAAAAGGACTGATGAACAATTTAATCGGAAAAATGGTACGGAACGCCGAGACTTTTCACCCGGAGACCCTGTCCTAGTAAAGGATTACAATGGAGCATCCAATTTTGAATGGACTCAAGGGACAGGGGTAAAGACCATTGGAAAAGTCATGTACGAAGTCGACATTGGAGGTAGAACAGTTCGCAAACATGCAAATCAAATGCGAGGTAGCATATTGAGTCATAAGTACGACAATGCGTACTCGCGAGATCTGCTCTTGGATTTGTTTGAAACCGCTCCGCTCAGCACTGAAAGAGTGCCAGAACAAGCTAGTGAAGATGGGCCGGATCAAGAGCATGATACCGTGATCATACCCAGTGATGATCCCTCCGATGCCGCTACACAGGGTAACGATGAGCAACCCAGTACGAGTCGCGCAACTCCAGGGGTAGTTGAAAGGCGAGCTCGAAAACCGCGAACAGTTGGGTTTGCTCCAGTTACGTTACGAAGATCAACCCGAAAGCGCCGTAAACCAAAGCGCTACGAACTTTAGTCGGTTGATATTAAATTGGTTCTCCCTCACCGTAGAACGCCTCTTAAAGGGAGGTGTTGTGATGGGAGATCAAATATCAGTTGATTTATCGACTGATCACCATGTGGGTTGCGGTTTGATCTAGGCGCGAAAACCGGCCAATCACAGACCACCCACTGCGCTATATAAACCCCTGCCGCCGCACTGATAGGGAGATTCCTATCGGATTCGTCTACCACTGCCACTCCGTTCCTGCACCACCACTCCACGACGCCTCGACGCCAAGCCACCACGACGACGCCGAGCAGCCAACCACTCGCCTCACTACTCACTGTTATTCTTGCTGTACATTTTGCCTAGCCACCTGCGTGTGGCAACCTTTTGGAATAAATTTTTGCACGCCGTTTGTGTCCCGTACACAACAACTACAAAAAAATCAGGAGGAAGTACACACAAAATAGGAAATTCGCGAGAAGTGTTAGGAGCAGAACAAAACCTCGCCAGACCACTTCTCTGACTCCGGTAGCTAATTTCTAACTGAACCTCAGGCGCCCAACAGTTTTGATGCGATGGGTACAGATATGAGGTCTGTCTTTAGCTTTCAGAAGGATACTATCGGTATACGGTAGTTTGGTCAGAATCTCCTTTTAGATTGAAACTGTGTCTGCAGTGGTTCTTCGGGGGTGCTGAAAACAAAACCGTTGTCAGTTTCCCGATTTCCAAAGAACAACGGTGGCAATGGACCTGTCATAACCAAACAGAACCCTTTCCAAAATCAGAAAAAGGGGTTCGCACCACACAAAAAACCCTCTTAGAAGAAATTAAACCAAAACTAAAATGTAGGCGAATTACGGTGTAGGCACCGTAGCTAACCGTAAGTTTCCAAGAAACTGAAATGGATTCGTATTCCTGCTCAGCACCTGAAGTAACCCACCTGTCGGATCACTAGGAAAAAAAATGTTCGATCACTTACTAGAGACTGATTCCATCTCAAACTAGCGTTTTGAAAAAAAGTCTGCTGAGCGTTGTGGGGGAGGGTGAAAAGAAAAAAATTGAAGTTTGGTAAAATTTCCCACTGCACATGGGTAGATAAAACCTGTAAATAAATTTTTCTTGGATTTCAGAAACTTGAACATTTGCAGCCCAAACTGCGTCCAGGGTGGTTACTAGAGAGCGCTGAACACAGATATACAGTGACCTACCGCAATCTTCCGAAAACACCAAAATGGACCTTATTTTAATGTTCGCCGCCCCAAACTAACTTTCGCACAAAGTTTGGGAAAAGAGTGTTCCAATGTCCAAATTTCAAAAAACGTGTTTTTTTTTGTTTTGATCTACCCAGGTGCATTAAGGAAATTTGATGGACTTCGAATTACTCCTTGTCATCTCTATCCCCCCCCCACAACATTCAACAGATTTTTTTTATCAATTTTGGACTGGGATCAGTCCCTATTGAGTCCGAGAAGGGCTATGGTGCCGAAAGAATGAACTGAAAGAAATATTCTGTGCTGTCCTAAAATATGTACCGTAACTATATAGTATCCCTTCAGGATCCAGGAGTAATTACCATACGGGTAGAAACAATTATGAACGAAGGATCTTGCAATTAGGGACGAATGGCAATGACACCGCGAGACGATGGAATATCTGGCCCACAAATGAAAATTTAAGGAGAAAGCGAAAACATTGGCCTTGTAACAAAAATTTGCTAGGATTCTGAAAAAAATTGAAAAATTTTCATAGTAAAGGAGTTCCGCCGAGGTTCGAGAGAACGGTGAGGCCTCTTTCATAGTGCGATCGCTGATCGCCGCGATGACAATACAGATATAAATCTTAGAATACAGATCGACGTGCGACGTGATACCGATCGATGCTCATGTTTATCATCCCATCGCGTCGCGCGGCGATCGAACTCGGAAAGAGGCCTAACGGTCCAACACTTCTGACAGCTCTGAATAAGCACACTTGTAAACGTAGCACACTCCATAAGTCCAGTTGTGACCATCTAATCAGCAACTCCACCCATGCTCATCTCATTCCGGCGCTCAATTCAATTCGGCTTCCCAAAGTTTTCACATTAAAGTTTGAAATTCGGCATCATCAGACTTTCGATCCCGTACCGCCATTTCCCCTAATGGGGCGAGTTGCTCGGCAACCACTCTAACCCACCCTGCTCACTCGACATGTCGGACAACTGGCATAAAATGTGTCGACTATGATGGGTGATGTAGACGTAGATATCCAGCTCGAGGCGATTCTAAATAGAGTTGAGTGTGAGAGCGAGACAAAGAAGGAAATGATAACAGCATACAAATCGAAAACGTTAACGGCCAACACATTGATAACGGTTCACACTTTCGAAGGCCAAAAAATTACATTTCACCCAAACGTCACCCCATGGGGAAAGTTTAGAATGCTGGTCACGGATCTGGGCTTTTTCGATTCTCAAGATTATGGTGGCTCACGGTACGTGATTACCAGCAAAGGAGCGGTGGGCCATGTTAAAGCCAGCAAGCACGCTCCTAAACGTGGTTAACTGCGGAAATAGAATGGTATGGCTCAGATTACAACGCCTACGCATTTTGAAGCGTCAAAAACAACCCACAACGCCGCTATACGAATGAAAAGTTGGCTTCACCCTGTAATTCTCTGCCCCTGCAATTGCCGTCCTCCTCCAAAACAGGGGTACTGGGCCATTCGCACCGTCGTAAATATGTGATTTACTTTTAGTACTTATTGTACCGCCCGAAACGTCGCCGACGGTGGGAATGGCCCAGCACGACTGTTTTAAAGTGGGCGGCAAATACAGGGGGCGGAGAAATACAGGGCGGGACCAAGTTCTCACTCGTGTAGCGGCGTTGTTGGTAGTTTCTGACGCTTAAAAGGGAGTAGGCGTTGTGTTCTGAGCCATACCATTCTATTTCCGTAGTTATCTCAATCACGTTTACGAGCGTATTGACAAAGACCGGAATGTGATCATTGGAAAGAGTTGTGGATGTCGACCAAGAGCAGGCGTTAGAGAGATTAGAAGAGACAAGGGAGATGTCTGGGCTGGAGGATCGACAGTAGGCAGGGAGACGAGTGGGCTGGCCATCGTTAAGGATAACGAGGTCGCACTCATCCGCCCAGTCTTCGACGTCGTTTCCTCTAGCATCAGAATCGAGCGACGAGCAGAACGTGTGAGCATTGAAGTCACCCGCAAAGACAATTGAGGGAGATAGAGAGCAGTCATACAGCTGCTTGAGTAGAGGGATAGGGTTGTAGGTTGGTGGACAGGATGTAGGAGGAGGAAGGAATATATTGGAAAGAGAAAGTGGAGTTTTTAGAGGTAGATGGATGGGGATGTACTCGAGAGTGCCATCCACTGGAGTGTTTGGAATGATGTGAGAGGGAAGAGACGACAGAACAGAAGTAGAGACTCCGCCTCCCTGAGATGACCTAGAATTATGATATGCAGTATAGCCCGGGATGTTTGGATGTCGAGAGGTAGCAGAGGGAGAGAGTTTGGTTTCCTGAACCATGACAACATCCGGGTGATGAGTACGGGCGAAGAGAGATAATTCAGAAAGCTTGGCGCGAAGGCCGTTGAGATTGATATGTACAATAAAGAGGGGGCGGTTGGTAGATGAGGAATTGGAGTTACTGGAGGCGGAGCACACAATACAACGAAAGGAAGAATCGTGGTGCCTCACAGAACTGAGACCCGAACAAGAGAAGTGCACCCACCTTTGGCATCCAAAACATTGGACGCTGGTTCCATACCAATTGACATCTCTGTCGCGTGTGGCACATGGGTAGTTCTTCTTCTTCGCGGGTCCTGGGTTCCTCTCGACGCCGGCTCTTTGTAGTAGGATCTTCAGGAGAGCTGCGGCCAGCCAGCACCTCTCCCATGACAAAAACCCTCTCCGCGGAGGGATTGACGTCGGTTTGCACGGAGGTGGTCTTCTTTCCTCCACACTGCCACGGCACGAACGTACGACATCTCGGCAGCGGCCTCCACGTAAAGATGTTCTATTGGGGAGCTCCTTGCACAACCGGTAGCAATTCTAAGCGCAGCATTCTGTACACGCTGCAGCTTATTCCAGGAGCTGTCAGACACCAGGTGCTGCCACACTGGTGCCGCATATTCCAGAGCCGGCTGAAGAATTGCTCTGTAGGTTCTCAATATAGTCTCTCGGCTGCTTCCCCATGATGTTCCTCCGAGAGCTCTTAAGATATTAAGCCTAGCCTTGACGACTGCTTGTTTCTGTTCCGCGTTTTTGTGGGACTCCAGTGACGGATCAAGAATAAGGCCAAGCAGCTTGGGGAATTTTGCTGCTGGCAACAGGTCACCATCCCATTTGACATCTGGTTGGGCACTGTGTTCCTTGGTATTTGTTGTGAACACTGAAACAGAGGATTTTGCAGCAGACACTGTGAGCATCACTTTATCGAGGAAGAGCTTCAACTCGACGAGATAGGCGCTGATCTTGTTAGCGGCTATCTGCAGGTCACGATCCTGACACATGATGGTGATGTCGTCGGCATACATAACAATCTTTACATCATTGGGAGGCTCGGGAATGTCCTCAAGATACAGGCTAAATAGGGCAGGGGACAACACTCCGCCTTGCGGAACACCGGTTGCTATTGGAATGCTATCGGATACGTGATTCTGGAACAGAACCTTAGCACGGCGGCCTTTCGTGAACGCTGCAATCCATTACTTTTGCCATGATGGTAGCGACGACTTGATCAGTTTCTCGGACAGCAGTCCCAAGTTAGCAGAGTCAAACGCTTTGCTCAGGTCGAGGGCGACGGCCACCGTTCTCAGGGACTTTCTCATGTTGAACCCATCGACCGCAAAGCTCACGACCTCCAATAGAGCATTAGTAGCAGAGTGAAGTTTCCTGAACCCATGCTGATGCTGCTGTCGCTCATTTTGATCAGCCAGGTCCGTCACGATCAACTTTTCAGCTAATTTAGCGACGGGCGATAACAGGCTTATTGGTCGAAAGCCTTTCGCCGTGCTTTGGGACTTGCCTGGCTTAGGCAACGGTATCACATTGGCTGTCTTCCAAGCTTGGGGTAGAGTGCAGGTCCGGAAAGAAGTGTTAATGATATCTGCAAGCATCGGTAGAAGTTCCGTGGGAAGCTTCTTCAGGATGGCTGGGGAGATACCGCCAGGTCCGATAGCCTTCGAATTCCGCATTTCTTTGATAGCCTTCTCTACTTGTGTGAGAATAAAGGCCTCAGAAGCATTCATGAGCGGCAACCGGCTCAGCTCTCTAACCGTGACTCTATTTTGCACGCCTCGCTTGGTGCGTGTGATAAAAAAAATTCGTGCCGAGTGCGTAAGCAGCCGCTTTCCCTGATTTGGAGACGTTCTCCTCGAACTCTATAGCGGAGCTCATCGGGGGCTCAGACTTTCCGGAAATTTTTTTGTTTTCTTAAAATTCGCCCCTCGCGTAATGTTTAGGCGGATTGCAGCTTTTCAGTAAAATCTGAGATTTCAAGCTGCCGTGAACCTACCGTCTATTTCCTACACAGATCTAAGAATCTTTTTCTTTGAATGAGCGTGCAGGGTTTTGGAAAAAGGAACCGATTAGCGAGTTGAGGTAATTAAAGTAATTAATCGAACGCCAGTACAGTAATTTACTTGTCGAATTTTCAATGTTTCAATATTTTCTCAAGAATTTCACCAGATATGGAAAAATCACGCAGAAAGGATGAACACGCTTCTAGTAATGCCCACACGGATGACCCACTTTTTCCACTAAATAAATAACAGACTGAAACTAGTAAAAACTAGCCTTGTAGACTAAAATACATTCACAGCTTCCTGACATACTCAAACTCTTGTAATCATAGTTTAGTGCAAAATCACTGGGATGAAAAAACAAAAAAAAATGATAAAAAACGGAAAACAAGCGAGAAACACGAGATAGCATCAAATATTATCGACTTACTCTGGCAAATCGGGGGACTCTCCCGCAGAAATTTTGTGAGCGGGTCTGCCGCCTAACACCCAGCGGGAGAGTCACTAATAAAAAAAGTGGGCGTCGCTCGATTCGGGACTCCCGCTGAGGAAAAACGGTTCTGCGGGAGAGTCCCCCGATTTGCCTGCTGTGTCTGTGTGTATGTTGTAGCGTCGATTGTCTCTGCGTCTCGTCTAGTTAGGCATTGTCTTTCGCTGAGGGTCTGGATTCTCATCGTTCGGCTGCTCGATAGGAGTCTCCCGCCGTGCCTTTAGCTAGTGTCTCGATCGCAATAGTGACGTCATAACGAGCGTCGCAATGCTGCACTCCCGCTGACCCTTGTCGTATGACTCCGCGTAGGTCTGTGCTCCTTTTCTCCTATCGGGAGTCCTACGCGGAGTGTCCCCCGATTTGCCAGAGTACTAATCTCTTACGATGAGTGCGGCTGCGTCACGGCTCCTACGATTGGCGCACGTTTGTCGCCCATAATCAAACAACGCGCCCCGGCTGCGCAATAAAGCATCATTGCGGTCCGTGCGGTCCTAAGCCGTCGAGTTTTCATATCAAGTTGTAAACGACCAGGAATCTTCCCAGAAAACTCTAGGCACATTGATGATTTCTCTGATGATTCTCAATCAATAAGAAACTTATATAATTATAGGTAGGAAAGGAATGCACTTTTGAAGGTCTACTGGAGCTAAAAGGAGAAATACCACAACGTAAAAATTGTATTAATAGAAAGAAATTTTTTATGGAAACCGCAAAAAAATTAGAACAGAAACGGAATCCTATAATAGTGCAGATAGCTCAGTTTCGAAGGTATGAGATTTTCAGAGTTCTACATCAAGTTATCACAAAATAAAATCGACTGCTGTCTACACGAAGACAATTAGAGCAGCATAAGTATCCTCTGTTTCAAACCCAAATTTACTATGTTCCTTTTACTATGTTACTAATTTACTATGCGAAGGAATAGACAGTGAGAGAGTGTAGGGAGAAGGAGACGCAGCACACCAGCGCACACGTACGTGATAGATTCAAGTGAATTCGAACTCCGAAATAGAGTGTAGGTGTAATGCTTGACATTTTCACTATCTTATATTACACTGTTAAATTCTATTGATGGAAGCAATACATGGAAGAAAATGTAAAAATGTAACACTTTGGAGGACTACCTGGTTGCTATTATCATTTGCGGTTGGCCCGCCTTATCTCTGCATGACCAATAGTTGACCGTGACCGTCTGATAAGCGCGGTCTGTGTATAAAGGCGGCTGAGGCCTATCACGGACTGCTAAATTATGCTAACTTCATCAATTTTTGGTTGATGCCCTTCAGACGTCATACTGTCCACTCTGATTTCCTCATCGTCATCTCAGCTATTTCCTTCATGACCTGTCCCTTAATTAATACCTTACTGGCAAAAGCTGTTGCCGATTTTATTTTTTTTTGCGTAAATAAATAAGTTACAGCTTGATAAGTGCATGCTGCCCAAGGGCTAAATCTCGTTGGAGGGCTTGTAACCTGTCCTAGTTTTATAATGCTGCATGTGTAATAAACATCTGGTAGCTTGTACAATACACCTTTAAAATCAGGGAGGCTCACCCCGATCCGCGATGATTTCGTTTATACTTCCGCCACTGAGCGGCGCGGCCAAGCCCGGCACGATCAATATCATAGCGATAACCTGATGACGATTAGGGACGCGGTATATGCATGGTCAACAAGCTTCTTCCACGATAAAATTAGTTGCTAGAGCCAAGTTACTCAACAATTGAAGAATTGTGATCGACGGATATCGAAGAAAGCGGAAAACCAAAATGGAATGACATTAAATTATTTATCTGTTTGGAAGTCTTGCAAATGTTCCCCACGTTTGCTATATTATTACATTTATATTTCATACGGATGTCTTAAACGTCGCAATGAACCAAATATAATCAAGTCTATCTACCACAGTCTCAAAAAAGAGCGCCCATCAGTGCCTTCTTCGGTAACCCACTAGAACGGTGAGATAAGCTTCCGGTTTAATGCCGGCAACGCAAGGACCAACCTTCCAAACGCACAGGCCAACGCTAGACAACGTTTTCTACTGTCGTTTTCGGGGCAGAATTCCGGCCCGCAAATGCGTCTTCGACACTTTGCGGTAGCACGAGTCTCGAGTCGGACGAGTTTCAGTTCCGCAGTCTCCGATCAGCTGACTAAGTGAGTGTTTCAAAGTTTTCTTGATTGGTTATTTTAGATTTCGTTTAAGGCAGCAGACACGCTCAAAAATGATATCAATTTTATGGATTACATTGAAGGTATGAAGCTGTTACTATTCAGAAAGAACGAAAAGACGAAAACAAATCGACGGAAATGAAGATATAACGGTAAGTTCTATATTGGCCCAGAAATGGACGAGTTGTACGGCACTGGCTGAAATAGCGGAGCTAGCAACAAATTTGTTGGGATAACGAATCTGATGTACTCGTACGGCCCTTTCTGGAACGCTTACGCCGTTAGAAGCCTAAAAAGTTATCTAAAGTGGACGCAATCGAGCATTGAATACTTGTATGAAGGGGCGGAGCCCGTATCGATGGGCGGAGCAAGGATGATTTCGTGACTGACTACGGCTCAAATACGGTCATTTGGACTCGTTTTTAACCCTTGCACTTCGTGAGGGCTCTCCTAGGGCCTGCACGACCCCACTAATTTAGTTATCTCAACAACTTTTTCGAGCGTGTCTGCTGCCTTTAAAGCTGATTAAATCCGCGATGGTGGTTATTTTTTATTTCTTGTTTATGCTCGGGAGTCTTTTCTCATTCACGTTTTTACTTCATTCTGAGCTTTCATCAGATTGTTTTTACGTGAGTTTCTTCGTGCAATTTTTTTCCAGGAAGAAACTGCGGTTTTCGACCAGAGCTGGCCCGATTTAGGCACCCTAGTGAGTCACGTTTTTTCTATTCATATTCAGAAAAAGCAGAAGTTCTAGTGACAACTAGATGTGAACAATGGAACTCGAGAACGGCCAAGTCGACGACCACAAGTCAATTATTGATCATCAGTTTCAAGCCAGCCGATGACCCCTTATACTACAAAACATCAGTAGAGTTTGCTATTTTAGCTTCAAACTGGGCTCTTTTCGTAGTTTTTTTTCTATGGATAGTACCACAGCAAACCAAGGAATACATAACTAAGAAAAACTAAACAATCATATTTCATCGTGAACACTGCCTGAAAATCGTAGTATGAAAAAAAATCAAAATTCACACAATAGACGAGGCAGGGGAGGGGAGATAAACCGAAGGTACAGTCAGCTGAAAAAGTCGATCACCAACACGTTTTGGGCCAGTCAGTCAGTCAACCGCCGACTATGGAAGTGCATTAAACTTCTACGCCAGTTCTTTAGAGGGCGCGGTTCCATACACCAACATCATCCGAAAGATACGATTTTTTAGCCTCTCATCATATTCCGGAAGCAGCATATTTCAAAAATGGGCAGCACGGAGGGCAGGAAATTCCATGAACAAGTACAAAAATCTCTCACATAAAAAATATTGAAGGCAACAAGGATTCGTTCACTAACAGATGCTCTGCAAGAAAGGGAATATTTAGGCTTTCCTACGAGACAGGACTGAAAAAAACTAGGGGGTTAGCACTTCATGATCGTAGGCCCGGCCATAGTTGGCCGCTCAGCTGTAGCCAACCTGGTGGTAAAGCGTCAAATACGTTGGCGAGGAGGGACGAAAAAAGAACCGGTGGTGCAAATTGGACTGATATGAGCATGAGATAAGTTAAGGTATGCATAACATAAATGATTTCATTCCATTTAAATCACGGATTTTGGCCCCGTCGGCGACAGCCGGACAAACCGCGTTGTTTTCCAACCACCTTCGTCCATATTTTTTACGCGTGTCGACCGTATCGAACACAGCAGGTCAAGGCTGTTTTTTTTTCGACCAACAATGACTGCGGTCGTAGCCCCCGTCATTGTCGGCCAATCTGCCGTAGCCAGCATGGTCGATGCGCATGTAATACATTTCTCACTCAGGTCGAAATCCCTCTCCTCCGATGTCAAATCCGTCCTGTTCCGTCCCGGTCGATACGTATGCAATACATTGCTCAAGATCCCCCGATGGGTCCGGACTGCGCCGTCCGCAGTGCACTCGAGTGCGCCCGCCTAATCGATAGCCAATCACTAGCGATGGGAGAGTACGGCTCAGTCCAGCCTCTGGTCAGCTATGACCGGGGTCGCAAGGTTGCAACTTGACATTGACGTATATCTCTTCTCACGCCGAATCAGACATGTCGTTCTGGGGTCTTTTAGAAGCGTCGCCCTCCGCCTCTCTGACCAGAGGGCATGTATCCAGGTTTCGTCTTCCTTCTCCTAGAACCGCATCATTTAATAACTCTTGTCTCTTCAAAGTTATCAATTCATGAGATAATTTAGGTAGTGGGGCGTTCATCTATCTATGATCAAGTGGATTCCAGAGTCATGTCTCCAGAATCATCTCCAAGGACATGATTCAATGCAGTCACATAGCGTTTCTGTTGGATGTTTTAAGTTTGTTATCTGTTTTGCGTTCTTAAGACATTTATACTCTGCCCGTGATGTTGTGTGTTTTGAAGAGTTGCTCGATAGCGTTTTTTTTTCATTAATAGGGTAATTTCCATCAGCTTTTTTTTCCGCGTAATCTGAGTTCATTCAAAGTTTGACTGCAACTTTCTTTTCTTTTGGCATTTTTTTCGGGTTGTCACAACGATTACCGTTCCAGGCATGTGCGATTTGAGTTCTACCACATTCTTTTTGATTCGCCGGAGGGTGGATCGGCTCAAATAATCGCCTGGGGTTCGTGTTTAGATGGAAGAGGGCCATTGTGGTCCGCCCCGGTATGGCTCAGTCTAGTCGCGTGCTTGTCGCGAGAATATATTTCATGGAGTACACGGTGATAGGAAAAACGGGAGTTCAACAGTTTTGATTCTCAAAGCTGTGACCAGTGTTGAACAACCCTAAAAGGAGAATGGAATCGCAGATAATAGTAAAAACGAGAAAATTTCGCCACAAAGCAGTGAGCTTACTAAGGTGGCACTCCGATGTTTTTGAGCGGCAGTTTTTCAAATTAATAGCGTTGTGTTTTTTCCTTATTTTCCTTTCTTCATGATTTTTTTGCGATCTACTTTCACTCAGTGGTTTTAGTGGCCGTAAATCACTAGTTATTTGATTTTTATTGACTGAATAAATCTTGGATGAATGAGCCTTTTCAAAATATTTTATTCGGTTTCGGTCCCGATCAGGGGTGTGCGGCAATTGCCGTTTGCCGATTGCCGGCCATTTTTGGGGTTCGCCGTTGCCGTTTGCCGAAATTGTCGTCTAAAACGGAAAATTTTCGGCAAAATTTCGTTGAAACAACAGAATTGGCCCTAACCGCAGTCTCTGTATTGGTCACCGATTCGGAGCTGCTATTAATAATTATTCTATCAAAAAGGGGTCTCCCAAGCGGAAGAGGTTTGGTTGGCGTCAGAAACGTTCCAACAAAAAGTGAACAATAGGCAAGAAGAATGAGGAGAGTCTACAAAAAGTGAACAATATTTTCTGAGACTGATTTTCCTAGCCGATACTTTTCAACAGCGGAAACAAACCGTTGCGGTGTTCTACACGAAAGCACTCTTTGGTTCCAAAAATGGTCTAGATCACGCGAGAACCGTTCAAATGTATGTGCATGTAAACCTAATACTTACCATCAGAATAGAAGATGATGCCAAAAACACAGACGGAAGGTTAGCTTCAGTTGCTACGAGAAGCGAAACCAAAGTGCAGCATCTAATGAGAGTATTTTCTTATGATCTCGTCGAAATTGAAGTCCATTCTTGGAAACCATTGAACTCTTCCTCGTGAAATACCACAACGGTTTGTTTTTGCTGTTAAGAAGTATCGGCCAGGAAAATCAGTCTCAGAAAATATTGTTCACTTTTTGTAGACTCTCCTCATTCTTCTTGCCTATTGTTCACTTTTTGTTGGAACGTTTCTGACGCCAACCAAACCTCTTCCGCTTGGGAGACCCCTTTTTGATAGAATTGTTCACTTTTTATTAATATTACGAAGTAATATCCTTGAAAGATTTTCAATATTTTTCGAATAGCATGGATTGCTATAATAATCAGTGAGCGTCCTGATGACGTCAGAAGATGCCCTATGCACTTGGCACCACCTTGGCACGACGTCTTGATGACGTCATCAGATGCCCTATGTACTTTACATGACATCCTGATGACGTCATCAGATGCCCTATGTACTTTAAATGACATCCTGATGACGTCATCAGATGCCCTATGTACTTTACATGAAATCCTGATGACGTCATCAGATGCCCTATGTACTTTACATGACACCCTGATGACGTCATCAGATGCCCTATGTACTTTACATGACACCCTGATGACGTCATCAGATGCCCTATGTACTTTACATGACACCCTGATGACGTCATCTGATGCCCTATGTACTTTACATGACACCCTGATGACGTCATCAGATGCCCTATGTACCTTACATGACACCATGATGACGTCATCAGATGCCCTATGTACTTTAAATGACATCCTGATGACGTAATCAGATGCCCTATAAACTTCACATGACACCCTGATGACGTCATCAGATGCCCTATGTACTTTACATGACACCCTGATGACGTAATCAGATGCCCTATGTACTTTACATGACACCCTGATGACGTCATCAGATGCCCTATGTACTTTACATGACACCCTGATGACGTCATCAGATGCCCTATGTACTTTACATGACACCCTGATGACGTCATCAGATGCCCTATGTACTTTACATGGCATCCTGATGACGTCATCTGATGCTTTATGTACTTTACGTGACACCCTGATGACGTCATCAGATGCCCTATGTACTTTACATGACACCCTGATGACGTCATCTGATGCCCTACGTACTTTACATGACACCCTGATGACGTCATCAGATGCCCTATGTACCTTACATGACACCATGATGACGTCATCAGATGCCCTATGTACTTTACATGACACCCTGATGACGTCATCAGATGCCCTATGTACTCTACATGACACCCTGATGACGTCATCAGATGCCCTATGTACTTTACATGACACCATGATGACGTCATCAGATGCCCTATGTACTTTACATGACACCCTGATTACGTCATCAGATGCCTATGTACTTTACATGGCATCCTGATGACGTCATCTGATGCTTTATGTACTTTACGTGACACCCTGATGACGTCATCAGATGCCCTATGTACTTTACATGGCATCCTGATGACGTCATCTGATGCTTTATGTACTTTACGTGACATTTTGATGACGTCATCAGATGCCCTATGTACTTTACATGGCATCCTGATGACGTCATCTGATGCTTTATGTACTTTACGTGACACCCTGATGACGTCATCAGATGCCCTATGTACTTTACATGACACCCTGATGACGTCATCAGATGCCCTATGTACTTTACATGGCATCCTGATGACGTCATCTGATGCTTTATGTACTTTACGTGACACCCTGATGACGTCATCAGATGCCCTATGTACTTTACATGGCATCCTGATGACGTCATCTGATGCTTTATGTACTTTACGTGACACCCTGATGACGTCATCAGATGCCCTATGTACTTTACATGGCATCCTGATGACGTCATCAGATGCCCTATGTACTTTACATGACACCCTGATGACGTCATCAGATGCCCTATGTACTTTACATGACACCCTGATGACGTCATCAGATGCCCTATGTACTTTACATGACACCCTGATGACGTCATCAGATGCCCTATGTACTTTACATGACACCATGATGACGTCATCTGATGCTTTATGTACTTTACGTGACACCCTGATAACGTCATCAGATGCCCTATGTACTTTACATGGCATCCTGATGACGCCATCTGATGCTTTATGTACTTTACGTGACACCCTGATGACGTCATCAGATGCCCTATGTACTTTACATGGCATCCTGATGACGTCATCTGGATGCTTTATGTACTTTACGCTGACACCTGATGACGTCATCAGATGCCCTATGTACTTTACATGGCATCCTGATGACGTCATCTGATGCTTTATGTACTTTACGTGACACCCTGATGACGTCATCAGATGCCCTATGTACTTTACATGGCATCCTGATGACGTCATCTGATGCTTTATGTACTTTACGTGACACCCTGATGACGTCATCAGATGCCCTATGTACTTTACATGGCATCCTGGTGACGTCATCTGATGCTTTATGTACTTTACGTGACACCCTGATGACGTCATCAGATGCCCTATGTACTTTACATGGCATCCTGATGACGTCATCTGATGCTTTATGTACTTTACGTGACACCCTGATGACGTCATCAGATGCCCTATGTACTTTACATGGCATCCTGATGACGTCATCTGATGCTTTATGTACTTTACGTGACACCCTGATGACGTCATCAGATGCCCTATGTACTTTACATGGCATCCTGATGACGTCATCTGATGCTTTATGTACTTTACGTGACACCCTGATGACGTCATCAGATGCCCTATGTACTTTACATGGCATCCTGATGACGTCATCTGATGCTTTATGTACTTTACGTGACACCTAATGACGTCATCAGATGCCCTATGTACTTTACATGGCATCCTGATGACGTCATCTGATGCTTTATGTACTTTACGTGACACCCTGATGACGTCATCAGATGCCCTATGTACTTTACATGGCATCCTGATGACGTCATCTGATGCTTTATGTACTTTACGTGACACCCTGATGACGTCATCAGATGCCCTATGTACTTTACATGGCATCCTGATGACGTCATCTGATGCTTTATGTACTTTACGTGACACCCTGATGACGTCATCAGATGCCCTATGTACTTTACATGACACCCTGATGACGTCATCAGATGCCCTATGTACTTTACATGACACCCTGATGACGTCATCAGATGCCCTATGTACTTTACATGGCATCCTGATGACGTCATCTGATGCTTTATGTACTTTACGTGACACCCTGATGACGTCATCAGATGCCCTATGTACTTTACATGACACCCTGATGACGTCATCTGATGCCCTATGTACTTTACATGACACCCTGATGACGTCATCAGATGCCCTATGTACCTTACATGACACCATGATGACGTCATCAGATGCCCTATGTACTTTACATGACACCCTGATGACGTCATCAGATGCCCTATGTACTTTACATGACACCCTGATGACGTCATCAGATGCCCTATGTACTTTACATGACACCATGATGACGTCATCAGATGCCCTATGTACTTTACATGACACCCTGATGACGTCATTAGATGCCCTATCTACTTTACATGGCATCCTGATGACGTCATCTGATGCTTTATGTACTTTACGTGACACCCTGATGACGTCATCAGATGCCCTATGTACTTTACATGGCATCCTGATGACGTCATCTGATGCTTTATGTACTTTACGTGACACCCTGATGACGTCATCAGATGCCCTATGTACTTTACATGGCATCCTGATGACGTCGTCTGATGCTTTATGTACTTTACGTGACACCCTGATGACGTCATCAGATGCCCTATGTACTTTACATGACACCCTGATGACGTCATCAGATGCCCTATGTACTTTACATGGCATCCTGATGACGTCATCTGATGCTTTATGTACTTTACGTGACACCCTGATGACGTCATCAGATGCCCTATGTACTTTACATGGCATCCTGATTACGTCATCTGATGCTTTATGTATTTTACGTGACACCCTGATGACGTCATCAGATGCCCTATGTACTTTACATGGCATCCTGATGACGTCATCTGATGTTTTTTGTACGTTACGTGACACCCTGATGACGTCATCAAATGCCCTATGTACTTTACATGGCTTCCTGATGTCGTCATCATATGCCCTATGTACTTTACATGACACCCTGATGACGTCATCAGATGCCCTATGTACTTTACATGACACCCTGATGACGTCCTCAGATGCCCTATGTACTTTACATGACACCCTGATGAGGTCATCAGATGCTCTATGTACTTTACATGACACCATGATGACGTCATCTGATGCTTTATGTACTTTACGTGACAGCCTGATAACGTCATCAGATGCCCTATGTACTTTACATGGCATCCTGATGACGCCATCTGATGCTTTATGTACTTTACGTGACACCTGATGACGTCATCAGATGCCCTATGTACTTTACATGGCATCCTGATGACGTCATCTGATGCTTTATGTACTTTACGTGACACCCTGATGACGTCATCAGATGCCCTATGTACTTTACATGGCATCCTGATGACGTCATCTGATGCTTTATGTACTTTACGTGACACCCTGATGACGTCATCAGATGCCCTATGTACTTTACATGGCATCCTGATGACGTCATCTGATGCTTTATGTACTTTACGTGACACCCTGATGACGTCATCAGATGCCCTATGTACTTTACATGGCATCCTGATGACGTCATCTGATGCTATGTACTTTACGTGACACCTGATGACGTCATCAGATGCCCTATGTACTTTACATGGCATCCTGATGACGTCATCAGATGCTATGTACTTTACTGATGATGCCCTATGTACTTTACGTGACACCTGATGACGTCATCAGATGCCCTATGTACTTTACATGGCATCCTGATGACGTCATCTGATGCTTTATGTACTTTACGTGACACCCTGATGACGTCATCAGATGCCCTATGTACTTTACATGGCATCCTGATGACGTCATCTGATGCTTTATGTACTTTACGTGACACCCTGATGACGTCATCAGATGCCCTATGTACTTTACATGGCATCCTGATGACGTCATCTGATGCTTTATGTACTTTACGTGACACCCTGATGACGTCATCAGATGCCCTATGTACTTTACATGGCATCCTGATGACGTCATCTGATGCTTTATGTACTTTACGTGACACCCTGATGACGTCATCAGATGCCCTATGTACTTTACATGGCATCCTGATGACGTCATCTGATGCTTTATGTACTTTACGTGACACCCTGATGACGTCATCAGATGCCCTATGTACTTTACATGGCATCCTGATGACGTCATCTGATGCTTATGTACTTTACGTGACACCTGATGACGTCATCAGATGCCCTATGTACTTTACATGGCATCCTGATGACGTCATCTGATGCTTTATGTACTTTACGTGACACCTGATGACGTCATCAGATGCCCTATGTACTTTACATGGCATCCTGATGACGTCATCTGATGCTTTATGTACTTTACGTGACACCCTGATGACGTCATCAGATGCCCTATGTACTTTTACATGGCATCCTGATGACGTCATCTGATGCTTTATGTACTTTACGTGACACCCTGATGACGTCATCAGATGCCCTATGTACTTTAC
This sequence comes from Aplectana chamaeleonis, assembly GCA_029168955.1. Classification (NCBI taxonomy): domain Eukaryota; kingdom Metazoa; phylum Nematoda; class Chromadorea; order Rhabditida; family Cosmocercidae; genus Aplectana; species Aplectana chamaeleonis. The sequence continues at coordinate 465,654 of JAPDOI010000219.1, read as the reverse complement.
ATGGCATCCTGATGACGTCATCTGATGACTTTATGTACTTTTACTTGACACCCTGATGACGTCATCAGATGCCCTATGTACTTTACATGGCATCCTGATGACGTCATCTGATGCTTTATGTACTTTACGTGACACCCTGATGACGTCATCAGATGCCCTATGTACTTTACATGACACCCTGATGACGTCATCAGATGCCCTATGTACTTTACATGACACCCTGATGACGTCATCAGATGCCCTATGTACTTTACATGACACCCTGATGACGTCATCAGATGCCCTATGTACTTTACATGACACCATGATGACGTCATCTGATGCTTTATGTACTTTGCGTGACACCCTGATGACGTCATCAGATGCCCTATGTACTTTACATGACACCCTGATAACGTCATCAGATGCCCTATGTACTTTACATGACACCCTGATGACGTCATCAGATGCCCTATGTACTTTACATGACACCATGATGACGTCATCTGATGCTTTATGTACTTTACGTGACACCCTGATGACGTCATCAGATGCCCTATGTACTTTACATGGCATCCTGATGACGTCATTTGATGCTTTATGTACTTTACGTGACACCCTGATGACGTCATCAGATGCCCTATGTACTTTACATGACATCCTGATGACGTCATCTGATGCTTTATGTACTTTACGTGACACCCTGATGACGTCATCAGATGCCCTATGTACTTTACATGACACCATGATGACGTCATCTGATGCTTTATGTACTTTACGTGACACCCTGATGACGTCATCAGATGCCCTATGTACTTTACATGGCATCCTGATGACGTCATCTGATGCTTTATGTACTTTACGTGACACCCTGATCACGTCATCAGATGCCCTATGTACTATCCATGACGTCATCTGATGCTTTGTACTTTACGTGACACCTGATGACGTCATCAGATGCCCTATGTACTTTACATGGCATCCTGATGACGTCATCTGATGCTTTATGTACTTTACGTGACACCCTGATCACGTCATCAGATGCCCTATGTACTTTACATGGCATCCTGATGACGTCATCTGATGCTTTATGTACTTTACGTGACACCCTGATGACGTCATCAGATGCCCTATGTACTTTACATGGCATCCTTCTGGTGACGTCATCTGATGCTTTATGTACTTTACGTGACACCTGATGACGTCATCAGATGCCCTATGTACTTTACATGACACCTGATGACGTCATCTGATGCTTTATGTACTTTACGTGACACCTGATCACGTCATCAGATGCCCTATGTACTTTACATGGCATCCTGATGACGTCATCTGATGCTTTATGTACTTTACGGTGACACCTTTTTGATGACGTCATCAGATGCCCTATGTACTTTACATGGCATCCTGATGACGTCATCTGATGCTATTGTACTTTACGTGACGCCCTGATGACGTCATCAGATGCCCTATGTACTTTACATGGCATCCTGATGACGTCATCTGATGCTTATGTACTTTACGTGACACCTCGATGACGTCATCCAGATGCCCTATGTACTTTATATGGCATCCTGATGACGTCATCCTGGATGCTTTATGTACTTCACATGACACCCTGATGACGTCATCAGATGACCTATGTACTTTACATGACACCATGATGACGTCATCAGATGCCCTATGTACTTTACATGACACCCTGATGACGTCATCAGATGCCCTATGTACTTTACATGACACCCTGATGACGTCATCAGAAAGTAACAAACTTGTTAGTCACTTCCCCTGTCCCTCCCCATCGAAAAGTACAGCAGCCTACGACGTGTTTTAGCGAGTTGATCTACCAACTGATAATATCACATGATATGATAAGCAGTAAGAAGTAAAGTAGTTAATGTGGAACAGTAAGTAACAAACTTGTTAGTCACTTCCCCTGTCCATTCCCTACGCAAAAGTACAGCTTACAACGTGTTTTAGCGAGTTTATCTACCGACTGATAATATAACTTGATATGATAAACAGTAAGAAGTAAAGTAGTTAACGTGAAACAGTAAATAACAAACTTGATAGTAACTTTCCCTCTCCCTTCCCATCGAAAAGTTCAGCCTACGACGTGTTTGAGCGATTTGATCAACCAACCGATAATATCACATGATATGATAAGCAGTAAGAAGTAAAGTAGGTAATGTGGAACAGTAAGTAAAAAACTTGTTAGTCACTTCCCCTGTCCCTCCCCACCGAAAAGTACAGCCTACGACGTGTTTTAGCGAGTTGATCTACCAACTGATAATATCACATGATATGATAAACAGTAAGAAGTAAAGTAGTTAACGTGAAACACTAAGTAACAAACTTGTTAGTCACTTCCCCTGTCCCTCCCCACCGAAAAGTACAGCCTACGACGTGTTTTAGCGAGTTGATCTACCGACTGATAATATCACTTGATATGATAAGCAGTAGGAAGTAAAGTAGTTAATGTGAAACAGTAAGTAACAAACTTGTTAGTCACTTCCCCTGTCCCTCTCCACCGAAAAGTACAGCCTACGACGTGTTTTAGCGAGTTGATCTACCGACTGATAATATCACTTGATATGATAAGCAGTAAGAAGTAAAGTAGTCAATGTGGAACAGTAAGTAACAAACTTGTTAGGGGCTGAGCAGAGTGCCACCGCGGCGCGGCCTGATGATTGAGAGCCGTATTGATAGATCGCGGCGATCTATCAATACGGCTCTCCATCATCAGACCGCGCCGCGCCGCGGTGGCACTCTGCTCAGCCCCTAAGTCACTTCCCCTGTCCCTCCCCACCGAAAAGTACAGCCTACGACGTGTTTTAGCGAGTTGATCTACCAACTGATATTATCACATGATATGATAAACAGTAAGAAGTAAAGTAGTAAACGTGAAACAGTAAGTAACAAACTTGTTAGTCACTTTCTCTGTCCTTCCCCATCGAAAAGTACAGCCTACGACGTGTTTTAGCGAGTTGATCTACCGACTGATAATATCACTTGATATGATAAGCAGTAAGAAGTAAAGTAGTTAATGTGAAACAGTGAGTAACAAACTTATTAGTCACTTCCCCTGTCCCTTCCCATCGAAAAGTACAGCCTACGATGTGTTTAAGCGATTTGGTCTACCAACTGATAATATCACTTGATATGATAAGTAGTAAAAGGTGAAGTAGTTAATGTTAAAGTAAGTAAGTAATCATATCTGTCCACCAACTTACCTACCTGCCCAACTGATCGCCTGGCACTGGGCACTGGCAGTGGCTAGAGGCAGGAACGAGGAACGAGGAACAGGACACGAGGGACGCGTTACAAGAAAAAACGCGAATTTTCGCTAAGCTTCCGCCGATCTAACTTTGTTAATTTTCAATCGATTTGGCTCAAGTTTTGTCAGCGGGTGTCTTCTAGACTCTCTCACTTATATCCAGAAGGAAATCTCTAGAAAATTTGTTTTACAGGTTTTATTAACTACTTTACCAAAATCTAAGTGATCACAAGTGCCAGGCAAAACCGCTTCGCGGCTGGAGCGATTTTGACTAGTTCCATCTTCTGGTTCTGGTTCATTCAATATATAATTTTACACTTTCAATCACTAACTTACGAAAACATACCGACTGAGTAATCAAAGGAGTTCGTTCGAGTTCCAAATTGTTTGGGAGCCTCCACATGTCTTTTTTTAATCATCAAATTCTTAAGGGCACTGTTCGCGATAAAAATCGCTTTTCTGTTTTTTTTTTGCCTATCTTGAAACCGGTCCCATTCTGATTCCAATGATGCTTCTGGAATCGTACAAGACCTTCTGGGAATGGAGTTATCGTCCCTCAAAAATTGAGCTAGGGAAAATGGTGGACGAGTTGTCCGAGGCTTGTAACTTCCGTCTTTTGCAGCCAATGTATGCGAGCTGACCTGAGTAAATAGAGAAGTTGAGAATGAAGGGGAAGAACGGGGCTTTTGATCGGAAACCATCGCTCAACTCACGATTTCGAGTGTTCATTTGTTCACGTCGAGGGGCGGGAAAAGGCGGGACTTGCCCACTTTTCTAAGCCGTTTTGCGGCTCCTGGGCAGCTTTTCGTCCCGTTTTTTCGACGCTGTTCTTTTTTTCAGGGGCATACCGATCACTGCAAGTTCTAAGATTACAAAACCAAGTCATATCTAAGCTGTAGCGCAAAAGCAGCCTTACTTAGACATATGAACCAGTGGAGAACTCGTGTACATAGTAGAGTTGTGCTCGAATATTCGCAATCGAATAAACATTCGAATAAATTATTCGATTATTTATTCGATTATCGAGTAATCGAAAAATTCCGATTTTCGATTATTATTCGAAATCGACTATCGAAAAAAACAGATAATCGATCATTATTCGAAATTGACTATCGAAAAAACCTCATATTCGATTATTATTCGAAATCGACTATCGATAATACCAGATATTCGATTATTATTCGAAATCGACTATCGACTCTGACAATTATTCGAACATATTCGATCTTCGAACATATTCGAATAATCTAACAGCCATAACTGTCCTACACAGAAATTGCTGGAAGGGCCAATGCACCAGCACTTCTGTGGGTCAGGACTTCGTAATTCGTAAATCGTGATTAGTAAATCGTGAGTAATGAGCTCAAACACATCCCCAAACCTCACTAAACATGGAAACGTCTCAACTTTCCAGTGATGATCTGTGTTTCAAAAAAATCTGTTTTCGATGAATACTTAAAAAGGCTCCTATCTCTGGTCCGCAGTTGCAGACGCGCGCTGTGGCAGCGCGCGACACGATGGCAATCGTGGTGGGACACCACGTGGTTCCGCCACGATTGACATTCGACCAAGCCACGAATTCATCGCATTACGAGCTGCAGCAGCGTTTTTCTATAACTGCGGACCGGAATTCCCTTCTGATAAGGACAATACTGGTCAAATGCTCAAATCCTCCTCTATCCAACGTTTCTTCTGAGTTTTCAGCCAAACTTGACGGTTTCCCAAATTGAAACTGAAATTTGATGGAGATCCAGTGTACCAACTGAGCGTCTACTATTTTTTAATAGCCAAAGCTAAAGCCGCGAAATATGATAGGGCAATTGAAAATATGCACGGAAATTCTCAATAGAGCGAGATTTGTATACTTTTACCAACTTTAACAAAGTGCTTCTACGGCTGTCGACCACGACTAATTCGGATTTTGTTCTTTTTGTCGATTTTTGAGAACTAAATTAAAAAAGGATAATGCTGAATAGGTGAAAAATTAAGTATTACTGAAAAAGGTGAAGTAAATATCAAATAGCAGCAAGTTTTGCGGCTCATACTCGTTAGGGCAGAAAATGTGGTTGTCGGAGAACTCACACACGTCCCGCAATTCTCACCCACCTAAAACATCGCAACAAGCCGGGGCCATCCTCCCCTTTTTCAAATCAAAAGACCAAGTTGCCTAGAGGATTGACAATCCAAACAAAGTCGGATTTCCAACTCGCCTTAATTTGCATTTATAGACGAGGCGGGTGTACTTCTCATAGAATCAGAAAATGTCGATTTAACAAATTCACGAAAAGCGAAAATAAAGCTAAGAATCACGCCTAATCGAGAAATTCCGCGACCACTATTAACAACTCAGACAGTAACACCGATGGAATCGCTGGCGCGTGGCGGGCCGAACATCTCCCATCTTGCTATACGACCGCTATCGTTCTAGTATGAAGCCGGCATAGAGATATGTACTGCTTTAGTGCTGCCCGCGATCCGACCGAGGAACTCCGCATAGCCCCAGGTAGTGTTTTGCTTAGAGGCAGTGCAGTGTTCACGATAATCTTCAATTTTGAGATTTATTGCTAAATCGATTGTTTGGCATCCAACTAGAACTGAAAAGACGAAGAAATCAAGAAAAACACATCAGAAGGGCACGGAATCCTTTACTCTCACCCAGCCTTTTTACTCTCACAGGAACTGTTCGTTGTGACAGCGAAATCTTTTGTGGACCCGTCTTTTGCAACTCTCTCATTTTTCTTGCTCCGCTCTTTTCTTCGGATTCTCACTAATACTGTTTTGCCCAAAATACTCTTCCATTTTCGAATAGCCCCATTTTTCATTGGTGACAATCACAGTGAACATGCTCATACAATCGGACAACTAGTCCAGGCCTGAGAATGATTTCACTGAAATAAGACGTTTTAGTGCATTTCTCGCCGTTTCATGGTAATTTTGGTAATACTTGGTGGCCAACGCTTTATTTTGAGTGGAAAACTCGGGAATGAAAACCATCGCGAACACTGCCTTTAACGCCCATTTGCCTGCCATGCTCCCGCTACCCACTCGGCAGGGTCTTTTAGCGCCGTCGGTCCAACCGGTCTTACTACATATATGGATCCAAATGCCCTATCGATACTCTGGAACTCTCAGCGCTATTCATCTCAAACTTCTGTATTTCATGGGTCAACCCTTGCGATCTGGTGGAGAGTTCCATTTTACTCAAAGGATTCAGTGATCAAATTTGGTTTTTTAGAGTAACTGATGAAGGTCTACGACAGCGATGTTCGTCTGTAGAGGTTTGGCAATACCTCATAATATTCAAGTCTGACCACAGACTTCCTACAATTAGACGACATTCCATTCACGCTCATAGCCATTACGACGTGATCCAGAGGACTGTTTTCACTTACGAGAGTTTTTTATGAGGTGAATCGCTCCAGCCGCAAAGCGGCTGGAGAGGTTTGGTTTTGCCCGGGCCTTGTGATCACTTAGAATGTTTATAGATTTTGGCTAAATTTGGCTTAAAGATTTTTCCAATACCAGCAGCCGATCTGCCGGTTACACCCAAACACCGTTTTCAATAATTATATTTCGCCATAACGAAGCGCTTCGATGCTGATTCCCTCTGACTTGAGTTTCGGAGAAAAACTGCTTCAAAAAATTGCAATTAGACGAAACGAAGGAGGAGCAGTGGAAACAATGAAAAGGACGGTACAAGCGTTGCCGCAATAGCGGAAAGGGCGTAACACGTGTGCAGCGCGAACGAGACTTCAGGCCACACACCCTCAGGCGACGCTCAGAGTTTTCACGGGGCGACGCGATTGAAAATGTCAGTGCGACGTGAAAATCGCGTCGCAATATTGAGCAGTTCGAAAGCTTTCGACGCCATGTGTAAAAACTGCCTCTTCAAAGCAGTAGAGTCGCATAACTCTGAATTCGGTAGGCCCGTAGTTAAATTAATTCTTTCATTCGAAGTTATTCGATTATCGATATTCATTCATTCGAAAAAGAGAATCGAATATATTCATTCATTCGTTCATTCGAAAAATTGGAAGTAGAATATATTCATTCATTCGTTTATTCGAAAAATTTGAAGTCGAATATATTCATTCATTCGTTTATTCGAAAAATTTGAAGTCGAATATATTCATTCATTCATTCATTCGGTCCGTTTAGTCAAAAAGCACAACTATAGTACATAGTCCCACTTATCGTCGGTTGGTTAGCTGATGGTAATAATTGGGACAGGAAAATTATCAATTTTGCAAACCCTTTGTCCGGCTTTTTAAAAGTTGAACAATATTCACAGCGGTCATTAAAGGCAGTGGTCAATGAAATCTTTGATTTCGAGATCATTAGCTGGAATGAAAAGTTGACTTAATGACAGAGCTGGGTTTGCTAGTAAATGGTGTAAAGATGAAAAAATGAAAAATCGGTGAAGGCAAAGATTAAAACCGCATTCATTTTTTCGCCAGAAATCGAAAGGCTCGAGGCCCATTGGAACAACAGTGTGGGAAACCGGCTCAAAACGAGCAACAAATAGCAATATACGGCCCGAAACTTCAGCGTAGTGTACTCGCTCCACCCACTTCCTCGGTAGCCACAGGGGAGGTAAGTTGGGCGGGTAAACCACATTCAAGTTTTGTGACCGTATGAAGCGATTTATTGCTAGTTTCTAGCCGACATTGTTGCTGCAATTAGCCTTGTGCTAGCTTGTAGGCCGAATACGCACAAAGGGAAGAGCCGAAGAGCAGTCCAGCTGACTAGTGCACTACACGCGGCGCTCCAGAGACGAAGTGAGCGCAGCGGACTTCCGTCGCGCGCGTCGCATGTACCATTCAAACGCCCCTCATTCTGCGTATTCGATCAACATGTCCCCTCGGAGCTCTTGATTTGAAAATTCGAAGGCTGTTTTTACCATGAGCACTGCATTCAACTAGTCTAGTCTCACTCCATTCCTGTAGCTTTACAACAGTAACCATTCAGTCGTAGTTTTAAGTAAGCGAAATTGAAATCCTTGAGCCTACTACTTGCTACTAACAGTGAAAATTATGGCTCCGGTTATAACCTAAACCGCGCGCTGCTGATCGCGGTGTGAACTGTTTTTCGCCACCATTCTCGACCAATCATGGCGTATTCACCCTTCTATTCGCACCTGATTGAGGTGCCAGTATCGTCCACAGTCTTTGGGTCGGCGCTTACTCCCATCGCACCAAGCTTGCTTACGGTTTGCTGATCGCCCCGGATCGACTAGGCTGGGACGCGCTGGCCGCAGATTTGCTTTCAGCAAATCCTTTGTGGGCCTGTCTCACTTCGCACTGCTCAAGAAGACGCCCATCTTTTTGAATCTCTAGCATTGATTTATGCGGAAACTTCAAATTGAGAGGAATTAACAGAATTATCGTCGGCGATGGAGAAGCTTACAGCCTTGATGCTCTTGGTAGCGACTCCTGATCACCTGAGGCTTCCAAGTAGCTTCTGATATGAAGGATTTTCCCTTCTGTAAAGGCTATTGAAACGTCAGGCTCATTGTAACTGGCAGATATTGCATGGAATACGACATGACTAACAAGGAAGGATAGAGTTTTGGAGTGTTTTTCTATTATGTTCTAGGGGGACGACAGTGTTCCAATATCCCACACTCAAAATCTGCAAAATGCCTCGGGCAGTCCCTAAAAAATTCCAAATTTGAACAAGGCCAGAACGGCTCGGCCGGAGTAAGTAGAACTGCTTTAACGATTGAATTACCTTGGTGTATGTTCAGAATAGATCAGAATTTGGGCAACAATGCATAATTTCCGATCAAAACAGAATCAATGCACCAAAATTTTCTACATCTATTCTGAACACATCTAAAGATAATTCAATCTCTAAATCGGCTCTTCTCGCTTTGGCCGCACCGTTCTGGCCTTGATCAGATTTTAACCTTTTTAGGGACTGCCTGAGGCATTTAGCAGATTCTGAGCATGAGATACTGAAAAACCATCCTCCCCCTAGAACATATTAAAATTGCCTCCCGAAACTCCATCTAAAATTGGTAACCCTCCTTTGTTCGCAAATGTTGGCGCATTATAACACAAAACAGATTTTGCCGTTTGCCGGTCATTTTTGGGGTTTCCCGTTGCAGTTGCCGTTTGCCGAAGTTTGAAATTCCTTTGCCGCACACCCCTGGTCCCGATTCACAGGGTACAACAATGAACAGCTGGAACTGGTCAATATGGTTATCTTTTAACGCTCTGAATTGCCGACCGACACAGGGCCTGCCTTGAGGAAGTGTAACTAACCCTATTGATTTAAAGGCAGTGTTCACGATGATCTTCGATCTCGAGATTAATCGCTAAATTGATTGTTTGGCCTTCGGGTAGAACTGAAGTGACGAAGAAATCGAGAAAAACGCCCTAGAAGAGCACCAAATCCTTTACTCTCACCTCACCTTTTTACTCTCACTGGAACTGTTGTGACAATGAAATCTTTTGTGGTGCCGTCTTTCTCGATTCTCACCTTTCTATTGCTGCGTTCATTCCTTCGAACCCTAACTAATACTGTTTTCCTTAAATATTCTTCAGTTTTCGATTGACTCCATTTTTCATCAGTGACAACCACCATGAACAAGTTCCAACCGGACAACTAGTCTAGGCCAGTGAATAATGTCACTGAAATAAGACGTTTTAGTGGGTTTTAGGCCGTTTCCTCGTAATTTTGGTAACACTTGGTGACCAACGTATTGTTTTGAGTGGAGAACTCGCGAACGAAAATTATCGTGAACACTGCCTTTAAAGGCAGTGTTCACGATAAATCTCGTTCTCGAGGTCTCGGTGTGAAACACTAAGTTGGCAGGTGCTGTAGAGGATAGGGTCGAAGAAAGCAACGAAAACTGGCCAGAAGTAAATACAAACGGCTTTGAAAGCTCTCCCGATGCGCCTACCTATCCCGGTCCGCCCCCAGTCGAACGAGCTTGTGGCGCAGCACACGTTTCGATGGCAAATTGCCAAGTAACTCTGCCGCAGTTAGCATTATCGATTCGCGCAGATTTCGCGATTAGCGCGCGCTTGCCGAAATCAGCAGGGCCCATGATTCTCGTCCACGCCCTGAATCTAGAAACCGTTTTTTTACTTATTCTGGACGTTTTTCTTCCCAGTTTCTTCACTATTAGTTACCTCACGACCAAACAATCCCATTTTTGGGTCGAACTCGAGTGCGATATTCATCGTGAACACTGCCTTTAAAGGCAGTGTCATGATGAGGAACCGCATTCTGGTTTTCGATGTTTTTCAGTACTTAAGTCCACGAAGTGGAGGTCAATAGGGAAAAGTCCCTACACAACTCTCAAATACTGGAGAAAAACTGTTAAACCTCAGAAATATTTAAATACGCCTGTTTGGTGTGTTTCAGAAGACTGCAAACATAGCGTCAAACCTAACCTCGGAAATGGTCTTGTGCTCCAAATTCTTAGGTAAGAAATTTCTTTTTCTGTTTGCTGTACCGAAAAATATTTGGAAATAAGATTGGCCAATGCACATAATTGGATGCCAGAATCTTTCGCGTTTAAGAGTATCCGAAAATCCGGCAACTGTCCCCCAGGTGAAACGAACGCAGGATAACCGTTTTATGACGTGGGCGGGGTGACGCAATGGGTCGGCTGGTCCACGAGATTTCTCCCACTTCCTGGCCGTTTTTCGTCGTACTTCCGTTCTTACTCTTCCTATAGAGACCCAAAGCTTACGTTTTGCCAGGAGAACGGGCAACTTTATCAAACGTGAACACTGCCTTCAAACATAAACCCCAGAAATCAGTATACCTTTGGATAGCCCTTTCTCACCAGGATCTTGAGGGCAAGTTTCTAGATAAAACCGGTTGTTGTGCTATCCTCATGGAAAGGTAGATCTGGCCATAACAAAAGTGAAAATAAGTAAAAACATCAGAGAAAAAACGCTCAGGAACAAGTTATTGCTTGGTGTCCTCCCCCCCACCCAAGTATCGAGATTTCTATAATTTCCTGTACTGTAAACTTTTATATTGCTTCTAAAACAATTTCTGAGCACTTCTGAAGACTACTGATTACATCAAGAGCAAAATAAAAGGCGGATAAACAAGCATTATTGGAAATTGTGTTGATTAGGGACCGGCCGACACCTGTAAAAAGCCGTTATACCTTGTTTTTGAGCGTTTTTGCTGAAAATTTAAGGTTTTTTCCCTTGTTTTTTTTTGTGATGTTCAAATCTACATTTTCATGAAGAAAACTCAAAAGTCGATTTTATCGCGAACTCTGCCTTTAAATAAATAGAAACGATTGAAAGCCCTTGAATTGAGTTTCGCAGCAGCGTTGTGGATATGGTGGGAGTTCAACGAAAAAGTAGGAGAACTAGATTCGGAAACTATTACCTTTATATCACTGTTCCGAAATCATTGTATCGGATTGAGTCGATCGATGACGCGAGAGCAGCGTTTCTATTCAGAGCGGTTTCAATACCTCTATTCACTGATGGAATAAACATATACCCAATAAATAGGGCCAATTCAAGTATCATATCCATAAATGATAAATTAAAATTGTGAATGAAGAAAAAACAGTGAAAAAAAAATCAAAGGAGTTGGCGAAAAGGCCTGTATATCGATACTTGATTGGGAAAGAAGGCTGACCGAATGGGCGCTGCACTTGTCTTCGCTGCGGTATCGAAAAGGCTGACCTTTACGTACTCGCGCTAGTATGCCGACGCCAATGGCTATGCCAATGGAGAAGTTAGCTATAAATGATAAGGGCCATCTGGCCAGCGGTTCCGGCGGGTATCCACAATGTGTTGATCCAATAAACTGCTCACAACAATAGGTTTAGCCGGATATCCATGGTCAATAGAACGGATTCCTTAGGAGCCTACACCTTCTTTTCTTTAAGTTTTTTTGTAGCTTTGAGGACTCTGTGAAAGTCAAGGTCTGGAACAAGGAACAGAGCTAATTGATCGACGTTAACCAGTGGTTTTTTTTTCGAGTCAGGTAGTACAAAATACTCCTAGTATTCGGAAAGGCAGCATTTGAGATGTTTCGCTTCAGCGTCTTTACAGAAATATGAAAATGCAGGAACTCCAAATAACATCTGCGCAGAGAAAATGCCAAAGAAATAATAGATAACCACATCTGGGATACAATGAGCTCATTCTCTATCGTTTTAGGCTAACAAGGGAAAGTCATTCGTAGAATGTGACCTCTCCGAACGAAACGCATTTTTTAGGATAAATTTTAAACGAGAAATTTGAATTTGACCTTTATGGCGGCACTCCGTTTCAGCTGCATTGATTATGACGAGACGTAACCTTTCTGGTATACTAGCTGCGGATATCAAGCTCCAACAAGCCAGAGACGCCATTTTTCACTAAAAAGGCTCTCCCATGGTGGATTCGTTGCTCATCAGCACATTGGATGATGAATATGAGTCCGTTGCAAAAGTGCAAGACACCAACGGCGCCAAAGATTCGAACTTGTTTCCTCATATGTCCAACAAGAGCGCGCAGTTCAACTGCGCCAATCTGACATTCCAAGCCCGAGATTGGTGCATCACAGGGTGCTCAAGGGATCCATAGATTGCACCCGGCGATGCACCTATGATTTAAACGCTGAAAATGCTTATAACTCCGTCCGAAGATATGAAGCGCAGCTATAGAGGTCAAATTCGAATTTCTCGTCAAAAATGAAACCTTGTAAGTTGGATTTCGTTTGAAACGGTCATTTTGTTTCAAGTGACTTTCTCTTGTAAGAGCTCAGGCAGCTTTCCGCCTAAGGCTTTTTTTCAGTTCTTCCAAATAGCTCTTTTCACAGGGAATTCACTCCTAGTCTAAAAAATATATACATACGTCAAGCGCTGGAGATTTCGGCTACATAATGGCATCCAGAACTTCAAAGCAATCGCACACGCAACGTTCGTTGAATGCAGCACACTAAAGTTGTTGTTTCTGTGGTGCTCCTAGTTGCCACGCGGGATTTTGTTTGTGGTCAGCCTCAAACTTGGGTAATTAAACTTTATTTGAAATATACTAACATATTACAACAAATTAAGAACCGAACAATGAATAAACAAGAGGAAAAGAATAAAGAGGAGAAGAAAAAGGGGGCACAAATAATACAAAACTTAAGCTAACGAGCCATGATTATAGTGCTTATTGTGCTTGTGCTTGCTAGGGTTTATCAGTATTATTGTGCTTAAGCCTTTTGTAAAAGATATTAATTAATCTTATCTATTCATTAGAAAAAAGAACATTCATTAGAAAATGAGACCAGTGGAGAGGACGCATACAGGAGATGTGCTGAGTCGTTTGGCATTTGCTCGTGCGATCTTCTTTCTCTTCTTTATGCGGAGAACGATCTGATAGCGAGCGCGATGCTTCTCCGCTTCTCCGACGATCAAAGAAATAAACAACATGGGTCAGCCGAGGCTGTGAACGGAGAATGTTGACATTTGACAGGACAGTATGTGAACAAGCTGCATTGAGAATATTGAATCTGGAGTTCAATATACACACCCCGATACAATGAATGGGACTTTTCCATTCGTCTGAGCGCCATTGATTGTAGGACGCGAACACTTCTCAAATGTTTTCCACTTTGCATGCCATATACTGAGAGAATGATGCTTTTCGGCAGCATGAGAAATAGCAATGTTGAATACATGACATTTATTGTTAGATCCGCACACACTGACACCCTCTAGGGCTCTTTTACATACGCTCCTATGTTTTAGAATCATGTTCTGGATGTTTTAGATATAGGCCTGAGTATCAAACAGAAGATAATTTCCTAAACGACCCACAAGGGAAGTGCTTAGAGAGTCAAACACATCTGCGAAAACGAATTGTATTGCTAGAATATCTTGGGCCGTTGTACTAAAACTGCACAGCTTACCGCCCCGAGCTGCTTCTTCCTAGAAGTTACAAACATTTTTCACGCTCCGCGAAAAGGTAACGGTACCCACAATACATTTTCGGGGGTGTTTTGAAAAAAAAAGATTCAGATTTGGCTCAAAACTTATATGGAGGGGTATGCTAGGGTACTGAAAACTAATCTGGGGTCCGCTTGTTGGAATTTTGGGGTTTCCTGTGAGTTATGGTGGGTCCCATGTCACTTAGGAGCAAAACCTGCCTCAGAGTTCCGGAAGAGGGATGTGCGAAATTTTCTGTTTTCTGTCCAGTTTTGGCTATTTTTTCTGTTTTCTGTGGAAATGGGCAAAATTCGGCAGAAAACAAAAAACCGTGTACCTCGACTTGTGGCGAATTCACTTCATAGACAAGTGACCGAGCTTACAGACGGGAAACATACATATACCTATGTAGGTTTGGCAAACCCTCACCGGCATTCTCTGCAGTTCCCTATCTCTGCCAACGCGTAGCTAGATGCCTCCGGGGGCGTGACCTGTAACGCCGCCCCATTCCATGTAGCGAGAATTTACGGGTTTTAGCTACGATAACTAAATCCCCGCATATTCTTGTGTCGACGGTACAAGAGTGCAAATTTCACGCATATTCTACGTAAAAACGAAGGCTAAATGCAAAACATTGATCTCTCTGTCGCTAAACCCGTACATTCTCGCTATAACTTTGTAGCGAGCATCTACGGATTTCGCAACAGCCTGTGTTGAAATGCAATCTTAAACCCGCGCTGGCTACGAGGAACGCAGGGATGCCGTTCGAACTGTGTTGGCCCAGTCATATCACGGAGTGATTACTCGACACTCTGTGGCTGGCCGTGGAGAGTGACCCAGTGTCACTCTTTGGGAGACCGTGGTGAGGATAATTTTGACCATTGGGATGCTGCAGGCCGTGGGGAAGAAACGGCGATGCTGTCGATCGCAGCTGGAATCGCCTTTCCAGTACGGATCAGGACTGGGTGGGTCGATCGACCGAGTGCTGTAACGAGAATTTGCGCGGAATATGCGGGTGCCGTAGCGAGAATTTACGAAGAATATGCGGTTGCTGTACCTAAAATTTCACCAGCTGAGGCTAAACTTTCCGTAATTTACGTTAAATCTCGGGTCAAAATTAGACTAGATGCCTCCGAAATCCTGGGCATCTCCGGTTTCCATGTGAGGCATCTAGCTACTCGCTGGCAGAGAGTAAACTTCTCTATCTCGCTCAGGTGGTTACCCGAGCTGAGGTGGTGTAGTTGCAGGATGCGCTGCTGTTCGCTCGACACGGCAAGGTTCGATCCTCGCTCTAGGTCAATCAGATCTACTAACCCTGCAAAGTCCTCAAATTGGTACTAGATTTTAGTAAGGAGATGAAGGATCCAACTGGGAAATCGACTGACCCCCGTACGTCACACAAGGTTATAATTTGCCAACGGCACAAAATTCTCACGGAAGTGTAGAAGTCCATAGTTTTCCATGTTTAGGACCTGATATCGTGATATCTTTATCACCGGTGAGACTGTTTCCCGACTCCCTGGGGTGCGTTCCAAGAAGATTTCCGTGGGAGGAAAATGGGTCTGATAAGATATAACGAATGATAATCTAACAGAGAGGCTCATTTCATGCAGTCTCTCAATCTATCATTGGTCGGCTCTTATCAGATTCATTTATTCTCCCGTGGAAATCTTCTAGAACGCACCCTGGTCTGTTCAGAGCTTCAGCCGCTTACTCTCTGAGAAAGACGGTGTGTGAATGTAACACACCGCTCTTCATTTGTTCTATACCCTACCCCTTATCATTTGGGTATCATCAATTTTGTTTACCGTGAGGCCCCGGTCATAGTTGGATGAGCCAACGCCTCCAACCCGGTCGATACACACAGAATGCATTGGAAATGGGATGCAAAAATCACTCGGTGTATCCCCACACCCCTCTGCACCCCCCCACACCCCCCAACACCCACCCGGTCGATACGTATGAACAACATTGTGAGGTGAAGCTGAGAAAATCACTCGGTGTATCCCCCGCACCCCCAACACCCCCCGCACCTTCAACACCCCCCGGTCGATACGTATGTTTAAAATGATGGAGTGAGGTTGAGAAAATCACTCGATGCATCCGACGCGGTCGATATCCATTCTTTACGTGGATGAGAAAATCACCGGGTGGGCGGGCCGATGATAAAACATTGCGTATCACTAGAAAGCTAACCTTACTGCTACCTCCGTTACTTCACCATACTCTCCTTCACTATTTCTCTGAACAGGTGCAATCCTGTTGGCCACGTAATCATCGTCATATCTAGTTGGATGCACCGAGTGATTTTCTCAACCTCACTCCATCATTTTAAACATACGTATCGACCGGGGGGGGGTGCGGGGGGGGTGCAGATGCAAATAGCACCAACTATGACCGGGGCCTGAGAATTTTGTGCCGTTGGCAATTTATAATCGTCTGTAAGTCACTGTACAGGTCTGAATAGGCATTCAAGTCTCAGTGAAGTAGACCTCGAATGCGATGTATATCCTAGTAGGGATTGAGGAAGCCGAGACTTCATCTTTATTTTATAGTTGTTACCCTTACCCGAGGTTTGCCATTGATGATATCCTCAGAAGTTATGCCTTATAGTAACAACGCTAAAACTCAAATTTTATTGAATAATAACGATAATGCGCTTCATTACTACTTAGCGTCTGCTTTTCGTACCCTGACCAGTCCGGTGTTCGAGTATGAATTCTTTCTACGCGGAGGCAGACACTGACAATACTCCAGGGTCAGCGCTTTGGTGGAGTGGGGCGAAATTTTGCCCCAACGGTTTTTCACGCAACCTCTAAGTTCGTCTTTTGACTCCAGCGCAGGATAACACAGAATTTGAATAAGATGCAGTGCAGTGAAATTGATGATGGAGGTGGTGATGTAGCTGTTGAAACTGTTATAGAGTTACGAGCGAAACCCCCATGATGGAGCAAGCGGCGCGTGAGGACATTTAAACTCACAAGGCATACCCGCGCGATACACGTGTTACTCTAGCGCGCTGAAGAGTAGTACAGTGCACAACCCTGCAATTAACTTGAAATAATCGTCAAGATGTGCACCTTAGGGAACGGAAAAGCCGCTACGACTAAATCTATGTACTCTTTGGACATATTGAGCTTCTGATGAAGTGATCGAGTGTTATTGTCTCAGGAAAAGGGAGGTTAGAGGGACATTTTGCATTTCTCATCGGCCTTTCTCGGAAGTCTACATATCTCCCTCTGGCATATTGTTGGCTTTCGAATTTGTGCAAAAGAACCATTAATCACGTATATAATAAGTAAAAAATTTAACGTGGAAAAAGCAGCAAAAATGTTATACGCCGAACTTTATTCATCGATTTAAAAAAAATTCTGTTTTCTGTTTTATGCTCATTTTTGGAGACTTTTTCTGTTTTCTACCCTACTCAATTTTCTGTTTTCTGTTTCCAAAAACATTTCTTCGCACGTCCTTATTCCGAAAGTCGACGAATGGACATTAAATTCGTATTCAGCACTCTGAATACTCCCCGCATAGAAATTTTGAGTCAATTCTGGGACTTGTACCAAACTACCGTACACCTATCGTAACCTACCGTGAGCTGTCGAAAATCGATGAACAGACTTCATATTCGTGTTCCGCTCACCAAATAACCCATGGAGAAACATTTTGAGCCATTTATATGGAGCGTTCCGGTAATCGTCAAAAGTCGCGTTTTGCCCTCAAATTTTCCCACGAATGTAGGCTTTGAACGCCTTTAGTCGAAAACATTGAACAATCGACATATAAGGCTAAAATTCGTGATAAGCGCACCAAATAACCTCCATGAGTAAGTTTGACGTCAAATCTTTTTAGAAATTCCAACGCTTTTACAACACCGAGTTGGAAGAAGAAACGCTCAACAAACAATTCGAAGTCAAAACGCTATCACTCTGTACAAAGTTCGAAGAATAGGTTTTCAGCCAAACTTTGCTCAAGAGGTTCGTTTCGGGCGCTAAGCATGAATATGAGGTCTGTTCCCAGATTTCCGAAAATCACTGCTCTTTTGGAAGGTACAAAAAAATACAAAAAAACGACCGTTCCAAGCTCGTAACTTCTTGGAGCCTGCAGCTCGGGGAAGGATATTGCGCAGTTACTAGTATGAAGGCTCAAGAGATACTGACCGTACAATTTGTTTTAGCAGATGCGTTTACCGCTCCAAACACTTCCTTTTTCAGGGTAAATGTTTGTTGTGACAATAAACCCTTTTGTAAACACTTCCTATGAAATTGCCCTTTCTCTGTTGATCCGTTCTTTCATTAGGCCGCCAACTAGGATTGTTTTAGGTTTTACATATACAGTGCGTTCAGAAAGTATAGGGACACCCCCGAAAATCGAGGTTTCCAATAAAACTTTGTGTTTGGTGATCAATACTGTTCATCAATGAATTCAGCATCATGGAAAACCTGTGTCTGACTATTTATATAACAATTATGAAATTTTGTAAGATTTTATCTCAACTTTTAGAATTTTTAGCCGTTCAGAAAGTATAGGGACACCCTTCGAAAATTCAGATTTTTTAATCCAAACAAAATTTCCCGTTGCAAGTTCGCTTCATGAACTCAAGATGAGTACATGTTATATCTTTATTCCTAAAATAGATCGTGGTACTGTTCTAACTGCAGCTGAACAAGCTCAAAATCGTGCGATCAGCGTTGCCGGGTTGAGCCAACGTCAAATCGCTGCCCAGCTCGGAAGATCTGTCAACTGTATCAACCAGTTCCTGCGAGATCCAGATTCCTACGGTACTGCAAAACGTACTGGACGGCCGAAGACGATCAGCAATCAAGATTCGCGGAGAATTATTCGGCACTGCTCCAACAGCACACTGTCGAGGAACCAGATTTAGTCTGAATTATCGCTCAGTGTTTCGAAAACGACAGTGTGGAACACCATAAATGGCGATAAAAACAATGTCCGACAATGGGGAGCATTCAGTAGCGAAGGTGTTTCGGAATTGGCCTTCACTTCTCGTCGCATGAACTTGGAGGAATATCAAGAAACTCTTCGCACCCATCTACTGCCATTTTTGTCCGGAACACGACGTCAGCGTTTCACTTTCCAGCAGGACAACGCGGCGGTACATGTGTCCAGGTCTACAAAACCTGGTTTCTACGTCATCGAATCCGTTTGTTGGAATGACCCGCATGTAGTCCAGATTGTGACCCGATAGAGAATATCTGGGGCATACTTGTGCGCCAGGTTCCTGCCAACTATAAGCAGTACAGAACGGTAGATGAGCTGAAGGTCGCTATCCTCGAAGGGTGGGCCAATCTGGATGAAAACGTCATCGCCAATTTGATCAATTCTCTGCCAAAGAAAATTTTTGAGATCATTGCTAATGGTGGTGCAGCTATCTCATTTTAGATTGTATGTTTAATTCTTTCTTTGTTCAATAATTTTTGTTTTTGTGTTGTGTCCTTATACTTTCTGAACGGCGAAAAAACCTGAAATTTGAAATAAATTCTTGCAAAATTGCTCAGCTGCTATAGAAATGAACAAATAGAGGTTTTTCACCTTGTTGAATTAATTTATGAACAGTATTGATAGCCAAATATAACATGATTTTGAAAACCTTGATTTTCGGGGGTGTTCCTATACTTTCTGAATGCACTGTATTCTTTCCTTCTCGATTGACCGACCCCATTATTTAGCGGTCACAACCACCGAAAACTCGTTTATCTTATCGAACACCTAAGAGACACTAGTAGTCAGCAAAAGTGAGTGATGGGCGAATGGGTCGTCTGCCGGGGAGTCGTCCCGGCGAAAAACGCTGGTTTTGAATACGCACACCTAAAAGTACTGAGGAGCCGTGTTCTCCGAACTGTGCTGCTGGAGAGTTTTCTCGGTAGAAATTCATAGAAAAAAGGTTGTTGGCAGAAATGTAGGTCGATTGGTCCAGTTTTTTTTTATTTTTGGAGCATGACCATGGAGGAGACCGATATTAAGGATACTTGGAAAAGATAAAATCCATTCAGAATGTTTGCGTAGAACATGGAAAAATGATGATGTTAACACATTCAATCCTCCGACCCCAGCTCGGCCTTTGGGTCTCGTTCATGGATTGCGTCACGCCTATATGCTTTGCTGTAGAGTAAGACATGTGCAGGCTCAGAGGAAAGAGCTCTCGTGCTGATTAGATTCAATATTGGAAAAGAAACACATTTAAATTTAAATCTTACTGATTCGGTTAAAATCCATGTCTGACCAGACTATAAAAATGTGATATAAACACATTCAATTCTCGGACCCCAGCTCCGCCTCTGCGTTTCGCGCACTCGATTGATTGTGTCACGCCTAAACGCTTTGTAGCAGAGTGAGACATGTGAGAGCTCTGAAGAAAGAGTTCTCAATGTTGATTTCCAAGAAACCCCTCAGATTCTTGAATAGACCACTGTAAACAAAAGTATGAGAAAAGGGCACAAAAAGCGCGTTTTTGCTTCTTTTTTTTTGCCCAAAACGCAACAGATATGACCGGTATTGTATCAAGTTCTTAAATTTGCAGCGTAAAAGTAATATGTTGAGCAAAAAAAAACAAAACTCGGCATAAGCTGTTATACTAGTGCTCGTTAGACGTTTGTTTCTTCAGTGTGTGCTGAAGACAAAGACAAATCGAAACTGTCACAATAATTGATGCAACAGTCGGCACTTAACAAACTGGATTAATCATAGCGATTTGAATAGCTGAAAAGAAGGCGCAATAGTTACGTCTAATCCGCCACAGAATAAGGGTCAGGACATACAGCTAGGAAAACAAAAAGATGAAAATTTCTGGGCAAATCATGGAAGGATGACCAGCATTTGTTTTCCGGCGATCAGCATCATTATTATCAGCTGGACTCGGAGACTAACAGCACTGATGACATACGACGTGGTGAAAATGAGACAAATGGCTGGATAATAAAATCAACCACTCGCAAACACGCTATGGATAGTAGGCGTTTCTCCCTATAGAGCAATTCACGATGAAATGTTGCCCGTTTTCTCTTGGCGGAACGTAAGCTTTCGGTCCTTCGAAGAACATAAAGTATGGAAGTACGACGGAAAACGGCCAGGAAGTGGGTGAAAGTCTCATGGTCCAACCAACCCATTAAATCACCTCGCCCACGTCATGTAACAGTTGTCCTGCGTTCCTTTCACCGTGGGACAGAGGCGAAATTTTTAATTACCTTGTCGCCAAAGATTCTAAAATCCAAGCATGTGCATTGACACATCTTATTTTCCAAAGGAAGTGTTCACAAAATCTTCCATTTTGAAATAAATCGCTAAATTGATTGTTTGGCCCCCGGGTAGATACGAAATTACGATGACATAGAGAAAACGCACCGGAAGCGCACGAAATTCTTTACTCTCATCCCGTCTCTTCACTCTCACAGAAACTTTTCGTTGTGACAGTAAAATCTTTTGTGGACCCGCCCTTTGCAATTTTCTACTACAAGTTGCTCCTTTCTTCTTTCGGACCCTAACTAATTCTGTTTTGCCTAAAATATGCTTCCATTTTCGACCAGCCCCATTTTCACCGGTGAAAACCACCGTAAACATGATCATCCAACCGGACATCTAGTCCAGGTCAGAGAATAATGTCACTGAAATAAGACGTTTTAGTGCGTTTCTCGCCGTTTCTTCGTAGTTTTGGTAACACTTGAAGGCCAACGCATTGTTCTGAGTGGAAAAGTCGGGAACGAAAATCATCGTGAACACTGCCTTTAGGGTTTCCGGTACAGGAAACAGAAAATGAAATAGTCACTCACCTAAGAATTTCGAAGCTCAAAACATTTGCGACGTTTGGTTAGACGCTTTCTTTGGCCGCAGTGCGCAAAACATGCCAGCAGGCGTGAATAAATTTTCAATAGGTTTTCTGAACAGTTTTTTCTCCGATATTCAAAAGTATCGTGGGGTTTTTCCCTTACTATTCGCTACTTCGTTAAGTTCCCTACTCAAAAACAAAGAGAACTAAATCACGGTTTTTTATCGTGAACACTGCCTTTAACAAAGCAAGGACACCACAGACTAAAAAACAGGTTAGGACAAAGCAAATATTACGAACTTCGTAATAACCTTAGAGTGCAACAAAAGAATTTCGCTCCTCTCAAAAGAAGACATCAAGGCAGGGACAATCTTCGGTGTAAAGAACGCGAGTGGAGCTAAAAGGAGGCGCAGCTGCTGACCTAGCAGCCTTCGTGGCCGTCTGGCACAATCAATAGCGTAAGTTATATGTATATAGCCTTCTGCATATGCAGTATCCATTAGGAGCAAGTAATATGCGAGCACTGGCAAACGGATAATCGTATGATTATAATGATCAACAGGCTTATATGTGTGATATGCACATTTGGACGCTTGACTAATTAGAGCTCTGCAGCAAATTGGGTTTTGAACTATAAAGTACAGGCTGCAGTCGAAAAGGGTTAAAGAAAAGTTTTTTGTTTGACTTTCCTATAAACTGGACATTCATTTTCGCGGTCCCTTTCGCAAGCCCTCTGTACAATGTTTACCTTTCTACACGATAACATCGCTTAAAGGCAGCATACACGCTCGTAAACTTTGTTGAGATAGAAACGTGAACCGAACCGTACGGCTTGCTCCTCAACGCTCACGCATTTCGAAGCTTTAAAAGCGAGCCACAACTGCTTTAAGAGAGCAATAACTGAGTCCTGACCCTGTAATTGCCCGCCCCAACTGTATTTCGCCTCCTCCGACTAGGAACATATTGAATCACCCATCTCGAGGAAGGGAACGATCAACAAGAGAAATAGCACCATCCAGTGGGAGTTGACGAGAGAGATCGACTGATTTGATTGAGAGATCATATTTTCTCGTAGTGGCCAATCCCTCCACCCACATGAGTCAACTGAAATAACACTGGATCTTTTCGGACCCAGAAAAACAGTTTCCCATAACCGTTATCGACTTTTCTCAGCACAGATGTTGTTACACATTCCAGAGCATTAATATTACTGAAAAAACAAGGGAGCAAATTTTATCGTGTATGCTGTCTTTAACAGCGTACGCCACGGGGTGTGACACATCAACCGCAGCCAGGGTCCAACTAGGTTGCGACTCCGCGCAACTGTGGAGCGGGAGGGGGGTTGTAAAGATTCGTTTCAAAATGTTTTTTCTGCCGGGAGGACTCCTAAAAATTTTGGACTGAATTCTTATTTCAAGAGCTAGTTGAGAAGCAGTAAGTCTGAAAAAAGTTTGCGGAAATCGCTGCAGAAGCCGAACGATCACCGACAGAGCAATCCAACGAACTCGATTGGCGTTGCTGGTTGTTTATCACTTCTGGCTACCGATGTTGAATGATGGGGTACACGGTAACCAGCAAAGGGAGCTTAGCAATATCTTATCGTTGTTTATATACAGAAACCATGAACAGCCAGCACGCCCACTCACTTCTGCCTTTTCGATCTTCACAGCAATTTTACGGGGAACCATACTTACATCGCGCTACGAAAATCGCGCGCAGTGTGATTTACTATACGATGTACTGTGCTTCTCTGGGCCAAATTCCGGTCCGCAATTGCGTCTCGACACGCTTTGCGGCCGCACGCGTTCGAGTCAGTCGAATTTCCAGCGCCAAAGCCGAATCGATGTGGCTTTTTTATACAGTTTTCTCCAATTCTGTCTAGTTTCCAGTCTCCAAAACCCATCTAGAGTCAACAGATCGGCGGGTGCGGCGTTGAAAACTCTTCCAACTCGAAAGCGGGCGGCCGCAAAGCGTATCGAGACGCAATTGCGGACCGGAATTTGGCCCGGAGAAGCACTGTACACCACATCGCAGTGCAAGGAGATGCGATGTGGTGTACATCGCGCGTAGCAGCTGCCACGCAACCGCCACGTGCGACGACTGACCTCATCGCGGCTTCCCGATTCCTTTGTAGCGCGCGGCGATCAGTGCTAGATCACTCTTCTGAAAGCCGCAGCATCGCTCCAAGTATGGTTACCCCATCAGCAAATGTGCTTCTGCAGGACTTACAGCTTACAGTTTTCACCTGCACTTACGACACTTCTTTAAAGGCAGTGTTCACGATGATTTTCATTACCGAGGTTGTACATTAAACAAAGCGTTGGCCACTAAGTGTTACCAAAATTACGAAGAAACGGCGAGAAAAGCATTAAAACGTCGTATTTCAGTGACATTATTCTACGACATGGACTAGTTTTCCGGTTGGATGAACATGTTCGTGGTGGTTGTTACCGGTGGAAAATCGGGTCAATCGAAAATAGAGGAATATTTTCTGCAAAGCAGGATTAGTTAAGGTCCTAAGAAAAGAACGAAGTAATAGATAGTAGAGAATTGCAAAGGATGGGTCCACAAAATTTTCCATCGTCAGAACGAACAGTTCTCGTGAGAGTAAAGTGGCGGGGTGAGAGTAAAGAATTTCGTGCCCTTCTGGTCCGTTTTTCGCAGTTTCTCCGCCATTTTAGTTCTAAACAGGGGTCAATCAATCGATCTTGCGAATAATCTCAAATTGGAAGATTATCGTAAACACTGCCTTTAATTAGGTGAGAAAAGGTCTATTACGAGCGCAAATGATCCAGTGTCGACTACTTCTAGCTCGAGAGCTCCCAACGTCTAAACAATCGCATTCAGAGCTATCTCCTTCGAGAAATTTTGAGCAAGAGAAGGCAAAAAAATCCCACTCACCCCGGAAGTCTGAAGCACCCAAACATTTTCGACGCTGAGAATTCTATTACACCATGCGCGAGGCGTAACGCAATATTTTCTAAAGATTTTTAAATCCTCTGGGATTTGACCCGGACAATGGGAGTTTTTGTCGTCGCATTTGGCTATATCACTCACCTTCGTGGGCTCAACTGCGCCAAAGCATTGAAAACTTAGCTACGTTTTTTTAGCTTACACTGCCTTTAACCACAGGCTCATACATACTCCTAGCTTGAACACCATGACGAGTTTCTAAGATGTCTTTTATACGGCGCGGGCGGCAAAGTGCGATTCTACCATTCGGCGGGGCACGATCAATGTTAGTACGATGAATTTTGTAGAATTTCACTACGGCGCGCCGCTCGGCGGTGGGATTGCACCCGACCCCTAACGCGGCCCGGAGCTCGACGTGATCTCGACCAATAATCTATATTATTAGGTGCTTTCACTGAGATGCTATACTTCCTCATCCCCTGAGAAAAACGGGTCAGAAAAGTTCACATCTTCCTAGTTTGTATCGAGGCAAGAGGAGACGGGTAAGACAAAATATTCTGGAAATAAGATGTTTTCAGGGAATGTTGCATCAGCATCTAATCGGACAAATCGCACCGGACCAGGCACACAACTATCCTGTATTTCGGAGTGTAATTTACTGCCGTTGATCGCGTGCGGTTGTACTGTGCTTATCTGGGCCCAATTCCAGTCCGCAACTGCGTCTCGACACGCTTTGCGGCCGCACGCGCTAGAGTCAGTCGAGTTTCCAGCGTCAAAGCCGACTCGATATGGCTTTCTTATACACTTTTCTCCAATTTTGTTTACTTTCCAGTTTACAAAGCCCACCTAGAGTCAACAGATCGACGGCTGCGGCGCTGGAAACTCTTCCGACTCGATTGCGCGCGGCCGCAAAGCGTGTCGAGACGCAATTGCGGACCGGAATTTGGCCCAGAAAAGCACAGTATGCGTATGCTGCAACTCATTCTCCCTATGCTTTCTCGCTGTCTCTCCCCTCGGTTCGCACAATCAAGCGAGGGAGCAAACAAAATCTGCCTCCGAAATAGAGGATACATACATATTTATGGCCTCACCCTTATTGCAGGAGAGCCGAGTTGACAAGGGGCTATCGATTTGTTAGCAGTTGTGATGACCGCGCGCGTGCGTTTGCGACGGAAGAAAAAACCCTGAAACGAACGATAACGTGAACGGCGAGAAATGTGTTGAGTACGGATCATTCATGTGCCTTCACAAACCTACAACAACGCAAAAACTTTTTTCAAATCGTCGTCGTGCTGTGAAACGGTCCATAGTAAGAAGCACAAAAACATCGACTAATGGCCAAAATTGTAACAAACTAGTGAGTGTACAGCGAATAAATTCGTGACAGATGGAGCAGCACACGACGAAGATACGAAGTGCTAGCACAGCCGTCTCGACCTTTCTCTTTCCGATATTATTGCCAGCGTAAAACGATAAGCTTTATCACGCCAGTCGCTTGTCTGCACTGCTGATTGTCAGCATTTCTACTATTCTGTCGTCATAGCGATACTGGCGGGTCCAATAACTCTATGTAACAAAGTTTCATTTTTTTCTGTTCCTGGGTTGAGTGTTTTCCTAACCCGTTAGGTCTAAAACAGACAGGAAATCGCTGTTATCCTTGGAAAACTTCGTTTTTGTGACTAGGACAATGAAATTAGGAAAATCGCGTGTTTTTGTAATATAATTTTCGTTCCTGGCTTCTAAGTGTTATATTTTAATTGTTTATGTCCAGTGTATGTGAAAAATGACTTCATAAAGCACAAACGCTGCTAACACGACGACAGCACAAAGAAAGCTCCTTTTTTTGTGAAAATGGAAAGATTTTAATCCATTGTCGGCACTATGATCAGGTAAATACAAAAAATGCACAAGGATTAGACAAACTTAGTCGGAAACCATTTAACAAGGTTCAGAAATGTGTAGATTTTCTAGATTTACGATTGTGCTGTGTATCACACTCTCGAAGTTGCACTCAAATGTGGTCCCCCTCTGCGAGAGTGCACCAACTCCACATAGCTTTCAGCTTTGTGATCACCTAGGAAGCCGTGAACAACTGCAACGAAATTGCTCCCAGCCGTTCTCTCCGTCCTGATCAACAGCTTGGCGAAATCCTTACCTTTCATGATCCTCATGATCTGTGGTCCGACGAATAAACCAGCCCTGACCTTAGCCTCGGACAGAGTGGTTACCAAGGACAGTATAACACAACCTTGATGGGGGACTTCATTTGGGTGCAACTACGAGAGAGTGATTCACAGTACAATCGTAAATCTAGAAAATCTACACATTTCTGACCCTTGTTGAGTTCTTTCCGAAATGTGTTTGTCTATTCTTTGTGCATTTCTTGTTTTTACTTGTTCATAATGCCAAAGATGAGTGAAAGTCTTTTTATTTTGACAAAAAGCGGGTTTCCTTGGTGCTGTTGTAGTGTAAGCGAAGCGTGTTACATAGTGTAATTAAAGGCAGCATACACGCTCGTAAACGTGGTTGAGATAAGTACGGAAATAGAATGGTGTGGCTCAGAACACAAGGCCTACGCATTTTGAAGCTTCAAAAACGACCCACAATGCCGCTACACGAGTAAGAAGTTGGCCCCGCCCTGTATTTCTCCGCCCCTGTATTTTCTCTAAAATAAGGGTGCTGGGCCATTCACACCGTCTTCGATGTATCTGGTTTACTTATTGTACTTGATGTACCTCCTACAGACGTCGACGACGGTGAGAATGGCCCAGCACCCCTGTTTTGGAGAAGCATGGCAAACACAGGGGAGGAGAAATACAGGGCGGGGCTAACTTCTCACACGTGTAGCGGCACTGTGGGTAGATTTTGACGCTTCAGAATGTGTAGGCGTTGTGTTTTGAGCCACACCATTCTATTTCCGTACTTGTCTCAACCATGCCTGCGAGCGTGTATGCTGCCTTTAAGAGCAGCGGTCACCTGTCAATCTGTCAGGAAGTGGACGCACCTTACCACTTTGACTGTAGTCTCAGACGGAATCTAGATGATAGTGAGTCAGGCTGCATAGTGAGAATAAGGAAAATGATACCTAAGAAGCCCAGAGCTTCCTGTTTTATATCGAGGCAAGAGGAGGCGGGTAGAGCAAACGAGATTGAAGCGTATGATTACTAGGAAAACTGCTATAAATCAATCACTGTTTGGACCGAATTCGTCTTAGACTGGGCGGCACATGTGATGAGAAGTGTAAATAGAGGCGGCACCCCTCACCGTGTCGTAATGCAAAAAAATCCTGCCGTGCCAGTCTCGAACCGATACGGCTTTGCTCACATTTCTATGACACAGTCGTAACATCAACAAAGGCGTATTGCTCATCAGTTAGAGTAGGAGGGGACATACGTTAAACAAAACATCCCTGGCATGCACCCCCTTAGCTAGCCTTAAATGTACTGTATGTAGGGGTAAGCCACGGTGATTTCCGATTCCAAGTTTCTCTCTGAAAACACGCGTTGACTACGGGAGGTATACAAACCGTAGGCTGGATCTGCGGAAACGAATTGTATTGTCAGTAACTCTTGAGCATCTATAGTAAAACTTTTCAGTACCCCGCCCCGAGCAGCTGAGTCCAAAAAGTTATAAGCGTTCTTAAAGTTTTGCGGAAAGGAAAGGGTAGCCCATCAGAAAATAGGGGTAATCTAGGGTGCTGAAAACGAATCTGAGGTCTGTTTGTCCAACATCCGAGGTTTACTGTAGGTTACGGTAGGTTACTGGTCCCAACACGAACGGATAGCAGTTCTTCCTGTGTACCGTCAAGACGGAATGGCTAGGTGGTAAGCACGTCGTGCTCGGCAGCGTGGTTGAAGGTATGGATGTGGTGAAGGCGGTTGAGGGTCAAGGATCGCAGTCTGGAAAACCATCAAAGGATTGTGTCATCACCGACTGTGGACAGCTCTAGGCTGACACCTGATCTCCGCGCACTGTTTTGTCGTTTTTTGTTTTCGTTGTTGTGATACATGTGTGTGTGTTACCGGTAAACTTAGGGGCAAAGGCTACCTCAATATTGAGTTGACAACTAAGTAATTGCGGATTTTTTTAGAAAATAAAAGACAATTTTTCATGAATCGAAATAACTTTATTCTGTAACGTATTGCCCATTCTGAGCATAGACCATTTGCAATCTTTCAGGCAGAAACATAATTCCACGTTCATAAAACTTCTGGTTTAATCAGCAAAAAACTGAGCCAGGTACAATTTGACATCATTATCATTCTTTAAATTTTTGCCATTCAAGGAGTTTTGCAAAGATTGAATTAAAAAGTAATCAGATGGCGAAAGGTCAGGACTACATGGTGCATGTCGCAAAACATCCCAACATGAATTGACAAATCGAAAAGGTATTGTATTTCATGATGACAAGCAAGGCCACACACAACTTTAGTCACTTGGCAAAAATTATTGGAGCTTGGTTGGGATGTTTTGCCACATCCACCATATAGTCCTGACCATCTGATTGCTTTTTATTTCGATCTTTGCAAATTTCCTCGAATGGTAATTATTTCAATAATGATAATGATGTCAAAACGTACCTGGTTTAGTTTTTTTTGCTGATAAAAACTAGAAGTTTTATGAACGTGGAACTATGTTTCTGCCTGAAAGATTGCAAATGATCTATGCTCAAAATGAGCAATACGTTACAGAATGAAGTTATTTCGTTCCATGAGAAATTGTCTTTTATTTTCTAACTAAAAATCCGCAATTACTTAGTTGCCGACCTAATAGTTGGAAAATTGGCAAATGGACATCAAATTCGTATTCACCACACTGAATTACCCCTGGATAAAAATAAGGAGTCAAATCTGGGACTTTGTTTAAGCTACCGTACACCAACGGTAAACTACGGTAATATATAGAAAATTGGCTAACGGATCTCATAACATCGGCGTGGATCGTGAAGAGACTTTGCGTTCACTGTTGAAGGTTGGCGCAAACACAGTGCGCCTATGTTATAACGTATGACACCGAGTTTGCGCCAACCTTCAACAGTGAACGCGAAGTCTCTTCGCGATCCATGCCGACGTTACTCGTGTTAAGCACATCAAATTACCCTCAGTGAATGATTTTTAGACACATCTATAGAAGAAATCCGGAAATCTCGAAAGTGGCATTTTGCCCTCAAAATTTTCTTTGCCCTGCTAGGATGCTTTGAGCAAATTAAGCCGAAAGCTTCGGGAAATCAACAGGTAAACTTCAGATCCATGATCAGGACAGCAAATAATTCCCGTCGGGGGATTTAAGGTCAAAGCTCAAGCATTTTCTCTAGACGCTTTCAGAACCCCCTAATTGATATCAGTTAAAGGCAGCATACACGATCGCAAGCATAGTCGAGATAACAGCATAGATAGGTCCGCACGGCCCGTACTATGTCGTCAACGACGTCTGAAGCGCTGAAAACTGTCCAGGATGACAATATTTGAGAATGTTTGAGCAATCTTGCCTTCCACGCCCATATGTTCACACTCCTTCGAGTAACAGAATGCGAATCGAAACTTGAGAAAACATGTGATAACTTAGAATGATAGCACTATAAAAAGGGAGTGCAGTAGAGAAAAAACTCGATTTACCTCAATATAACATGTTTGTGCACTGATAAAATCCTCCATTTCAAGAGGTCAGCCAAAGCAGAGCGGCATTCTCGAAAGTGGACGAGAGTCAATAGGTATGCAGACATGTTATACTCAAGTAAACCAAGCTATTTCTCTCGTGCACTCCCAATTGATAGTGCTATCACTCTCAATTATCAACTAGACGAAAAATACCGTGCGGTACCGATTGCCACAAAGCCATAAAATACTTCTCAACTTTCATTTGCGAGTCTGAGTCGGTCGGTCTGATATAGAAATGCAACTGATATCATCCTTTCATGCCCGTGTGGCAATCGGTACCGCACGGTATTTGGAGTTTACTCAATTATCACACGTTTTCAAAAGTATCGATTCTCATTCTGTTACTCGAAGGGGTGTGAAAATACGGGCGTGGAAGGCAAGATTGCTCAAACATTGTCAAATACTGTCATCCTGGACAGTTTTCAGCGCTTTAAACGTCGTTGACGACATAGTACGGGCCGTGCGGACCTATCTATGCTGTTATCTCGACTATGCTTGCGAGCGTGTATGCTGCCTTTAACGCTCAACCAGCAATCTGTACAAGTTCAAAACGCTCATGCTAAGTTCGAAGAATGTTGTTTAACCCAAACTTCGTCTATGAGGGCTATTGTCGGCGCTGAATACGAATTTGAGGCCCGTTTCCAGATTTTCGAAGGATTCACGCGCGTTTCATAAGGTGGAATAGGCACGAAAATTAAGAAAAAAACGACTATAAGTTTTTCCAGAGTTATTCTAGGCAGCTCTGAGGGGCATATTCGGATCATGCGTCCATAATTGGTTCTCAAAAAGTACATTTCATTCAGAATGGTTGCTATGGCTAATAGTAGTCCCCTTGTACGAGACACAAAAGCAGCAAGTCATGAGCAAAACTGTGTTGAACTAGTGTAAAGCGAACAAACTTGTGATAGATGGATATGCACCCTTCAACGACAAGAAGTGCAAGCACAGCCGCCTCGGCCATTCTCGTTCCGATGTTATTGCCAGCGTAAAGTGATAAGACCTACCGCGCCAGTTGCCTGTCTGCACTGCTGATTGTCAGCACTTACTATTCTGTCACAATAGCGATACTGACGGATTCAATAATAAAACTGCGGTCAGCTGTCAAGTCAGGAATTGGACGCACTTTACCACTTTGGCAGACCATAGTCTAAGACGGAATCTAGATGATAGTGAGTCAGGCTGCATAGTGAGAATAAAGAAAACGATACCTTAGAAGTCCACAGCTTCTTGTTTTATATCGAGGCAAGAGGAGGCGGGTAGAGCAAACGACATTGAAATGTATGATCAAAAGGAAAACTTCTCTATATCAATCACTGCGTGGAGCGAATCCGTTCTAGATGGGGCGGCACATGTGATGGGAAGTGTAATTAGAGGCGGCCACTCTTACTGTGTCGTAATGCAAAAAAAAATCTTTCCGTGCCAGTCTCTGGCTGGTACGACGTTGCCCACATTTCTATGACACTAACGTTATATCAACAAAAGCGTATTTCTCATCAGTTAAAGTAGGAGGGGACTTACGTTATAGAACACATCAGTGGCATTCCCCGCACTCCTTAGCTAGCCTTAAATGCAGTTTTAACGGTGATTTTCAATTTCGAGTTTCCCACTCAAAACGATCTGGCTACTAAACGTTTCTAAAATTACGAACAGGGTACGGCGTGGATGTCAACAGGTGGGGGGGGGGCGGAGGTGCGGTCGCTGACGAGTTTTGGCCGAGGAATAGCCCTCCAGGCTCCGCAGCGGCTAATGGTGGGCTATTTCGCGGCTAGTTCTCGGGTTTTCACGAAACGGTTAAGAAGTAGCCGAAAAATAGCCGAGACATAACCAAAAAGTACCAAGACGCAACCGTCGCCGGCTCACCTAGCCACCTTCCAGGGCAGCTAGCGGTTGGGCGGGGCCTCCAGAGGATGAGCGAGGTCCAATCGCCTCAAACTTGGGTAAATGATCGGACGTAGGTGTTGACATCTGAATCATGCCTCTGGAATGCGCCGTATACCTACCTGGGGAGCACTATTTCTCGGCAGTTTCGCGGCGAGCATTATATGACGGTTATTTCTCGGCTATATCGCGGCGAGCACTATTTTTGCGGCTACTTGGCGGTTCTTGCGCAGCAAGCAGCCATTTCCCAGGTATTTCTCGGTAAAAACATGGGGGTATAATTAATTATAATAAAGGTTCTCTTACGGTTGAATACAAGACACCTAGATTTCGGGCGTGTGTCCAGGATGATTGCACAACAAATTGTGAATTTCTGTCAAGTTGGAAGCTAGGATATGTGGCGGAAGCGAATAGTTGAAGGGATAAAGTGACTGGAAAAGTCGAGGAGTACGTGATGTATTTAATAAATGAATGCGTTTTCAAATAAACATAAGTTCGTAAATTTATTTTGAAAGTCGTAGAAGAATAGGTTACTGTAAATGTATGAAAAAACACATCAATAAATGGTTAGATACCAAGGTGCTAGCACTTTAGCCAGACCAGACATAGCCTAAATAGTTGCCACAAGGAAAGAGTGTCAACGAATCTGCTTACGTGCGAATCTCATCTTCCCAAACCCACTCAGACACGAGATAGCTGACGCCGGTTCGATCCGTCTAGATGTCAAATTCTTAAAAAAATTGAATCTCAGGAAACTGTAACGGTTTGGAGGAGCATAGAGGATTGCGAGTAAGTTTAGACTACATTTTTAGAAATTGAGGAAGGACGTTCAACAGAAAATTAACATTTGAAAACGTGATGTGTGCAGTTCAAGAATTTTCATAGCGTATTTCTTCCGTTGTTCTAGAGTAAAACACACTCCCTCCAGAACAACTGAATAAATATCCTATGAAAAGGCATTAAATGTTGCAAAACTTCAAAACTGAATACAATGCCTCTATAAAGAAATCCACGCAAGCGAGATGTAGATGAAGTGAAGTTTTTGGGGATACGACAAATTGAGGCGAGCGTGGTCGATGTATCCCATATACAAACTCTTACCGTGTAATACCAGGTTGTCCAATAATTCTTGTCCGAAAATTTCCCCATTTTCAATTTTTTTCAACTTTATTGGAAAACAAGTCTAATCAACAATATAATCACCACAGTTATCCACAACAGTGGCCCATCGATTGGGCAGGTCGCCGATGCCCTTCGCCCAGAACTCCGGGGGCTGCTACTCGAAGAGGTCCGCGATGTCGGATTTGAGGTTGTCGTAGTTGGTGAATTTTCTTCCAGCCAAATGGTGCTTCAGCGGGCGGAACAAGTGGTAGTCGGAGGGGGCGAGGTCCGGGGAATACGTCGAATGGGCAACCGTCTCCCAGCCGAGCGTCGCCAACTTCTGCTGGGTCTCTTTCTCCACGTGGGGGCGCGCGTTGTCGTGCAGCAGGTGGACCGAGGCCCGTCGGGGACGCTTTTCTCAGATGGCGGCGGCTAGTTTCTCGAGCTGATCGGTGTAGATGGAGGCGGTGATCGTCCTGACTTGCGGGAGCAGCTCGAAGTACAGCATGCCCTTGGTGTCCCACTAGCAGCAGAGCATGATCTTCAGCGGGTGCAGGTCGGCTTTCGGCGTCGTCGGCGGCTCTTCTCCGCGCGGGATCCAGACGGCACGGCGGGCGACGTTGTTGTAGAGGACCCAGCTCTCATCCCCAGTGACCAGGTCCTCGAGAAACTCCTTGCGATGCGGACGAAGGAGGAGGGACTGGCAGACGGCCACGCAGCTCTGCTTGTTGGCGTCCGTCAGACGGTGGGGGATCCAACGGGCCAAAACTTTGTGGTAGCCGAGTAAGTTGAGTCGATTGTGGATGGTGGACTTGCTGCAGCCGAGCGTCGTCGCCATTTCAGGGGTGGTGGCTTCCGGCTTCCCCTTGATACAGCGACGGACTTCGTCATCATCCACCGTAGAAGGCCTCCCGCTGTGCTCCCTGTCCTCGAGGCTCGTGTCGCCGCTCTCGAAACGATTGAACCAGCGGCTGACTGTGCGTTGGGACACTGCATCCTCCTTGCACGCTCTGCAGATGTTGGCGACCGCGGTGCCCGTGTCGTTGCCCAGCAGCCACTCGTAGTACACGAACGTACGAATTCGACCTTGGTTCATTTTAACTTGTACTGGTAGCTAGACGCGGCGACTGCGCCTTGTATACCCCTAGCGTAGAGCTTTGGAGAATCTTCTAGAAGGTTCTTACACTTGCCTGATATTATAACACTTCCAAGGAAAATTAAAGAATTTTGAAAATTTTCGGACAGGAATTATTGGACGGCCTGGTAGTAAGATGGACGCTGAAAACCGCTACACTGTGCGGACCCAGACCTGCTCTGAAAAATGTTGTTCAGAACCTTCATTGTCCCTAAATAGCTAGCAAAGCATATTTTCAAGATTTTTCGACAGTCTTATATAGCATTCCTAAGAAACATGGAGTTTCCTATTATTCTTGATGATTCATCTTAAAGGCAGCATACACGCTCGCAAACGTTGTTGAGATAGCTACATTAATGGGGTGGTACGGGCACTAGAAGAGCCCTCACGAAGTTGCAAGCGTTAAAAACGAGTTAAAATTACCGTATTTGAGCCGTACTGAGTCACCCAATCATCCTTTCTCCGCCCACTGATACGGACTCCGCCCATCAATATAAGTACTCAATGCACGATTATGATAATTTTGACTCATTTTTTACGCTTTTAACGTCGTAAGTGTTCCACAGAGGGCCGTAAGAGTACATTAGTTTCGTATCTCAACAAATTTATAGCTTGCTCTGCTATTTCAGCCAATACCGTGAAACTCGTCCACTTCCGGACCCATATAGAACGAACCGTTATATTTTCATCTCAGTCAATTTTTTTAATTTTTTTCGTTATTTCTTAATACTAACGGCTTTAGGCCTTCGATTCATTCCATCAAATCTATATTATCCTTGAGCGTGTATGCTGCCTTTAACAGACATAACATTATTTTCAATCAAGACCTCTCAGATGATTACGAAATGATTTTTGGATGTTTTCTTGCTGTAACTGCAGTTCAACGTCGCAGTGCACGTTATGGTATGTTTACACAAGGTGCTGAGTTGATCGCAAAACGCTTGGCTCCGGGCGAGATTGAACCAGCATCTTCCCTTTCCGGGGAAGCGCCTTAAGAAAAGGATGATTGCTTCGGTGAAGATTTACCGAGCAGTTGAGTGAGAGCGGCGCTGGGGCTTCGGTGGTGCAGTGCGATAAGGCGCTCCCCCGGAAAGGGAATATGCTGGTTCAATCTCGCCCGGAGCCGAGCGTTTTGCGATCAACTCAGCACCTTTATAATGAGATGCTTCAATTTCATCATATTGAAGATGATCAATGCAAAAGAATTTGAAGGAATTCCGAAATGTGACCTTTGATGACTTTCCCGACCCAGACAAAGCTATTTAGCTTTTTTGATCAGAACAGAATGAAGAGACTTTCTTTTTCACACATAAAATACTATTCTGATCACATCAGGAGTAACGAGAGAAGAATTACGATAATTTCCCAATTATTGTGTATCGACAAAGCATCAGATATGATATAAGAAAATGATGTCTTGATCCCGGTGATCGTTCGATAGGACGTTTTTTCGCTCTGGAAATTTCGTTGTGCAGACGTGATTCGGTAACGTAGTCCAGTTGACCGTACAAAGCGAAGGTCGATCTTGGGCATTTGATGCTGCAGTTATAGATAGCAGATATTGTAGACTTCTGGAAGTGAAAGGGTAAAGGCAGTAGACACGCTCAAAAGAGTTGTTGAGATAAATATGTTTCTGAAGTCGCATGGCTCCTAGTGGACTGCTCACGCCGTTGGAAGCGTTAAAAAAGAGTCAAAACTACTAAATTTCAGCAATGCGAATCGAAAAATTCTGCAACCCCGCCCCAAAATACAAACTCGTCCAAATTGATAGTACTAATACGGTCCCTTTGGCTGGTTTTTGATGCTTTCAACGAGGTTAACGTTCCAGTACAGGCTGAAGAGTATATCGGCTTCTCTATCTCAACCGTTTTGTTGCTAATATTCGCTGTTTCAACCGCGCGCTAAGAAACTCGTCCTTTTTCACCTGATAACAAAATAACCGTTATTCCTCTATTTGCGCACAGTTACCGTTCGTTTTTTCGTCAGTTCCCAATACAACCAGCTCCAAACCTTTGATTTATGTCACGAAATCGTACCATTTTCGAGCGTGTCTGCTGCCTTTAATTGGGTAATATACTCCTCAGGTGTGCACGCGGCTAACTGTGTTTGGTTGTCGCAGAGATGTTCGCCAGTTTCTTCTGATATTGATGATGCTGACAAGTCCTTTCTTCACTAGGCGAGAAGGTTTTGTTATTTATGATCAGATGACGGATGTATTGTTGAGGGCGGTGGAGTGGAGACAGGGGCTCTCTACACACCGAGGGAGGAGTTGTCCCGCCTTTTGCGGCTCTAATTCCATTCGGGACCACTTTGCTTGTGTTGAGTGGCGTGACGTTTCAAACTGCAAAAACGGGACAACTCCTCCTTTGGTGTGTAGACAGCCCCTGTCCCGGCGGAATACGATGAGTTGGTGACGGCGTTTAGCGTACAGGTGGAGTCGTCACTTCAGATCCGTTTCGTCCGTGGTGGCCATGTGATAAACATTGGTGAGAACCTTTATTGTGCGGAAGTAGCTAACAAAGCATATTTTCAAGATAGTCAATTGCGGGGCGTGGGTGCGAATCTCACTCTCGTCACCATGTCATGAAAGGTCCCAGTTTAAAATTCCTTCAAATTCCCTAGCATTAATCATCTTCGATATGATGGCATTGAGTCATCTCATGTTCATCTGAGAGGTCTTGATTCAAAATAATGTTATGTCTGTTAAGATGGATGCTCAAGAATATTGGTAAATTTCATGGATCGTCAATCACTGGATGAGGGATCGTAGCGACGCTGCTTGGCGGGAAAAATTGCGCGCAGGAAATTGAAAGGAGATTGGCTATTGATCGAACGATTTCGCGCCCAACTGTCTCCCTGTGAGACACCAACGATACCTAAAAGTGATATATCGTTCATCACTGGATGAGGGATCGCCGCGACGCTGCCTGGCGGGAAAAATTGCGCGCGGGAAAACGAAGGGAGAGTGGCTATTGATCGCGCAATTTTTCCCGCCAAGCAGCGTCGCGGCGATCCCTCATCCAGTGATGGACGATATGGTTTACGTTTTCGATTTTTTCTGACGCATGGACCAGGCAGCTTGGCCGTGCGGGGTTGGTGGCCTCACTGGAGAATGAGGTTTCGATTTTTCCGTTGCAGCCCCTCCATTCATCATACTAAAATTATTATATCGTCGATCACTGGTCGAGAGATCGCCGCGTCGAACACACGTGGCAAGCGCGGAAGCGAGGAGGTAATGATACCATCAGTACCTCCTCGCTTGCGTGCGTGCCACGTGTGTTCGATAGATCTATTGTTACCCTTCCCCGGAATTTGCTTTGAAGCCACAGCCAAAGCTCAGGGGTAATTTTCGATAATATACTCCGGTCGCTGTGTATAGCAACCCTGCCAAGCGCGAAATCTCAATTCGCTCAAATAAGCGAGAAAAAGCAAGGAAAAAGTCGACCCCGCCCCCATGGAAGAAAAAATGGGTAACGCCCACCGACAAGCTTCCAGTCTCAATAGGGAAGAGAAGCGCGATCGATTTTGTTCCAAATCTATGTTCTTCCATTTGTTTTCGGTCTGGCGAAGAGAAGCGCGATCGATTTTGTTCCAAATCTATGTTCTTCCATTTGTTTTCGGTCTGGCTTTATTTTGTGACCTGCTTCAAAACGATGGCATGGAATAACGAGAAAAGACAGGCTCGAGACAACTCGTCCGCGAACTTCTCGCCGTTCAAATTCAGATTCTTCGAGGGGCCATAACTCCGTTCGTAGTGACTTCTGCGCGATTCTGGAGACACCATTGTGATCAGCGTGAAATTTTCTTCAGATGGGTAGGAAAACGAAAAATCGATCCCGAGGTTTGACTGTGCCTTTAAGCTCCCTGAATTTATCCTAATAAAACCATGCACATTTTTATACGATGCCTATAGACATCACGTACCCTCTACTTCCCCACAACTCGCACTAAGTTCGGCAGCAGTTTGGAATGCGTTCCGTGTGTGCGCTGCGGTTCGTGGAACACTTTGTGCTGTGGGTGGCCGTTCATGGGTGGCAGCCAAGTGCCGGTCAATCAATGTAACGGGAATTATCGGTCGTCGTAATCATATGTTTTCCCCCACTGTCGACCAATTCCAGTGTTCTTCTTTTTCTATTCCTTACTAATATTCCATATTCGATATTCTCTGCTTCTTTTCGACTTCTGCCTACAATCAGGATAAGTTTTTTTCTATTTCCATTGTTTGTCGAAGTGATTAATTGTTTAATAATTTGTTTTTATCCATATAAACGTTCATCATCAACATTCAACATTTTAAAACTAAATGCTAACAAAAAACATAAGTAAATACATTAATATGTTATTATTTATTTTAAAAAAATTCTTCAGTGAAGAAGGCAACTAGTGTTAAAATTATATTCAAGAATTTGTTTTGAGTAAATAATTATTCACTTATTAATGTATTTACTTAATTATGTTATTTCTTAGCATTGAGTTTTAAATTCTTGAATGTTGATGATTAATGTTTATATGGATAAAAATGAATTAATAAATAATTAGTCACTTCGATAAACAATGGAAATGAAAAAAACGCCCTGATTGTAGGCAGAAGTCGAAAAGAAGCAGAGAATATCGAATATGGAATATTAGTAAGGAATAGAAAAAGAAGAACACTGGAATTGGTCGACAGTGGGGGAAAACATATGATTGCGACGACCGATAATTCCTGTTACATTGATTGACCGGCACTTGGCTGCCACCCATGAACGGCCACCCACAGCACAAAGTGTTCCACGAACCGCAGCGCACACACGGAACGCATTCCAAACTGCTGCCGAACTTAGTGCGAGTTGTGGGGAAGTAGAGGGTATACGTTACGTATACGCATGCCTAATATGGTTCAAAACAACTTCGAGAAGTTGTTTAATCAACAGCGCAATTAGATATATGCAGTAGGATAAAAACAAATACGATGATAAGGATGATAGGAGAAGACTGTCCAAGATGGCTCCATCCGCTCTTCTCTAAACGATTTTTAAGCGCAAGGTCGTCGTCGTAGAGGTGAACTGATCTTGTCGAGTCCACCGTCTCTTCTATGCGGAGGTACTTTGCCGGATTCATTTATTGGTTGTACTTGAAAAATTGTTATAGTCGTGCCATAGATGTAGATGAAATCGTAGGACGTCTGTACCATAGCGGATCTATAGTCCTGAAAGAAAGTTTCAATTAAAGCGCATTGGGCCTGTAATTAAACAAAGTGAGCAGTGCGCCCACGC
Organism: Aplectana chamaeleonis; assembly: GCA_029168955.1. NCBI lineage: Eukaryota > Metazoa > Nematoda > Chromadorea > Rhabditida > Cosmocercidae > Aplectana > Aplectana chamaeleonis. The sequence continues at coordinate 425,788 of JAPDOI010000219.1, read as the reverse complement.
TTTGAAAAATGCTTTGATGGTGTCTCTTCAGTACTTTAAGGCTTCATATCGACCAAAATCGACCAAAATAGTCACCATTATAATTTCCGCCCCATAGGGAATCGGGCGACTCACATAAATGCAATACAAAAAAAATTGAAGAAAACCTAATGGAAAGAAAAAGAAAACTTTTTCTGGGCTCGAAAGAAAATCCCTCATTCAGTTTTGAAAATTTTTACTGCTCACCCTCGCCATACTGATCTTGACCGGCAGCCGCCGCGTCTGCATCTTGCTGAGGAGCCGGCGGAAAAAATGAGGAGCTGTAAGCGGTGGGTTTAACTCACACAAGATCAGAACTCCTTTCGAAGGAAGCACAACTAACAAGTTTGTAGGAATCATACATAGAGGATTCCACGCAACTTTTCCAATTTTTTAGAAAATGCCAGGGACTGATCGTTGTTCGCTCTGAGAATATCGGAAGCGACGCCGGTCATTCTACCGAGCTCGACCTGCCTATTAGACGGTGTCAGATAGGATCAAATACTGTTCATTAACGCAAAAATACCACTGTCGTATTCGGACAGGAAGTACTCACGCGGGAATCGAACGTCTTCGTCGAAAGGCGCAGTCACGGTAAAACCGTTGGGACTAGCATGAAGACTTGCTAGCTCGCTTTATACCGGCTTTATATGATATCTGCCGCTGCTGTAGCTGTCAGTTTTTGAGTGAATCGACTCCCACTTCCATATGCGTACATCACACAGAGCGACTTTCTTTCTCATAAGCTCTGCAACATAAAATGACAGCTGGGAAATAATCCCTCTTTGATTGGGGGGAGTGGAGCAGTTCTCTTTTTCTGGATATACGTGACACTACAGTACGTGACCGTCTGCAATGAAGTCACAAACAAACAATAGATGAGTACCCACTACTATTAACGATGAAACTTGATAAAAAATTAATAATAATGAGTTGTCACTACAAAAACACTACTAGTGATGATTAAAAACGCATATCAAACTATGAACAAGCAAGAACACAAGTAGTGGGAGCCCGTTCGGTCAATACCTCAGCTTGGTCATTGCAACTGAGACGAGGCCGTCAAAATCGTATTTCTTAATCGACCCATCCTCTAGTAACGGGCGATAGTCTTTTATTTCCTCCTTCACTCGTTTCATAAGATCGGCAACGTCAGTAGGTGTGCCGACCGTTTCAACTACATGCCGGTGGGCGACCAGGCTGTGCCAATGCTTCTGTTCCTTGTGGCAGCCAGCGGTGACTGACGGCTCGTTTAAAGAGTCCAGTAGCACAGTTCCTATCGAAAGAGCTTGTGAAATCTACAATAACACCTTCATTAAAAGCGTCATGTATTAAACGCTACGTCTTGGCTCGGAATCCAATCAGAGCAAGGACGTGCACCAGCTTATTGTGCGGGTCCGGTTTTGAGTCGTTGAAGTTTCCAATATGCACCAGTAAGACACTTCGTCGCGGCGAGCGAAATCATTACAAAGGGGCAACTTGCTGCACCCCGCAGTAGACCGACAATATTTACCCTCTATAAAACGCCGAAATTCACATCACTCGAGCGCGAGCGACGCCTCGGCCTCCGTCTGCCCTACGCTCTCACACTGTCTCTGACCTCCGCTCCACACCAGCACGCGTAGGAACCAAGTGAATTTTGCCGTTTTATAGCCTGTAAATGACTTCTTCATTATCCACGACTTTGATTTTTTACTTCTTCTGATGATCCTTGAGCGTCTCGGTGAGACGTTCGATCCTCTTTTTCAAATTCATTACATTTTTATGAGATATTTTCTGTTTCTTTTTCAACGTTTCCAGCTCCTCGTTTTCTAATCATTTTGGAAATCTCCATTTTTCATCGTTCGTTTCTTATCTCCAGACATCTTTGAGCACTGGGTTAAAACCGTTGTACAACTGGTGTAAATAATACAGTTAGGTGGCGTTTCGAACACTTGGCAAACGCCACTTCACATGAGTGGCTAATATACTTTACGTTACGAACAAAATTCACTGACAAACAAACAAATGAGACTTCATAACAAAACGCACAGTAATACGGATGCTATACGGTAATCTATGCAAACGGTGAGGCCAGTCCAAACGACCCAAGTGGCCAGTTGAGGAGCAGAAACGGGAATCAGGAAATTCGGTCCACAAAGGCTATGCTTCATCAATCACCCAGGATGTCCTAAAAAAGGAGAGTCCACAAAGGATTCGTGATAGAAGAGGCGAGACCAGAAAACTTGAGTGTCCTTGTTCATATTGATCGAATTTGCAGCTTAGTTATCAATGACGCAAACGTTTGGCCCGGTGACCCTCAGGTTTGAATGACAATACAATAAAACAAAGATTTATAAAAAAACAAGATGCTATGGATAGAGTGAAGTGGAAATGGTACCAGAATGTGGCAATGACAGCACAAAAAATAGCGGCTAGACGCTCGATTCGGCCCGGTAGAAGATAACGCCTGCTGGTATGTCGATGGCGATCCTCGCTACTGCGTCGTCATCCTCCGTACCGTCGTCACAAGCAATCGACTTCAAGCGGAAACCCTAGAGAAAGAAATTCCTGAGAAAAGGCAACAAACCCTCAGGAAAACAAGGAAAGACAAGGAATGCTACCCTCGGGACCAATTCCTCATTCAAAAGGCATTTTAGCGCGACCGCAGCCAATTGAGCGATCATGCACAAACGCAAATACTCAGCCGACGATGACGTCACGCTGTCCCGTACGCAGAACCCCACGTGATTTCACACCACAAACATCGAGTAATTCATTACTTTTATAAGCGCGCCGCAGTAATGTGAGATCAGTCGCGCATGTGTGATGTGAATAGGATCATCAAGCCGAACGGCATACTGGTGGCATGCGACCCTTCAACACGCGACAGCTTTTTTCTAGATTTTTCTCAGAGGCTTTCTGACACGTTTATAGAACATAGGTTCTCAAACCGAGTCGGTTGGATTTGTTTTCTTCAACACTGTGTTTGAAGGAATTTTCGGAAAAGAAGGCTGAGCGAGTGAAAATGCAAAGGGGAGTCTAAAGATCAAATCTGCATAGTGTTTGGGGTAATATGGGACAAGGCGCTTCCAGAGGCACCAAACGCGCCATACCGCGCAAGGTGGTGGCGATGAAGATTCTTAGGCCAGTATTCTACAGTACTGAGCAATTTTTTTTGCGAAAACAGCGTTTGGCGTCGTTTTTGGCGCTCACAAAGCGCCGCACCGCCAAAGCCTATTTCAAAGTGGTCTAACTAAAATTTTTAGTCACTTGTGGAGTCCTTTCATTGAGTTTTATATGACAGTGTTAGAAAATAATATATTCAAATCCAGAAGTTTATCGAAAATTGCATAAATCCCTCGTTATAAACCGATCAGACGGTCATGATATCAGAAGCCTGTCATGTTTTGACCCGTGATCGATGTCAAATTCAGAAGGAAATACACATTTTCCAACGAAAGACTGGAGCTAAAAGGACTTTTTACACAGACCGTTGCATTCGCCTCATAGAGAGGAACACGAACACTTGCTGAAAAACTTACTTTGACACGTTTGAAGAGATCTAAGGCGATTCTGCGCTTTGTGGGCTCAAAAAACGCTTTTATCGCAAAAAAGTTGAAAAGGTGGTCCATTGTCCCGGTCCGCTTCATCGTTTGACGCTCTGCGATATCCGTTTTGCCTATCGCTTCCCCGCCTGCGCAGATTCTTTGATAGGAGGTGGAATTTATGTTCATCTAATGAAAACTATAAAATCGATTAAAGGCTGAGTTGTGAATAAATTATATTGAAAAATGGCCTGGTGACAACCAACGTGATCACGCATACACTGGACAATGTAACTAATATTTATGTGACAAATCAATTGACAAAAAAAAAACGTATGACGCGAACAGAACAAAATGAGAACAACGAATGAGGAATGAATTTGGACTGAACTAAGGCAAGCTGAGACCTAACCCCTTAGATCACTTAAATTACGCGAGAGGGGGGAATAGTCAACCTAGACCCTAACCCTGAGTGTGGCAGCAGAGAAGCAGCCCCAATTCTCGACGACGGCGACAGACGAACTGACAATCAATGCCAATCCAGCCACCTAATTAATTTGCTCCCGCGCGATGCGCGAGCTTTCGAATATGACATTTGCGCGTGTGTTTCGGCGTGCTCGGTACAGACGTACCAATGACGCTACCGTAACCCCATATTGTGCACACCGGCGTCGGAAGTTGGTCTCAGCCTTGAATACACGTGTTTCTCCAAAAAAACTATTAGTAACATGATTCACACATAACAGCTGCCACGATCAAAAAATAGAGCGCTTGCAGTTTCCGCGCCGAAGGCCATGGCGCTCCACAGACAGGTCTCTTAAAAAGAAGATGCGGAAAACCGAGTTTCCGAGGAGACTAGCCTGGAAAAGCAAACCAATCGGTGTTGTCTGCACACACCGCATCACCTCAGGCCGAAGGTGTTCTTTTTTCAAGGGATTTTTAGATTCTCTGCCCTCAGCGGAAGAGGCCCATGGGATCTGTAGGGGATTCTCCGATTGGCGATCCACTCCTTACTCCTCCCCCATTCGTGCTGTTGTTTTGTGCGTTTTCGCAAATAAAACTGTTATTGTTAGCAATTTTTTTTCGTTGCTATCGATGGCTGACCTAGTTTTACGGGTTACGAATCATCTACACCAATATCATTGTCCGGCGCATAGAAATAATGGTGTGAGATCCGGCGTGTCAGCAAACCAATGAGGCCAATTTGCCAGTAGGTGCGACAATTCCCCCGGGTGGAACCATACAAAGTCAGGCATAACAGGAAAAAGAGAAGGACCAATGTGCTCATCCAAGTCAGTATCCTCGAGGAATAATTCCTTAAACACATTTGCTAGATGTTGAGCTTTTTGACCGTCTTCCACTGCACTGGATCCGTCGTCTTTCACAAGGCATGCAACCTCAGATTCACTCTTGAGCCTCGAATAAGTTAACCTGTAATTTCAGTTTTCATTTTTAGACTCAAACTCGATAACCTTTCTTTCCTTATTACTGTTATACTTCTTCAAACGTTTTTGGAAATCTTTTGTATGCGCACCAGTCCTCAGCCCTGTTACTCCTGTTTGTCATGTTCCAAGCTTGAGATTTCATGTAAGAAATATTTTCCAAGTGCTTTTGGAGGGACGCCTTTTTGTAGACACCAGGCTAATCGGTACAAATCAATCAGTGGTGGGATCAAGAATAGAAAGAAAGAGTCCTCATTTAGCTTCCGCACTATCCACAGTATTACACAGCCATAACAATCCACACTACACGGGTGCCGCTTTACTGTATATTCTATTGTGAATTTTCCTATCAGACGCTTCACGTTTCGAATACTATAGAGGCATGGTCACTAGTGCCCAATGGGGTCAGAGTATCCACTTTTACCATCCACCCGTCCTCAATGGACAGTAACAGATCCAAGACAATGCTACCTCGTGTAGACATAACGTTGTTCTGGGTGAGATTCTGCGACGCGCACATATCTAGTAACAGCTCACTAGTCAGGTTGGTAGCCGTAGGAACAAGCTGCACCCACGATATATCTGGTAAATTGAAATTACCCGTAATAACACAAGACTGACCACAAGAAAGCAAAAGACCTAAGGTTTATATAAAAGTTTCAAAACAGTCAGCAGTGCATGTGGGCGCCCTGTACGCAATAACTATTCTCAGCGTTCTATTACTAACCACAATATCAGCACAAAGTAAATAATTCCTAACGTTCAGAGCAGAACTCCTCGTACACTAACCTTGGACAACGAGACTAACTCAACAAAAGAGCCACTCCCCCACCCCTCTTGTGTCACATCTAAGCAGATCGAACTGAGAACATATACCACCGAATAACGAAGCACCAGTGGTGTGAGGCGTCAACCACGTTTCAGACAGCGCTATAATTCGAAAATCAAATTGTTGAATGTACCCTATAAGAGTATTTATGTTTTTAGGAAGGGGAACGTATCTTTGACGAATTTTCGGAAGAAACTAGACTGTTACTAATACTGACACAATCCACCCTAACAGAAGCACTAACGTTAACACCAGGAGTACTGACATTAACAGGAGTGTTTACACCAAGATTAGCAGTTGGGGAATTTACTCTTACAGGGGTAGTACCACCAACAGAAGCACTTAGTTTGGCACAAGCATGCTTCACATTGACACTAGCAGGAGCACTGCGACGAGATCTCCGCTCAGGACCTTGCCGTTCACGTTCCTCCCGAGGGAGGGAGGCTCTGATGAACAGGTCATTAGTGAACGGGAAACGCTTAAGCTGAGAAGCGCGCCTAGGTACTGTACTGGCAATGCTCGATACAAGGAAGATCGCTTTGAGCAATCTATTACGAGAAGAGAAATCACGGCCCATGCGATGTATCAATACAGGCAAGCAATCAAAGGACAGGAAATTCAATACATTAAAACAATTAAATGGTCATTAATAATGGGTTGATGCATAAGTAAGGAAAGTTTCTATCAACGCGTTCTTTTTTAGTTGGAATTGACTTTTCGTCCTCAACATTTATAAAAAAATCCTAAGCGTTCAGTTTGAAAAATGCGTCAGGTGACACGTTGAAGTTTGAAGGATAAAGAAGGAAGAGGTCAGCCATCGGATTCTGATGACCAAGCACTTCTGACAGCCGTGAGAGAGGACGAAAACCTGACAATGCGAATGATGAATGAAGACTTCAATGCCAATCGATCAACGAAATTTCGACGCCTGGGGCCGCATGCATACCTCTCCCCGGCGGGAACGCTCGGGGACGGACCATATGCTTATCTCATGCTCATTCCCCGGGGATGCCAGACTAGCAGGGACGCAGAGGACGCACGGTGAAAATGAGGAGGGCGCAGGCTGCGAGACGGTTGTTACTGGAGCGCGGTAGTGTACAACTCGTATCCGTTACTTGCATATATTCATTAATGAGGTAGGCATGACCGGCGAAAGCTTCTAGGAGGATCTAACAATAAGATGTGGTAAAATATGTTATGTATGGTTGTGAAACAGCACTGGTAAGACTGATTCTAACTCGAAACTTTAAATGATCAGATTGTATTACCATATGCCACGAGAGAGGTGTCTGCGCTTTTTGCGTCATTTTTACATTTACGTGATATTTTCTTACGGATCTTTTCGTTGCATCGAGCAATTGCTAGGTAATAACGCAGAAAAAAATGTGAAGTAAGCGTAACGAAAAAAAAAACTGATTCAATGAATAGAAAGTACATAGAGTAGCAGCGTAGCGAAATGTAAACCGCCAATCCAAACACCTATCAGAACTGTGACGAGCTCTGCCAAATTCTGAAATTTTCCGCAATTAATTCATGTATAACAAATGTGTATACAAGACATGCGTGCATCTTTAGTGACACCGCCCCTCAAATGTTACCTGACGCTGTTGACCAACATAGAGTAGGCCAATGTCCGACAACTGTCGAATTTCCATCAAAATAAATATTCACTATGGTGGAATAACGTGCCCTATTCCATAACCGCGCTCTAATCCCATCGTCCCCGAGCAAATTCGTAGGGGGACGCCATCCCCGCAAAATGTGGGCGGAGTCCGTCCCCCGAAGATCGCGGGGAGAGATGTGCATGCCGGGGATGACTCGGGGTCGTCCTCATCCCAGCGCGGGGACTACTCCGAGTCTAAAAACCCTAAAAGAAAGAAGACACTCAGGTAAAACTGGTTGTCGAGAATTGGACGAAAAGTTGTCCTGCAGGCGTACGAATGCAGAACAACTTTCGCGGACTCTGGACAGTTCTGGACAGCTTTCGCCCAATTCTCGACAATGCCCGACCACTTCTCGACCAGTTCCCGGCAACTCCTTGTCCGACTCTCGACAGTTAACACACTTTTTTACACATGTACAACTGTATGCACTTACCCAAAAATTGGAGCTCCTGCTCAACCGATGATTACAATGGTCGGCGAAGCCTACGAAGATGATTTCACACTACTCTGTTAACCGAATTACCAACTTGGCTCGATTCAACGACGTTCGGCAGAGGCAAACTGTGCATAGTATATGCTGTGGGTCTACAAAATCCTTCAACATGAGCCGCTATTGGCCTTGACCAGCACCAGTGCGCTATCACTGTACTGGTCTTCGGAAGTACTCTAAGACGGTGAAAGTTTGAGTAGAGAGTAAATTGACCACGCTGGACTCAAGTATCCTACTCACGTGGGTCCTAGTCTTCTGAATTGTCGACTTCCGGCTGGACCACACCTGAGAAAGGTGTGAACCATTATACTGTGGAGGGGTGCTGCCCTCATCTTAGGCGGTGGAAGTTCGTATGGAAGGTAAATAGACCCCGATAAACTCAAATATCGTACTCTCGTGACCCATACTTTGCGAAATGTGGACTTTCAGCGGGTCCACACCTGCAGCCAGCTGCCAAACCGCTGGCTTCAGGTGTGGACCCGCCGGAAGTCCACATATTGTACATTAATGTAATGAAAAACAACCATTGCAAGTTTTACACTTGCAAATTTCGTTCAGAACTGAATCATTCGAGATTTATTAGAATTAACAGTCTTAATAACAAACGTTGTTCTGATACTTCTTGGGTAACTTCTTGAATATTATATTATAAATCCGACTGCCGGAACTACCGATCATGAAAAAAAGATCAGTCCTTGAAAGCTCGTAAACTTTCAAAATTCTTTAACTAGAAAATCCTATGTTTTAGTATTTTCGCTATTTCGAGAAGATGAAAATTTGAAAAAGAAGCGAGTTTGATATCCAAGAAGTCGGTGAAATATATTATAATTGATAACCAGCTAGAAGAATGGAGAAAAAAAGAAGAAAACCACAGAGGACCCACATGAAAAGAAAAGATTAAAAACAGCAGTCGCAATAATTGAAGAAAGTGGTGTAAAGAGGGTTCTGAAGTGATGTCCTGAATTCTTGGGAAATTTTCGACATATTCGAAACATATTCTCAATTTCGGAAGGAGGTGTCGAGAAATCTATCCGAATTCTCAGCAAGCACTCGTTCCCCCGAATTCTCGGCAACTCTCTCTGAAATTCTGAACAAAGAGGCCGCAAATCTCGATAAATACTGCGAATCTCAGAATACTCGACAACTCCTAACAACTTTCTGAAAAACTTCTCGACTGTGGACTGGTTCTCAACAACTATTCTTCCGATTCTGGACAACTAGTTTTACCTGAGGGAGAATCCCTGACAACATCAACAGCGACGTCTATCTGGCTCAGCTTGATTGTCTTAACGCTGCAATCGAGGCGGAAAGACCGCTCGAAGAAACTACATCGTGTTCCATTACGATAACGCCCGTCCAATGTAATCGAATCCATCGCCAATAAGGGATGGGATCTGCTCCCACATCCGCCGTACCTACTGGCAGAAGCGCCAACGGATTATCATGTCAATCGCTATGTGAAAAAACTGGCAAACAAGCAATGTATACGAAGAATTGGATGACTTGATGGCTGATGTCTAATTGTAAGCGTGGAGTGCATCCAAGAATTGAATCGATTTGTCGTCCACCAGCTTCTTAGCGGCTTCACCAAAGTCCATGGTCGGCGACATCTCTTCCATGAGGCTCTTACGGATCTTGCTGCCCTTAAATGCTGGAGGGCAGATCGTCATCGGGAACTCGCCATCGGGATACAACCAATAAAAAAATCGCGAATAGCGCGCCTGCGGAAACTAGCAGGGCTTGTAGGGTCGCCCACTCCCTGAACGTTGTAAACCGTTAGCTTAGCTTATTCTAAACGTTCTTCTTCTCTGTTTCTTCACTATTAGCCACGTCACGACCAAACAACCCCATTTTTGGTTCGAACTCTGGTGTGATATTCATCGTGAACACTGCCTTTAAAAGCACAGTCCAAGCTCGAGGGTAAAATTTGATATTATGATCAGGTCTCTGCGTCTAGCAACCCTACCAAACGTGGAACCTCGACTCTTCAGAATAAGCGAGAAAAATCGAGCACTCATTCGCTCTGAACCCCGTATCAACACCCTTTCACACCGCCCACTTCTGTGTTTTCGGTCTCAATATGGAAGAGAAGCGTCAAAATCTACGTTCTTCCACTTGTTATTGGTCTAGCTTTATAGTGTGATCTGGGGCCGCATTCATCAACGAAATTTAGCGCTGGTAGGCTGGGTAAGGATAGCTTCCTACCGAATTCGCGCGAATGACGCGATTCACGAAACTTGCTACCCACGGTAGCAGCCTACCAAGCCTACCCTGCGCGAATCTCGGGTAGGGTCCTACCAGCGTCGTCCTATCCAGCCAGATTTTGCGCTCTGATGCTGAATTTGCTCTCTCGTCCTTTGAACAGCTGTTTGAAGCCCCTTGTATAACGGATTTTCGGCAATTTTCATATTTATTTGGTCAAGATGTTGTGTTTTCATCGTCAATTTCCGCCGCCCTCTTCTCAATACTCGTTATTTATCGTCAAGGCTTGATTATTTTTGAATTATTTGGTTGGAGCAAAAAATGGTTTTGATAAATAATTTTTCTTGACCGATTGATTTTTTTCGTGGATTTTGATGCTTCTCTATCTGATACATACTTCTTGTATTTTCTCATGAAACTCTATCTTTTCTAAATTAAAATTTGATGTGTGTTCTAAGTAGTGAATATTCTTGCAGCCTTCAATTTCTCTTTCACGCAATGACTTTCAGAGACCAAACTAAATTAAAAACTACACGGAATCCCTTAATCCGCAGAATTTATTTTGCTTTTCTTTTACCGGTAGGGTAAGATAGATGAAGAAATGCGCTTTTGAATGCCATATTACACTTTGCAAAAAGAGCTCGTTTCGGCGAAAAAGCATGATTCAGTAAAAACTGCAATTATATTTGCACGAAACTGATATGTATCTATGAATTCTCTTTTGTGCGAGAATTAGGTTCTCACAGCTTCTAATTTTCAGGCAAAACACTTTTAATTTATCCAAACGACGAGGGCGGCGACGGATTGATGATGACGAGATTAGGAAAAAAAATACAGATTGAAAACACCATCGAAAAAGAACAGCCGTGATCCGCTTCCGGTTTTTTTCGAACCTAAACACTATGCGCAAGCTAGGTGAATATAAGGTATAGAGCGTTCGCATAAGTACTGCGGCAAGTCAATGATTACACATTTGGGCCCTAGCTTTTCTGTTACGGCTGATTTTTTGTTTCTTTTGTTTCTAGTTATTGACATTTTCTAGGTAAAAATGTCGTCTTGGGTACTTTTATGGGACGCCGCAATCCAGCTACATATGAGACGCGAAATCATTTGAGCATCGCAAAAAAAGATTCCCGATTAATATGCACATGATCCTCATTCTCAATATTCAAATTACATATCGTCCATCACTGGATGAGGGATCGCCGCGACGCTGCTTGGCGGGAAAAATTGCGCGATCAATAGCCACTCTCCCTTCGTTTTCCCGCCCGCAATTTTTCCCGCCAAGCAGCGTCGCGGCGATCCCTCATCCAGTGATGTACGATATCAAGGAAATCTACCGAAAAAACCAAAAACCATAGCCGCTTTTCCCATACCGCTCAATTCTTCATGTGATTCGAACATAGATTTACTTTATTCATGGTTTTTTGCCTTTTTATGCTCTAGGTTTTGTGAGATCTCAAATGTTTAAGCTTTTGGAAAGCGATTACGAGCGTTGTGCAGTAGCAGTCGTTTGTAAAACACGGCGGCGTCGCCACACACATAACGCTTGGTAGCGCTACCCGCGGTAGCTTTGCGCTCGTGAATCACAATGTGATGACTAGGGTAGCAATCTACCGTGGGCAAAGCTACCACTGGATCGGGCTACCAGCACTGCCGCGTTGATGAATCCGGCCCCTGCTCCTGTGCCAAGGCTGCAAACGGCGAGGTAAACAGGCCTGAGATAACTCGTCGACGAATTTCTCACAGCTCGATTCCACAACTTTTCAGCGGCCACAACTCCGTTCGTAGAGGGTTCTGAGCGATTCTGAGGACACCATTGTGATGAACCCGAAATTCTCTCTTAAATTAGTAAAAAACTGGAAAACGATTCAGGATTGGACTTTGCCTTTAAGCCGTACTTCATAACCCAAAAAACGTGAATTGGTTTATAATTTTAAGCATATTTATGTATGTATGCACTTATTGCAGTGGAAAACAATTCAGGATTGGACTACCGAACCACTGTAAAATACTGCAGAAAAGTTATGGTGGTATATAATGAAACACGATCAATCGATGCCCCAAGCTCCACAGATGTAATGCCGGATTCACAATTATCCTTATAAGAAGTCTGATGGATAATAAATGTCTTATATAGCGAAGCCACATTATTGTATTGTATACCGATTACTCATTGTTTGACATCGAATCAGTACCTGCTCTCAGTCACATACTCTTCCGCTTTCACACGCTTGAGTACTCACGATCCGAAGAATGCTCGCTTCTTTTTCTTTCCACCTCACTTTAGATGGACAAAATCACGCGTATTTCTCAACTTCTATTGCTGAAATAATTGATGACTGCTGTCCACTCGAAAGCTTCTGTACTGGTTAACATTCTCGCTACTGCTATGTGTCTATCGCTCAAAAAGAGCTTGGACAGAGGTAAGAAGGAAGATCTCTATTCTCTCTATTTACAACTTTTGTTCCTAGTTTTTGTGACAGAATGAAATGTGCATTTTCATCTTCAATACTGCTAGCCAAATCTGTGCACAATGAAATTGACATATCGTACTTCAGTAAAAGGTTATTGATCGAATAGTCAATATTTTGGAGATGAAACTGCGCATCATTTCCAATAGCACTAGTGTTCCGAATCATTTGAATGTGTTGTCCCTTACTTACCTGTTTTAGTTCTGATAACTTCAGAATAATTCTTGCATACATATTTATATTTGGATCCGAGGCTTTTTTCCTCAAGAAAAAAAAACACCTAAATCTAAACCGCGGCTGGCGCGGGCGGTATGATTCTCACCGATGGCTGGCTGGTAATTACCCTCTCGATCGTCGCTGGTGTTAGTGATTTGCTGCTTTAGTCGAGTGAAAAGAAGAGGGCAAATCATGAAATAATCTCGGAAATGGCTCATATCTCAAGAGTGAGCCAAAATCAAGGCGCCAAACTTTATCAGTGCCAATTTCGTCATAACATAAGGCGTACTTAGCAGTTATTTTCAGTCCATTTGCTTTGACTGAGAAAAGTTCAGTAAGTTTCAATCAGTTTTTTGTCATTTGTTCACCTACCAAAAAGTCCATTGAGAAAACCCTGCATACATTTTTTTTACTTTATTGATCCCTGAGAACTCCTATTGAGACTTTTTCCAAAACGTCGCGGGGTCTGAAAATCAGACCATAGTAAGAAATAGCGGAAACCATTTTGAAATTTTCGGAATTCAGAAAACGGTGACTCTTCGATATAATGTGGGATCGGAACTAGTTATTTGAGGAAATTTTTTTTTGGAAACAGAGAACAGAAAATCTACTTTGACAGAAAACAGAAAAAAATCTCCAACAACGGGCAGAAAACAGATAACAGAAATTTTTCAAAAATCAAGTAGAAGTGTTCAGCGTATACTATATGAGATTTTTCACAGCATTGAACTTTTTTTTATATATTTTCAAGTACCGAGCGGCTGATCCGTACGAGTATAAATGACCTGACGCGCCGCTCGCTCCACCAGAGAGGGCTGCTCGTACCTATGCGAAATTTTTTAGTTTCTTTTTTTTTGCCTTATAGCCTCACCAGCAATTTCTTTGCGCTTCATCTTATTTGCATTCTGTACCATCCTGCAGGGCAACGAATCAAAACACGTTTAGAGTTTTAGTGCATGGCAAAGTTGGAGCCCAACTTCATCCCGCTCTACAGAAGCGGTGGCGCTAGAGCATTCTTCTTCTCCGCCATGTGTCGACAGTATTCATACTCGAGCGACACGCCAGTGCGGGTATGAATAGTGGGCGCTAAGCAGTATTATTGGCTCATTGTTGTTAGTATACAACAACATTGTAGTTTTTGCGTCATTTGGCTATATTGCGCACCATCTGATTGAATCATTTATGGTAATCCTCTGGGTAAAGGAAATCTCTACTAGATTAATATAAGGACTCGACTTCCTGATCGGTATGCGCAGCGCATTCGATTTCGCCTTTGGAAAGGCTTGAGTGCTTTATATTGTGGCTTGCAAGGGCCAGCCGACCTCCCAATGCATGCCTTCTTCCCCGACAAGGATATATTACGAATTCAAGGACCTTGGAGGAATAGTAGGTTCGGTTCACCTTGGCTACGTGGAGCGGTAAGATCGAGTCTGACCGTCTACAGCGAACAGCAGCGCCTCCTGCCACCACACCACACACGACTGGGCAGATAACCAACCAGTATAGCGAGATCAAAGGCAGTGTTCACGCTAACATTCCCTCTTCTGTTTTCCCGCCTATCTCGAAAACGGTCCCATGTTGATTCCAATGATGTCTCTGGAATCGTACAAAACTTGGGAACGGAGGTATGGTTCCTTAAAAAATGAGCTAGAGAAGCATGGTGGACGAGTTGTCCGAGACTTGTAACTTATGTCTTTTGCCGCCGATGTATGCGAGCTGACCTGAGCAACGAGATAAGTTGCGAATGAAGGGAAGAACGAGGCCTTTGATCGGAAACCATTGCTCATCTCACGATCTCGAGTGTTCCATTGCTCACGTCGAGGGGCGGAAAGGGGCCGGACTTTCCCAAAGTGGCGGAGTTCGCCCACTTCTCTAAGCCGTTTTGCGGCTCCTGGGCAGCTTTTCGTCCCGTTCCTTCGACGCCGTTCTGCTTCTGACAGCCACGAGAACCGTTTGGCAAGGAAAATTCGAGGATGAAGTTTATCGTGAACAGTGCCTTTATAGGCAGTGTTCACGATAAAAAATGTGTTTCAGTTTCCACCAAGAATGGGTAGTGGAAGGGCACTGTGTAACGTTGACGTCGAAAGAACGCATGAAAACGAGCCAGGAAGAGCCACAAAAGAGCCCGAAGTTGCAACTTCGAGCGCATTGAAAACCCCAAAAGCGCATCACACGCCCACCGACGTGAACAAATGAATGCTCGAGATCGTGAGATGAGCGATGATTTCCGATCATTAGCCCCGTTCTTCCCTTCATTCTCAACTTCTCTCTTTACTCAGGTCAGCTCGCATACATCGGCTGCAAAAGACGGAAGTTACAAGCCTCGGACAACTCGTTCACCATGTTTCCTTAGCTCAATTTTTGAGGAACCATAACTCCGTTCCCAGAAGGTCTTGTACGATTTCAGAGACATCATTGGAATCAGCATGGGGCCGTTTTCAAGATAGGCGGAAAAACAGAGAAACGATTTTTATCGTGAACACTGCCTTTAAAGTGTTCAGCGTGGGGAACTACAGAGAACCCGGGTCAAAATTCACAACAGCTCTATTAGTTTAGCTTTGATGAGTCCAGCCTCTTTTCTCTGTGGTAATCCTGCTTCAAATCGCGATTCACGTTTTTCCTGTTTTCTGTCTGTTTACAGAAAACAAACAAAAATTGGAAAAAAATGGGCAGAAAACAGAAAATTCCGCACACAGCTGATCGGAACCAGGGGTGTGCGTAAATGAAATATCAAATTTCGTAAATCGTAAACCGTAAATCGTAAAGAGCAAATAGTAACATTAACCACTAAAAATATTATTACTATGGTGAAACAAGAGAAACTACCTACTGTTCACCACTTCACGTGCTAAGTACATATTAGGCCGTGTTCAGTATTTGACAGCTGACCTCGTTTATGGGGTATGGTATATTTCGTCGCTGTCATAAGTGACAGGCATGAAATCTAGAATAAATCGCGACGACCCAAGTTTTGGAGCAATGGCATAGGTTGTGGTTTGAACAGTTAGGCCCGAGTTATACACCGGCGTTTCGCCGACGTTGATTTTTGCGGGACCTCTTCGATTGGTAAAATTTTGAAATTGACCAAGCAGGCAGACCTGCCGCTGAAGCTAGCGGCAGCGAAGCGCCCGTGTATAGATCTGGGAACGCCAACTCCTTTCCAGATCTTGAGGAATCTGCGAGTCTTATTCAGTTGTCCTAGTATCTGCTGGGCAACAGAGGCACTATTATACTCGTAATGCCTCTCCGAAACACTAACGCCGTTGTAAGCGTTTAAACGAGCCGAAATAACCGTATTTGAGCGATTCTCAACGAACAAACTTGAGAACTTTCATTTGCCAGAGGAATCGCAACACCGATTATACAGTCGCTAAGGATCGCACTGATACGTACTTCGAATTCCCTACTGGAGGTTGGCTCAAACTCGGTGCTCGTACTCTCTACATTATCTAGAGCACAGTATCGGTCGCCCAGCACAAGTTATTTTTTCCTATATCCATTAAATCATTTGCTGAATCGTAGCTTTATGGTGACGATCGTGTAGATTATCAAAGGCACCGTAAGCACAAAAAAAACCGTTTTCTAATTTTTGCCGCTTTATGCGGTTTCGTTTCCATACTTAGGAAATATAGCCAAAGCGCCCCACTAAATTCTCACATTTGTGAGGGATCGCCTAATACGAACCGTGAAATAAGCCACAATTCCATGGAGAACTCGACTGCGAGCGGAAAGACCTATCGCGAGCGGACTTCGGGGCCGTATAGAGCTCTTCCGGGATCTTTTTTACTCTTTCCTCCGAGCTTGTTACTTTCAGGAAACTATGTTCATTCGATTTCCGGCTAAAAACAAAGATGAAATTCATAGTGGACACTGCCTTTAACACTTAAGAGACCGCCTGCTCCACGGCGAATTTATTTTAGATTGATTAGACTGCTGCGCTCTATGCTTTAGCGCTAATCTTGTTATAGGGATCAGGACAGGCGATCTTCATGAAAAACTCGAGATCGAAATTCCTATTGAAGAGTGCTTTTAGATTGCTTTACGTCGTAGACGGCAGCTAGTGAGAATGCGGTTCTGTTATCCAGCGGCTGCAACTTTGACCGTGTGTCCCACGTTATAATGATAGAATCACGTCAAAGAAAGATAATGGGATCGTGATGTAGTCACACGCCTGGGTTGGCCCCATCTCTTCACCAAAAACAATAGTATGCGAAGAGCGGGATTAGAGCAGATGAATTGGAGATGTCTTGTGATTTACTTCCATTGCATGTATTTTTATTTACGAAAAATTACGATTTTCGGTCCGAAATGTCGTAAACCGTAAATCGTAATCACGAGACCGAAAAACCGCGTAAATCGTAAAATCGTAATTCGAAACCCTAGCCATTCAACAACATTCAGAAAAAAGTTGTTTATCGTGTAAGAAAACCTTCATTGACGCGCTTGTGCCGCCTTTTACGAGACGAACACAAAAAATAGTCTTTCACAACACATCAGCCACTAAATAATGGAATACGCAACATAAATGGAGCTCTGGTATGCCTCTGTATTCTAAAAATTTATACAACTTTTCGACTCCAGGAACTGAGATCAACACGTAGACAAAGCTTTCCCCTATGCTCTTCGTCAAAAAACTTGAAACATTAACACCATTGACACGTAAATCCACTAGCTTCACGATCGAGTTATATGAATACAAGGACTTTTTCCATCCACACCGAAGAAGTCTTGTTCGAACCTCCAGAGGGTCTTATCTAGGGAAGACCACCTGCAGTTTGAGCCACGAAGGTACTGTGGAAAATAAATCAGACGTTTTCTGAATTGTCGTGGCCGACAAGTTAGGAATATCTGCAAGACCTTTGACCAGCTTCAATGGCAACTAATGCAGACCAAGCCCATCGAGGAAATATCGAAACAATGGCCGTTTCTCCTGTGATTCATGTGTAGTACGCAATCCATAGCATTAACCTTTCACGGTCCAAAATGTCATGCCTAATCCAGAGATTTGTCCATGCCGAGTCGGCGGAATTGTAATTCTCAAATCTGAAGCATAGAGCACACTGCAATTAGTCGGACTCACTGATGTTTCTCTCAAACTTTTCATACTGCCGGTCGGGGATAAAGTATGTACATATGTATGTTATGATTTTTCATTTTACTCACCAATTTCTTTATTAGACAAATGATGTTCGGCTTTACCCACCACCAGAATAGCAACAACCAAGCTTCAAACATGGGGTTCTACAGAAAGCATTCATAACAACATCATAGAAAAAATTGCTTTGTATGGATAGATATTCCTCAAATGCGTGAACTCAAGTTTATTTTTAGTCTCTTGTCTGAGCAACCTTCAGTAATCCGGCATCATATCGGTAAAAAACAGATTACATCGACCTACTTTACCTCACCGTTTCTTGTTGCTTCAGTCATCGATTCAGATTTCCAGTAGTATGAGAAACCGGCTCCATCCGGAAATTCGAAGTGTCTTTTTTGGGTCTTGGTACGTAGGCGTAGAGAGCGGACTTCGGACACAATATCCATCATAATCGACTAACAGTCAAGAGCAGATGAATCACTCTGTGCTTCCTCAAATGTTCGAAACGTATTGCAAGAGGCAGCTCAATAAAGGATTGCGAGTGAGCACGCCTCAGACAATGGGGTGGACCGACCGTGGGCGAAAACTCGCGTTTCGTACCGACCGCGCAGCGATGCGTACTAACCGCGTGGCATTCCGTACCAACCGCGGTGAGATCGCGTTCCAAACGTCGCCCATCCCGCCGTCGGTACGCAACCTGTACTCGGTCAGTACGGAACATGTCCGCGGTTGGTCCACCCCATTGTCTGAGGCACTGCACTTGAGTGGCCCTTAGTCAATTTCAGCGTTCCCTTCCGGTGACAGATCCATAATAGCTTTGAGATATTGAGTTGCAACCGAGATATGTTGAAAATCGACTTTGAACACGACCTGCCTGTATGCGATTATCTTACGTAAATTTGGGGAACTTCTTTGGGAGCCTTTTCGACTTGGGTTCATCATTCGCTAAAAAAGGGCAGCTTTTCTGTCCGTTATAATATTCCTGTGCGTGTAACGTGAAATGGAAGTCGAACAAGTACCCAACGGGGTCTTAGTCCGTCATCATTGTGAGTACAGGGCTGAACATGGACTCACGTCAGAAACCTTCAGAAAAAGTAAAAACTCCCCGTCAAGAAATTTGCAGCCTACGCCCCCTTCGTGGACTGTGCTAGATTCATCGGGATCAGCTCGTCTCAAATCCTTTCGTTGAGCTAGGTGGACGTCGACTGCTTGGCCACTCTCTCATGCGTAACATCGCCATTTTGTGGCGAAAATTAAAAATTCAATTGGACTTACGAAAGACATCCAACCATTTCCAACCAATAGGAAGACATACAAAACCTAAAATGAGTAGCTGATGATGTTTAGAGCAGTTCACTAGGGATTTTCTGTTCTGCCGTGTTCACTTTACCACATTGTTAAAAGGCAATGGTGCGTGCGGTTACGGTGGACACACGAACACCGCAGTGGAAAAATTTGCGCTTTGACAGATTTCGTCATTGGTCGACAGCGCAGCTAGAGTAGAATTTTTTTGGTCAACGTATACAACTTTAACACGTCCAACCTGGCTTCGAATATCTAGTATTCTACCTACAGGTTGATCTCTCCTCGACGTACTCAGACACTCGAATACGTGTTCCACCAAAAAGCTTGCCTACGGTCAAACTCTAGGTGTTTCGGGTGAAACACAAGGTGTGACGGATAGTTCCAAGCGTTACTGCCGAACAGCGATGTCTCGGGATAAACGGCCGATGTTTCGGGGCATTGAGTTCGACCTTAATATACGGCTGCGGTCTGGCGGAACATGAAACGTGCCTGAGTAGGACGCCGCGCAAACTTTTCTTTGGAGCGCGTTTGTCAGTGTCTTTGAGAACGAAGGGATGCCAGTAAAAAGCCAATTTCCACTATTTTCATTGAACGTTTTCAGCTTCTATATGCTCGTTATCGCCAGATCCTGGATATGGAGACTGCAGCACAGAACATGTTTATAGATACTACTTCGATAGTTATGAGTTGAAGTGAGCTTTCAATTTTGTTCTAGTTCACGAAGAGAACTTCTTTCGCTCGCTCCCTGGACTACATAATTTGTTCCTTCTTAA
The DNA here is from genome assembly GCA_029168955.1 of Aplectana chamaeleonis. Lineage (NCBI taxonomy): Eukaryota > Metazoa > Nematoda > Chromadorea > Rhabditida > Cosmocercidae > Aplectana > Aplectana chamaeleonis. The sequence goes on along the minus strand of JAPDOI010000219.1, from coordinate 405,753 downwards.
TGATTTCTTCTCTTTTACGCAGAAGTCAGAAGAGCGCTTCTGTAAATGAACTCTTACTTCACCACTATGTTCTCAATTCCTTTTGAATAGTCTCTTTAATTTAGGTGTAAAAAATTTATATTTCTTAACTGTCTGGGAGGGAACGAAAATCGATTTACGAAGGAAGATGACTGTGTTCGATTCTGTCACTCAACGGGTTAGTCATTTAAATTGTTCACACAAAATACGTTGTTCAAACAAAATATGGAATGATATTCTCCATGTTCTTCCTTATTCAAACCTCGGCATCTTATTATGATTATGATACTGCTATGCCAACGAGGCTCATAGGTGGAAACTTTTTTAGTGGCCTGACGTTTCGACCTTCACGTCTTCATCAGAGGCCTAAAAAGTAGTTCGAGATTAACCTATCTCGTGAATCTACACTACCAAGCGCCTCCTCTCACTCCGACAGTTCTAAAACACTGTGAGGAGCAATGCGGAGGCACTCGAAAAGGAGGATCGGTAACCCACCTCGCAAGTCCACCTTTACGCGGAATAGGTCCGCTGCCGCTGTTAGTAATCGAGTAAGCAGGAGTGAGATATACCTTGCTTCCCTCGTATAAATACAGTTAGGGAAAGACATGTTCTAACTCACAGTGTTGTACAAATGGCAAAAGATCACTGGTTAACATGGGCCGCTCAACTCTGCTGTTCATTAGTGGGTCCTTTACGTGAATCTAAAAGGATCTTTTGCCATTTGTACAACACTGTGAGTTATAACATGTCTTTCCCTAACTGTATTTATACGAGGGAAGCAAGGGATATCTCACTCCCGCTTAGCTTACTCGATTACTAACAGCGGCAGCGGACCTATTCCGCGTAAAGGTGGACTTGCGAGGTGGGTTACCGATCCTCCTTTTCGAGTGCCTCCGCATTGCTCCTCACAGTGCTTTAGAACTGTCGGAGTGAGAGGAGGCGCTTGGTAGTGTAGATTCACGAGATCGGTTAATCTCGAACTACTTTTTAGGCCTCTGATGAAGACGTGAAGGTCGAAACGTCAGGCCATTAATAAAATTTCCACCTATGAACCTCGTTGGCATAGCAGTATCATAATCATATGGAATGATACTTTTACAGCTTGTGACGCTGGTGAATCGGTTGCTCTTTCGCCGTCAAGGAAGCCATTGGTCTGTGATAGTGAGACCATCTGCCCACAGGGGTACAAATGCGTGCACGACAAATTGCTTCGCAGACGTCACTGCTGTGGATTTTCGAATCATGGTGAGAGAGATCAGAATTTTTCCCAACAGAGTCATCTAACAGAAAATTTTTCAAATAGTTATGTCTGATAAAGTAGACCAGGCCTACTAGTATAAGCCGGATTTATATGTACTTCCAACTTGCAATGAAGAGACGGAGGTGGATAAATGCACGAAGCGATGTGGACTATGGTGTGGAACTTCTTTTTGGCCATTTTGGCTATTTTTCCAGTAGAAGTGCAAGTATAAATAAGGCCTCATGTTTATTGAAATCTTTCTTCACCCTCTTATTCATAGATAGTCCCGATTGCTAAAACTGTGTCAGAAAGCATACCAATTGTTGGAAAACGGTCTGATTTGGTATAAATTTATACTTGGATTACCCTGAAAATTTCCGATTAGAATTTTTTACTGTTCTCTGAACTTCTGCCGTTTTAGGTACAATTTTCGCTTTTCTGTTACCCAGATTTTTTTAAAGATTACCTCTTTTTCTAAAAAATTCAACAGAGGAAATAGCTCTGCAAGGTGAATTGAAGGAGGACAATGGAGAAAGAGACTAGGAATGAGGAGCCGACGATGAACGCAGTAATAATATGAGGGGGACTGGAAAGTAATGTCGTTTCTGCGCATGTCAATATTTAAGTGTCATTTATCAGCTCATTGTTTGGTTTAGAGGCGTGCCAAGACACTGTGAGGTTATAGTGTAATTTTGGGTTAGATGGCCAGTCAAATACCGGAAGAGGTACACATACGGCATTGCATGCTTTTTGAGTTTCGCAAGGGAAGAGACGCAACAGTTGCTACCAAAAACATTTGCGATGTTTATTCATTGAACACTCGTGAATGCCAGAGGTGGTTTTCCAAGTTCGAATCGGGTAATTCTGAAGTTTCCGACTCGTATCGATCAGTAAGACCATCTACGTTAGACAACGACGTGTTAAAGGCAGTGTTCACGATAAGAATCGTTTTTCTGCTTTTCCGCCTATCTTGAGGACGGTCCCATGCTGATTCCAATGATGTTTTTGGAGTCGTACAAGACCTTCTAGGAACGGAGTTATGGTCCTTCGAGGATTGGGTTAGAAAAGCATGGTGGACGAGTTGTCCGAGGCTTGTAACTTCCGTCTTTTGCCGCTGATGTATGCGAGCTGACCTGAGTAAAGAGAGAAGTTGAGAATGAAGGGAAGAACGGGGCTATTGAACGGAAACCACCGCTCATATCACAATCTCGAGCATTCATTTGTTCACGTCGGTGGGCGTGGAAAGTGCATCTGGGGTGTGACGAGCTGACGAGTGTCCAACTTTGGGGCCGTAGGGGACCGTTCCAAGCTCATTTCTCTTAGTTTTTTTCAATGTTAGGGTTGCGCTAGACCCCGCAGCTGCCGATCTCCACCAAAAAATCAGACATGGTTTTTATCATGGACACTGCCTTTAGGGCGGAAGTGGGAGCAAATCAGTGTGAGACGATTGAGGAATTGTTAAATAGTCTTAACCCCTTGGTCGACTATCCAAGAACATTAGAAGCAGATAGGGAAAATGAGCAGAGCACCATAAGTGTGTCTGTATTTAGCGAAAGAAAACGACACTACTCTCCGGTCCCCCCCCCCCAATTATTACGAAATCTCGGCTCCGGCTAAATAGTGTTGAAAGAAATATATGGGCATTCTGCCAGAAAACCAAATTAGATTTTTCTGTGTTCAGACATCCATACTTAGCCCAGATAACATCACTCACATTATTTGAGATCGTGGGGTGAAAAAGGCTCAAGAGTCTGAATAAGTGAAGTTCTGGGCCTGTCATCTATTACTTTGAAATAGAATGACATGCAGCAGTGGGGAATGTGCGAGGGTTTGTATGAAGTCCCTTCCACCGTAAAAAGCCCTTCGCGTAGTGTTCATTTCATAAATTTAGTCCGCCTGGTCCATGCGTCAGACTAAATCGAATACGGAAACCATACCTATTCATTTTCTTCTACGACATTACAAATGCCGTGGGGCGAACAACATTTGGAAGAGAGTTCAGTGAAAAAAGTCATGGAGTGAAATGTATCCCACAGAGAAAAGAAATAAGATCCAACCGAAAACACAGGCGAGTATTCAACAGTTGATCATTCAGATTAGATATGTATAGAAGAAGAAAGTTGTCGGTAAGCCTATCGCTCCAGCCGCGAAGCGGCTGGAGAGGCTTGGTTTTGCCTGGCACTTGTGATCACTTAGATTTTGGTAAAGTAGTTAATAAAACCCAAACAAATTTTCAGGAGATTTCCTTCTGGATATATAAGTGAGAGAGCATAGAAGACACCCCGCTGACAAAATTTGAGCCAAATCGATTGAAAAATTAACAAAAGTTAGATCGGCCCGGAAGCTTAGCTAAAATTCGCGTTTTTTCTTGTAACGCGTCCCTCCGTGTCCTGTTCCTCGTCCCTCGTCCTCATCCACTCGTCCCTCGTTCCTCGTTCGCGCCAATTAGCCACCGCCAGCGGTCGCAGGCCATCGAGTACATAGGGCATCTGATTGACGTCATCAGGGTGTCATGCTAAAGTACATAGGGCATCTGATGACGTCATCAAGATGTCATGTAAAGTACATATATTTGATGACGTCAATAAGATGTCATGTAAAGTACATAGGGCATCTGACATGAGCGTCATCAGGTGTCATGTAAAGTACATAGGTATTTGATGACGTCATCAAGATGACATGTAAAGTACATAGGGCATCTGATGACGTCATATGTGTCACGTAAAGCATAGGGTAATCTGATATCAGGTCATAAAGTACATAGGGCATCTGATGACGTCATCAGGTGTCATGTAAAGTACATAGGGCATCTGATGACATCACCAGGGTGACATGTAAATTACATAGGGCATCTGATGACGTCATCAGGGTGTCATATAAAGTACATAGGGCATCTGATGACGTCATCAGGTGTCATGTAAAAGTACATAGGGCATCTGATGACGTCATCAGGGTGTCATGTAAAAATTACATAGGGCAATCTGATGACGTCACCAAGGTGTCATGTAAAGTACATAGGGCATCTGATGACGTCACCAGGAATGTCATGTAAAGTACATAGGGCATCTGATGACGTCATCAGGTGTCATGTAAAGTACATAAGGGCATACTGATGACGTCATCAGGGTGTCATGTAAAGTACATAGGGCATCTGATGACGTCATCAGGGTGTCATGTAAAGTACATAGGGCATCTGATGACGTCATCAGGTGTCATGTAAAGTACATAGGGCATCTGATGACGTCATCAGAGTGTCAGTGTAAGAGTATTATTAGGGCATCTGATGAGCGTCATCAGGGTGTCATGTAGCATTATAGGCCGCGGGGCATCTGATGACGTCATCAGGGTGTCATGTAAAGTACATAGGGTACGTCTGATGACGTCATCAAGGTGTCATGTAAAGTACATAGGCAATCTGATGACGTCATCAGGGTGTCATGTTAAAGTACATTAGGGCATCTGATGACGTCAAAAAGGGTGTCATGTAAAGTACATAGGGCATCTGATGACGTCATCAGGGTGTCATGTAAAGTACATAGGGCATCTGATGACGTCATCAGGAGTGTCATGTAAAGCACATAGGGCATCTGATGACGTCATCAGGGTGTGTCCATATCAAAGTACATAGGGCATCTGATGACGTCATCAGGGTGTCATGTAAAGTACATAGGGCATCTGATGACGTCATCGGGAATTGTCATGTAAAGTACATAGAGGCATCTGGATGACGTCATCAGGGTGTCATGTAAAGTACATAGGGCATCTGATGACGTCATCAAGGGATGTCATGTAAAGTACATAGGGCATCTGATGACGTCATCAGGGTGTCATGTAAAGTACATAGGGCATCTGATGACGTCATCAGGATGTCATGTAGCAGAGAGATGATGACGCCACTGCGATGTCATGAAGTACATAGGGCATCTGATGACGTCATCAGGGGTGTCATGTAGCAAGTACATAGGGCATCTGATGACGTCATCAGGTGTCATGTAAGAAAAGTACGCCTGGGGCATCTGATGACGTCATCAGGTGCTCATATCAAAGTATTATAGGAGCATCTGATGACGTCAATCAGGATGTCATGTAAAGTACATAGGGCATCGTGATGACGTCATCAAGGTGCGTCATGTAAAGTACATAGGGCATCTGATGACGTCATCAAGGATGTCATGTAAAGTACATAGGGCATCTGATGACGTCATCAGGGTGTCATGTAAAGTACATAGGGCATCTTGATGACGTCATCAGGATGTCGCGTAGCGCTATTTGATGACGTCATAAAGATGTCATGGGGTACATAGGGCATCTGATGACGTCATCAGGATGTCATGTAAAGTACATAGGGTATTTGATGACGTCATCAAGGTGTCATGTAAAGTACATAGGAGGCATCTGCAGTGACGTCATAAGGGTGACTCATGTAAAGTACATAGGGCATCTATGATGACGTCATCAGGATGTCATGTATAAGTACATAGGTGCATCTTTGATGACGTCATCAGGGTGTCATGTAAAGTACATAGGGCATCTGATGACGTCATCAGGGTGTCATCATAGTAAAAAGTACATAGGGCATCTGATGACGTCATCAGGGTGTCATGTAAGTACATAGGGCATCTGATGACGTCAGTCAATAAGATGCTGCGTAGCAGATCTGATGACGTCATGCAAGACAAGTGGTACATAGGGCATCTGATTGACGTCATCAGGGTGTCATGTAAAGTACATAGGGCTTGCGGTAACGTCATCAGGGTGTCATGTAAAGTACGCATTAGGGCATCTGATGACATCATATGGGTGTCATCGTAAAATACATCCGGGCATCTGATGACGTCATCAGGGTGTCATGTAAAAATTACATAGGGCATCTGATGACGTCATCAGGGTGTCAATGTTAAGAGACCTGATGATGTCATCAGGCCGTAAAGTACATAGGGCATCTGATGACGTCATCGGGGTGTCATGTAAAGTACATAGGGCATCTGGATGACGTCATCAGGATGTCATGTAAAGTACATAGGGCATCTGATGACGTCATCAGAGTGTCATGTAAAGTACATAGGGCATCTGATGACGCGTCATCAGGTGTCATGTAAAATTACGCAGGGCATCTGGATGACGTCATCAGGGGTGTCATGTAAAGTACATAGGGCATCTGATGACGTCATCAGGGTGTCAGTGTAAAGTACATAGGGCATCTGATTGACGTCATCAGGTGGATAACCATGTAAAGCTACATAAGGGCATCTGATGACGTCATCCAGGATTGTCATCGTAAAGTACATAGGGCATCTGATGACGTCATCAGGTGTCATGCAGCAGAGTCTGATGACGCCATCAGGGTGTCATGTAAAGTACATAGGGCATCTGATGACGTCATCAAGGTGTCATATGCACATAGGGCATCTGATGACGTCATCAGGGTGTCATGTAAAGTACATAGGGCATCTGATGACGCCAGCTTTGTCATGTAAAGTATTAGACGATGACGTCATCATGTGCCGCGTAAAGTACATAGGAGCATCTGATGACGTCATCAGGATGTCATGTAAAGTACATAGGGCATCTGATGACGTCATCAGGATGTCATGTAAAGTTACATAAGGGCATCTATTGACGTCATCAGGGTGTCATGTAAAAGTTACATAGGGCATCTGATGACGTCATCAGGGTGTCATGTAAAGTACATAGGGCATCTATTGACGTCATCAGGGTGTCATGTAAAGTACATAGGAGCATCTGATGACGTCATCAGGATGTCATGTAAAGTACATAGGGCATCTGATGACGTCATCAAGGACACATGTCATGTAAAAGTACATAGGGCATTTGATGACGTCATCAGGATGTCGTCATGTAAAGTACTATAGGAGCATCTGATGACGTCATCAAGGTGTCATGTAAAGTACATAGGGCATCTGATGACGTCATCAGAGGTGTCACATGTAAAGTACATAGGGCATCTGATGACGTCATCAGGATTGTCATGTAAAGTACATAGGGCATCTTGATGACGTCATCAGGTGTCATGTAAAAGTACATCAGGGCATCTGATGACGTCAACAGGGTGTCATGTAAAGTACATAGGGCATCTGATGACGTCATCAGATTGTCATGTAAAATGCACATAGGGCATCTGATGGCTTACGTCATCAGGGTGTCATGTAAAATTACATAGGGCATCTGATGACGTCATCAGGATGTCATGTAAAGTACATAGGGCATCTGATTACGTCATCAGGGTGTCATGTAAGTACATAGGGTATCTGATGACGTCATCAGGATGTCATGTAAAGTACATATAGGCATCTGATGACGTCATCAGGGTAATCATGTAAAGTACATAGGGCATCTGATGACGTCATCAGGATGTCATGTAAAAAGTACATTGGGCATCTGTACGACGTCATCAGGATGTCATGTAAAGTACATAGGGCATCTGATGACGTCATCAGGATGTCATGTAAAGTACATAGGGCATCTGATGACGTCATCAGGTGTCATGTAAAGTACATAGGGCATCTGATGACGTCATCAGGGTGTCAGTGTAAAGTACATAGGAGCATCTGATGACGTCATCAGGGTGTCGTGTAAAGTACATAGGCATCTGATGACGTCATCAGGATGTCATGTAAAGTACATAGGCAATCTGATGACGTCATCAAGGTGTAAATGTAAAGTACATAGGGCATCTGATGACGTCATCAGGGTGTCATGTAGTAGATAGGGCATCTGATGACGTCATCGGGGTGTCATGTAAAAGTACATAGGGCATCTGATGACGTCATCAGGATAAATGTCATGTAAAGTACATAGGGCATCTGATGACGTCATCAGGATGTCATGTAAAGTACATAGGGCATCTGATGACGTCATCAGGATGTCATGTAAAGTACATAGGGCATCTGATGACGTCATCAAGGGTGTCATGTAAAGTACATAGGGCATCTGATGACATCATCAGGAATGTCAGCGTAAAGTACATAGGGCATCTGATGACGTCATCGGGGTGTCATGTAAAAAGTACATAGGGCATCTGATGACGTCATCAGGGTGTCATGTAAAGTACATAGGGCATCTGATGACGTCATCAGGGTGATCATGTAAAGTACATAGGGCATCTGATGACGTCATCAGGATGTCATGTAAAGTACATAGGGCATCTGATGACGTCATCGAGGGTGTCATAAAGCAAGAATACATAGGGCATCTGATGACGTCATCAGGGTGTCATGTAAAGTACATAGGGCATCTGATGACGTCATCAGGGTGTCATGTAGCAGTACATAGGTGCATCTGATGACGTCATCGAAGGATGTCATAATAAAGTACATAGGGCATCTGATGACGTCATCAGGGTGCCGCGTAAAGTACATAGGGCATCTGATGACGTCATCAGGGTGTCATGTAAAGTACATAGGGCATCTGATGACGTCATCAGGATGTCATGTAAAGTACATAGGGCATCTGATGACGTCATCAGGATGTCATGTAAAGTACATAGGGCATCTGATGACGTCATCAGGGTGTCATGTAAAGTACATAGGGCATCTGATGACGTCATCAGGGTGTCATGTAAAAGTACATAGGGCATCTGATGATGACGTCATCAGGAGTGTCAGTGTAAAGTACATAGGGCATCTGATGACGTCATCAGGATGTCATGTAAAGTTACATAGGGGCATCTGATGACGTCATCAGGGTGTGCATGTAAAAGTACATAGGGCATCTGATGACGTCATCAGGGTGTCTATAGTAAAGTACATAGGAGCATCTGATGACGTCATCAGGGTGTCATAAAGTACATAGGCATCTGATGACAGGTCGCGTAAAGTACATAGGGCATCTGATGACGTCATCAGGGTGTCATGTAAAGTACATAGGGCATCTGATGACGTCATCAAGGTGTCATGCATAAAGTACATAAGGGCATCTGATGACGTCATCAGGATGTCATGTAAAGTACATAGGGCATCTGATGACGTCATCAGGATGTGTCAAAGTGTAAAGTACATAAGGGCAATCTGATGACGTCATCAGGGTGTCATGTAAAGGTACATAGGGCATCTGATGACGTCATCAGGGTGTCATGTAAAGTAATATAGGGCATCTGATGACGTCATCAGGGTGTCATGTTAAAGTACACATAGGGCATCTGATGACGTCATCAGGATGTCATGCCAAAGTACATAGGGCATCTGATGACGTCATCAGGGTGTCATGTAAAGTACACAGGAGCAATCTGATGACGTCATCAGGGTGTCATGTAAAGTACATAGGGCATCTGATGACGTCATCAGGGTGTCATGCTTAGCATAGGGCTTCAAAGACGTCATCAAGGTGTCATCTAGCACATAGGCATCTGATGACTGGCTAGATGTCATGTAAAGTACATAGGGCATCTGATGGCGTCATCAGGATGCCATGTGCAGTACATAGAACATCTGATGACGTCATCAGGGTGTAATGTAAAAAGTACATAGGGCATCTGATGACGTCGTCAGGATGTCACGGCGTAAAGTACATAGGGCATCTGATGACGTCATTAGGATGTCATGTAAAGAACATAGTGCATCTGATGACGTCATCATGGTGTCATGTAAAGTACATAGGGCATCTGATGACGTCCATCAGGACTGTCGTCGGAAAGGTGAGTAGCGCTAAATTCTGTAGCGTGCGCAACAAGTTTGTTGCTTACTGGATTATTATAGCAATCAATGCTATTTGAAAAATATTGAAGATTTTTCATAGATATTACTTCGTAATATCAATAAAAGTGAATTTCAATTCTATCAAAAAGGGGTCTTCCAAGCAGAAAAGAGGTTTGGTTGGCGTCAGAAATACGTCCCAACAAAAGAGAGAACAATAGGTAAGTAGATTGAGGAGAGTCTACAAAGAAGTGAACAATATTCTCTGAGAAGTAATTTTTTTCTTGGTGAACTTACTTCTTAACAGCGAAAACAAACCGTTGGGGTGTTCTACACAGAAGCTTTCCGTGGAATTCCAATAATGGTCTTTGATTTTTACGCAAGAACCGTTTTAAACGTATGTGCATGTAAACCTAACTCTTACCATCAGAATAGAAGATGACGTCGCAAAGACTTAGACAGACTGTTGAGGTCTTGCTGTAAGGAGAAGCAAAACAATAAAATAGAAATACAGCATTAAGCAAGAAGGTAATCACGTAAAATCTCGCCAGCTAAACGAATAGAAGTGCTTTTTTCCGAAAGACACTATACTCATCATCGTAAAAATGCCACAACGGTTTTGTTTCCGCTGTTAAGAAGTGTTCACCAAGAAAAAATTACTCTCAGAGAATATTGTTCACTTTTTGTAGACTCTCCTCAATCTGCCCACCTATTGTTCTCTTTTTGTTGGGACGTTTCTGACGCATAGTAAACCTCTTTCTGCTTAGGAAGACCCCTTTTTGATAGAATGATTCTAAATCCTCCTTCACCACTTCCGTCTAAGGCAACTCGCGTACACGTTGAGGCCTCCGTTTCCAGGATAGCTGTCGGTTTTTTCACTTGGGAGTATTTGTTGTGGCACATTCGCGGCCAGAAATATCCAAACAAACGTCTGAGCAGCTTCCTCTCGCCACAATCCACCTTTCTTTATCGGCGTCTTCGGTGCTGCCCACGTCTCCGAGTTTTCGTACATCATGATAAGGTTAATAGCAGTGGAGTAGACTCATAACTGACTTACTTTGAATTGGGGTGGACTACAAACAATTGGTTATAAGTGGATACGAATGTAGCCTTTCGCACATGGATTACTCAATACCCGATGCATAACTAACGTCGTTCCTTCAGCAACAGAGTGTCAAATAACAGAAATCATCCACAAAGTTCAGTACTTACGTCGTGCAAGTCCAACTTTAGAGTGCTCGTTTGAGGTTCGCCCAGAGGGCAAACGGCTGGCGAAAATTGGTGTTTACGAAAAAGTACACTGTGGATCCTGTTGTGCATCAGTGACAATTCAATTCACCAATAGTAGTTTGCACTAGTCCACTGAACCAAATCAATTACTCCGCTATTAGCTGAGATGAGCTCGGAAGACAGCAGAACGGATTACAGGAAGAGCTGCTCAGGCTATTTGCTAATATTTCTGACGAAATGCCACAGCAAATATCACGAAACCGACAATATCTGAGCGGAACCTTCAACACGCGGACGTTGGAAGGATTTAGAATCATTCTATCAAAGGGATGTAACAAGCCAGCGAAAGAGGTTTGGTTGGTCTTGTCAGAAACGCATCCCAACAGAAGAACAATAGACAGAGCCCAGATTGGAGAGTCTTAAAAAGAAGTGAACAATATTCTCTGAGAGTAATTTTTCTTGGTAGACACTTCTTAACGGCGGAAACAGAGCCGTTGTGGCATTTTGCATTGATAGGTATAGTATTAACCGGAAAAAAGCGCTTCTATTCGTTTAGAGATTTTTGCAGGATTACTCTTTGCCAGTAGCTGTATTTCTGCACATTGTTTGCTTTGCTCGCTTACAGCCAGGGCCCACAACCGTCTGTCACAAGTCTTTGAGACGTCAAATCTTCTATTCTGATGGTAAGTAGGTAGGTTTACATGCACCTTACGTTTAAACGGTTCTTGCGTAATCAAAGACCATTATTATTGGAACCACGGAAAGCTTCTGTGTAGAGAACTTACCCGCAACGGTTTGTTTTCCGCTGTTAAGAAGTGTTCACCAAGAAAAATTACTCTCAGAGAAATATTGTTCACTTTTTGTAGACTCTCCTCAATCTACTTTACCTATTGTTCTCTTTTTGTTGGAAGGACGTTTCTGACGCCAACAGCAAACCTCTTTCTTGCCCAGAAGACCCTTTTTGATAGAATTATTCCACTTTTTATTGATATTACGAAGTAATATCTATGAAAAAATCTTCAATATTTTTCAAATAACGGCCATTGATTGCTATAATAATCCAGTAAAGCAACAAACTTGTTGCGCACGCTACAGGAAATTAAGCGCTACTCACTTTCCACGACGTCCTGATGAAGCGTCATCAGATGCCCTATGTACTTTTACATGACACCATGATGACGTCATCAGATGCACTATGTTCTTTACATGACATCCTAATGACGTCATCAGATGCTTCTCTATGTACTTTATCGTGACGACATTCTCCTGACGACGACATCATCAGATGCCCTATGTACTTTACATGACACCCTGATCGACGTCCATCAGATGCCTATGTACTTTACATGGCATCCTGATGACGCCATCAAATGCCCTTATGTACTTTACATGACATCCTGATGACGTCATCAGATGCCCTATGTACTTTACATGACACCTTGATGACGTCGTCAGGTAGCCCTATGTACTTTGCATGACATCCTGATTTGACGTCATCAGATGCCCTATGTACTTTGCATGACACCTGATGACGTCATCAGATGCCCTATGTCTTTACATGACGCTCTGATGACGTCATCCAGATGCCCTATGTACTTTGCCCATGACACTGATGACGTCATCAGATGCTATATGTACTTTAACATGACATCCTGATGACGTCATCAACAGATAGCCCTATGGCATACATGACACCCTGATGACGATCATCAGATAGCCCTATGTACACACGCGGCTGACACCTGATGACGTCATCAGATTAGCGCAATAGTACTTTACACTGACACCCTGATGACACGATCAATCAGATGCCCTATATCACTTTACATGACTTGCCTTGATGACGTCATCAGATGCTCCTATAAGCCTTTACATGACACGCTGATGACGTCATCAGATGCTTATGTTACTTTTTTACATGACACCTGATGACCTCATCAGATAGCTACTATACTTTACTTGCGACACCTGATGACGTCATCAGATGCCTATTTGCTTTACATGACACCCTGATGACGTCATCAGATGCTATAGTAGCTGCTACATGACACCCTGATGACGTCGAATCAGATGCCCTATGTACATATTTACATGACACCTGATGACGTCATCAGATTGCCCTATGTACTTTACATGACATCTGATGACGTCATCAGATAGCCCTATAGTAAATGCTTTACCTGACGTTGCCTGATTGACGTCCATCAGAATTAGCACTATGTGCTTTACACTGACACCCTGATGACGTCATCAGATGCTTATGTACTTTAGCATGACACCGTTTGATTGACGTCATCAGATTTAGCGTATGTACTTTGCCATGACATCCTGATATGACGTCATGTCAGATGCGCTATGTACTTTACATGACACCTGATGACGTCATCAGATGCCCTATATTACTTTACATGTTTACCTGATGACGTCATCAGATGCCCTATGTACTTTACATGACATCCTGATGACGTCATAAGATTGCCCTATGTAGCGCTTTAGCATGACATCCCCGATGACGTCATCAGATCACTATATTTTACATATGACACCTGATGACGTCATCAGATGCCCTATGTACTTTACATGACATCCTGATGACGTCATCAAGATTTTATTGTACTTTACATGACACCCTGATGACGTCATCAGATGCCCTATGTACTTTACGCGACACCCTGATGACGTCATCAGATGCCCTATGTAACCTTTACATATTACCCTGTCATCGAACCTATAGCCGCACATGACACCCTGATGACCATCAGTGCCCTGTAAGCTGCGCGGTATCTGATGACATCATCAGTGCTTTGTAAAGCACCGCGTCACCTCAGATTGCCCATATGTACTTTTACATGACGCCCTGATGACGTCATCAACGGATGCCCTATGTAGCTTTACATGACACCCTGATGACGTCATCCAGATGCCCTATGTACTTTAACGTGACACCTTCGATGACGTCATCAGATGCCCTATGTACTTTACATATTTTTGACACCCTGATGATAAGTCAATCAGATGCCCTATGTACTTTACATGACACCCTGATGACGTCATCAGATTAGCCTACTATGTACTTTGGCGGATGACGCCTTCGATGACGTCATCAGATGCCCTATGGTAGCTTTAGCATGACATCCTGCAGTGACGTCAATCGAGATTAGCCCTATCAGTACTTTATATGACACCCTGATGACGTCATCAGATGCCCGCAATGTACTTTACATGACACCCTGATGACGATCCATCAGATGCCCTATGTACTTTACTGATGATATCACCTGATGACGTCGTCGGATTAGCCCTATGGCGCTTTACATGACATCCTTGGATGACGTCATCAGATGCCCTATGTACTTTACATGACACCCTGATGACGATCATCAGATGCCCTGATGTACTTTACAGCGTGACATCCTCTGATGACGTCATCAGATGCCCTGCATGTACTTTACATGACACCCTGATGACACGTCAAATCAGATGCCCCTATGTACTTTACATGACACCCTGATGTTGCGTCAAATCAGATGCCCTATGTACTTTACATGACACATTCTGATGACGTCATCAGATCGATCCCTAAGCTATGTACTTTAGCATGACACCCTGATGACGTCATCCAGGATTAGCCCTATGCTACTTTACATGACACCCTTGATGACGTCATCAGATGCCCTATGTACTTGTACATGACACCCTGACCTTGACGTTATCATCCAGATGCCTTATGTACTTTACATGACACCCTGCATGACGTCATCAGATGCCCTATGTACTTTACATGACACCTGATGACGTCATCAGATGCTCCTATGTACTTTACATATGACATCCCTGATGACGTCATCAGATTAACCCTATGTAGCTTCACATGACACCCTGATGACGTCATCAGATGCCCTATGTACTTTACATGACGCCCACGATGACGTCATCAGATGCCCTATGTACTTGCTACATGACATCCCTTTATGATGACGTCATCAGATGCCTATGTAGCTTTACATGACATCCTGATGACGTCATCAGATGCCCTATGTACTTTACATGACACCCTGATATGACGTCATCAGATGCCTATGTACCTTTTAGCATGACACCCTGATGACGTCATCAGATGCCCTATGTTACTTTGCATGACATCCCCTGATGACGTCATCAGATGCCCTATGTACTTTACATGACACCCTTTTGACGTCATCAGATGCCTATGTACTATTACATGACAATTCCTTGATGACGTCATCGAGATGCACCTATGTACTTTACATGACACCCTGATGACGTCAAATCAGATGCCCTATGTACTTTACATGACACTACGATGACGTGCTATAAAGCAGATGACACCCTGATGTGACTTTTACATGGACATCCCTGATGACGTCATCCAGATGCCCTATGTACTTACTACATGACACCCTTTTGATGACGTCATCCAGATGCCCTATGTACTTTACATGACACCCTGCATGACGTCATCAGATGCCCTTAATGGTAACTTTACATAGACACCTTGATGACGTTTCATCAGATGTCCTATGTACTTTACATGACACCCTGATGACGTCATCAGATGCCCTATGTACTTTACATGACAATTCCCTGACTGACGATCAATCAGATGCCCTATGTACTTTACATGACACCTTTCGACGTCATCAGAGCCTGGCGTAATTTTACATATACCCGATGACGTCATCAGAGTGCCCTATGTACTTTACATGACATCTTGATAGACGTCATCAGATGCCCTAACTGTACTTTACATGACATCCTCTGATGACGTCATCGAAGATGCCCTATGTACTTTACATGACGCCTTGATGACGTCAATCAGTAAAACTAGCCCTATACTTACTTTACATGACACCTTGACTGACGCTCATCAGATGCCCTTATGTACTTTACATATTTTTATTGACATCCTGATGACGTCATCAGAATGCCCTATGTACTTTAACGCACATGACACCCTGATGACGTCATCCAGATGCCCTATGTACTTTACGATGACACGCTGATGACGTCATCAGATGCCCTATGTATATTGCTTTACATGACATCTTGATGACGTCAAATCAGATGCCCTATGTACTTTGACATGACTACCTTGATGACGTCATCAGATGCCCTATGTACTTTTTGCATGACATCCTGATGACGTCATCCCAGATGCCCTATGTACTTTACATGACACCTGATGGTACGTCATCAGATGCCCTATGTACTTTACATGACACCCTTATGACGTCATCCAGATTAGCCCTATGTACTTTTACACTGATTGACCTTGATGACGTCATCAGATTACCCTATGTACTTTACATGACATCACTGATGACGTCAAATCAGATGCCCCTATGTACTTTTACATGACATCCTGATGACTGTCATCAGATGCCCTATGTACTTTACACTTGACACCCTATTTCTCTTTACGCGGCCTGATGACGTCATCAGATGCCCTATGTACTTTACATGACACCCTGATGACGTCATCAGGATCACCCTATGTACTTTTACATGACATCCTGCATGACGTCATCAGATGCCCTATGTACTTTACATGACACCCTGATGACGTCATCAGATGCACCTATGTACTTTTACATGGCACCCTTTTTGACGTCATCAGATGCCCTATGTACTTTACATGACACCTTGATGACGTCATCAGATGCCCTATGTACTTTACATGACACCCTGATGACGTCATCAGATGCCCTATGTACTTTTTACACTGACACCTTGATGACGTCATCAGATGCCCAATGTACTTTACATGACATCCTGATGACGTCATCAGATGCCCTACTGTACTTTACATGACACCCTGATGACGTCATCAGATTGCCCTATGTACTTTACATGACACCCTGATGACGTCATCAGATGCCCTATGTACTTTACACTTGAGCACCCTGATGGCGTCATCAGATGCCCTATGTACTTTACATGACACCCTGATGACGTCATCAGATGCCCTATGTACTTTTACATGACATCCTGATGACGTCATCAGATGCCCTATATGTACTTTTACATGACATCCTGATGACGTCATCAGAACTCTTCCCCTATGTACTTTACATGACACCCTTTTGACGTCGATCAGATGCCCTATGTACTTTACATTGACACCCTTGATGACGTCATCAGAATGCCCTATGTACTTTACATGACTCCTGATGACGTCATCAGATGCCCTATGTACTTTACATGACACCCTGATGACGTCATCAGATGCCCTATGTACTTTACATGACACTCCTTTTGACGTTTCATCAGATGCCCTATGTACTTTACATGACACCTGATGACGTCATCAGATGCCCTATGTACTTTACATGACACCCCTGATGACGTCATCAGATGCCCTATGTACTTTACATGATTTCACCCTGATGACGTCATCAGATGCCCTATGTACTTTACATGACATCCTTGATGACGTCATCAGATACCCTAATACTTTATACGACATTACACCTGATGACGTCATCAGATGCCCTATGTACTTTACATGCCTTTTTGATGACGTCATCAGATGCTTATGTACTTTACATGACATCCTGATGACGTCATCAGATGCCCTATGCGTACTTTACATGACACCTGATGACGTCATCAGATGCCCTATGTACTTTACATGACACCCTTTTGACGTCATCAGATGCCCTATGTACTTTACACTGATTGACCCTGATGACGTCATCAGATGCCCTATGTACTTTACTAAGCATGACATCCTGATGACGTCATCAGATGCCCTATGTACGCTTTACACATGACACCCTGATGACGTCATCAGATACCCTATGTACTTTACATGACATCCTGATGACGTCATCGAACCTCATGCTTTACGCGACGCACCTGATGACGTCATCAGATGCCCTATGTACTTTACATGACACCCTGATGACGTCATCAGATGCCCTATGTACGCTTTACATGACACCCTGATGACGTCATCAGATGCCCTATGTACTTTACATGATCACCCTGATGACGTCATCAGATGCCCTATGTACTTTTTACATGACACCCTGATGACGTCATCAGATGCCCTATGTACTTTCTACATGACACCCTGATGACGTCATCAGATGCCCTATGTACTTTACATGACATCCTGATGACGTCATCAGATGCCCTATGTACTTTATGATGACATCCTTACATGCAACAGATGCCCTATGTACTTTACATGACACCCTGATGACGTCATCAGATGCCTTATGTACTTTACATGACACCTTTTGACGTCATCAGATGCCCTATGTACTTTACATGACACCTTGATGACGTCATCAGATGCTCCTATGTACTTTTTACATGACATCCTGATGACGTCATCAGATGCCCTATGTACTTTACATGACACCCTGATGACGTCATCCAGATGCCCTATGTACTTTACATGACACCTTGATGACGTCATCAGATGCCCTATGTACTTTACATGACATCCTGATGACGTCATCAGATGCTACTATGTACTTTACATGACACCTGATGACGTCATCAGATGCCCTATGTACTTTTACATGACACCCTTTTGACGTCATCAGATGCCCTATGTACTTTACATGACATTCTTGATGAAGCGTCATCAGATGCCCTATGTACTTTACATGACATCCCTGATGACGTCATCAGATGCCCTATGTACTTTACATGACACCCTGATGACACGTCATCAGATGCCCTATGTACTTTACATGACACCCTTTTTGACGTCATCAGATGCCCTATGTACTTTACATGACACCTTGATGACGTCATCAGATGCTCCTATGTACTTTACATGACATCCTTTGCATGACGTCATCAGATGCCCTATGTACTTTACATGACACCCTGATGACGTCATCAGATGCCCTATGTACTTTACATGCACACCCTTTTGACGTCATCAGATGCCCTATGTACTTTACATGACACCCTGATGACGTCATCCAGATGCCCTATGTACTTTACATGACACCATTTTGACGTCATCAGATGCCCTATGTACTTTACACTTGACACCTTGATGACGTCATCAGATGCCCTATGTACTTTTACATGACATCCTGATGACGTCATCAGATGCCCTATGTACTTTACATGATGACACCTCTGATGACGTCATCAGATGCCCTATGTACTTTACATGACATCCTGATGACGTCATCAGATGCCCTATGTACTTTACATGACACCCTGATGACGTCCATCCAGATGCACCCTATGTACTTTACATGACACCTTTATGACGTCATCAAGATGCCCTATGTACTTTACATGACACCTTGATGACGCTCATCAGATGTTCGGCTATATTACTTTACATGCGACATCACTGATGACGTCATCAGATGCCCCTATGTACTTTACATGACACCCTGATGACGTCATCAGATGCCCTATGTACTTTTACACTGACACCCTGATGACGTCATCAGACTGCCCTATGTACTTTACTATGACACCCTGATGACGTCATCAGATGCTGCCTATGTACTTTACACTGACACCCTGATGACGTCATCAGATGCCCTATGTGCTACATGCAGAGCGTCTCCATGATGACGTCATCAGATGCCCTATGTACTTTACACTGACACCCTTATGACGTCATCAGATGCCCTATGTACTTTATATACATGATTATTCCCTGATGACGTCATCAGATGCCCTATGTACTTTACATGACATAATCCTGATGACGTCATCAGATGCCCTATGTACTTTACATGACATCCTGATGACGTCATCAGATGCCCTATGTACTCTTTTACATGATGCCACCCTGATGACGTCATCAGATGCCTATGTACTTTATACTGACACTCTCTTTTGACGTCATCAGATGCCCTATGTACTTTACATGACAAATTCTTGATGACGTCATCAGATGCCCTATGTACTTTGCGAGATGACATCCTGATGACGTCATCAGAATGCCCTATGTACTTTACATGACACCCTGATGACGTCATCAGATGCCCTATGTACTTTACACTGACACCCTTTTGACGTCATCAGATGCCCTATGTACTTTACATGACACCTTGATGACGTCATCAGATGCCCTATGTACTTTGACATGACGACCCCTGATGGCGTCATCAGATGCCCTATGTACTTTACGCGATATACACCCTGATGACGTCATCAGGATGCCCAATGTACTTTTACATGACATCCTGATGACGTCATCAGAAATGCCCTTATGTACTTTACATGACACCCTGATGACGTCATCAGATGCCCTATGTACTTTGACAGGACACCCTGATGACGTCATCAGATGCCCTATGTACTTTACAGATGACACCCTGATGACGTCATCAGATGCCCTATGTACTTTACATGACACCCTGATGACGTCATCAGATGCCCTATGTACTTTACATGACACCCTGATGACGTCATCAGATGCCCTATGTACTTTACATGACACCCCTGATGACGTCATCAGATGCCCTATGTACTTTACATGACATCCTGATGACGTCATCAGATGCTCTATGTACTTTTTACATGACACCCTGATGACGTCATCAGATGCCCTATGTACTTTACACTGACACCCCGATCTGACGTCATCGTAGATGCCCTATGTACTTTTACGACACCCTTATGACGTCATCAGATGCCCTATGTACTTTACATGACATCTTGATGACGTCATCAGATGCCCTATGTACTTATACATGAGCACCCTGATGACGTCATCAGATGCCCTATGTACTTTACATGACACCTTGATGACGTCATCAGATGCCCTATGTACTTTACATGACATCCTGATGGACGTCATCAGATGCCCTATGTACTTTACGACACACCTGATGACGTCATCAGATGCCCTATGTACTTTACATGACATCCTGATGACGTCATCAGATGCCCTATGTAGCTTTTTACATGACGACACCCTGATGACGTCATCAGATGCCCTATGTACTTTAGCATGACACCCTTTGACGTCATCAGATGCCCTATGTACTTTGACACCTTGTTGTGGCGGCGTGTCCAGATGCTATGCTACGCGACACCTTGATGACGTCATCAGATGCTGCTCTACTTCCGCAGCACCCTGATGACGTCATCAGATGCCCTATGTACTTTACACTTGACACATCCTGATGACGTCATCAGATGCCCTATGTACTTTACATGACACCCTTTGATGACGTCATCAGGGATGCCCTATGTACTTTACATGACACCCTGATGACGTCATCAGATGCCCTATGTACTTTACATGACACCTTGATGACGTCATCAGATGCCCTATGTACTTTACATGACATCCTGATGACGTCATCAGATGCCCTATGTACTTTACATGACACCCTTTTTGACGTCATCAGATGCCCTATGTACTTTTTTACATGATATTTGATGACGTCATCAGATGCCCTATGTAATTTACATGACACCCTTTTGACGTCATCAGATGCTCCTATATACTTTACATGACACCTTGATGACGTCATCAGATGCCCCATGTACTTTACATGACAGTCCTGATGACGTCATCAGATGCCCTATGTACTTTACATGACACCTTGATGACGTCATCAGATGCTCCGTATGTACTTTACACTTTAGACATCCTGATGACGTCATCAGATGCCCTATGTACTCTTTACATGACACCCTGATGACGTCATCAGATGCCCTATGTACTTTACAGTGACACCCTTTTGACGTCATCAGATGCCCTATTGCTACTTTGCTTGACACCTTGATGACGTCAACACGATGCCCTATGTACTTTACATGACATCCTGATGACGTCATCAGATGCCCTATGTACTTTACATGACACCCTGATGACGTCATCAGATGCCCTATGTACTTTACATGACACCCTTTGACGTCATCAGATGCCCTATGTACTTCTACTATGACACCTTGATGACGTCATCAGATGCCCTATGTACTTTACATGACATCCTGATGACGTCATCAGATGCCCTACTGTACTTTACATGACACCCTGATGACGTCATCAGATGCCCTATGTACTTTACATGCGACACCGCTGATGACGTCATCAAGATGCCCTATGTACTTTACATGACACCCTGATGACGTCATCAGATGCCCTATGTACTTTACATGACACCTTTTGACGTCATCAGATGCCCTATGTACTCTTACATGACACCTTGATGACGTCATCAGATGCCCTATGTACTTTACATGACACATCCTGATGATGTCATCAGATGCCCTATGTACTTTACATGACACCTTGATGACGTCATCAGATGCCCTATGTACTTTACATGACATTCTGATGACGTCATCAGATGCTCCTATGTACTTTACATGACACCTGATGACGTCATCAGATGCCCTATGTACTTTACATGACGCCTTTTGACGTCATCCAGATGCCCTATGTACTTTACATGACACCCTTGATGACGTCATCAGATGCCCTATGTAGCTACATGATTGATCCTGATGACGTCATCAGATGCCTATGTACTTTACATGACACCCTGATGACGTCATCCAGATGCCCTATGTACTTCTTGGCATGACACCTGATGACGTCATCAGATTGCTCCTATGTACTTTACATGACACCCTGATGACGTCATCAGATGCCCTATGTACTTTACATGACACCCTGATGACGTCATCAGATGCCCTATGTACTTTACATGACACCCTGATGACGTCATCAGATGCCCTATGTACTTTACATGACACCCTTGATGACGTCATCAGATGCCCTATGTACTTTACATGACACCTTGATGACGTCATCAGATGCCCTATGTGCTACATGACATCCTGATGACGTCATCAGATGCCCTATGTACTTTACATGACATCCTGATGACGTCATCAGATGCCCTATGTACTTTACACTGACACCCTGATGACGACATCCAGATGCCCTATGTACTTTACATGACACCTTTGACGTCATCAGATGCCCTATGTACTTTACGCATGACACTCTGATGACGTCATCAGATGCCCTATGTACTTTATACATGACATCCTGATGACGTCATCAGATGCCCTATGTACTTTACATGACACCCTGATGACGTCATCAGATGCCCTATGTACTTTGGCATGACACCCTTTTTTGACGTCATCAGATGCCCTATGTACTTTACATGACACCTTGATGACGTCTATCAGGATGCCCTATGTACTTTACATGACACCCTGATGGCGTCATCAGATGCCCTATGTACTTTACATATGACACCTGATGACGTCATCAGATGCCCTAATGTACTTTACATGACATCCTGATGACGTCATCAGATGCCCCTATGTACTTTTACATGACACCCTTGATGACGTCATCAGATGCCCTATGTACTTTTTAGTTATGACACCCTGATGACGTCATCAGATGCCCTATGTACTTTACATGACACCCTGATGACGCTTCATCAGATGCCCTATGTACTTTACATGACATCCTGATGACGTCATCAGATGCCCTATGTACTTTATACATGACACCCTGATGACGTCATCAGATGCTCCTATGTACTTTACTATGACACCCTGATGACGTCATCAGATGCCCTATGTACTTTATGTGACACCCTTATGAGCGTCATCAGATGCCCTAAGATGTGACTTTACATGACATCTTGATGACGTCATCAGATGCCCTATGTACTTTACATGACACCCTGATGACGTCATCAGATGCCCTATGTACTTTTACATGACATCTTGATGACGTCATCAGATGCCCCTATGTTACTTTACACTGACATCTTGATGACGTCATCAGATGCTCCTATGTACTTTACATGACATCTTGATGACGTCATCAGATGCCCTATGTACTTTACATGACACCCTGATGACGTCATCAGATGCCCTATGTACTTTACATGACACCCTGATGACGTCATCAGATGCCCTATGTACTTTACATGACAGTCTGATTGACGTCATCCAGACTGCCCTATGTACTTTACATGACACCCTGATGACGTCATCAGATGCCCTATGTACTTTACATGACATCTTGATGACGTCATCAGATGCCCTATGTACTTTACATGACATCTTGATGACGTCATCAGATGCCCTATGTACTTTTACATGACACCCTGATGACGTCATCACAGATGCCCTATGTACTTTACATGACACGACACCTGATGACGTCATCAGATGCCCTATGTACTGATAGCCTGCGACCACTGGCAGTGGCTAGTGGCGCGAACGAGGAACGAGGGACGAGGGACGAGGACGAGGAACAGGACACGAGGGGACGCGTTACAAGAAAAACGCGAATTTTAGCCTAAGCTTCCGCCGATCTAACTTTGTTAATTTTCAATCGATTTGGCTCCAAATTTTGTCAGCAGGGTGTCTTCTATACTTTCCTCACTTATATCCAGAAATAAAATCTCTAGAAAAATTTGTTTTACAGGTTTTATTAACTACTTTACCAAAAATCTAAGTGATCACAAGTGCCAGGCAAAACCAAACTCCTTCAGCCGCTTCGCGGCTGGGAGCGATTTCTTCATTTTCTCGACTTTTAAATTCAAAAAGAGCATGCCTTGCATCTATCGTAGTGAAACCGCGTTGCAACAATTATACTTGCAAAGTGCTTAGCAACGGGAGTGGTTATCTCCTCATTTCTACCACTATGTTTTCGAAAAAAACAACAACTTGACTTTTAGAGATTGACGCAATGGTAGAAGGGAAACTCTTGTGAAAAGCTGTGAAATTTTCTGAAAGTTGGGCTCTGCAAGGTATAGTGCTGTCAAAGGATTTGGTATTGTTTCCAAATGTCGTGAAATATCTGATTGGATTTGGCTCTCATCTCGATTTTTCAAATGTAGTGAAATTGTTCGAATTGATTTGGATGTGATGATATTATATGCAGATAACATAATCATTAAATGTAGTGAAATTAAAGGTGCAAACGGATTTGGTAGCTCTATCAATTATCACAGTCAAATCACGCGTCAGAAGGCTTTTCCTTGAGCGCATATTGAATCCGAATGAGAAACAGGAATAAACCTAGCAGCAAAACGTTTCTATACAACTGCGAACCGTGAAAGCATTGAGGACACGAAGACATAGTCAGTAGCTAGTAAATTGCGTTAGATTTCTGTTTGCATGAATTTTATCTCATCGGTGAGGGAAGGTCTGGTACCTGAAAAGGCCACACTGAAAAGGCAGAATGGCATTTGGAAACCTTAATTCTAGCCTATAAAGGTCACGTTTCGTTCAGCATTGTTGACTGAGGACACATTATTTTTTCTTTTGTCTTCATTCGCTCGCCAGAGGACCTTTCTGACGCATGATTTGACTGTGATAATTGATAGAGCTCCTGCCAAATCCGTTTGCAACAATTTCACTACATTTAATGATTATGTTATCTGCATATAGTATCATCACATCCAAATCAATTAGACAATTTCACTACATTTGAAAAATCAAGTTGAGAGCCAAATCCAATAAGACAATTTCACGACATTTAGGAGCAATGCCAAATCCTTGACCTTTTCTGCGGAGCCCAACTTTCAGAAATATAGTTTTTTTTTTTTCTGAAAACTTGATTTTCAAACTTCGAAAAGCTTCAAGAAACTTGGCCGGTCAAAATAAGAATCGCTAGATATGATTTCCACTTCAAAACACAATAAGGCTTCTGTCAGAGTTGGTTGAAAAATCGCCACGGCCAACCCGGTCGATACGTATGAGAAACATGGACGATGTAGGTTGCAAAAAACACTCGGCGTGGCCAGCTGTGGCTGACGCCGTCAATATGCACGAGATATGTGGAACGATATCACAGATATGATTCATGTCTTAACTCATATCATGTGAAGATCTATCGGATAAGCAACATCGGGTGTTTTTTCCACCCCACTTCATTCATGTTTTTCATGATTATCGACCGATCTGGCTACGCTGATAGGCAAACAACGACGGAGGCCTTACGACCCTGCTCCCTCATTTTGAGCCGGTAGAAGTGACGCCTATCGAGCTTATCTACCTAAATCTCCTAATCATTGTAATAAATATTTTGCTATAACCGACCGCTCCGCTGCTTGCTCCGCCGGGCGGCATGCACGTACGCGGCGGGTTAGGTTGGGGTTAGGCGTCGTTTATACTTCCGCCGCCGAGGGGCGCGGCGAAGTGCAATCCTGCAGCATCGATCGTGCTGCGCCGCGTGATCAATATTACAGGAATGCACTGTGCCGCGCCGCTCGGCGGCGGAAGCATAAACGACCCCTTAGGCGGCGTGCAGAGTTTTCGCGGCGCGACGCGATGGCACATGTCATCGCCTAGCGCGGAAATCGAGGTGTGAACGGTACGCGAACGCTAGGCGACTACGCGCAATTGCATAATTTTTTCGTAATTCTTATCAACATTTGATCTTATTCTGTCTATTTAAGTGTAATGTACCTTTTTTCATATTTTATCTGTATTATTACGGCACATTTTTTTTTCGTTGCGACAACTTGCTTCTTTAATGACGAAACAATCAAAACGACATCGGGAGCAAATGCTTAGAATTGTTTTTTGGAGTTGACAGTACAGAATAGGGATGTTTCGGTGAAATGAGACCGAATTATGCTTGTGTCGTTTGTAAACCAAAAAAAAACTCTATAGGGCGTCAACCCTTTGAAACCATCACCCTCATCACACTGCCCTTAAATATGCAGGCAAAGTTGTTTGCAGTATAATTTGATAACAATACAATAACCCATGACAATTTCAATCAACCTAGTGTTTGAAAAGGCTTGAGAAAATTAAAAACGCCCCTTGAGTCCCCGATGATGGAAGAAAAAATGATGACAATCGCTCCGCGACCATCGCGTCGCGTTGTATTGCAACGCGACGCGATGGTCGCGGAGCGATTATTATTTGCGCGTCAAATTCGATGTATCGCGCCTCTTCACTGTGAACACCTAGCGACGAAGCGACGCGACGTCGCTCGATCGATACGTAGGCTAATCATAACGTCGCGTCGCGAATAAATTCTAGACGCCGCCTTAGGCAGGGTTTGGGGCGTCGGCGTGTTTCATGATTGCTGTGCGAGTGCTGGAGATAATCAATAGTTGGGGTCTCAACGGGGTTTCGGCTGCCCCACCCTCCTAGGTAGGGTTTGCGAGGAAAAGATTTTTCAGTGCTCGCCTAACCCCCTTTCAGCCCTCGCGCCGCTATCATCAAACGCGCCACGCTTCAAACCCTGCCTAACCCCGACCTAACCCGCCGCGTACGAGCGAGCGAGCTAGGCTTTACATACAATACCCGCCCTAAGTTTTGCAAAAACGGGGAGCATCTAGCAAACTTGGCAAAAAAGCGTCCGATGCATGCAACTTTTTTGAATGGAGGTTTTTTTGAATTCTGAAAACGCTATCATATTCACATATCAAATTGCTACCTAATTATGTCACTTGTGTGCCGAGGTTCCCTAAGGGCACTTTGTTTTTGAAGGAAATAGTTTTTGCAATCGTTTTTCAAGAAACGTCGCGCGCGGCGCATGCGGCGAAATTTTGAGCAGTATTTGTACAAGTAATGGAAGAGCAATCTGTATGCTTTTTTCATAAATTAGGTGCAGGTGGGAGAATCTCAAGGTTTGCTTAGGTTGAATTTTCGAAATCCTCCATTTATGAGTCCGGGGATTTCGCAACGAAACTCCGACTTTTCAGGTAGTTCTCAAGCGTGTTTAATTGAGGATTTCGAAAATTCAAGCTGGACAAACCTTGAGATTCTCTCACCTGCACCTAATTTATGAAGAAAACATATCGATTGCTCTTCTATTACTTGTACAAATACTGCTCAAAGTTTCGCCGCGCGCGACGTTTTTGAAAAACGATTGCAAAAACAATTTTCTTGAAAAACAAAGCGCTTTTAGGGAACTTCGGTACACAAGTCACATAATTAGGTAGCAATTTGATCTGTGAATTTTTTACAAAACTTAGCGCGGGTATTGTACATAGTAGAAGATGCGATAGAAATACTCATGTATGAAAATTTTTCGCAAACTCCAAATTTACCCCTTGGACAAGAGGGACACTTGAAGGTTATCATCATCCAAAACTTTCTCTATATTTCTATCAAAATTTCGGAGCTCTTTGAGATCGTGTATCGCATTTGGTGTTAGGATCTCAAAACAGACAATGGGGAAATCCGCTGGCCAGACGTAAAGGCACACTGCTCACCGTTTCATGTTTAGATTAGTCGGAACGACACCAGCCCTATTTAGAAAAATGAAAACAAGCTACTTGTATTAGAAAAGGCCGAAAACAAGTACACTTGCAACATATCCGAGATTATGTAAGTTATTTGCGACTTATCTCAGGTCATTTAAAGGCCCTGTTCGCGATAAACTTCATCCTCGAATTTTCCATGACAAACGCTTCTCATGGCTCTCAGAAGCAGAACAGCGTCGAAAAAACGGGACGAAAAGCTACCCAGGAGCCGCAAAACGGCGTAGAAAAGTGGGCGAATCCCGCCGCTATGGGCAAGTCCGGCCCCTTTCCGCCCCTCGACGTGAAAAAAAGGAACACTGGAGATCGTGAGCAGGGCTGGGCACGCGTCCCGGGTAACCTTAGGGGGGTGCATATTAGACGTTGCAGAGAGGGCAAAGGGGGGTGCCTAAACCGAACACCAAAAAAAAAGAACGAAGTGCATGTTCTGTCGAATTTCAGGAAAAAAAATAGTACGCACTATTCTTCTAAATTGTCATATCTTCTTCTCCGCTTTTTGAGTCGAACACGAAAAGAATTCAAATTATTGATAGAGGTGCAGGTTGTGTTCGCAATAATTCATAGTTGCTGTCAAAGTTTGTTTCGATGAAGGATTTAACACCACTCTGCTATCTTGTAGCAAGAAAGGATTGATGTGGTGTCATGTTTCTTTGATGCAGCGTTCATTGATTACGCGGGTGGCTACCGATTCGAGGCAAAGATACTAAGACAGCGCCCAGGAAAACTATCATTCAAGTTCAAAAAAAGATTAGCGAACTGATGTATAGCCTAGGTCGCTCATTTTGAGCCGGTCGAAGCAAGGCTTATCGGGCTTATGATGTCAAAATCTTCTTATCACTGTTATACTTTGCCATGACCGACCGCTCCGCTGCTTACTCTGCCCGGACTCATCCGAGCAGGCTAGGCTTTATTTCGACAGTTTAACAGTACAGATAGCACAGTCAGCATCACAACTAGTCAATAGATTTTTATTCATGAGAATGTGACTTATGAAGAGAGCCAACTGTAAAAATTGAAGACTGCAAGTTACTATGAAAGAAGCGAATGACCGTTTTCTCCTCATTAAGAAGTACCCTGAGCATAAGAACCCGAGTTTTATCCACCTTGAATGCCGCAATCTCTCATAGACTAGGTTAGCCGTGCGATCTGGTGTTTGTCCGCAGCTACACAACGCGCACTGGAGTGGACGCGCACGCAATATTAATTAAAAAATGTATTTAATTACAGAATGGGGCGCAGAAAATGATTGAAACTGGAGTAAATGGAAGCAGGCAGAAATAGGATTCTTTCAATGTTTACAGTATAGAAATTTAATGTAAACAAACTATGTTGGAGCGGAGTGAATTTTTTGGACGTGATAAGGTTCATTCAAATGAACCTAGTTGATTAAAAACACCCACAAACATGAGAACTAAGAGCATTGCGAGAAAGAGGAGAACCTGGCAAACATTTTAATAGCAATAGGTTTGATATTCAATGTGATTTAAGGACCTTAAAACTCGTCCCGGTTTTGTCCCGGTTTTCGGCGTAAAACCGGGACGAGATTTAAGGTCCTTAAATCCTATTAGAAACCGGTCCCATTGATGCTAAAATGTTTGCCAGATTCTCCTCTTTCTCACAATGTCCTTTGCTCTCAGTTTAATGCTAGTTTTGATCAACGAGGTTCGTTTGAATGAACCTTATCACGGCTAAGTATTTACACCCGCTCTAACTTTGTTTATTTACATTAAATTTCTAAAGTGGGTACATCCAGAATAGACTACCTTTACCATCTTTCATTTCCTTCAGTTTCAATCCTTTTCTCCTCTCCGTTCTGTTATAAAATACATTTTTTATTAATATTGTGTGCGCGTCCATTCCCGTGTGCGCTGTGTAGCTGCGCACAAACACCGTATCGCACGGCAAGCCGAATTTTTAAGGGATTGCGGCATTCTAGGAGGGTAAAACTCGGGTTTTTTACTCCCTACGAATCACATGAATCCTAACATTGTTCCACAACACAAAATAGTTCTGATTTCCACATCAGAACAATCAAACACAGATTAACTAATCCTTCATGGGTTTATGAAAGCATTCGACAGGAAACATTAGTTATCGCAATAGTAGTAGTTCTGTTGTGGTTTGTACTTGTTCAATTGTTTTGTATTGAAAGATGTTTTATCTTTTGTAATAACTTACCGTCTTACTAACAATATTTCCTCATGGGGTTGTTTTGAAGTTCAGAAATTACACTACCCTTTTTGTTGCCATTTTCGGAATTTTCTCTATTCAGTGCTTTTTTTATATTCTTGTTTATCAAAATCAGGAAGTCAAGATCATGGCTGTTGAACTATTCCGAAAAACAGCCGATTTCGATTTCCCATAAGGGGGTGCCTAAAAATTACCGAGCTAAGGGGGGTGCATATTCAGAATCGCCATGCCGGGACGTGTGCCCAGCCCTGATCGTGAGTTGAGCGATGGTTTCCGATCAAACGCACCGTTCTTCCCTTCATTCTCAACTTCCCTCTTTACTCAGGTCAGCTCGCTCACATTGGCTGCAAAAGACGGAAGTTACAAGCCTCGGACAACTCGTCCACCATGCTTCTCTAGCTCACTTTTTAAGGGACCATAACTCCATTCCCAGAAGGTCTTGTACGATTCCAGAAGCATCATTGCAATCAGAATGGGACCGGTTTCAAGGTAGGCAAAAAAACAGAAAAGCGATTTTTATCGCTAACAGTGCCTTTAAGTTACCTGTAACATATCGGCGGGATACTACGTGCGGTGCGCCTCCGATATGTTACATGTATCTTACGTGACGTGAGATAAGTCGCAAGTAGCTTACATCGGCTCAGATATGTTACAAGTAACTTGTTTTCGATTTCTAACAGGACTCTGTGTGTAGTGTGCCTCCGATATGTTACATGAAACTTACATGGCACAATATAAGTCGCAAGTAACTTAAATCGGCCGAGAAGATATTTCCAACGGAAATGTATGACGCACTCGCGGGGTCAGGTTTACGACTGGCGTTGCTGTTGGTTAAATTTCCCAAAATTAAGGTACAGGCCATAAAACGGCCAAAGTCTCACCGTCGACTGCGTACCACGCGCTGCGCGACCGCACGCGCGTCGGAAGCAGACGAGTTTTGGCCGCCGCGCGACGAGTTTCGGCCGCCGCGCGGAGGCCGAAACGTCGCGCGGCGGCCAAAACTCGTCTGCTTCCGACGCGCGTGCGGTCGCGCAGCGCGTGGTAAGCAGTCGACGGTGAGACTTTGGCCGTTTTATGGCCTGTACATGACCCCACACCAGCAGGGAAGGCCCCGCACGAATTTTTTCTTGAGTAGTGTGTGGTCTGGGACGCGCTCTCTGCGTCGCGTGTCGTCTGCGTCACGTGATGGCCACCCATAGTAAAAACATAAATGTAAGTTACATGTAACATAAGTATAACTTACATGGGATATAAATTTAAGTTACATGAGATATAAATGTATGTTACATGTATTATAAATCTGGGTTACTTGAGACTTTCAAGTAAGTTACATTTACCAGGTTGTCCTATAATTCTTGTCCAAAAATTTCACCATTTTTTATTTTTTTTCAACTTTATTGAAAAACAAGTCTAATCAACAATATAATCACCACAGTTATCCACAACAGTGGCCCATCGATTGGGCAGGTCGCCGATGCTCTTCGCCCAGAACTCCGGGGGCTGCGACTCGAAGAAGTCCGCGATGTCGGATTTGAGGTTGTAGTAGTTCATGAATTTTCTTCCGGCCAAATGGTGCTTCAGCGGGCGGAACAAGTGGTAGTCGGAGGGGGCGAGGTCTGAAGAATACGGCGGATGGGCAACCGTCTCCCAGCCGAGCGTCGCCAACTTCTGCTGGGTCTCCTTCGCCACGTGGGGCCGCGCGTTGTCGTGCAGCAGGTGGACCAAGGCCCGTCGGGGACGCTTTTCTAGGATGGCGGCGGCTAGTTTCTCGAGCTGATTGGTGCAGATGGAGGCGGTGACCGTCCTGCCTTGCGGGAGCAGCTCGAAGTACAGCATGCCCTTGATGTCCCACCAGCAGCAGAGCATGATCTTAAGCGTGAGCAGGTCGGCTTTCGGCGTCGTCGGCGGCTCTTCTCCGCGCGGGATCCAGACGGCACGGCGGGCGACGTTGTCGTAGAGGACCCAGCTCTCATCCCCAGTGACCAGGTCCTCGAAAAACTCCTTGCGATGCGGACGAAGGAAGAGGGACTGGCAGACGGCCACGCGGCTCTGCTTGTTGTCTTCCGTCAGACAGTGGGGGATACAACGGGCCACAACTTTGTGGTAGCCGAGTAAGTTGAGTCGATTGTGGATGGTGCAGCCGAGCGTCGTCGCCAGTTCACGGGTGGTGGCTTCCGGCTTCTCCTTGATACAGCGACGGACTTCGTTATCATCCACCGTAGAAGGCCTCGCGCTGTGCCCCTGTCCTCGAGGCTCGCGTCGCCGCTCTCGAAACGATTGAACCAGCGGCTGACCGTGCGTTGGGACACTGCATCCTCCTTGCACGCTCTGCAGATGTTGGCGACCGCGGTGTCCGTGTCGTTGCCCAGCAGCCACTCGTAGTACACGAACGTACGAATTCGACCTTGGTCCATTTTAGCTTGTACTGGTATCTAGACGCGGCGACTGCGCCCTATATACCCCTAGCGTAGAACTTTGGAGAACCTTCTAGAAGGTTCTCACACTTGCCTGATATTATAACTCCTCCAAGGAGAATTATAAAATTTTGAAAAATTTCGGAGAGGAATTATAGGGCGGCCTGGTATATTACAAGCAACTTGTTTTGATTTTTTTGAGTATGGGCACTTTACCCTACTCAACCATAGAAGTCCATATGCATCCCCCACTCAGCTACACTCTAATCTAAGACTTCCCCTACTTCAGTTCCAAAGGTGAATGTATTCTGCTCCACTATCAACGAACAAGCTACCCTACACTTTGCCTGACACTCAATATTATTCTTTGAATTCGTTGACGGCAAAGTACAGGCAGTGGTGAACGGGTAACACGTGCTGTGGTGTCTGTACTAGTAGATAAACAGAAACGACATGTATCCGTATGATCGATCTATGAGGTGTAGTTAGTAATGAAAGCGACAAAAGTTTCACATCAGTCATTGACACACTACGGCATCATTTGCCCTCAACGTGTAAATCTCATTGTGTATGTATTCAACGTTCCGCGTATGTAACTGCTTGGAGTTTACGCATCCTTCGATTTTTTGTGGAGTGTGAGAGTAGAAACCATCTGAAATGAAGCGATAATTCAGCGAATATCGGAAAGATTCAGCTGAGTTCGTCACCGACGGGAATGATTGTGAGAAATCCTATACGCTTATGGTTCCAGCACAATATAGCACGGCGAATTCAGAGTAGCCGGTTCCGCGCACGGTAGTTGTGTCAAAGCCTAAGGTTTTGGCTGAAACTCCTGCGTGGGATTACCTGCAGTGTTCAAACACGGGTGTGAATATACTGGGCTTCTCTGAGCTAAATTCCGGTCCGCAATCGCGTCTCGACATCCCTTTGCGGCCGCACGCTGCCGAGTCGGAAGAGTTTCCAGCGCCGCAGCAGCCGCTCTGTTGACTCTGGTGGGTTTTGGAAACTGGAAACCATAAAATTGGAGAAAACTGTATAGAAAAGCCACATCGAGTCGGCTTTGGCGCTGGAAACTCGAGCGATTCGAGCGCGTGCGGCCGCAAAGCGTGTGGAGACGCAATTGCGGACCGCAATTTGGCCCAGAGAAGCACAGTAATGTGAAAGCTATGCATTATGAGATGTTGCTCAAATTCACAGCGCGGAAGCTGTTCGCCTGGCACACGTGACGCGCGCGGCGGAAAACCGCTGCGTTCACGTCGTCGCTGTTGTGCATAAACCGTGGCCCCCCTGAACAAAAACTACTTGGCGCTCGGTTAACGCGCTCCAACGACGGCGTGAACGCAGCGGTTTTCCGCCGCGCGCATTACTGGTGCCAGCCGATTTGCTCTCGCGTTGTGAATTCGATCAACATCCAGCGTCTACATGTCAGCCGCGACCGAGCTTGATCCTAACAAAATTTTATCACAAGTTTGACTTCTTTTTCAAATTTTGCATCTAAAGAAGCTAAATGAATTTTGAAACGTCGCGTATACTAGAACTTGCGCACAGTGACATTGACTTCGGAGCACACTTAGAGTTTGCTTTATCTTCGTTAGAGGGCGAACGCATA
The DNA here is from genome assembly GCA_029168955.1 of Aplectana chamaeleonis. Taxonomy (NCBI): domain Eukaryota; kingdom Metazoa; phylum Nematoda; class Chromadorea; order Rhabditida; family Cosmocercidae; genus Aplectana; species Aplectana chamaeleonis. The sequence goes on along the minus strand of JAPDOI010000219.1, from coordinate 371,170 downwards.
ATTGCGAAAATGGATATAGCATCATAGTTTCACCTTAGTTCAACCGTATACTTTGTCGCTGTTATGAGCGATAGTCATGACACCTAGCACAATTCGTGGCAGGACTAGCATATAAGCCACGGCATTGGCCGTCGTAGGAATAGTTGTCTCATGTTTGTCGCAGCGAAGTGTCGCGGAGGGCTGTCATACTGCATATGTGCCGATGCCTGTGCAGCGCACTGCGACAGTGACAGATTTAGCACATTAAGAGACCGCGCGCTCCACGGCCGAACAATTCGGTGAGTTTTTAAACTGGATTTTTGTAGTAAACGACTGTGTGAAAATGAGATGAATGACGCTTATTATCTGCAATACAGCTATGGAAGTTCTATCAAGCATGGATATAGAGGCGACAATTGAAGGAATCCGTTTTTCTTGAAATAAAACGAAAAAAAATCGAGTTCGTCGCATGGGTGCGCAGTGTGGACACGCGGTTCTTTAGGTGTTAGGGGGGAACCTTACTTCGAGCGACGTTATCGCAGTCAGAAGGGTGATCTAGCACTGGTCGCCGCTCGTGACAAAGGAATCGAGGAGTCGCGGTGAGGTCAGCTGTCGTGCGCGGCGTTTGGGTGGCAGCTGCTACGCGCGACGGCATCGCGCCCACATCGCGTCTAAACCATAGTTTTCTGCGCGATTGCCTGCTGTTTAGCGTGGTTCGCGATTTCATCGCATCGCAGCGCCCTGCACTGCGATGTGAGGACATCGCAGGAGCTTTTTTCTCAGCTTTGGTAGTTTCCTCGGTTTATTTCAATCTTTGATCTTCGTTCTTTGCATTCCCTTTTTATTATATGTCTCATTATGTTCTTTTAACCCATTCACGACCGCACGCTACCACTACCAATTCGGACCGCACGCTTTTCAGAAATCGAATTCTCTGCCCTACTATAAATTTCCAAGCTTTCTCACGTTCAGTGCCAATGTATTCTCTACGGAAGTCGTGGTCCGTTGGCAGCTCCACTATAGCACAATCCTCAAGTTTTTAAAAAATTAGCTGAGGCTCAATTGGAAAAAATCGTTGCGAAAATATTTTCTCGAGCACATTATGAGTGCTCGTTCCTTTCACTGCATTTCTGAGCTCTCTCAGCAGAAAGTCTCAATTTAAATCACGTTATATTCATCTGGAAACATGCGTCGACCATGACTACACCTACCATGACCTCGAAACACCGTTTTTCCTCAATTTGAGCGTTTCCCCCTATCTAGATGCGCCCAAAGTCAGTGAATTATTAACGGATTGGTGCATGTTTGGGTGAGGACGCAAAAATGGCGTCGAAGTATGGTTTCTCTTTAGCGCGATGCGATGTGTTGGCGCGATGTAGATCGCAGAGCAAATCACATCGCGCGCGATTTTCGTGGCGCGATGTAAGTAAGGTTCCCCCCTTAAAGGGCGGGGGCTTCGCGACAGTCGGTCGCTGCCGCTGTGCAGAGCGACGAGACCGCCCGTCGCAAAAGTGTACCATTGGCCTTAATTCTAACTAGTAACATCAACTAGTAGTTAGTGTGTTTTTAGAAATCGTACAAATCGTCTTTATTTTGTTCCTTGGTGTTTTCGCAACGATATCAGTCTGGCGTTCCCTTCTTCTCCATTTTTTAGCGTTACTAGAAAGATAAGCCAGGTCCACTCTACCATAACAGTCACTATAGTTTCATTGCCAATGCTGTCAATCACCATGTTGTTCTACACTCTTGCATCTTACGTCAGAGAAACGTTCTTCCTCTCCTGCAGTTTCTATAGATTCAGCAAATATTTTTGTGTGGCGGACACTGAACTAAAGATCTGACTAAGAAGTTCATAAGTGGACGATGTCTAAGGTCGCTCATTCAAAATGTAATGAACAAATGGCGCTGATCGGATTGCTCGCGAGAACACTTGGGCGTACTCCTACCGTTGGTGCCTCCTTTACATTATCTCAAGAACTGTGCCGAATCGCTTTGGCAGAACCATCCATACAGCCATGTGTTTTTGATTTGCTGCCCTCTGGGTACTCAAAGGTGTCGTGTTTAACCTGCTCGAGTAATAGTTAAAAATTTATGGACCATTCAAGTGGAGTTCGAATGCTGAAAGTGGCGAGCGGGGTGTTAAAGGCAGTATTCACGATGAAAAAAGTGTTTAAAATTCCACTAGGAATGGGTAGTGGATAGACACTATGTAACGATATCGTCGAAAGAACGCATGAAAACGAGCCAGTAAGAGCCCCAAGAGAGTCCAAAGTTGCCTCTTTAAGCGCAAGGCAAACCCTAAAAGCGCATGACCCGCCCACCGACGTGAACGAATGAAAGCTTGAAATCGTGAGATGAGCGATGGTTTCCGATTATTGGCCCCGTTCTTCCCTTCATTCTCGACTTCTTTCTTTACTCAGGTCAGCTCGCATACATCGGCGGCAAAAAACGGAAGTTACAAGCCTCGGACAACTCGTCCACCATGCTCCCCTAGCTCAATTTTTGAGGGACCGTAGCTCCGTTTCCAGAAGGTCTTGCACGATTTCAGAGACAACATTGGAATCATAATGAGACCGTTTTCAGGATAGGTGAAAGAAAGAAGAACGATTTTTATCATGTACAATGCCTTGAAATGTTCCCGATCAAAAACTTTAAACCAGCTTCCTATGTTGTTGAGTAGGCAAGTTCGAAAAGTAGAAGATAATAGGGGAAAGCCTCCACGGAATTCTCGAATGTTCGAGAAAAAACTCTTTAAAGGCAGTGCTCACGATGATTTTCGTTCACGAGTTTTCCACTCAAAACAATGCGTTGGCTACCTAGTGTTACCGGAATTACGAAGAAACGGCGAGAAATGCACTAAATCGTCTTACTTTAGTGATATTATTCTGTGGCCTAGACTAGTTGCCCGGTTGGATAAACATGTTCACGGTGGTTGTCACCGGTAAAAAATGGGACCAATCGAAACAGGAAGAGTATTCTGGGCAAAACAGTATTAGTTAGGGTCCGAAGGAAAGAACGGAGCAAAAGAGAGTAGCAAATTGCAAAAGACGGGTCCGCAAAAGATTTCTTCGTCACAACAAACAGTTCCACTGAGAGTAAAGAAGCGGGGTGAGAGTAAAGGAATTCGTGCCCTGCTGGTGCGTTTTTCTCGGTTTCTTCGTCATTTCAGTTATACTCGAGGGCCAAACAATCGATTTAGCGATTAAACTCAAAATCGAGGATTATCGTGAACACTGCCTTTAAAGGCAGCATACACGCTCGCAAAAGTTGTTGAGATAACTACATTAGTGAGGCTGTACGGGCCCTAGAAGAGCCCTCACGAAGTTTGAAGAGTTGAAAACGAGTTAAAATGACCGTATTTGAGCCGTATTGAGTCACAAAATCATCCTTTGTCCGCCCACCGATACGGGCTCCGCCCCTCAATACAAATGTTTAATGCTCGATTACGGTCATTTTGGCTCATTTTTTACGCTTCTGACGTCGTAAGCGTTCCAGAAAGGGCCGTGTGAGTACACAAGCGTCGTTATCCAACAAATTTGTAGCTAGCTCCACTATTTCAGCCAATGGGGTAAAACTCGTCCGCTTCTGGGAAAATATAGAACGAACCGTTATATCTTCATTTCAATTGATTTTTTTTCCGGTTTTTTCGTTATCTCTGTATATTAACAGCTTCAGACCTTCCATTCATTCCATAAAATTGATAAAATTTTTGAGCGTGTATGCTGCCTTTAAAGGCGGTGTTCACGATAATCTTCAATTTTGAAATTATTCGTTATATTGATTAAGTGACCCCCCGGCAGAATTGAAATGACGTAGAAATTTCAGGAAACGCACCAGAAGTACACGAAATCCTTAAAGGCAGTGGTCGCGATGAAATATGCTTATCTTCTTTTCCTCTCTAAATCCTTTTCTGGGTTTAGAGTAGTAGGACCAATAACAAAAATTGCGAAAAAACACTTTCTGGGCCAATTTTGAAGCCTGAATTTTCTTGCCTTTTGATGGTGGACGAGCCCACTTCACATCAGTGGCATCGACGGCCTCTAATTTCAAGAACATCAGCTAGCTTTAATTCGAATTTCGAATATTTATGTACTCATCTAGTCTAAAACATTGACTGAAGCGCTTGATTTCATTGTTCAACTGTTTATATTAGGAAAATTTGGATATATTTTTTTCTCTGAATGTCGATGATTTTTGACTGCTCGGTATGAGACTGCGATCTTTTTGGTCGGCGCTGTGCACGTGTGCACGAACTGGCATCTTTGGGCTCTAGAAACTCTTATTCTAGCCCGTTTTCCACCGCGCTACCTTCACAGTTTTTCAGCTGTTTCAGATCTAAGCTGGTTTCTTTAGTTTTTTTTTTCGATAACGTTGTTCATCGTGACCACTGCCTTCAAAGGCAGTGTCCACGACAAATTTCGTCTTCAGTTTTCCGCCGGAAATCGAATGGTCAGGGTTTTATTGGAGCATTAGGGGTGAAAGAACGAACAAAAATGAGCCCAAAAGAGCTTTAATCGGTTCCGAAATCCGCTCGCGCTGGCCCTTTCCGCTCGCGGTCGAGTTTTCCGAGGAACAGTTTGGTTCGCTTCTTCATTAGCATTGGAGCGCGAGGGCGGCTGAGTTTTAGCATTGGGGCGCAACTGCGCACGCTGTCTATCTCAGGCCCATGCCCGCGCAATTCATCCACAATTGAAATGTGGCTTTCAAGAAGAATAGCTGATTTTGGATACTTCGCAGCGTTTTCCATGATTCTTTCTTCTTTGATCAAATAAACAGACTCTATACCTTCGTTTTCTGGTGAAAGCATGAGAACGTTTTCTATCGTGGACACTGCCTTTAAAGGCAGGGTTCGCGATAAATTTCGTGAAGAAGCTAACAACATCACGTTGTAGGTCCCGGGATTCATTCATGACCTGCGAAGTCGAAATCGCAAAAAGCGCGCTCCGAAACCAGTTATTTGAACCGATTGGCTGGTGTCCTTCCACCTCTCATGGTGTCCGTCGGCCTCCGAATGGGACTGATTGCATATCAATATCACGGAACTGTTCGCGGCATTGTCTCTTGGATAGACGTTGCACCGTTTTGTGGAAAGTCGTCGGCCAATTCCAAAATTTCACTTATTTTACCGTCTCTTGTTTTTTTTCAGTTACATGTGTTATTTGCATTGTGTGTTTGCGTTCTTCTTAATTGTGCCTATTGTTCTTGTTTCTTTTTCTGTGTATGCGAGCTTTTTTTGTTCTTAATAAAAAATACTTCTGTTTCAGGGATGTTTTTTTCGACAGAAGCCGTTCCCTACGCATAACCCACCCGAAGACGGCTGAGAGCTGCCGACTCCTCACCACTAGCGGGTTAGTATTCTTAAAATAAATTATTCTTTTATTCGTTCACTTATATATATATATATATATATATATATATATATATATATATATATATATATTGCAATACATGTATAGTTATATATATATATATATATATATATATATATATATATATATATATATATATATATATATATATATATATATATATATATATATATATATATATATATATATATATATATATATATATATATATATATATATATATATATATATGTATATATATATATATGTATATATATATATATATATATATATTTTACTTATTAGTTTTTTTTTACGTATCCGCCCCAAATTTTCGGGGTGTGAAGTTGAAAGGGAGCCGTTTACCGATTTTCAGGTAATTGCTTCCCAAGATGACCATTTCGGTAACATTTTTTGCTGTTATGTGGCGCTCAATTAGGGGGAAAATACAAATTCCAAAATGGGTCATGAAACAGTAATTTCATAAACATTAGCCCAGCGTCTATTATGAGAGGGGTTGATTGGCAAACCTTCAACCTCACCAGGAAATCTTTTGCCGATGATGACCATTCCGGTAGCATTTCTAGTGGGTTTTAGCCGGGGAGAATCCTGGTTTTAGAACCCATTTCCGAGGAAAATCCTGATTTTGGAATGGGTTATCGAACAAAACCAATCCAAGAGCTGTTACCTCCCAGACCGTCCTAAATCTTTGATCACTGAAGTGGATTGGGAGTCCTTTACCCTTTTCGAAGAAATTTCCCCTCAAAATGACCACTGCGGTCGCATTTTTTGTGCTTTTGAGGCACCCATTTCCGAGGAAAATCATGATTTCGGAATGGGTTATCGAACAAATCGAATCCAATGAATGTTACCTCCGGACCGTCCGGAACCGTTGATCAGTGGAGTTGATTGGGAGTCCTTTACCCTTCTCGAAGAAATTTCCCCTCAAAATGACTACTGCGGTCACATTTTTTGTGCTTTTGAGGCACCCATTTCCGAGGAAAATCATGATTTCGGAATGGGTTATCGAACAAATCGAATCCAATGAATGTTACCTCCGGACCGTCCGGAACCGTTGATCAGTGGAGTTGATTGGGAGTCCTTTACCCTTTTCGAAGAAATTTCCCCTCAAAATGACTACTGCAGTCTCATTTTTTGTGCTTTTGAGGCACCCATTTCCGAGGAAAATCATGATTTCGGAATGGGTTATCGAACAAATCGAATCCAATGAATGTTACCTCCGGACCGTCCGGAACCGTTGATCAGTGGAGTTGATTGGCAGTCCTTCACCCTTTTCGAAGAAATTTCCCTCAAAATGACTACTGCGGTCGCATTTTATGTGCTTTTGAGGCACCCATTTCCGAGGAAAATCATGATTTCGGAATGGGTTATCGAACAAATCGAATCCAATGAATGTTACCTCCGGACCGTCCGGAACCGTTGATCAGTGGAGTTGATTGGGAGTCCTTCACCCTTTTCGAAGAAATTTCCCCTCAAAATGACTACTGCGGTCGCATTTTATGTGCTTTTGAGGCACCCATTTCCGAGGAAAATCATGATTTCGGAATGGGTTATCGAACAAATCGAATCCAATGAATGTTACCTCCGGACCGTCCGGAACCGTTGATCACTGAAGTGGATTGGGAGTCCTTTACCCTTTTCGAGGAAATTTCATCTCAAAATGACCACTGCGGTCGCATTCGTCGAAGTTGAGAGCACAACTTACGGACGTTGGCTGTGTATCTCAAATCAAAGTTGCTAACTGTGTCTGCCTCCAAGTCAAGTGTCACACTATGTACTACGGCTACTATCGAACATCGGCTTCATCCCAAGGCCATCTGGGATGGCCACGAGCTGCCACTGTCTAAGCATCCTCGACTACTGGGAGTCTTCCTGGACCCCTCGCTACGATTTCATGAGAATGCGCGTATACGTGCTGCCTCAGCCAACTCGCGCAACAACATTCTTCGCGCACTGGCTGGAACACCTGGGGCAGCACGAAGGAAGTGCTACGTATGACATATAGGGCCATGGTGCAGCCGGTCCTGGAATATGGTGCCCCTATATGGACCAGACATCTCTCTGAATCCTCTTGGTGCAAATTGCAGAGAACACAGAATGCTGCCCTCAGGCTTATCACTGGATGTCACAAGTCGACGCCTATTCCGCATCTTCATCAGGAAACCGGCCTACTTCCCGTGAAAGAGCACTGCTTACTCCAGTCTCAGCAATTTCTAATAAGTATTGTCAAGTTTTATTTTTTTAGTTTTATTTTTTTCCGACCCATCCAAATTACCATATTCTGTCGTCTGGTCCCCACCCAAGAAGCATACGCACGCCGCTCAGTGCTTCCCTGTCTGCAGTCGATCAGCAACGCTGGGCTACATCCGAGCTATTGCGAAGAAGACTCCAGATGGCTGAGCATACGCGGTTCTTGGCAGAGTACCTGTTTGATGCTCAGCCCAACTTAATCTATGGCGGCGTGCCCCGCGAGTCGACGACAGCGAAGCTGGACTACCGAGACGTACCCGAACAATCCTCGCTGGTGTGCGATGCGGTCACTCCAGATATCTAAAGGCCTACACTCATCGGATTGATCAGTCAGTCCCAGATAAATGCCCCGATTGTGAATGTGCTGGACATGATTCATTGCATCTATTTTCATGTCCGGCCAGGCCTACAACCTTGTCTGCTCGAGATCTATGGTACAAGCCGTGTGAGGTGGCTAGCTTCCTACGCCTCTGATGCGATGCTCTTTTCATGGCTGACAAGAAGAAGAAGAAGTCACCAGCAACATTCATAGGACTTTCCATTACAGATCGAGGTTCACGTCGGCACTTGCGTTTAGTCTCATACAGTTCAGGCGGGGCCATTAAGAATCGTGTCGGCGCCAGAGTCCAGCGGGGCGCTGTGGCCGATCTGGCCAGAGCTACGACCCCCACGCCCCATCATATTTTTCGACAAGTGTCGACAATTTTCCCTACTTATTAGTGTACTTACAGTCCAAAATTCTGGCTTACCCGTCTCCATTGCATTCGGTCACAACTCCGCAGGAGCCTGGCCGGTGCTCCGCACCATCTACCGTCTGTAACTGTAAACGTGAACCTCGATACGGGATAGAGTACTGCGGGCTCACCATGCCAATAATCGTCTTCGCGAATAGCTTCGTTTTCTCGCAGCTTGAGGTTGCTATACGCAACTCTAAAATCCACGTTGCGAGTTGATCCCCTGTTGAATTCGCAGCGTTGTCTGCAACGTTGATCCGGACGAGGATATTTTACAGCCATCGCTTGGGGTGTTGGCGGCCACTAACGCAGCGGCATCGTCGACAAAGGGGTAACACAATGTTGGCCGCTGCGACAGACCTGCGTCAAAAGGCAGTGGCGCGAGTGCCCGCATCGATTTGGCTGCAGAAATGTTTTCCATAATTGCTGTCCTTAATTTACCTATAATTGCCGATAACGCCGCATCAAGGCATATGCATAGTCTGGCGGCAAAATTCGCGCCCCATTGATGGGGATTGAAGAACTGGCACTAGGATGCGTAGCGGCACTCTATGCTTCATCATGGCGGCGCGACTTCTGTCGCTCGACTATGCAGAAGGCTTTAGTCGCCGCCAATGAGCAGGGCGACAAGTACTGTGCTACCGTGCTATTCGACGCTACGGCTCCAGTATTCAGATCCCTAAGCCAGCGAGTGGCGAGCACCTTCGCAGCGGCCTTGCTAATATTCTGTAGACCTCTATAGTGAACCGGCTTTTAAGAGAAAGCGAAGGTAATAATTCAGCCCTCGAATCAGGATTCAATGCGCATCCATCGATGCCTTTTCGCTGGGGGGGGGGTAAAAAACGACCGCAAATATTGGTGAAAAATGCTCGTCAGATTAGGTGTGAGTGAAAGCGACGTGCGTGATACTTTATTTGGGATCATGCTATGAGGCGGTTATGGCCGTGCGTGGCAACACACGAAGCATTCCCAGAACATGTGCAGAGGGTGGACGTGTGCTCACTCCTCAGCACAACACACACGCAGGAATGTTTAAATTTTCTTGACCTTTATTTTTTTCTTTCAGGAAGAGAAAACTTTTTCCGCCATCGTCACTGGCCCAACACAGAGGAACAGTGTATGTCGAGAGAGATAACCGGATAAAAATATCCTTTGTGCTCGAATAAAATTTTTCTTACTATTATCGATGCCGAGATTCCCATGAGAATGAATTTCTGTCTACCAGGCTTTGACGTTGATTGTGATGTTCCCCATGGGTGAAAGGATATAAACGAATTGATGGAAACGCCATCGTTTATGTAACAAAAAACCTTTATACAGTATCATCACACACAAAAAATAACAGCGGAATGTGAAGGAAACGGACTAGCAGGCACAAATATCTCCACTTAGAATACATATAGAGCAAATCCTTTCACACTTACGTCTCACAAATGTTCGCTTTCAAAGCTATTCAAGACCTCATTGCCTTCCTTGCTTGCTTGAAAAAAAGAAAATGTCTCAAATGGTTTCCTGGTAACAGTGCGGCGGCTGTGGCGAAAAGTGGTCGCAGGAGCCCTCGAACGACGGGAACCCATCTATTGGAGGGGTCGTGACAGACATTCTTAGTGCTTTCGAGAAGATGGTTCAAACCTCGAAGAACACATTGGCGCGCATGCGAAAGCCGTGTAGGCCATGGGGATGAGCTGGTCGATTAAAATATATTTCATGATTCGATTGTCTGGATCAACCACATTGCACCCTGCCTATTCATACGTATGACGCGCTCTAATCAGGGTCAAGCAGATCGTTGTCACAACCCTCTAAAGAGCTAAGTCCCTTTCCTCTTGGTTATCAAAATTGTTAAATCATGTTGAACATTTTTGCGTACCCCCCCCATGTCTCTCGAGAAAAAAAAACACCTGCCAACATTTTCATTTCTTGCCCTATTTTCAACGCATCTCCCCTTCCATTACCAATTTTTTCAAAACTTTCATGTCCACCTGTTGTTCCGTGGGAATATTAGGTCTGTGGCCTGTTTCCTCAAGAAAAAACATGTAAGTCTGAACCGCGGCTGGCGCGGGCGGTCTAAATTTCATTGGGGGCTGGCTGGTAATTACCAGCCAGCCGCCGGTGAGATTTACATGTTTTTCTGGAGAACACAAGCTACGGATGTAACTATACTTACTCCGCACTCCCTATCAAAACACTGGTGGAGGGGTAGTTCTCAAGATGTTGAGGCTAGGGCAGTCTTTTTTTTCGAAGGAGTGAGGGTGCTGTCGCAAAGGGGAAGGGAGCTCTATTGCATCGCGCTTGGCCACGCCCATTTTTCCGTACCGCCGCGCAATCAGAGCACCAATCCGGCGATTTCCTCCTCCTTCCGTAATCGTGAGAGCCGTTGCAGCAAGGAAAAATAGGCGTGGCCAAGTGCCCCCTGCTGCGATAGCAGCTATTTCCGGGCCGCATACGTTCCGAAGTTAACCCGAAGTTAGTTTGAATTCCCTAACTTTTTACCCTCCAAAAGTTTGAACCAACCTGGGTTTTCCACTCCTTCCAAAATCATGAGCCGATGAGACGAAGAAGTGAGTCTACCACACAATCCTAGGTCTTCAGTTCGGGCTCAATCGAAGGTATCACTAAGCAAAGTCGGATGCAAGCTCGGAATTGTTGCGGCGCGGAAAAGGGGGCGTGGCCAGATGCGATGCGATAAAGTTCCCCCCCCCCCGCTTGCGGCAGCACCGGACTGAGGTCTAGGACGCTTGGTCGCACCGCCCATACAACAGTACAAATGAAAAAAAGAAAAGAATGCAATGAACATCATCAAGGATAATATCACAGCTATAATAACTTAACCTAAGATCAACGTAGGGCGCTTGCGGTTTTCATGTTTCCGTAAATCCGCATCAGCCTATGATAGATGAAGATGTCGCGGCAATCTGAAAAATTCTACTATTTAGCCGAGTTGGCTCATTATCCTGAATATAAACATTATAATATTAGTTGAAATCGAATTCGATGTAGAGGTAGGATTGAATCCTGCAGCCTACTGCATAGTCAGACGCTGCGGATACACGCAACACAACAAGCTTTTACTAAACCTTCAGCAGAACCTCCAGCCAGGCTACAGCATAAGCAGTTATGTCTTTGTAGAAGGGGGTCGGACCCCTCAGTGTCCAGTGGGGGAGAGCTGGGGGGTAATCACCATAAATGACGAGAGACTCTCTCGCAGGAGCACGACTTTCTTTATAAGCTGCAACACAAGAGGAACCAAAAAAAGGATTCCAAAAAATTTCGCGCAACATTGGAGGTTGCTTCAGGGCACGTAATATTACCACTTTCCAGTGGACGGTCACATTAATTCTGAACAAAGCTTACTATAAGGCCGGGCGACAAGCGACGCGACGCCATAAGGGGTCCGCAGAGTTGAAGTCGCGGCGTTGCTAGCGGCGATGAACAGCACTGGGTGATGTAATATCGGTCACATCCGGCGACGAGGGCGACCGACGCGGCGTGAAGGGCGACGAGGGGGCACCGCAGAGTGTTTTGACGCCACGATGGCCGTGCACCACTGCCAGCGAGCAGCAACCGACGCGGCGACGATAATGTTTGGAAACATTTTTGTCGCCGCGTCAAGGCTGACGCTCGGCGACCACTCGTCTCTGCAACTCCGCAGACCCCTATACCCGCGATCAAGATTGACCGAAAATCAATACGCCTGCTTTGCACTGTTGCTCGCGCTTGTCGTGGGAAGCATAACTCCGGCCGATTCCCTAGTGTAGATCAATGTATTGTTCGTGTGAAGGTTTGAAAAATCCTCGCTGGAGAGAAGGATTCGATTTTTGAAAACAATGATCCACAGGTGGGTCATATGGTCCGAAAGCCAGCGCATGACCCACCGGAGGGTCATACTGTCGTAAATGGGTTAAAGGCGGTGTTTACAACGGACAAATCATCGCAATGTCACAGGAAAAAGACAGGTCCTGAGACTTTGAAAAGAATACGCTCAAAGGCGATCCCGAAACGGCGCTATAGGTTTCCAAAAGTCAAATACCGCACAACTGCTTCCCACCAACGTGGATAGATTACGAACTGACGTTGAAGGCAGCACACACGGCCACAGGGTCAGGAAGGTGATTGTCGCGAAACAACGAGTGATTAGAGGGTCTTGAGAATTCTGACGTAAAAATGAAATTTTCGTCGAGGGGTCGTGAAAACTTCGAGCCGAGACTGGAAACTTCCAGAACGAAGTCATCTAAATTTGTTCACCGAGGGGGGGTCTCAGCTCCACCGAGATTCGAACCCAACGTCCCGCTGGACCCAGCACGCTCATAAATCTTTCTTAAATAGCAGTGTAACAGTGTACTTTTACAAGAGAGCCAACGATGGAAATGCTTAAAATGGGCTTTGATAGCCCTACTTGAGCAACGTTGAGTAGGCAGCCGGTGAATCCCCACCCGTACAAATTTGCGAATTGCAAATCTGCGCTTGAAAAAGCAACTGATAATTAGGTGTGATAAAACTATCATAAGGGAGTCGACGAGATACACACAGGATCAAGCGAGCCGTTGTAAAAAAACCTCAGCGAAGCTACGACCCCCTCCTCCTGGAGGCCGAAATACCAGAAACTTTTACGACCCCTCTCCAAATGTTCGTTTTTTAGGGAGGTTTTTTAGGGGCGACCTATGGACAGATCCAACACTGCTCGACTAACTTTTAAACCTACGACAAAACCCTCCTCGTGGCTGCAAAGAATGAGAAGAAAGAGGAATTTTTCACGATCTCCACACCAAGATTCAAAATTACGGTCAAAATCTTTACGACCCCTTCACCACGCTTTGAGAAAATAAACTACCGAAGAATGTGAAGCAACATGTCCACTTACCGGTCAGCTCCTTCCACAGGGTTAAGCAGTCGTTAAAACTTAGAAAATTTTCTAAGAAAAATGAAGATTGGGGAGGGGTCGTAAAGGATTCGGAGAAGGAATTCTCCAATCCACTTGGTAAGTCGAAATAGGGTAGTAATCGTCACCCTTTGATGGTACCATTGTAGCGCGAGAACAGCTTTGGGCTCTATCCTAGACTGGGGGTGCCACCCAAGATTTACTCATAGAAATGAACAAGAAACCCTATAAAAATGCTTGATATTGCTGTCAAGCATTGTTGCTACAAAAATTCTATGGAAATACTTTGATTGGTAGCTTTACCGATCGGTGGATCAATTCATTTCTGACTTGGATCCTGAGTGCCCCCCCCGTCTGGGATAGTGCCCAGCTTTGTCTGCAGAGGCCTAATGAGACTCTTCGTTACAGTGGGTATACCCTGTCCCAAACGAGATGGCAAGCGTAGAGCCCAAAGAAGCAGCGCGCCGCCCTCTGCGTCACTGACATTTTCGTATTTTTGGACGTTTTTTAACTTTCTCACTTCATTTTCTTACATACTTCAATGCTCTTTTGCGTTCTTTTCTCTCGAAATGCTCGTGATATTCACTTTCGATGCATATTTTGTTCTTCACGAGGCAGGGAAAGTTTCTCAGGATATGGATAACAGGTCGGAGCGCACAGAGTCGTCTAACCCGTCGATTTCACCGTAAACTCGATACAAGCGAGCTGTTTTAACTTGTCTGAAGCCATTATTTCACTTCATGGTTTGGTTGCAGTCTCTATAGTGTCTCCGACAACTTTAACATCGATCCAGGTGCTTTAGGTTGCTGATGATGTCAGAGACGCAGAGGGCGGCGCGCTGCTTCTTTGACCTCTAGGCTTGCCATCTCGTTTGGGACAGGGTATATACCGTAGTTTGGGCAAAGCATCATATTTCTGTCAGAATTTCTATTCAGAGGTTATTCGATGTGCTGAATACAAATTTAATCTCTATTTGTCGAGGGGGGTCGTAAGAGTCCTCGTCTTTCCAAAACTTCGCTCAACTGGTAGGGGGGTCGTAGCTCAGCCGAAAAGTGGCGCAACGACCGGTTCAACCCTGTCCTTTTACAGGTCACGGTGGACCACCTTTGTTTCTATTGTATTCGTAGAATACAGCAGTTAACCGTTGAGAGGACATTTCATATCTCAATCGAAGGAAGCGATCTATATCATCTAATCCCTTATGACAGTTCTATTACACCATTACAATTTTTCCTTGTCCAGTAGTGTTGCTTAATCTGCTATTTGTCTAGGCGGGAATTTAAAGTTTCGCGGCTCACAATTGCTGAAACCTTGCGGCGGCGTAGTCGTTTTGCTAAGAATCGTAAGATTCTAATTACGTTGCGGCCTTATAATTAGCAATTTTCACGAAATGGTGCGTTGCCTTCAAAATCTATTCTTATCGACATAAAGGCTACAAAACCGCGAAATTCTCATGGTTTCTAGGTACGCTGGTGTGGAGCGGCGGTTAGAGACAGTGAGAGAGCGCATGCGAGACGGAGGGAGCACCACCGCCCGCGTCGCTCGCGCCATCTCAGCCAACTTCTGTGGAAACGGCTGCTTTATGAAGTAGCATCTCTTGCAGAGTCTACATACGAAATCTCGGGAACGAAATTAGTCAGGAACGCAGCTTCCAAACTCGCGGAAGACTTTGCAGTTGTCTTCACAGAACGGATTTTAGCACCCGGGATCTTGTGCTATAGTTTGGATAACCAGGAAAGGGATAGCTGCGGAAACCTCAGCAAACTGCGCTGCGTCGTGTGCGCCCACGAGAAGTGTGGTGATCGATCGGCGCACGCGATAGGCGCGCGGCCTGCTGAGTGGTCCGCAGCTATCCCTTTTGCGGATACACCCACCATACCATAATCTTCGATTAGCCTCGGAATGCATTACTGTATCATGGGGCTCAGACACTGTATCAAAGTCATATTCGATGCTAAAATTAGGAGCTGGGACTTCTTTCTCTTGAAGGTCAAGTATAGATAGCATTTTTATTGCAAACAGGGTCTGGCTAAATTTAAAATCTGACTTTCCATGTAAGTTACTTGTCAGTTCTTCCACAACGAACTGTGACGGCAAAAACAACCCTTAAATTGACCCTTTCGATAGCAAACTTCTGAATATTGGCGCTACATGTTGTATCTTGGCACATCAGTTTTAAAGAAAAATTCTACCACAGCTTGAATTTGTCTTGCAAATCTTGTTTAATACGGTGTTGGCATTTTGCGATACAATAACGCGCTTCGTGGCTAACCCGAAAATCGGTAGCGCAAGCTCCTGTGTGCTAAAATCCGCTTTGTGTCGCCTTCAACGACCTAAATCGAAACTGCGCTCTTGGATTTCAGATCCTTGCAGATAACATTAGCATTCAGGAACTCTGCGTAGAACTCTTCCTTTTCAAGTATATATTTCCTCTACTATGTAGTATGAGACTTTTTCTTACCAATTTATTGATGAGCTTTTATCGTATAAACGACTTTTTCAAACCTAAAAGTATATCCTATTACCTCTAGCAATTCAATCATATTCTAAACAATTGTAAAAGACACACCAGTGGTCGCTACTTTCGCAGGGAGGTGTACCACAGCGGCTTCACGGTTTTGTGTCTGTCTGTGTCTTTTACAATTGTTTAAAATATGATTGAATTGTAAGAGGTAATAGGATATACTTCTAGAATTGAAAAAGTCGTTAATACGATGAAAGCTCACCAATAAATTGGTAAGAAGAAGTCTCATACTATTCAGAAGAAGAAATATATACTTGAAAATGAGGCTTCGGGATAGCAGCATTTTGAATTATCTTCCTTTTCAATTAATAATCGTCCCTGTTTCTTTGCAGTGTGATTGAAAGAAAATTCTACGATAACTGAACGAAACCGGCACATTTTCTGAGCTCCATCACTCAAATTAACGAAAACGAAGAAAATAAGTATCTAATAAAAAAGTAAAGCGACCAAAAATATGTAAGCTAGGGAACTCACACAAAGGAAGCGCCAAAATTCTGGAATAATGGCTTCCACATAACCTTCATTACGTGTAGAATACCTGAAAAAACTATTGTTAGAAAAGCCCAATTCCGTTTTGGTCAAGAAGAAAATTAACTTTCACGGATGAGAAACTTAGAAGAAAGCAAAAGAATAGAAATGGAGGTTAATTTCAACCAATTGTTAGGAAGGAATGAGGCTCCATTGAATAAAAAAGTGATGAATTGGCATATAACGCTAAAACACCAAGAGAATTACAGAGAGCGAAGTTGAAAAGGACAGAGAGAGAGAAGTTCAAACAGTGACTAGAGAACAAAATGCTAACTGAACTAAAAGAAAACAAGAAAATTTTCTAAAAGCATATGATTCCATCGCAGCGGCGAGCGGCGCCAAACTCGTCCACCGCTTGGCTCGGGAGAAACTCGTCCACTTGCAAAATCTAGGCCTGTGAAATATCACTCGATTTCGACCGTTTCTGCTCGTTTTTTCGCACTTTCAGTCTTCCTAATCGTATAAGCTGCCTCCATAGACCAATTTTATGCAAAAAACCCGAGGTCGAAATTCATCGCGAACCCTGCCTTTAAAGGCACAGTCCAACCTCAGCTTCGCCTTTCTGTTTTTCTGCCTATGATGAAAACGGTCCGACGCTGATTCCAACGATGCCTCCGGTATCGTACAAGACCCCCTGGAAACGGAGTTATGGCCTCTCAAAATTTGAGCTGCGGAAGCATGGTGGACGAGTTGTCCGAGGCTTGTAACTGCCGTCATTCGCAACCGATGCATTCGAGCGGACGTGAATGGATAGAGAAGCTAAAAATTAAGGGAAGAACGGGGACATTATTCAAAAACCATCGCTCACCTCGCCGCTGTTGAGCTCGGAAGATCTTAAAAGGGGCGTGCCAAAGTGGCTTCCGGATGTCGGCGCCCCAGGGTGGCTTCCCCCTATATCTCGCTTATTCTGGGGAATCGAGAGCTCGCACTTGGCAAATGTTATAAAGGATGGGTCTACTTCACAATTATGTGGTTTTCTCAGATTTCGCCCCTGAGCTTGGACTGTGCCTTTAAGTATCACCCCCCCCCCCTTAAGTATAACAGGAAGTATTTGTTGTGACAATGAAATCTTTTGTGGACCCGTCCTTTGCAATTCTCTACTCTCTATTGATCCGTTCTCTCTTTAGGGCCCTAACTAGCTTTGGCTTGCATAGAATACTCTTCTGTTTTCGATTGACCCAATTTTCCACCGGGGAAAACCTCCATGAACATGTTCATCCAACCGGACAACTAGTCCATGTTATAAAATAATGTCACGGGGATACGACGTTTTATCCGTTTCTCGACGTTTCTTCGTAATTTTGCTAACACTCGGAAGCCAACGCATTGTTTTATGTGTAAAACTCAGGGACGAAAATCATCGTAAACACTGCCTTTAAAAAGGCTTGTTATTCAAAAAATGTTCATCTATCTGGTGGTGTGCTTTGTATCGTGCGGACAAAACGTCAAACCAAACGTCGAAAATGGTTTTGAGCATTCAAATGTTTGGTTAAATGACTTTATTTCTGTTTCTTGTGCCAAAAACTGAAATTAAGGTGGGTAAATCCCCGTGTTTGGATATAAAAATTTCCCAAGATAAGCATTAAAAATTCGGCAACGGTTCCTTTTGTGAAACGAACGATGGACAACTGTTATATGGCGTGGGCGGGGTCATTCAATAGGTCGGGCGGTCCACGGCGTATCACTCACTTCCTGGCCGTTTTTCGTCATACTTCCGTTCTTACTCTTCTTAGAGAGACCTAACCCAACGTTTTTCCCGGAAAAATGGGCAACATTTGATTGTGAACACTGTCTTTAATTTGATAGATTCGTTCATTGATTGTCAGCAGTGTAGGTTTGGAAAAGGGGAATGTGCGAGGGTTGAATTCCTTCGGAACCATCGTGCGGACAGCAGCTACACACTTCATGTTAGCATCTCGCCCTCCCAGATTAGCATCACTGGAAAAACCCGGAATTTCGGTTGGGAAAATTTTCTTAATTTCAATAAATGACCGCAGATCAGAGATTTGGGGAAGAAAATGTCTACTTGGCTTTCAAAACGACGGAAGGTGAATTTCGAGTGGAATCTGAAAGCGCATGTGTCTAAATGGATTGGAAGGTAGAGATCGAGTAGCGGATGTTATAAAGAAACGGAAAATTGAACCCACGAGCTTGGCTACAAGCTATTTTTACCCGAATTTCTCCTTTTTTACTCTCAGAATGCCGGATGTGGAAAAGGGAAAAAGAGGTTAGAAATCGAAAAACGGAAACTGGAAAGCGGTACTGCCGCTTAACCCTGGTTCGGATTTCAGATGTTTATAAAAATCCTACTTCGAATATCTACCCACTCAGTCATATGGAATAGTGCCCTGTTAAGATTGATTGGAGCGTTATCCACGGTCATCTCGGAGATGGCCAATGCATATGCTGTTCACGTGAATTCCCGTCTGCACCAGTGGCGGACACACAATCTGCACGGGGTGGAGGGCGATTTGATACGGGGTGCAAAATGTCACCCACGCAATCACAATCGGCTGGACTTTGACCCGGACGCACATTGACTAATAAGACTGATGAAGCCTCACACAGCATTTCTATTCCCCAACTCCTAATTGGTTTCTTAGCCATAAATTATTCAAAAAATCGCATTTTTGGAATTCGATCTAGGTATGTAGTAAATACAAATGAAATAAAGGAACTGACTAGGGCTCACCTTACATTCCCCGAGGGCTTTCACAAAACATGTTTCAATAGTTGTAGATATGAGACCCAGTAATGATAGTCTGTTTTCCAAATACCATAAACGCCTCAGAGATTTACAGGAGATTTCCAAAAGTGAGCATTTTCATAGCTTTGCGAAGAGAAAATGGGTACCCAATGGCAATTTTTAGGGTGTTCAAAAATACATCTTGGATTGAGCTTAGAGCTCTTTTCTAGAGGTTGTTTCGAGTGCTGATTACGAATCTGTGGCCCAATCGCCAATATGTACAAGGATTTCGTCTGATTTGCTCCAAAGATTCAAAATTGGGGAAATTTCGACGGCCAAATACCAGCTTGTTTAATAAGTTTTGTCGTTCGATAAGAGAGGGCGTTGCTACTAGCCCAAAATTTTTTTGTTGTTTTTGGAAGGTGTAGCACGCGAAGAAATTCACGAACGAATGTTAAAAGTGTATAATGATTGTTCACCTAAAAATAGAACAGTAGAAATATGGGTTGCTAAATTTAACCGTGGTCGTGCAAGCATTGAAGGCGATGCACGTGAAGGACGTCCAAAAAGCTCACACCAGAAATCATAGCCAAAATACAGGATATGGTTTTGGAATAACGTCGATCGACTGAGAGAGATTTAGTAGATGATCTACACATCTCATTAGGCAGTGTGAGCCATATTTTAAATGAATTTTCGGGTTTTAGAAAGCTGTATTCACAATGGGTGCCGCATTCGTTAACAATGGAACAAAAGCACATTCAAATGCTACTTTCTCAGCAAAATTTGGAGCGTTTTAAAAAGGATAAAGTGGATATTGTGCGTCGATCCATGAGACTTGGATTTTTTATATAAATTTTTTTTGAATTTTTTGGACTTTTTTGAAAAAATTTTTTGAGTATATTAATGTTCAGGGAGAATATACTGAGTAATAAAGTGTATTTTGAACCATAAAGAGGTGTTTTTCTTACCGAACGATAAAACCTATTTAACAACCTGTATATATGTACTCCAAAAATGTTTATTACGAGAGTCCGAAAGAAGTCCGATGTACTGTTACAAACCTACAGCAACGAAAACGTGGTTTTCAAAATCTTTGCTGTGCGGGTGAAACAGTCCCAAGTGAGCAAAGATCCAGAAAAGAGAAAGGTCGACTTCGCTGTACTTTAAATGTTCTTATTATTTGCTGGTCAGCTAAGCACTACCCTTACCCTGCTTGGTTTTTGTGGACGGAATCCTTCTACTCATACAGTTCAATAATAGCTTAGTCAAAAAATCTCTTATTACATTTCTTTCCGCTAGCATTTAGGTGAAAAGGCTGATGAAAACAACAAAATAGTCGAAACATAGACAAGGTCAACACACTTCTCGCCACAACATCCGGTCCAGCGCAGAAAGGGGTCTGCAGAGTTGTGCCGTGGTTATCCCCACTGCGACACGGCAGTGCTGGCAGCAGGGCGCCACGCAGTGGGGCGAGGGCGGCGACGTGTCGCGCCGAGAGCAGCGACGTGGGTATCCGCAGATGGTTTTCGCCGCCGATCGACAGCAGCGGCTTCCAGAGCCGATGCCGCCCTGATGAGCGGCGGGCGAGGAATGGGTTTTGTCTGGACCATTTTCATCGTCGGCGAGGAGCGCCGCCATGGATCCTATCAATGAACAACCTCCTATTGCTCAGTCATCCACGCAGCCTTTTTAGTTTTGCCAACGACACTGCTCTCTCCATAAACACTTGAAAATTTTTTCATTTGTTCGTTTTTTTGTGATCCATTCCATTTCACTCCCGGAATAATCGATTTTATTTGAGTTTAGCACTTTCTTTGTGTGAATAATATCGATTCTCAAATAGAAATCTTCCTGAATCAACGCGTTGCTAGGATTTTATGTTGTCTGGGTTTCTGAGAGTGTTTTCGATTTTTTTCTGAAATGACGAAATTTTTTCCGAAAATGCAGAGAAGTTGAGATGCATTTTTGCAGAAGCTTTTGAATCCTGACGTCTTTAAGATTAAAATTTCATTCAAATATGGTCACATATGAAATCCAAAGAACACATAACAAACAAGCTAGAAAATAAATATAAAATTTTGAAATGGGCGAAATTCAAATTTTGGCGTGGAATGAATGTGAGGTTTGTAATGTAATGGAGGAAAATGGATAACATCGGCAGGCATTTCTTTCCGCTAGCATTTAGGTGAAAAGGCTGATGAAAACAACAAAATAGTCGAAACATAGACAAGGTCAACACACTTCTCGCCACAACATCCGGTCCAGCGCAGAAAGAGAATGAACATTCCACCGGCGCGTACATGTCCGACGCCATACCGAATTTCTTGCGCTTCAGTAACATGATGCAAGACATCTCGTGAGAATGATGCAATTCCTCAGAGCTTTTCTGAAAAAAAATATGACAGGAAGAGATCACAGAGACTGTAAGGGCATAGGTAATATACGGGGTGGGGCAAAATTACAATGACAAGAATAAAGTTTCGTGAATTCGCAACTCGAGCCTCGGGAGAGAGGGTTTGTTCTCCAGGAAATCCTAGACTGGAAAGCTTCAACAGGAAAGCATCATCATAGCTTGAATGAAGTCTTCCCAGGATATGATACAGAAGCGAAGCTACTCAGGCGATTCTCGGCCTCGAGAATCGCACCGAAGAGGAATCGGATCCGCCTAGAAGTTTGGCTCCCTCTCCCGATCTCCGTGCCGCTGCTTTTGCTGGTCAGGCTAACTGAAGAACCCTGACAGCAAGAGTAGCGGCTCAGAAAGCAACAGAAGCCGACCTGTAGATTGGAAGAACGAGCTGAACTGGCAGGCGGTTCGGGGTGGAGAATCGCTTCAGTGGAAATTGATCCGTTTGTGACGTTCGGGTAGAGATGTTCGAATTCAGGCCATCATTGCCTTTGGATAACCGTATGTGTCGTTATCCCTTTCATAAAGAAGTTAAATAAAAAAATTAATTACTAGAAATGGTTTATAGCGTGGACTTGGGCAGAAATCCGACGTTCGAGTCAATATTTTAATACTGCCAGACAAGGTTGATTCCGATTTTACCGTCGTCGAAACCATATCTAGACAACCTTGAGCGGGGAAAGAAATGAGCGGCGACAATCCATTCAAAGTCTTTCACGCCAGAGCAACACGCACACAAAGCGCGGGCATTGCATTAGAGTATGAATGGCTCGACGCCAAGCCCGCGCATAGCAGGCCCGCGTGCAGTACGAAGTACTGTATTGTGTGTAGAAATTGTCGCGGGTTCAAATACCCAAGTTTGAGGTTCCTTGGGCGACATTCCGTGTTTTCTTGGGCGCGAGCAGCTTCCATACCCAGCTCGTAGCGTCAGGTGACGCTAGAGGTTTGCATTGCTAGTGTACGTGGCACCGTAGGTGCAGCGGCTGTCGTTAATATTGTTTATACCATAGTTAACTCCTCGCGTTCGGGGGAAACTGCGCCAGCAATTGATCGTTCTGCGCCAGTGTTTCAGCGACATGGTGCTTGCCGCTGGTCACATTAGCTGTGGACGGAGCCTCACCGATACACGCGACCTGTGATATAGTTGTGTCCGAAAGTGACTGCAGACAGCGCGACCTCTGTTTTCTTCACACAAGTAGACTATTTATCGTCCCTAAGGGCAGTGGTTCGGAACCAGCACCGGCAATATAGCAAGGTCGGCCGCGGGAGCGCGCCCGTCGCGGCGACGGGTCGTTGAGGGGTGTTAGGCTTAGTGCATACTTCCAGCGACGAGCAACGCGACATCGTGCTTGGGATAGATATCGACGGAAAATCGATATGGTTTTAATGCACTGTCGCCGTCGCGCGTCGCGGCTAGTATGAACTAGGTCTTATGGTTTTGAGTGGTGTAACCCTGGTATATTACGTCGCCGTGCCTGTCGCGGTGCGCAGCAGAGCGACGGGCTGTCGCTGGGTTCCGATTGTTTCCCAAACAAGCTTGATGCTCGTTTCCTCTCAGTCTTTTTTATGTTTCTGATAAGGTAGCGGCAGCAAATGATCAATTATGTCAGTAATCACTTAATTAGCATCTTCTACCATTTTCAGGCATAGTTACCAGCCGTAAAGTGCACTTTAGATAATTTGTTTGTCACATAAGCACATGTTCAATCCTGCCTGACTCGTTTTTGACATATTTGGACTAAAGAATGAGATCAGAGTAACATCTGGAAGCGGAACATATGTATTGCAGATTTGAAATTCATACCCTTAATATTGACATTTTTCCCATAAAAAATGTTCCATATGCCACTCCATTCAGGAAACCATTATTAGGAACGCAGTCGATATCCATCAAATGGTCTGCAGATGATCGTAGGCAAAATTGTAGGTACGCAAAAGCACGTGGAAATTTTCGCATCGGCGACAACCCCGTCGCCGGCGACCGGCTGTCGCTGAAGTATACCAATGCCCTAAGTTTCAACCAATGGGAGGAAAGATCGATAGAGTTATATAGAAACTCAGGGCATACATAAGTATCAATAGAATTTGATTTAACTCACCAACTTGAGGTGTTTCGTGAGGCTGGAATCTTTCTAATTCTGAAAAGTATCCTGTGAGAGGAAAACGAAAGGTATTTTCTAATCCTCTAGTTTAGCGCGAAACTAGCTTTAATTCTTTGTTCGCGCGTACCTAACTTCTTATTGTAGTGAAAATCACTGCTGTCGCTCGCGTGCGTGTAAGCGCGAATGCTGCGTCTCTTTCTCCCCACACTTTCTCGCCGTCTCTCCCTTGCCCCGCACATCACGAGTGTCTGCTCCGCAACAAAGGGTACATAACAAGTTTAAAGCACAATTTTTTGTCTAAACAAGACATCGATCTGTTTTTTTTCTCTATCGATCTGTTTTTTGTCTACCATTTTTTGTCTGCAAAAAACATCCAAAAAATCGTGTAAGCACAATTTTTTGTTATTTCTGTTACACGAAACACATGTAATATGTAGGCTCAGGGGCCTGTGTTGGTAGCATCCAATAATGATTCGTGGTCTTACCTGCGCGAAATGATTAAAAAATCAGGCACGGCTTTCTGTGCGTACGCAGCCTTCAAAAGTGGTTTTACTGATGATATTGTCACAAATATTCAAAGAATTTTAAGTTTTGCGAATACTACCAATCCACGAGCCTACGTAATAGAAATCCAATAGTACTGGTATAATGCTAGAGACGCCAACCTGTTTTTGATGCACCATAGTGCAAATGTTTTTGGCTGATAAATGGCCTTAAACTACACTGCACAGCTGTTATCTTTATAGTGCAAGTTAGCTCCATCAGCACTTGAGACGAGAAGTCGCCCTCTTGCACGGTACTGCCTGGCTGTGTGGTCGACATTTGTTTCACTCAGTTTCTTCTTTCTTGAATAGCCAGTTTTTGTTTTCTATTGCTGCAGTATTATCATTTATCAATAAGTATGGCTTTCACAATTTTTCCATGATTTTCTAGATTTTTACATTCGAGATTAGACTATTTTTGATTCCAAATTTTACATGAAGCCACCTCTGACACAGAAGCCGGATACAGGCAATAGTTTGTCTGCATGTTTAACCGACGAAAATTAGGATTTGAGGTTGTGATAACAGTAAATGTGATGACCGGTACCTGAAGAATCGGTTATTCAAATCGTATTCTCACCGACTGTAGCGATAATAATTAAACCTATAATAGCCCGATCTCTAGTAAATGGCCTGACACCACAGAGAAAACCTCTCCATAACTCGGTTAGGAGAGTGGTTTTGCAACTACAAACTTGGAATCAGAAATACCATTACAGGTATTTGAATGGGTACAAATTTCGTCGCAAATGGCTGGATCGTCGAGTTGCACTTCCCTCGTTAGAAAAGTCTGATCGATACTTAGGCGACTTGGTCCCGCCTCTGGTACTGTGCTTATCTGGGCCAAATTCCGGTCCGCAATTGCGTCTCGACACGCTTTCCAGCCGCACGCGCTCGAGTCAGTCGAGTTTCCAGCTCCAAAACGAACTCGATTTAGCCTTTTGATACAGTTTACTCTAATTTCATTTACCTTCCAGTTTCCAAAACCCACCTAGAGTCAACAGATCGGCGGCTGCGGAGCTGAAAACTCTTCCGACTCGAAAGCGCGCGGCCGCAAAGCGTGTCGAGACGCAATTGCGGACCGGAATTCGGCTCAGAGAAGCACAGTACCAAGCCTGCACCGTTCTTATTCGAACGAAATTCCGGGCAGCAGTAACTCGCGATCGATACCAAGTGGTCCTAGCCCGATTATTTTTGTGCTGCGTACAGCAACAGTGGTTATCCGTAACTGCGGACAAGAATTTCTTCTAATAAGCGTAGTACAGTCGACAGAGTTGCTTTTCGTCGAAGACTTGAGCACATAGAAGAGACACAGTATGCGAGGACGTGTGGAGACTGCGCGCCGCAGACCTAAACCCGCGGATACGCAGACAGCGGGATAATGCACTGAGCTGAAGAGCAATTCTTCGTCGATTATAACTGTGTAGACAACCACTGGATGAGCATTGTATGTAGTGGAGTCCACCAAGAGTGTCTCATTTACTTATCAATAAGAAGCGGTCCGCTGGGGATCAATGTGCATGAATTCCATACCAGCACGCTCGATGCCGATTGAGCGAGAGCGGTTGTGCTGCAATGAGTTTCATGTTCATTGATCTCCAATCGACCGCTTCTCATTGATAAGTAAATGAGACACTCTTGGGACAGGGGCTGTCCACACACCGAAGAAGGAGTTGTCACGTTTTTGCAGTTTGAAACGTCACTCCACTCAACGCGAGGGAAGTGGTCCCGAGTGGAACAAGAGCCGCAGAAGGCCAGGCAACTCCTCGGAACAGGGGCTGTCTACACACCGAGGGAGGAGTTGTTCCGTTTTTGCAGTTTGGAATGTCACGCGCCTCAACGCGAGCGAAGTGGTCCCGAGTGGAATTAGAGCCGCCAAAAGCGGGACAACTCCTCCCTCGGTGTGTAGAGAGCCCCTGTCCCCAACTCCTCCCTCGGTGTGTAGAGAGCCCCTGTCCCGACACTTGGTGGACTCCACTATGCATTTCGTTGCCAATCTGAATGAAATATGCGTTTCTAGAATCAATTGCGGGCGTAGAACTCCAATTTTCACCTTGCAGCTGCGAATCGTTTCTCTGAACGGAGTTAATGCGTTTTTAGCGCTTTACTCGTAGACGCATCATAACGTGTAACCCATGAGTCTTCGTCGCCTTCTGAGATACACCGATATGCTTTCCAAACCAGGAATCATCCTTAAGTGTGTTGAAACGCCGAAATATGTTACTATGATGAACGAGGCGGCGCGCCGTCATATACGAAATCAGAGCCTCACCAGCCGTGAACGGTTCGGCGCAGTGACAGTTGGCGCTGCGGCGAGGAATGAGGCCGCGGGTTCGAATCCATGCCGCTCTCGCTGTTTTCGCACTCTTGTGAAATACCCGTTTTTATTTAGTAAGATGTAGAGGAATAGCAGTTTTATCGTGTAAGAGCTTCCTTGAAAGATCATGAAGCGTTTCAGTTGTGAAGATCTAATCCCCGCGGCTGGTGTTTTGCTGTGACAATATTTCGACTTCCAACAAATTTATAGCTACGAGCACATGTGGTAATTGTGCACAAAATGTTCAAAACAAAGGATCGTCTCTCAATGAGAACAACGAATGAAGTGGACTTTCGAACAGTCATTAAAAACACACAGGCCTACTAATTGAGGAAGGAAACAGTACTGAACCAGACTTTACTGGATGTGCTAATACAAGCTGTGGGCAGAACATTACAAGAGAAATCGCTAGAGGAGTCAGTTTGGAGTGAACACGAACGGACGAAAATCAGTATTGATTGGGAGATAACGGCCTTGGAAGAATTGGGCTGATCTGACGCTAATGCCACAAATACTGTGCTTATCTGGGCCGAATTCCGGTCCGCAATCGCGTCTCGACACGCTTTGCGGCCGCACGCGCTCGAGTCAGTCGGGTTTCCAGCGCCAAAGCCGACTCGATATGGCTTTTTTATACAGTTTTCTTCAATTTTTCTCAGTTTCCAGTTTCCAACACCCACCTAGAGTCAGCAGATCGGCGGTTGCGGCGCTGGAAGCTGTTCTGACTTGGGCCGAAAAGCGTGTCGAGACGCAATTGCGGACCGTAATTTGGTCCAGATGAGCACAGTACAGAGTTTCTTAGAAAAGCTCTGTTCTGGAGAACTACTCTAGGTTGTAGCAGTCAGAATACCATATTTCTATCATAACCTACAATAATCAACTTGAGTTTCGAGAAAGAACCTCATAATCGTGTTCTGCGCCCCAACTAACCCCCCTTTACGACGTTTGGGCGAAAAATTCCACCATCGCAGCCTCACGCAGGTGGTAACTCAATCCCACTTTTGGGAGTTCAAAGGTTGAATCCTTTTTGCTCTGAACTTGTTCAGCGGGGGGTCATTTGGGATGCTGCGCACGAATATGAGATCCGTTTTCGGTTTTTCGAAAGGTTTTCCTAGGTTACGGCAGGAGTAATGCGATTTTGCTATAGAAATCTATATAAAAAAGCTCATAACTCCGTTCAGAGAAACGTTTCGCAGCTGCAATTCAAAAACTCGATTTTTACGCCGAAAGCTGATTGTGAGTTGCATTTCTTTCATTTTTTCCTTAATCTCGTCACCAAAAACTTCAGAATTTGCATTATTTCCAAACTTGATTGTTGCCTGAAAATCAATTTGTGAAGATACCCTTTGCGCGGAAACGGATTTTTTTCGCAGCCAATTTCAAAGGAGGATAGCAACGTAGAGCTCAACTGTCTAGTGTAATATAGTGTCGTTGAAATTGGAAACTTTTTTTAATCGGATATTATGACTAATTCACGAATTACTCGATTCTTGGGAGGGTGAGCGAATAAAATAAAAATCCGAAATGGATGATCATTCAAATATTTAGTTTTTTTTACGAATCAGTCGAATATGTGATATGAGAATCAATTCAAACCCCCGAAATGATCTAATTTTCAAATAACATAACCTGAAAATGGCTACTTATTAGAAAAATTCAAGAATTAGTTGAATAATCGAGAAGCTGAATTCTTGATTATTTTACAGGCAGTGTCCGCGCAAAAAAACCAGTTCTGGTTTTTTCTTTTCATTCCAATGTTCGAACCGAGTGGAGATAGATAACAAAGCAAATTGAAAAATTTTCGTTCGAAAACATTTCGAACCAACGACAAATGAAAAAAAATTGGTCCGAAATATTTGCGAAGGAACAAAAACTGAAAAAAATTCGTTCGAAAAATTTCGAACGAACGAATTCCGAAAAACTTTTGATTTTGAAAGTTTGGAGGTCGAACGACCGAATTTCGAAACTAATCGAAATTTCGATTTTTTTCAAAATTTGTTGGAAATTTCGAATTTTTTTCGGAATTTGTCGGAAATTTCGAACTTTTTTCGAAATTTGTTCGAAATAATTTCGCCTAATCGAATTTTGAAAAAAAATCGAAAAATCGGATTTCGAACGAACGAAACCTGAAAAAAATTCGTTCGAGAAAATTTCGAACGAACGACAATTGAAAAAAAATCGTTCGACGAAATTTCTAACGAATGAAAAAAATCTTCCGAATTTTTTTTCGAAAATTTCGTTCGTGTACAACTATGCTGAAAAGTTCAAGTCGCTGCGTTGATTGCAGCGACGAACAGCGCTGAGTGATGTAATATCGATTACATTCGGCGACGGGAGCGACCGACGCGGTGTGAAGAGCGACGAGGGGCACCGCAGAGTGCTCTGACGCCACGACTGCCCTAAGTCACTGTCAGGGGCAATCGATGCCGCAACGATAATGTTTGAGAATATTTCTGTCGCCGCTTAAAGGCTGACGCTCAGCGATCACTCGCCGGCCGCTGCAACTCTGCAGACCCCTATAGCCTCTTGAAAACTGCTCCGTGGTCTTAAAAGGCGTTTTCCCGGTCGATCATCTAGCAGCGCCCCGAAATGCTGTGGAAAAAATCCGAAATTCTATATTCCTTATTTCAAAAGATCCTCGCGTTCAAACGTGTGTGTTGGAAACTTCTTATTTGGGGGAATCCCTGACAATGGAAAGGCTAAAAGAAATAATGAACCTAAAAAGGTATAGGGGCTAAACCATTCTAGACGTTCATTTTACGACATTTGCGCATTACACAAGACACACCGGACAGACGTGAAAGAGGGGAGCTGAATGCTCCAGGGTTTTTGAACGAGTTTTTCTTCGAAATTCAGTGTTTTGGGTGGCTCCTTAGCTATATCTCAGGCGATTCTCGGCCCCGAGCCGCCTGACAGTTCGGCTCGTGTTCCCAATCTGCGGGTCGGCTTCTGTTGCTGTCAGGGCCACTGCTAGTTCTTACCGTGCCACTGCAGTTGCTGTCCGGGCTGCTCCTATTGGCTCGAACAGCAACAGCAGTAGCCCTGAGATTGGGAGAACGAGCCGAACTGTCAGGCGGCTCCGATTCCTGCTCGGTGCGGCTCGGGACCGTGAATTGCCTGAGATATAACAACCGAGGAGGCCTACTTGCGCAAAATAGTAAGAAAATTAACACGTTTTTTTTTGCGCGTACGCTGCCTTTAGGGGGTCTACTAAAACGTTTACGCCGTTGCAAGCGCCAAAAACGAGTGAAAGTGCCC
Organism: Aplectana chamaeleonis; assembly: GCA_029168955.1. Taxonomy (NCBI): domain Eukaryota; kingdom Metazoa; phylum Nematoda; class Chromadorea; order Rhabditida; family Cosmocercidae; genus Aplectana; species Aplectana chamaeleonis. Next base: position 341,598 of record JAPDOI010000219.1, on the reverse strand, counting down.
GTATTTGAGCCATATTGAGTCACCGAACCCTTCGTTCTCCGCCCTCGTCCAATACGGGCTCCGCCCATCAATGTGCAGAGACCCTCTCTTTCAATGCTCGAATAGGGTCAGTTAGACTCGGTTTTGATGCTTCTAACGGAGTTAGGGTTTCATTGAAAGTCGTACTGGATAAGTTACTTCTAAAGTGTGTTAACGTCTCAATCCCAATCAAGGTGTCTGCCCACTTCCGAACCCATACAGGAGGAACCGTTATTTCTTTATTTTGATAAAATTTTTCGGTTTTTTTTTCATTTCTCAATACTATGTAACAGCTCCTGGCCTTCGATTCATTTTATTAAAATGATATAATTTTCGAGCTTGTAGGTACATATGCAGCCTTTACAGAACAGACAACAGGGCGCGTGCTTTATCTGCAAAGTGTTCGCTGGCAAGAATTATTTTGCTATCTTATAGTATTTCCCGATGGCTGGCTTAGATGTATTTCGGAGAAGCCAGCATTCATTGCCTACAATCGTCCGCTTTAGAGACGACTTTTTTCCCTAGTATTGCCTCTATCACATTTTTACATACTTGTACTAACTGATCCTCTTTACAAAGAAATCCCCTCTGTAAGCATTCCAATCAACCCAGACCGTCAAAGCCGACTTTTAAAGCAATGTTGTTTGTCTGCTCCATATATTTTGTCGAAGACATGAACTCAGGCGATTCTGGGCACCGAATAGGAATCGGACAATTCGGCTGGTTCTCCGAATCTCCGGTCCACTAATGTTGGTTTCCGAGAACAAAATGAGGAGTGTGGACAGCAACTGTAGTGGCCCGGAGTGAGGGTCCTGCAGGACTGGACAGCGTGTCGGCGGGAGGTGGTTGAGATTTCTGGGTGACAAAATCTCATGCGGAGTTGGTTCTCTATAATTACATATTGTTATGGGTGGCGTGATACATGCTGGAGAGTCTAAGAGCCTTTATTGCGTAGTCTGCAAATTATGCGATTTTTTAATGAAAATAATTCAAAATATTGAAAATGGTGAAAAATTATTTATGATAATATACATTTTTTTCTCCCATTCTCCCTAGTGTTAGAGAATTAAAATTTTTTTAAGTCATCTCCTGCAAGGGGGTCGTGACCAGGGATGTGCGGCAAACAATTTTGAAAAATCGGCAAACGGAAATCGACAAAATTTGTCCAAAAATGGCCGGCAAACGGCAATCGGCAATCGACAAACGGCAAAATGAAAAAATTCTAAAAAAATTGATGCAATTGTTCTAAAAGTAGCAGTAAAACTTCTTCTTTCTCATGCACATTTCGTAATTCGATAGCCAGATAAGAAAATGGTTTTTGAATAGTGCATGGCCGACTGTCCTTGAACCTCGGCATTTTGTTCTAGTTCAATTACACCACCAGGTTTTTCAATAATACCACAAGAAGTGCGTTGGTATAAAAAACCCTTATATAAAAAACAGCACCGGAATGAGCATTCTATTGCACACTGGTAATAGGAATGTTGTGGTGCAAGGATAGTAATTTTTCGAGGTTCTATAATGCCAACCTTTTTCGGAATATGCAGTAGTCATTCAATTGCTTCGTATTTCAAATTTATCGCACGAAATTCAGAGTATCGCGCAATCCAAGTTAAGAGGGTGAGCATTCAAAAGTAGTTCAGAAAAAGGAGGAGGTCAATGTGTCCCTACTTGACGTGGTTATTTTCTAACGAACGTGGCAGCCCTTCTCTTGTGGAAATTGCCGCTGCGACTCCGCGATAAAGCCATACCGGCCCTACAGGCACCAGAGCGGTTCCGCGAAAGTGTCGCTGCGGCACCGCGATCGGTGGCTGAGCCTTTACAAAAATAGGACCAACTGAGAGTAACTCATATGAAATTAATGATGAGCCATACTACTACTGGGCGAGGCCTATAGAGAGAAATGCACACCTAGGTACGGTTGTTGGGTCCTTGGTCTGATAGAGAAACTTTCTCAGAGTTCTCGGCGTACTCGTTTCGTGTCTCACGATGTGTTTACTATTTGACCGGAATTTAGATGAAAGATAATCGCGTGGATAAGTACAACGAAAACGCACGTTTTCGAACAGTCTTGGAAACGTTGCTGAGAAACTGCTCCATATTCTGCATCTCTCCCCCTCCGACCTTTTAAATTTCTTCTGAACTGCGCGCTAACAACTCACACGGAATGGGGTAGTTTTTCCAGCTTTCCACGAATACGACTCCTGAAAAACCGCGGTTGTCTCAAACCACCTCCTTCCCAAACTGTACGCCACCCCTTCTTCCGAACTGATCATCGTCGACTCCCTCAATCCAGTTTATAATCAAGCAGCGAATTTAACCGAAACGAATGTTCCCCACTACGTGTACACCCTCCCCCCACCCTTTTAACTCAGAACTCCAACTTTCAACTTGGTAGCATGTTTCTCAGCGTAATTGTGAGCATAATAGAAGATGGCGAAGTGCATAAGCTCATAAACTGCCATGAAGTCCAACATCCTCTACACGGCGAGTTGAAAAATGTCTGAAAGAAATTGAGCTTCGAACCCTTTATGCCCTTTCCTGAAAACGTTTAGGGTGTTAATTCTTGTCTCGATGAGCCCTACATTAAATGCAGTGTTCACGATAAAATTCGTTCTTCTGTTATTCCGCCTATATGAAGACGCTCCCATGCTGATCTCAATGATGTCCCTGGAATCGTACAAGACCACCTGGAAACGGAGTTAGGGTCCCTCAAAATTCAGCAAGGGAAGCATTGTGGACGAGTTTTCCTTAGCTTGTAACTACCGTTTTTTGCAGCCGATGTGTGCGAGCTGACCTGAGTAAAGAGAGAAGTTGAGAATAAAGGGGAGAACGGGGCTTTTGATCGAAAACCGTCGCGCATCTAACCACGAGTTAAGGGCAACGGTTATAGGACGTGGGCGGAGTGGACCAATGGGTTGGCTGGCCCACGAGATTTTCACCCACTCATCGGCCGTCTTTCGTCTCACTTCCGTTCTTAATGTTCCTAGAGGGACCCAAAGTTTACGTTTTAGCCAAAAAAACGAGCAACTTTTTCTTCGTGAACACTGCCTTTAATTGATCGAGCCTCTACAAGGAGAGGGTGGGGAATTCGGTACTCTTCGAGACAAGAGGACCCACACGAGCATGCCACTACAATACTAGCAATTGATTTCCCATGACCGCACGGTAGATAACATCAACTGGCTTGAAGTTTCAAAGTACGTATAACCTGTCTCCCTACTTTCGAGCCGATTGCTGCAAGGCTTATCAGGTTTACCATGCGCGTCCTTATCGCGGCGTTTGTTATCTGTTGCGCACTTTTTTTGCCGAATTTTGTCGAAAAGTGAGAGGAAAAACGGCAAACGACAATCGACAAAAATCTTCCAAAAACGGCCGGCAAACGGCAATCGGCAACCGGCAAACGGCAATTGCCGCACATCCCTGGTCGTGAATCCTCCCAGAACTTTGCCAGTGGGCTGCTGGACCCTGGGCGGAGACCAACGGCAGTGGCCCGGAGAGCAACAGAAGCTGACCTACAGATTGGGAGAACGTGCCAAACTATCAGGCTGCTCGGGTCCGAGATCGCTTCAGAACGTGGAAATGCAGACAGTGAAAAGACATAGAGACTGCACCACGCAAACATAGACTCATTTGGACGCAGACTGTGAGACTGTACATCAAACCGGCGAACAAGTCTGCGTCGACTACCATAACTGAATCGAACTGTGCAGCCGAAATCAGATTTACGTGCCCTCTTTGAGATCCCCCTCCACAAGAACAGTAAGGTTTCCAGCGGGAGCGTGTCAGTGTCCTGTTGCCTCGTGACGATAAGTAGATACTTACTGGGTACCCTCTGCTGAAACTTACCCATCACCACAGCAGCATTTTTTTCTGCGTTCTGCCTATCGACCTAACCGTTCCGACGCCTGACCCTGGAAGCCTCAGCAAGTATGTAAGCAGGTGCAAAGACTTTTCGCCAAAATTAGTCGAGAGAATGGACTAAACCGCGGGGTGTACGGCATTCGCAACACCACCATTCAGAGTGGTTTCGATCGCGAGCGACCATCTACCGCCATAGCCCCGTCTAATCACAAGGCCAAACCCTATGAAAAAGGGATTAAAGGGCGAGCGTGGACCTGCGTAGCAGCCCTCTATCCTCCATCATGGCGGCACGTCTTTTGCTGCTCGACTCTGCGGAGCTAGTGCAGAGCTGCGACTAGTTTATGCTTCCAGCGACTAGCGGCGTAACGTCGTGTTTGTGATCGATATCGACCAAAAATCGATATGGTTCAAATGCAATGATGCTGTCACGCGTCGCAGCAAATATGCACTAGCCCTAGAAAATGGAGTAAATAGGTAAATAAATAAATAAATAAATAAATAAATAAATAAATAAATAAATAAATAAATAAATAAATAAATAATTAAATAAATAAATAAATAAATAAATAAATAAATAAATAAGTAAATAAATAGATGTGGCAGATGCACAGCAAGTGGGGATAGCCATTGAGTTGGGCGCTAAACGCGGCACAATAAGGCGCGAACATGCGGACAACAGTCAGGGCTATCGAGCAACGAGCGGTTTCGTAGTTGCTAACAAATCCAGTTTTTTCTCTTGTCAACAGAAAATGCCTGATGAGGTGGGATTCTGCGAATTCTGTCATACATATCTTTTGCGTTTTGCACCAGAAAAACCCTAAGAAAAAAAGTTTTTTCAACGTACACCTTGGTCGTAACTCAAAGAAAGAAGAAAGCCCTTCACGGCCAATTTCGAAAATCTTTTAAGATTCCTAAATTCACTACATATTTTGGACACAGTAGCGGCAAACAAGCCAAAAGAGTTTTTTTTTCGCTCAAAAAGCGATAGACATGATCGGTATTGTATCGGCCTGCGGTCGACAACTAAGATCGCCTGAGTGGGCTGGCTTAAAATCAAATTTCAAACTTCCAGAGGATGGTCTTATTTTCCGACTCTAATCACTACTTCCTTTGTTCACTATCCGATGAACTTCCTGTGACTTTTTAAATCTGTGCTGAAACCGCAAGTTTTTCGAACATCTGGCCTTTCGCCCTGGGGCGGTATTCTTCAACAAAGAACCCATGGGTCAAGACTAGGCCTCAGAGGTCGTTCACACTTCCGCCGCCGGGCGGCACTGCGTAGTGCGATTCTACATTATTAATCGTGAGGCGCCGCGTGATCAATATTATAGAAATGCACTTCACCGCGCGGCTTGTCGGCGGAACTATGAACGACCCCTTATCGGGGTTTGATGTTCTAACTCTGATAGGCATCTCCATCACGCTATTCTGGTTACCCACAGTTTCTGCGTTTGTCGACTGTAAGCCCAAAGGTTAAAATTGACTTGTATTTCTTGATTCTCTCTATAATAAACACCGCGATCCCGTTCAGTGATGAGCGGAGTTCTGCGTTTCGCGTTCAGAAACCCGCAGTTTCGCGCATTCTCGACATTCCGCGTTCCGCTTTCCAGAAACCGCAAGAAACGCTGCGGGATGCGAAATTATCGGGTTATCCGGGATGAAGAGAGCATTAGATGATTTCTGAAATTTCCCCGCGTTTCGCGTTCTGAAAACCGCATTTCCGCGCATTCTAAGGCGTTGCGCGCCCGATTCCCGAAACCCAAGAAAATTGTTTCTGTTCCGAAACCCAAAGACCGATTTCCGAAAATTCATATTTTTCTTCCGCTCATCCCTGATCCCGATGTTCTGTTAACTCTCAACTCATAGTCCAATTGTTGATGTATCCGGTCTTAAAGGCAGTGTTCACGAAGAAAAAGTTGCACGTTTTTTGGCTAAAACGTAAGCTTTGGGTCCCTCTAAGTAGATTGAAAACGGATTTGCGGCGAAAAACGGCCGGTACAGTTGACAGCAATGTTAAAAGGACATGGTGCGGTTGCGGACTCACACTAAATTACGGTAGAATCTGGCACTTTGCCAGATTTCATCATCGATCGGCGCCAACTCTCGTCTCCCTGCTTACGAGAATATCAGCTGTGGCGCCGATCGATGACGAAATCTGGCAAAGTGCCAGATTCTACCGTAGTTTTAGTGCGAGTCCGCAACCGCACCATGTCCTTTTAACATTGCCGTCAACTGTAAGTGGTTGAAAATCTCGTGGGCCAGCCAACCCATTGGGCCACTCCGCCCACGTCCTATAACAGTTTCCCTGAATGCATGGTTAGATGAGCGATGGTTTCCGATCGAGAACCCCTTTCTTCCCCTTCATTCTCAACGTATCTCTTTACTCAGGTCAGCTCGCACACAACGGCCACAAAAAACGGGAGTTACAAACCTCGGACAACTCGTCCATAATACTTCCCTAGCTGAATTTTGAGGGACCATAACTCAGTTTCCAGGGGGTCTTGTACGATTCCAGGGACATCATTGAAATCAGCATAGGACCGTTTTCAAGATAGGCGGAAAAACAGAAAAATGACTTCAATCGTGAACATTGCCTTTAAGCCCTTCAACCAGTGAAGGAAAATAGAGTCAGGGTGAAAAAAAACAACCTAAATCCTTCTACACGCATCCTTTTCGAGGTTTGACCCGAAAATCGTCTCACCTGCTTTGGTAACTCTCGTTCCACAAAGAAAAACTCGAAAGTTTCATATTTTTTCTGAGTGGTGAGAAAGGAGATTTCAGCTCCTCCAATGTTTCCATCCTTCCAGTTACAAGCGGACTTTGGCATTTACGATGTACTCAGATGTACATACTCTCATTCTCATCCTCAATAACACGTTCCTGGTTCATACTCCAGTGGGTAAACATTTGCGCTCCTGCATGCTTCTCCTACGAAGCAGTTGTTCGATTGAAAGTTTTTCAACATGTTCCACTAAACGGCACCTTGTGACTCTCTTTTCCAGACTGCTCCAGTTAATTTGCATTTTCCGTACTGTGCTTCTCTGGCGCAAAATCCGGTCTGCAATCGCGTCTCAACACGCTTCGCGGCCGCACGCGCTGGAGTCAGTCGAGTTTCCAGCAGCAAAGCCGGCTTGATATGGTTTTTTTATGCAGTTTTCTCCAGTTTTGTTTAGTTTCCAGTTTTTAAAGCCCATCTAGAGTAAACATATCGGCTGCTGCGGCACTGGAAGCTCTTCCGACTCGAATGCGCGGCCGCAAAGCGCGCCGAGACGCAATTGCGGACTGGAATTTGGTCCAGAGAGGCACAGTACATTTCCCAGGGCTCTAATCAATTGTCTGCGTATGGGCTCAACAGTAGAAGTGTGACCATTTGCGACTTCTGGCATTTTGGATAGTAAATCGCAAAGTTCCGAAAATAATAAAAATCACCTACTAGGATTTTGTTTCAATTAAACCCATTTGACAGAATGCGGTGCCAGTAGAATTTGTGTTAGGAGTTCTTTCGATGATAGTTTAGATTCCATTTGTCCAAAACATACCATCCGTTGTTTTTCCCCTGATTGTACGAAATGACATACTATGCTTCTCTGAGCCAAATTCCGCTCCGCAATTGCGTCTCGACACGCTTTGCGGCCGCGCGCTTTCGAGTCGGAAGTGTTTCCTGAGCCGCGGCCGCTGATTTGTTGACTCTAGGTAGGTTTTAGAAACTGGAAACTAAACGAGATTGGAGAAAACTGTATAAAAAATCCATTTCGAGTCGGCTTAGGCGCTGGTAACTAGCCTGACTCCGAGCGCGTGCAACCGCAAAGCGTGCCGAGACGCAATCGCGGACCGGAATTAGGCCCAGAGAAGAACAGTATTCAAGCCAAACTGTCATCAGGGAAACTGAAAAGTCGCATTCTTCTGATCAATCAAGAACCTGGAGAAATGGGAAAAACGACTCCTTCAGTAACATCGTCTCTATCCTCTGTAAGGAAAACGGAAACCCCATCTCTCATCTCGCGTACAGTCGGCACATATCTTACTGATACTTTGCGTTACCTATCGCGCGTTGGCGCATACCCGGTGAGCATATTTTATAACATACGTAATCCGGGTTTGCGCCAATGCGCAATACAGAACGCAAAGTATCAAAACGATTCGTGCCGGCTCTACGTGTACGCGCGATGCTGCGCCCTCCGTCTTCCCTCCGCTCTCTCGCTGTCTTTAACCTCCGCTCCGCAGACGCACGCGGATGAATTATTGAAATTGCATTTATCTTTCGCAGTATTCTATAGATAACCTTAACAGAAAACTGACTGTAACTTGTCACAAGGTCAAAATCTCTACCAACTAGGAGGCGATTAATCACCGAAACATCATATATCATTGAAGTATTTTACAAAAGAGGGACTCAGGTCAAAAGGGGCACTTGCTCAGAAAACCTTACCCGACGCCGCAAACACGGACCGCCTACAACTGACAAATCGTAGTGTGGGCCAAACTATGTACTGTCCTTCTCTGGGCCCGATTCCGGTCCGCGATCGCGTCTCGACACGCTTTTCGGCCGCGCGCATTCGAGTCGGAAAAGTTTCCAGCGCCGCATCCGCCCATCTGTTGACTCTAGGTGCGTTTTAAAAATTGGAAACTGAACAAAATTTGAGAACATTGTATGAAAAAGCCACATCGAGTCGGCTTTGGCGCTGGAAACTCGACTGACTCGAGCGCGTGCGGCCGCAAAGCGTATCGAGACGCAATCGCGGACCGGAATTTGGGCCAGAGAAGCACAGTAACATAACCTGCATACCAGGTTATCTATGAAATGGTTTTTTGGAGCTATTACCGATATTGGGAGATCAAAAAGTTGCACCCGCAACGCTTTTCGCCCAACCAGGGGTTCCAACCCGTTGGAAAAAAAATCAGGAAACGTAGCGCTCCTAGGCTGAAAATAATAAAAATCCAAAGTGTCAATTATATGACCAAAATTCAGGGAGTGCCGCCCTTTTCCAACCCAGTATGAGATACATTTTTTCATTCAAAAGTTTCAAATGTAAAATTCCAGGCGCCTGCGAGGCCGGTATAATTTTGAACTTCATGAGGTTACCTGCCCGAGAACATTGTAAAGTAAGATACGGTTTTTTTTTTTGAAGAAACTGGGTCTAACCCTAGGATACGGGTCTTATCGTGAACACTTCCCTGTTCGAAAAATTAGAGGCATTACTCGCGTAAAGCGATTTTTTAGGCTGAATTCCATGAATTGTGTCTGTAGCCAACACTCGTGAAGTTTGGTGCATCAAAAATGCACCGTTCCGACTCTGACAAATTTAGCCGAGAAATAGCCTCGCAATGCCTACTTTCCGCGTAACAGCCGAGAAATAGCCGGGATATAACTTGTTTCCCTCAAATAGCAAAGAATTAGCTCATCAAGAGCCGCTGCAGAGAGTTAGCCCATCAGGAGCCGCTGCGAGATCACTGGGCGTTTTCTTGGCCAAAACTCTCACAGAAAGTTGGAGATGCTCAAAGTGAGAAAATAAGGCGCCCGCTCCACCAATTTTCGGCAGTCATCTGGCAGTACTTCCACATAACGAGAAGAGAAGGTAGCTGTTCAAAAAATGGTACAGTACAATTAAGTAGAGTTTGATGAAGTCTATTATATGTTTACGTTAAGAATGTCGTTTCTACGCATGCCGGTCAACTTTTCCTTCCTCTTAAATCACCTGAAAGAAAGACGAACTTAATTTGATCGAGAGATCACGGTTCAACTCATCGATTCTCAGCGATCGACTCTTCCTTTCAAAAAAGTCGATTGAGGAAACTCCGGTTCGGAAAGTCAGTTTTAGTGATTTTTTCGTCGATTTTTTCAGCTGTTTAATAAAATACTAAAGCTTCCGTCTTTTTAATTAACTTAGAAATGAAATCTATCGTGAATGCTGCCTTTGAGAATATAGAAATCTCCAAAGAAATCTGACCGGGATATCTTATCTCAGGCTATATTCTTGAAAAAAAAGTTTCATGTCTCACATCACGAATACGACCTCTGCTGGGTCGGGAGAGTTTTTTCAAAGATTTTAAGGTGGTCTAACAAGGTAACTGCTTTTGACCAAAGTGGCTATTCCAAATAAAATGTAATATTCTAGAATAATCATCGGACGAAAAGAGTCCGAATATCCCCTTTGCAGCTGCTTAGACTCACTCTGGAAGAAGTTAGGAGCGTTTCTAAAATTCGCGAAAAGTTAAGGGGAAAGTGGCCAATTTTTGGGGTGTTTCGGGAAAAATTTCGGATTTCACTCGAATTCACTATTCTGGGATACTGAACACAAATCTGGGGTCCACTTGCCGAAGTTCTGAGGCTTACTGTAGGTACTGTGCTTCTCTGGACACGCTTTGCAGCAGCGCGCTTTCGAGTCGGAAGGGTTTCCAGTGCAGCACCCGCCGATCTGTTGACTCTAGGCGAGTTTTGGAAACTGGAAACTAAGAACAGTTGGAGAAAACTGGATAAAAAGACCCCATCGAGTCGGCTCTGGCGCTGGAAACTCGACCGACTCGAGCGCGTGCGGCCGCAAAGCGTGTCGAGGCGCAATTGCGGACCGGAATTTGGCCCAGAGAAGCACAGTACCATGCAATTCAGAACGCGAAACATACCGTAGTAATTCTAAAATCGGCGAATAGACATCGAATTCGTATTCAGCATCCAGATTTACCTCCGCATAGAAACTTTGAGACAAATCTGAGGCTTTCACCAAACTACCGTATACCCACCGTAACCTACCGCAAGCTGTCAAAAATCGATGAACTGGTCTAAGATTTGTGTTAAGCCCTCCAAGTAACCCCATAGAAAGGATTTGAGCTATACTCTGTTTATCTTGAATTGCACAAAACACGGTCCGCCAATAGTCCTCTAATTGGCCCGCTAGTACCAGAGTGTACGTCCACGACGCGTTCTCGGCAGACCCGGGTGTGCACCCGGTGTACAGAGCAATCGATTCGTCAATGCCGTCACTCGGCCACCCACCCTGCCACCCGGGTCTGCCGAGAACGCGTCGTGGACGTACACTACGGTACTAGCGGGCCAATTACAGGACTATTGGCGGACCGTGTTTTGTGCAATTCAAGATGAACAGAGTATACATCTATCGTAGCATTCCGAAAATCGTCAAAAGTCGCGTTTTGCCCTCGAATTTTCTTTCCGATGGGAAGCTCTGAACGAAATTATTCGAAAACTTCGGAAAATCGACGAATGAACCTCAGATTCTTGATGAACACTTCGAATCACCCTCCCTGAGAGACTTCAAATTCAAATCCTGAATACTTCTTGAGCACTTTCTGAACCGCCTAGTTGAGGAAAGTAAACGCTCAACCGGAAATCCGTAAAACTCAAAAACGCTATCACTTTGTACAAAGTTCGGAAAATGTGATTTCACTCAGACTTTGCCCAGGAGGGTTGTTTTGGGCGTCGAACACGATTACCGTATTTTCTCTTTTAGAAGTACATGTACTTCTAATACTCAGACCCCTATTTTATATGTACTTATATTAGAGGTGTACTTCAAATAGAGGCTGTACTTCTAATTCTCAGCCCTCTCTTTTTGATGTACTTCTATTAGAGGTGTACTTCTAATAGAGGGTGTACTTCTATTATTCGGCGCATTTTTTTGAATTTCCAATGGTAGACTCTTAACATTTCTTGATTCCCAGTATAACACCAAAAACTTGTATTTAATAAAATTTCGGACTAGGCTCAATCGAACTGATGCTTCTACAATCTCTGATATTATATATACACACCGTTCCCAAGCTAATTTCTTTCAAAAAATTTATAAGTTCGTTTTCGAAGCTGTTGACACGTGCTTCATCGACTTGTTAGGCTTAAAAACAATTTAAAGGCAGCGTTCACGATGAACACCAGCGGTGACTTTCCACAGTGAAAAGATATGCAAGAAGGATTCTAGGCTCCCAGTGTCGAAAAAACGGTAAAAAACGAGCCAGGAGTGGCAAAATAACAGCGGCAAACAAGGGTTTTGGTGTCCTAGAACCGCCCAGTGCTCCAGACCCGCCCCCTCGAAATGAACAAACGAAGACTCAGATGACAGGAATGATCAAGTCAAGGAAGTGCTGATAAGTGGGCTGATAGCCTCGTTGCACTGATAGGTATCATCCTTCTAGCGGTCAATTCCTCCACTCTCAAAAATCGGCGTAAAAAAGGGAGGGCCTATTTTGGCTCAAAACCCCGTCTTTCGCGTGCTTTTTAGGCATGCTTTGCTATACAGGGCACAAGACCTTCCGTAAACCATGGTGATATCGGAAGTGAAATTCATCGTGAACACTGCCTTTAACTGATGGCCTTTCGAGCCGTCCAGAGAAAGCGCGGTTAATCAACCACCTGACAATAGCTTTTCCAGAAGCAAGTTCTTTGCGTCCACAATCCACTATAGGTAAAGTCTACCATTGGTGGTTCCTGATTTCCTCGTATTATGAGCGATTTCTCTACATAAATGATCCAATCTTCGTAACGCTGGGAAATCTTAATTTTTCAAGCACCGCTAAAGTCAACGTCTAGGGCCAAAACAAGTCGACTTTGATCGACTAAAACCCAATCAAACAAAAATAATTGTAAAGAACCGAAATAAACTCCGTGCATTCGCCGCGAATAACACCATTGTCAAACTTTAGCTCTGCGTTTTTTCCTGGTCATTTGAAGTTTGCTGAGGTTTCATCGTAAGTTGTCCCATACAAGCAATCTTTGACAAAGAAAGGGATCGCCGATAGTTTTTTTTATATTCAGACCTCACATTGTTGAAAAAAATCTCGGGCAAACTGGTCTCTCTCAAATGCCACATTCGTGTTGCCAATCCCTTACCCAAATACCAGGGGTCCGCTCCGAAAAGAGGTGTACTTCAAATAGAGGGTGTACTTCTAATACTCAGACCTCTATTTTATATGTACTTCTAATAGAGGTGTACTTCAAATAGGGGCGTACTTCTAATACTCAGCCTTCCCTTTTAGGTGTACTTCTATTAGAGGTGTACTTCAAATAGGGGTGTACTTCTATTGGAGTAAATACGGTATGTGGTCCATTCCCAGGTTCTCGAAAGATTACCGCTCGTTTTGAAAGGTACAGTGGGTACGGAATTAAGGGGAGAAATGCATTTGGAACGGCCACTTCGGCTATAAAGAACTTCCTTGTAAGTTGGCACCGAAAAAAATGACATTTTTTCACAATGTGTAAGCTATAGAATTTCAATAAATATGATAAAGCGTCGTCCAGTGTTCTGACTACTATTGTTCATTTTCTATCTATCCTGCCCTTTTATCGGGAAAAATTACATTTCACCAGCGAAAAAGCCAAATTTCCCCTTTGTTCTCGAATTTCATCGCTTTCCCCTACCCTAATCATCCAAACAGTCCATTCACCCACCATATGGCGGATGTTTTCCTCAAAATCTGTGCATCTTATCTGTGTTTGGCACACAAGAACGATAGTTAAGTGCGCCAGAATCGGGCTACCGTAATCTTAGCCGTAAAATAAATTGTTTGACGACGGTTTTTCACGGACGAAACGGCTCATTCAACGGCGATAATCATATATCGAGAAACCATGACTTTTCTCAATATTTCTATCTCGTCTGAGAGTTTTCTGGTAATGGTAGGAGCTGGAATGACAATTTTATAGACGTACTCAACAATTTCCGTGATGTGACTCATATCACTTAATCCGTATCATTTTTTCGGAGCAAATCCATTGCCTACCATGATATCCTAGTAGGAAAGGCTTGTTTACGCGTATTCCGAAAAGTAATCAGCAGTTTGCTCCAAACCTTATACCTATGAATCTTTGCGAGTTTAAGCAATTCTCTCCTCAATAGTATCTGATACCTACGAATCTTCGCTAGTTTAAGCAGTTATCTTCCAGATATGACTGCCTTGTCATGTGAATCCACATAGACAATGAATGAATAGTTAAGAAAACTCTTTCCGTGATTTTCTGGTTAACATCCATTTTCCCGGTACTCATGTTCAGTTCTCAATCAATTTAATGAAAAAGCGATTGGCTGCTTTTTCCATAGACTCTCGCTCTCCACATGAAGATGTGGTGAATTCTCGAGTTCTATGAAACCAAGGCTTGAGGACTTCATTAGTGCTCGGCATAGCACAATTGTTTCCAATTTATTGAAGTCGATTTCCACAGGACGTAAAAAGTGATTTTGATTTAGCTCTGACGTAAAAAATTTGACCTAAATATTGACATTGATCTTCCCAAAAGCGCTGGTCTTGTTGAGGTCTATAGGCCTAAACAGGTGCTTCAGATTGCATATTCATCTCATCTCTGAGCAAAATATTTGTCACGTATTGCCTTTAAGTCGCAGTGCATTTTTCGCATCATGTTTGTACTTTTTGCTCATAATGGTTGTGTGTTCTGAATGTTACTTTTTTGCACAGTGTTTCCTCAGATGGTAGTTGAGGAAGTCGCTCTCATTCTAGCAGATTTCTTCTCTCGCGGCTCTAGCTTGATTTACTGGAAGGATTACTGTATCTATGATAAGCTAATTACGGTTAAAAATTGTGCACGAGTTATCAAACAGAAGTTGTAATTTCCTGAGATAAATATGGTCTAATGTTACATTTGAAATCATGTGGTTCTCGGTGTTCTGAAACTCACAGAAAGGCTATCGAAATTGTTGCTCTTGTTCATTTATGTAAATGATGCTTTAATTTTGGGGGATCGTACGGTGTTAAACCTTCTACTGAAGCCGTCAAGTCGCACAAAGCAATATCACAATGGTAGAGGTCACGAAACTGCCTGCACAATCGTTTTCAGCACCAAAATTATCCTAGACGAAGTGTCATAATTTGATATAAAACTTTGCTATAGCATAGTTAAGTACAACTGTTTTTCGGTCATTAGAAAAGCAACCTCAGATAGGTGATCAAGACTCTAAAAGTAACCGTGCCTGGGAAAAAAAGACGGTTTCGATCGTTAATATGGGCGAAAGCTGAAGCAAAGTAGCTAGCGTGAGGATTATGGAAACTACCACACTCATGAAAACTATTGAAAGGAAGCGCAAGAAATTAAAAAAATCGATTTGGGTCCATTCACCGAGCTTTCCAATGAAAAAAATCCGTCTTCTTGAGGTTCTTTATGAATTGGGCGCTGACACGACACCGACGTACAAAAATCGATTATCTGCCGTCGAATGAGTTGTTTCTTCCGTGAAAAACCGTCGCCAAACAATATATTTTACGGCTAAGATTACGGTAGCCCAATTCTGGCGCACTTAACTATCGTTCTTGTGTTTGGCACTGCAAAAGACATACGACCTTACCTTGCAATACGGGGGGAGGGGGCGGGGCCAGCTGTTTGTCCACCTCGCCTTGGCCCCGCCCACCTGCAATGTCCACTTCGCCCGTCACCGCCAGAACCAGCACGACTGACTACAAAAAACATGCTTCAACTGCAGTATTTCAGCACTGAATATGATTCCGATCAATCGTGAGTTCATCTTATATACTATACTAGAGTTATATTTTCAAGAAGTTTTCAATTACTTCGATTTAACGCTGATTCAAGGTTGAAATATGGTTTTATTTGCTTTTTTTTGAAGTTTTCTTTTTTTTTGGTGATCGATTCCTCCCTAATTGTATGCGTGTAAAGTCCGCTGTATACTGCATAAATATTGCAACTACGAGATGAGTCAGACTAGGAGAAATTTGGTCCGTAGGGTAGTAATTTGGTAAAAAATCAATAATTTTCTTGTATAGTGGACTCTTCTCCTGCTTTTGCACCATTTCCTTTACTATTATATTTCAAATTTCTAGAAACAGCATTTTAATTTTCAGCCTATCAAAAAAAGTTTATGACTTTTCTTTTTTTCCTAGACAACTGTTTTGCCAAACGCCCTGAACTGGAATATTTCCAAGTGTTGCCTGTCACGAAATTTATGACGCAGACAGCTACCATAAACTCTCCCCCTCCAAAAAAGTTCGTTGACTGGCGACTCTATTCCGCACCTGTGTTAAAGGTTGTTTATACTCCCGCCACCGGGTGGCGCAGCACAGTGCATTTCTGTAAGGGGTCGTTTACACTCCCGCCGCATTGCGGCGCGGCGAAGCGCAATCCTAAGATATTGATCGTGCCGCGCCGCGTGATTAATATTACAGAAATGCACTGTTCCGCGCCGCTAGGCGGCGGAAGTATAAACGACGCCTTAGGAGACGTTTACAATTTCGTCGTCCAGCGGCGTGGCGAAGTGCAGTTCTGTTTACAGTTGACCGCAATGTTAAAAGGACATGGTGCGGTTGCGGACTCGCACTAAAACTACGGTAGAATCTGGCACTTTGCCAGATTTGGTCATCGATCGGCGCCACAGCTGATATTCTCGTGAGCAGAGAGACGACGGTTGGCGCCAATCGATGACGAAATCTGGCAAAGTGCCAGATTCTACCGTAATTTAGTGCGAGTACGCAACCGCACCATGTCCTTTTAACATTGCGGTCAACTGTATATTGATCGTGCCGCGCCGCATAGTCAAAATCCTAGAATTGCGCTTCATCGCGCCGCTCGGTGGCGGTAGTATAAAAGACCCCTCAGAACAGCGCAGAATTTTACGTAATTGAAGATTCCCTTATTTCTCGGAGCTTCAACATGTAGCCGTACATAGCTTCCGGGCCCACTCGGGAATGTCGCCCCCGTGAGGATTGAGGAGCGGACAAGACTGACGCATGCGTGCTGCATCGCGATCGATGAGCGTCGCGTGCGGTCAAATGGGCGGCGGAGCGGCATCCCAGCATTTATTCTCTGGTTCCGAGCCAGATTTACTCTGTTCCCGCGCGCGCTCGTGCGGAGCCAGGATAGAGACAGCGAGAAGTTGTGGGGAGAAGGAGACGCAGCGTACGCTCGCAGACGCGCGCAAGGAACGGAAATAAATCACGCTCGGAAACAGAGGATAAGTGAAATCAAGGAAACTGGCATGTCATGGAGTATTATTCACGTACTAGAGATTGATCCCAGCACAAGCTGGAGCATCGAAAAATAGTCTGTGGAGTGTTGTGGGGAAGGTAAAAAGAAACAATTTAAAGTTTGGTAAGTTTCCCTAATGCACCTGGGTAGATCAAAAACACAAAAAAATATTTTTCGAGTTTAAAATTTATTAAGAAGGGGGGGCGTAGTTTGTGGCGCTGAACGCGATTATATGTTCCGTTATCAGTTTCTCAGAAGATAACTCTAAGTTACGGTAGGAAAGGTATCATTTATCTAAGGTAGCCTACCGTAATCCTCCGGAAAACTGTATATGGACCTTATATTCGTGTTCGGCGCCCCGAAAAAAACCCCGAACAAAGTTTGGGACGAAAACGTTCAAATTTCAAAAATCCAAAAAATTTGTCGTTTTTGATCTATCCAGGTACATGAACAAACTTCAAATAATTTCTCGTCTCTACCCCCCCCCTTCCCAACATTCAACAGACCATTTTTAAACTCCATTTAGCGCTGGGATCAGCCCCTAGTTACAATCTGTCCCAAACGAGATGGCAGGCGAAGAGATCAAAGAAGCAGCGCTCCCTTTGCGTCTCTGGCATTTCTGGATTACGGTAAGACGTCGCGTACGCAAATCACGTGCGCGACGCAACATTTGTCTCACTGTGATCCAAAAGCAGAATCCATTTCCTGAATCACCCTACCTGCCATGTAAATAAGAGTATTTACTGTCGTTCTCTAGGTCAAATTCCGGTACGCTTTTCGCGGATTAGGGCTACAGCATCATGCGACACGTGAGAATCGTGCTCGGACCACTTGGTCCCGGCACGATTAAACTTTCTCCTAGCACGATTATCACGTGTCGCATGATGCAACAGACGTAGTCCCCAATCGCAGACCAGAATTTGGCTCAGAGATAAATAGTATAATACATCGAGAGTGAGTATTACGGGCATTTTCAGAGGCAGTAACGCTAAAAAAGATGAAGTATGCGGAAAAAAAGAGATAAAGTGAAAAGTTCGATTAATTCTGTTTCGGATCACGGTAAGACAGATTCTGCGTCGCGTACGTGATTTGCGTACGCGGAGGCGTATAGTAATCCAAAAACGTCAGAGACGCAGAGGGAACGCTGTTTCTCTGGATTCTTTGCTTGCTATCTCGTTTGGGACAGAATATAGCTGCATTCGTTTCAACCTTTCCATCGTACAATTCACCTCCGCACTGCCGTTCAGTCCGCAAAGTGCACCCTGATTGCGAAATCGTGCTGCGGCGCGGTTGAGAGTATCCTCAGACAAAGATGTGGGATCACCCGGACGCTTTTCGCCTTTGGTGCCCGAGTGATCCCACCGCCTGGGTGATCCCACATCCCTGTCTGAGGATACTCGCAACCGCGTCGCAGCACGATTTCGCAATCAGCGCACACTTTGCGGGCTGAACGGCAGTGCGGAAGTTAACTGTATATGGTTCTAGACACTACCACACGATGGTTCGTCGCGTGCGCGACACTGACGCTTACGCGAGCGGGGGAGTAATGTCCTGGAGCCGCGCTCTGCTGCCCATGCCTCCTTTTCTCGCCTCCTCCTTCACTATTGCTGTATCTTCCCCTTCCTCCACAGCGCAGGGTCAAGTTACTGCCCCGCAGGCCAAGGGGGGGCTCTCCTAGGCTCGTCATTAGTGTAAGTAATGTAGTGTTAAAAATTCAAATTACAGAGAAAAGTTCTGAAATTTTCATGCCATCCAATTTTTCAAAGAGAATTCAATCTGGGGGGACATGAAGATTCTCGGGATTTTCGAGAAAATCCGATTACTAGGGGGCGTGGTCCGGGACCATGGTCTGCCCCGTTTAACGCATTCAAAGAACGCATGGGAATTTCGTTTTGACAAACACTGTCCACAAACCAGAAACAGTTGTAAAAAAATCGTGTCCAGGCCCCAAAATAATCCCCTTGAGAGGGGCGCAGACCCAAACAATCGTCGAGCGCTGACAGTACAACGAGAAAGGGTTGACAGCTATTCCCACGTGGTAGGGTGCAAGGTTCGGAAATGACACACTCCACGATTTTTCTTCCGGACAATCACATACTTACAGTCAACACGGATCGCACTGATACTTTGCGTTGCTTATTGTGCGTTGGCGCAAACTCGGTGCACATATGTTACACCATATGCGCATCTAGTTCGCGTCAACGCAAAGTGTCGGTTGTAAAGTCTGTCAGAATGGGACTGTTCGCCCACGCGGTCCCAGTGCGTGTCGAGAAGCCGTGTCTCGGATGAGCCTCCGTACTTCTGCGGACAGTTGATTGGGAAAATTTTCACTACTCGTCCAAGTTTCATGCTAATCGATTTACAGCTGGGGAGAACGCATTCGCGACGGTCACTTGACACACACGCCGACCGCGTTGGCGGACAGTTTCATTCGCACAGACTTCACATACAGTCAACACGGATCGCGGTGCCGGTTGCGGTTCTCTAGGCTGAAGCCCCGCGCACGTTGGCGCAAACCCGGTGCACATGGCATACAGTCGACACTGATCGTACTGATGCGTTGTGTTCCTCTTTGCGCGTTGGCGCGAACTCGGTGCGCATATGTTACAACATACGTGCACCGAGTTTGCACCAACGCTACTCTAAATATCTTCATTTCGGCCCAAGAAATTTCTCGAGACATCATCCTCCTAACGACCTTTTCAAGCCCAAAATCTTATTTACACTATTCGAAAACTTCGAATCCGCTGCATGTCAAATATAGTCGGCATGGATCCTAATGAGACTGCGTTCCCCATCGAAGGCTGTCGCAAACTTGGTGCACCTATGGTATAGCATATGGCACCGAGTTTGCGCATGCCGGCTGTATGCATACTATTTTGGGTGACGAGGGTACAAAGTCTGTGATTCCTATCACGCGTATATGCTTTTTAACCAGTAATACGCAAGAAAGCTGCCGTTTTCTGAAGATGTTTACTCGCCTTAGATGTTCTTTGTGACTGTTTTTCGGTGATAAGGACGTTCACAATCAGCGGAAACATGACGTGCCCGTAATCGAATTTAATGATGAACTTGCCGTACTTTACCATCACATGTCGGCCACTGACGGGCTGACTTACACAAAAACGAGTCCCACCTAGTGTGCTCTTCGGCGATCGCGCTTGGCACGCCCTACTTCACTTTTCATTGTTTCATAGTCCATTTCTTTAATAACTCACCACTAAGACTTTTTTCAAACTCATAGTTGGCTAACGGGTTGAGAGGATGGCGAGGTATCCTCTGTAAAACATCGTAGTTCTGACTACTCATGACTCGAGCGGCGCGCGCGATGCTGCTCCCTTCGTATGTCATGCGCTCTTTCGCTGTCTCTAACCTCCGCTCCACACCAGCACGTGTAGAAACCATGAGAATTTTGCGGTTCTACAGGCTGTAGATAGGAAATTTCCGAGGAATAAAATAATTTCTGTTTGACTACGACCCCACCCACGCCTTGGTAATCAAATTTTTTCAAAAATGTCCAAAATTCTAAACCCACCAAACTTTCCAGAAAATTTAAGTGTTCGATGTTTTCCAATTTTCGCAATTCCTCTTCCTCTGTGCTGAGATTGCCAAAGTCAAACGGGCGTTGCGTAATTTTTCGAAATCGTAGCGACCCCCCATTATCAGTTTTTTTTTTCAAAATCAAATTTTCTTTGCGAAACTGAGGCGCGATCTCTGTGAAATTTATATTTGATTACTAAAACTGACATACGCCGAAAATTCGCTCACAACTCTTTATCAAACCTTGTAATTAACATCATTCGAGGCGCGAGCGGCGCGCGCGACACCTCGGCCTCCGTCTGCCCTACGCTCTCTCACTGTCTCTAACCTCCGCTCCGCCCCATTACCCGTAGGAACCAAGTGAATTTCGTCGTTTTATAGCCTGTAGTCGGGCTCAAGCGTCTAAAACCTGGGCAATTCTACGATCCTTCCCTTGGTGACCAAAAATATCTAGAATTTTTTTAGATATCTTCATCAAAATTTCATTTTTGAACCGCGATTTTGGCGACCCCCCCCCCACCTCCCGTTGCGAAATTTCGCAACCCCGCCTGACCCTGCAAGGTCCCTCCTCTGGGCCGAAATTTCACGACCCCTCTTTCTCTGACGTACTTACTGTGGCACAACCCTGATGCGAATTGTGGTTAAACCGAACACATACCCCGGTTTTTTTTTGTCAATGAATCTGGCGCCTGTTCAGTTTAAAAATGGTTCAACTTAAGCTGAAAAAGTAACGTCAGGTTTTTTTTTCATTCGTGCGATTTTCCGAAAACCTAATGAAAGGAATTTTCATCATTTCTATTCGATTGAAAAAAATACTTTTTTTCCTGAAAGCGAAGGACTTTTGAGTAAAAAAGATCCTATTTAAAGTGAAAAGCGTCCATTGAGCTCTCAAATGTTGCTCATTTAAACTTTAATTCGCTAACTTCAGTCTGAAAATCTTTATATTGGTAAGGAAGATTCTCAGTGGAAAGTGAAATTTGGCCGAAAGTTGCTCCTATTTGGTTTGAAAGTGTCCGATTAGGGTACTACTTGAGGGGTGGCTGAGTCAAGCGCGGTTGTGTAATTTCTGAACGGGTAGTGAGGGCGGTCGTAAAATTTTCTGCTAAAATGATATTTACGGGTAGGAATCGTGAAAATTTTGCGTCCAAATATTAATATTCGGGGAGAGGGCAGTTGAATTTTCCAAAAACTTAGATCCTACCCACCGGCCCGCTTCGCTCTGAGGGGTGGAGAAGGCCAGCTTCAATCAGGAAGGAGCGTGGTTCAGTCAAATTTTAGGCGGTTTCTTTGTACACCCCCCCCCCCCGAAAGGGTGATTAGGTCGAAATTTTGGTGATTTTCTGAGACCCCCAGACACGAGCAGGGTCAAGCGGGGGTGTGAAATTCCGCAACGGGGAGTGAGAGGGCGGAGGTCGCAAAAATTTTGGCCCGGAAATAAAGGTTAGGGGGGTCGCGAAAATTTTGGACCAAAAATAAAAATATTTCATGGAGATATCCCAAAAATTCTCAATATTTTTGGTCGCTAGAATAAAGGATCGTAGCTTTGCTTAGGTTTAAGACGCTTGAGCCCGACTACTGAATGAATTTTCGGCGTCTGACTGTGTTAGTAGTCAAATATAAACTGCCAAGAAATCGCGCCTCGGAGGGGGGCAGGGTTGAGCAGGCCGTTGCGACCGGTGACCAAATTTCACGACTCCCCTGGTGACCAAAATTTTTACGAGCCCCCCCCCCCCCTCCTGGAACGAAAAAAATTCATGACCAAGACTTTAGACCTCCCCCCTGGGATAGAGAAATGTTTCCGATGCAATGCATAAACTATTCAAAATTCATACGCGGCTTACTACTCTTGCCTCATTCTACCTTTCCGAGTTGTTTGGAGAGAAACCCCATTTTTTTTCCAAAAATTTTACGAGCCCCCCCCCCAAAAAAAAACTTTCTTTTTTTTTTGAAAAGATTCCGAAATTTTCAGGACTCCTTATGCGACCGATCATAAGCCTGCCCAACGCTGACCAGTGGTCACAAAAATTTGGATTTGGGAACAAATTTGATGGTGATGGGGGGGTCGCTCCGATATCGAGAAATTACGCGACGCCTCGCTCGACCCTGGGCACGAGTTTTTCAGGAGGACTTTTACTTTAATGAAGATCTTTACTATAGCTCAGCTGAAACAGTACTTCATGTGAATTGGATGGTATAATCGAATTCTTCTTCTGAAAAACGGCCTAAACGGCGTATGCCCGATTAAGAGTAGTCCACTTGGCCTCCTTGTAGAGCGGAGACCCCCCTCCACCCCTGCGCAGCTCAGACCCCCCCCCCGCTGTGGAGTTCACATCTCATGCCGAACCCTGTGTCTAATATGGCCTGAAAAAGAGCGAAGAGAATCGAGTTCTCCAGCCAGCTTGTCCTAGTTGGTCTTTGTGCCTTCCTTGCTACCTAACTTCCTGAATCCTAATGAGACTTTGCATTCCCCATTGGAGGTTGGTGCAAACTCGGTGCTCCTATGTTATAGCATATGGCACCGAGTTTGCGTCAACCTTCAACAGTGAACGCAAAGTCTCCTTGGGGTCCATGCCGACGTTATGCATGAAGCCCATAGCAAAAGTAGCGCGTAATTTCTGTGTAATGCTGTATGAACATCGTAGAAAAACTCGTCCTCGTACTCTTTCCTGCCAGACATTACACATTGACGGGTTCACAATTTGGAAATTGACGGTAGTTCTGCGATAACATCTACCCTTGCTACCTGACAGCCACATTTTTCTCGTATATGCGTCGAAAATGTGATACAAACGCTTCTTTCCGAAATCTATTAAAGATTCAAGACGTCCATACATGCATATGTCTGTCCTATAGGCGATTTTCTCGCATAATATTTGAATCTTTTCAGTATGCGGCAGTCGATCGTACTGAAAGCTCGTGTCGACGACATGGAGCAAGCGGAGAATGCAATTTTCGACCTTACGGAATCCCTCGGGACGTTCTTCATTCAAGAGGATGTCTACTTCAACGTCCCCCACGGCAACCTGAAATTGCGAATTATGCATCCAAATGTGAGTTTCTTGTCGTTTTGTTGGCTTGCGGGAGTCATGAGAATTTGCCCTTCGTTACTAGCTAAAATACTTTAAAGTGTCTGACTGCGGACTCCTTTTTTTTTTCTCAGAAAAAACGATTAGGAGCAGTTACCTTTGTCATCATCCTGGCCTGATATTTAAGCTAATGAAGCTTTTTGCACGGAAATTGACCAGACTGTGACTGTAGAGAAACAATAAATGTGGTTTCTCTGCCCGTCATTATGTAGAAGAAATGCGTGAGTCTGTCGCGTCATTCCAACTTTTGGCCCACAATCTCATAACCAGAGGGCTACATTTTGACTAGAGTGTGCCGCTTGTCTCTGGTTTGTGACGGAAGAGCGCATTGCTTGGTTTTTCTAATGTTACAGGTCAGCTGGTTCTTTTAAAACTAGTTATCATGGTTGAATTACCAAGTTAACGAGCCCATAACCGTCCTCACAGCTGGCCATGAGAACTAACCCTGTTCGATGATAGAGTCAATCTAGGGCAGTATCCTGTTTTTCAGATTTTGGTGGTCGAGTTTTTCCGCTCAAATCTTATCCTAGGCGCTAATTTGGCGCTCTAAGCCCGAGTAATCCGTGTTTCATTGGCTTTTGGTAAGATCAAAAGGTATGCGCTAGTTTGGTCGAAGCTTGCGATTTGGTTGAACTTTGCTTTAGAGGGTCCTTTGTGGAGCTGATCGGAAATCCGATGCCCGTCTTTTACTATAGGTTAGGGTAGTTAAATGATGTGAGGCCTACAATAATTTTTTTGAAAATCGGAGAAAGAGTTTTGACTTCGTAATACCCACCCCCCCCCCTCTCCCAGAATACTTTTGGGCAAAGTTTCTGTTAAATCTGAAATTCGGACCACTGAGGTATGAGTGCCGTATCTTAGCGTGATACCCAAAAAGTGAAAGTAAACCTTGCTCTAAATAATTTTCCTGAACGGATTTTAAGACAAAGTTTTTTCGACTACAAAAAAATTAAATTCGATGGGGTCGTTAAAATTCGGGCCCAAAAATTTAAAGTTTGGGGGCGTATTTCAACGCTTTGCATATGAGATTTCCCCGTTTTTTTTCAATTGTCAGTCTCGAAATTTGGGGAAGTCGTGTCATGTAGAAGGGAGACGTTGAAATGTTCGGCTGTTTTCAGAAATTTATTTGTTAATTAGGAAGTTTGGCTAGCTTATTCGAGGTCCGCGACAACGATCATCTTGTCTCTGAATAGGGCGGTTTTACCTGTACCCCAACGATTTGGAAAACCATGTTTTCGTTGTTGTAGGTTTGTGAAAGTAAATGATCCGCGCTCGAACTTTTCTAGCTACGTACTGGGATTCCGAAAAAGGCATTCCAACTCTTTTGCGAAAAAAATGAGGGTACCCATCAGGGAGTTCTAGGGGGTGTTCAGAAAATTTTTCTCCGTATTTGGCACGCAACACAACTATTCAATAGGGGTTATTCAGAGCACTGAACTCAAATCTGGAGTCTGTTTGTCGCTAGACTTAGGATCGCTGTTGGTTACGGTAGGCATAATGCCTTTTGACTGGCTTAACCTATATATGTACATTAATATTTCAAAAGTCGACAAAGAGACCTCAAATTCATGTTCACCGTCCCAAATAACACCCACAGAGAAACTTTGAGTCATAACTAAGACATCCACCAAGCTACCGTATATCTACCGTAATCCAAGGAAAATTGATGAACGAATCACAGATTTGTGTTAGGCAGGCCAAATAACCTTAATAGAGAAGTTTTGCGGCGATTTCATTGTAGCATTTAGTAAGTCGTCAAAAGTCGCGTTTGGTCAGCAAAATTTCAGACATTTTGAAGTTTTGAACAGATTAAGCCGAGATTTCTTAAAAATCCACAAATGGTCCTCAGATTTGTAATTAGCACTGAAAACAACCTCTAGAAAAAAATGTGAGTTCGATCCGAAACAATTTTTCTGAACACCCAAAAAGTTGCTATTCATTTACTCCTTTTCTCTTCGCAAAGCTACAAAAATGTCCATTTTTGGAGATCTGCTGTGAATCTCTGAGAGATGTAGGATTTTTCGCTACCGCGTATTATTGATACACAAGACTACAACTACAACATCCAGTTAATGGTATTTCAAAACATGGGGGTGTAAGTAAAGCAAGCCTTTGTGAGTGCTCCTGTGATCTTTTACTGAATTTAAAC
Organism: Aplectana chamaeleonis; assembly: GCA_029168955.1. NCBI lineage: Eukaryota > Metazoa > Nematoda > Chromadorea > Rhabditida > Cosmocercidae > Aplectana > Aplectana chamaeleonis. Next base: position 316,007 of record JAPDOI010000219.1, on the reverse strand, counting down.
GAGCTTCACGCCTTTTGAATCCGTTTTTGAATGCTTAAAGAAGTACAACTTTATATAGCTTGCCATGCATTTTTTGTGGGTAAGATTGGTAAGTTTGGGTTGACGAGTAATCTCCGTTGTGTTCGCGGCAGTCTTTGCATGCCAATTAATCAAAGAAATGCATTAGCGCTTTTTTCGTTCTCATGCGGCAGGCGGATGCAGAGGTGTACTGGAACCAGACGACTGGTTGGGGTTTCTTGATTCCGATCGGGGTAAATTGAGCTGTTTTTTTTGAATTCGCGATTCTGTGGGGCAACAAATTTCAAATTGTTGCGCTGAAATATTCGGGAGAAAAAGGTCCATAACAATGATAATTTTGAAATGTTTTGCGTTTTCAATGAAATTCTGGTCTTCAAATAACCAGCAGTATTTTCAGAGGTGCGGCCAGCTGATCTACAACTCCCTTTCCGACAGATCCGATCATAAACTGAGCCAATCTCAAGTGACGGAAGTGGAGGATGTGTTGTCGATTCGGGTCTGATTTTCGTCGTTCTTCGGTCTTTTCCGTATCTTCTTAATGATGAATGGTTGATTTCTATACTGTTCATCTGTCGAGTTTTTTCTCGGCTAATCAATTGATTATCTGAGATAACTATCAGTTGAATGCACCAACAAACACAAACAAGAGGCGTAATGGGCTGACTATGTCATTGTTTTGCAGCGACAATTGGGCTGGTAGTTTGCAGCGGGCTGCAGAGAGTTGTATAGTGAAGGGAGTGTTTAGTGTGACAATTCGAAGATAGCACTGTTGTGGTTTTACGGGCAGGTTTGGTGATAAATGAGGGGAAGACTTTTGAGAATAGCTACATTTTTTTGGGAATCTGCATGTTATGGAGGCACGTGGTCTGCAGAAAAGCCTCAGCGAAAACACCTAAGCCGCCAATGGGACGGGTTTAAATGGGTTTCCATTTCCATCACGAGGTTTCGTTCTGGAAAAAAAGTTGCGCATGTCCACTTCTTGAAATTTGTGATTTGTGTAGTTGTGTGCTTACGAACCAGGGGCAAGAGGGGTGGTGAAATTTTTGGCCCGAAATTGAAGGTTAGGGGGGGTCGCAAATATTTGGAACCAAAAATGAAAATTACTAGAAGTGAAAAAATAGAACTCGCTTTTAACTACCAAAAAATTCAACTTCTTTTCTTTTTCAAACAAGTATAAAAAAAATGTCAAAATCACAGGCTATAAAACGGCGAAATTGTTTTAGTTCTTATCCGTGCTGGTGTGGAGCGGAGGTTAGAGACAGTGAGAGTGCGCAGGGCAGACGGCGGCCGTGGCGTCGCGCGCGCCGCTTGCGCCTCGAGTGATGCAAATTTCGACGTTTTTCAGAGGGTACACCTGCGGTGATTGCAAAAATTTAGCATTTTGGGTAAAAAATTTGATGGCCAAGAGGGGGGTCGCTCCAATTTTGGAAAATTACACAGCGCCCCCTTGATCATGTCCCGAACAGTAATTCTGATGCTGTAGCATAATTCTCTTTAGGACCCTCTCCTCTGTAAGCAGGGTCAGGTGAACATTACATCCCGGTTCCTTTTTGGCGCAAAATTGTTACGGCCTTCACCCTCAAAAGCCGAAAATCGTATATTATTTTTTATGTTTTCGTGTAGCTTGGCTTCTTTAGTGAACGAAAACGTCGAAAGGGGCTCATGAAAAACTTTTTTTTGTAATCTGAATTTAAATTTTGTGGCAAAATCGTTTCTGAAGTTTTTCTGCATTTGGAGACCTCGTCACAGTTATTTTGGAAGTTTTTCTTCCGGAGTTTGGGCCGTAACTGTTTTTTCATGTTGTTGTTTGACGTCAACACATCAACATTCTATGAAATAGTGGTAGATGACTGATGAGAACTGGTGACGAATCCTTTGACCCCTTCCACTCTCAAAACCCTGTTTTAGACCCGCCGAAGTTTACTTGTGTGGTCTTAAAGGAGTCATTCATGAAATTGAGCCTGAAAATTGGGAAGTAATTACCAATGCGAAGGATGCCTATAAGCCTAGTTTTGACTGCAGGTGGTCGCTGCGGCCATGCGAGGGACAACTGTTCCTTTTTCATTGCGCGTAATGGAAAGCCGCTCCAATTGTGAGTCGCTTCGTGGCAAACGTACTACATCATTGGGTTGCGGCGACGAAATCCTCCGAATGTTTTACTGCACCGCTGCTTGAAGAGCGATTCTCAATGGTCGCTCACCATCGCTCCATCGCGGCCAAAATGGCAGCGATGGAGCGATTGCCAGCGAATGACACGTTTCGTCTAGTGAACGTTGACCCTTTCACATAACAAGGTCAGTGTTTTCGAGTCGAAACGCGTTATTGATGAATACCAGCCATTAATTTTACTGATTAATTGAATTTCTTCTATCATCCGTGGACCCATGCACTGTGAACAGAATCGCTGCCGCTGCTACATCGCTGCATCAGCGGGTGCAAAATCGCTGCGATGAAAAACAGCAGCGATGCAGTCAAAACTAGGCTTTAAGTTTCCATTTTCGATCCAAAACTCTCACGACTCCCCCACAACTCGATTCTTTCTGTCGCGACGCAATACCGTTTGAGCCTATCTCTAAGTACTATTATATATAGTTGTGCGAATAAAATTTTTAATACCTTAATCAGAAAGAAATATCTGACGCTGGTTACAAATAAGTGGATTTCTAATCTTCAAATACTTGGTTTGTTGTGATCTTTGCGTTCCGATTTCGTTTTTCCGAAAAAAAAAACTGGAAAAGGTTTGTTACGAACGGTGATTTTTGGTTGAGAATTACGGATTACGCCGTTTCGCTTGAAGATGTCGCCCGATTTTCGATATCCGCAGTGTAAAAAATCTACCATTCCATGAAGCCCAGTGTCGAGTATAACTGGATAGCTGGCCAACGGGAGAGGGTCGTAAAAATTGAGAAATCAAACATTTTCAAGGATATGGTTATTTTTTGTGTGAGCAATTCTTTATGGGTCGTTAGTAAGTCGAAAAATGGAAAAAAAAACTTTTCAAAAAAATTTAGAGATTCGCTGTATAAGACTATATGAGCATTACTTGCTTTTGGCATACTTGATTTTGTTCAAAGCCGTAGTGAAGCCAATGAAGTCGCGAAAATTCCCCAGGCGAAATTGGGGTTCCAATTCGAAAATTTCAGGGGTTAGAGTAGTGCAACATTTTTACGTACTAGCGATGGGATCGCCGATCTTCTAGAGAAAGGTTTGCCCAATAGGGGGAGAAGGTCGTTATTCTGTCGAAACGCTCGCCAGCGGGCTGCTGGGCCCTGCTGGTGATGCTTATCCGACCACAACTGGAGGATGGGATATCTAGAAAATTCGATATTCAACAATGTTCGAGGAACAGGGGCTCTCTACACATCCAGGGAGGAGTTGTCCCTCCTTCCGTGGCTCTAATTCTACTCGGGACCTCTTCGCTTGCATTGAGTGGCGTCACGTGTCGAACTGCAAAAACAGGACAGCTCTTCCCTCTGTGTGTAGAGGGCCCCTATCCCAATGTTCGACGAGCCCGAAGTGATTCCGAAAGTTCAAAAGAGTCTCAAATTAGGAAATTCTGGTATCCAAAAAGTTAGAAATCTCCGCTCGAGTAGTTAAATATCCGATTAATCCAGTTTATGATTGTATTCAAAGAGTTGAATATGTTTGATGTGCAAAGTAACCACTGTACGCTGGCTTTCGGGTCCAGCAGGTCGTTGTGACCGATTTAGGTTGAGCTACAACCCTCTCCTTCCCCTCAATGATGAAAGAAGTCTTTGAAAAATGTTCGGAACTGTTGCGAACCTCACCTCATAGGCCAAAATTTAGCCTAAAAGTTTTACGATTCTCTCAAATTTGCAAACTTACGCCGAAAATCTAGTCTTTAACCTTGGGATGTTTATCTAGGGTTGTTTTCATACAGTAAGATACCTCCGAGCACGAAGGAGAGTTGCACTTTCAATCGAGATATTGACACACTACTTCAGCTACACTGTTCTATAAAAAGACACCTCTGCCGTGTACCCTGAGAGGCTGTTTATCTAGATAGTCCTTCAGGAATTCCCTGGTTGTATATAGGGTAGCTGGGTACGAATCTAAACGGTATAGGGCTTGTGAAGGCCAATGATTTTTGGAGAGTGACCTCGTCCTTCGTTCGTTTAAGCACTATGGCGTTCACCTTGTTTCAGGGAGTTGGAGTAATGAACTGAGGCCGGATTCTTCAAATCATTTTCAGTGTCAAGTTAGCAAAGTCTGTCCGCGATCGTTATCAGTGATTTTAGCGATTGCTGACCCACTGAGAAGGATTGCTGTTAGCCGGTTTAGTTAACTTACCATTGAAAATGCTTTGATGATTACGGCCTATGCTTACAGTATGAGAATGAAATTCATGTTTCAACTAAGAATTTGGATAAAAACAGTGAGGGACACAATTCTTTACATCAGCCGGCTTAACACAGATCCGGTCCGTAGAGTGTGTTTGACATGGCCAATTGTGCTTCATTCGTTTCCAAGAAGTCAACGAAACGATTAAGAGAACGGGTTCTTTTTCTGCTGCAGATAAAAGACTGTATGTTGTACCCTTCATTTTCCCCCAAGGGAAGACCACCAGGGGATGTGACAGCGGAGAAAAAGAAGCTACAAACGTATGAAAGGGGGGTTCTCCTCCTTACGGTTCCATTCATGCACGTATCACACTAGTTTCTTCTTCTTTATAACTAACTGTGAGACTAGAGTCTGCAGCGTTAAGCGTCCTCGAACATTTGAATCATCGGGGAGGACCTTGACCATTTGTGAGTTCAGAATTCCAAGTTGTGCTGAGTAATTAAAGGATGAATGGCCGATTTTCCCGAAAAAAAAAATTGCGGCAAACGCGAACAAATGGGTAACCGATGCCGGATACCGAATAATTATAATACACAAGGTTGAAAGGCCATGGGTTTTATTAAAGACAGTAAGACCATCTGAAATAGTCTTGATCAAAATAGTAAAAACCCGTACGGCTTCAAAACAACAACACCGTCAGAGATGCGGGAGGGCTAGCTACAATGACCTCACTCGAATGCAGTGTTTGCGATAAAAGCAGTTGTTGTGCGCTCCTTATGATAAGGTAGATCTGGCCATTAAAAAAGTGAAAATAAATGAAAAGCTGGAGAAAAAATGCTTAAGAACAAGTTATTGTTTGGTGTCCACCCGCCCCTATCATCTACGATTCTATGTCCGTCGTTTTTTCACCTTCTGTTTTCTTTCTACAGTATTTTTCGAGCCCTTCTACAGACTACAGTCTATTTTATGAGCAAAATTAACGACGCATAGACACGCATATATGAAAACCTTGGTAATTGGGGGTGGGGGAGGCGTGCGGACATCTGTACGTTCTAGGTTTTTTGTGCGTTTCCCCTCAAACTTTCCTATTTTTCACTTACTTTTTTCTTCGAGTAGGGTCGCCCTGGCTTGTTTTCAGCGCTTCCAACGGCGTTGGCATCCATGTAGCATCCTCCCTGTAGCTCCGATCCCTTGGATATGGTGCGTGTTGCCGCGAAAGGGATAGCTGCAGACTATAGTTGTACACGAACGAAATTTTCGGAAAATTTTCGAAAGGTTTTCCGAAATTTTTTTCGTTCGTTCGAAATTTCGTCGAACGAAATTTTTCGAAATTTCGTTCGTTCGAAATTTCGTCGAACGAAATTTTTCAAATATTTGTTCGAACGAGAATTTTTCAACTTTCGTTCGTTCGAAATCCGATTTTTTCGAAATTTTCTCGAAATTCGTTCGTTCGGATTTTTTTTCGAACAAATTTCGAAAAACTTTCGAAATTTTTGACGAGTTTCGAAAAAAATACGAAATTTCGAAAAAAATCGAAATTTCGATTACTTTCGAATTTCGTTCGTTCGACCTCCGAAATTTCGAAAGTTTTTCGAAATTCGTTCGTTCGAATTTTTTTCGAACGAAATTTTTTCAATTTTCGTTTGTTCGAATTTTTTTCAAACAAAAAATTTTTGATTTTCGTTCGTTCGAAATTTTTTCGAACGAAAAAAATTTCGATTTTCGTTCGTTCGACATTTTTTTCGAAATTGTACAACTATACTGCGGACCACCCAGCAACCCGCGCGCCTGTCGCGTGCGCCGATCGATCACCACATTTCTCATGTAAGCACACGACGCAGCGCAGGCTTCTGAGGTGTCCGCGGTTATCCCTTTGGTGGTTACCCTAACAATATTACTTGAAACTAGCGAGGCCTAGCGAAGTTTTCGCTCAGAGAAACTTTTGCGTGAGCCAACTACCTGAGATGGATTAGTTTGTCGGTGGTGACTGACTTCCGTCTACCGGAAAGTTGCTGTACGTATGGACTCTCCTGAGCAGAGCAGGGTGCCGTACATTTACAGCAGGCCGTGGGGGTATCAAAATGTGGGATCATAGAGCAAAACTTAAGAAGCCAGCGGTAAATCGTCCGTTGCTACCGGCACAAAATTCAGAACCCCTTCTGTACTTCCTTCCCTTACGTCGCTACCCACTGCCCTTTCTTCCAATTTGTAAAGCTCACAAGCGATTATTCTCGCTTTACCGTCTCTATCATGATAAGGAAAAACGCATTCTCATATTATATGCTGTTTCCCTAGTTGACCAACATCATGCCCTTGTTCTCAATAAATGAAATTAGTAGGTGGTTGTTTATGTTTTTGTGGTGCAGATTTTGATAAGCTCAGACTTGCAACATATATAAAACTGGTTTTTGGAAGTTAGGGATTCGAAATGGCTGAGCGGTTGCAATGAGTGGCGAACAGAGAAGGTGCGGAAGTGGAGTTGCTGCTTGTATCCTAAACTGGCAAAAAATGTCGCAGGAGTCAATCTCAAAACGCGTCGCACGCTCCTCAAGATTCATGTTTTCCTATCTATTTCTTCTCCACAAAAGGTTAAGATTTAGCATTAAAAAATTGAAAAACCTTTTTCCAAATTCTACACTCTATATGACGTCCTGCACACTTCCGTTAGGGTTCTTCACACTTTCTATGACGCCCTGCACGCTACCATTTGGGTCCTGCACACTTTCTATGACGTGCTGCACACTCCCGTTGGGGTCTTGAACATTCCTACTTAGGACCTGCGCACTTTCTATGACGTCCTGCACACTCCGAATAGGGTCCTGCACACTTTCTATGACGCCCTGCACACTCCCACTGGGGTCCTGTACATTCCTACTTAGGACCTGCGCACTCTCTATGACGTCCTGCACACTCCGATTAGGGTCCTGCACACTTTCTATGACGCCCTGCACAATCCCACTGAGGTCCTGCACGTTTTCTATGACGTCCTGCACACTTCCGCTGGGGTCCTGCACATTCCTACTTAGGACCTGCGCACTTTCTATGACGTCCTGCACACTCCGATTAGGATCCTGCACACTTTCTATGACGCCCTGCACACTCCCACTGAGGTCCTGCACACTTTCTATGACGTCCTGCACGTTCTGATTAGGGTCCTGCACACTTTCTATGACGCCCTGCACACTCACACTGAGGTCCTCCACACTTCCTATAACGCCCTGCACACTCCCACTGGGGTCCTGTACATTCCTACTTAGGACCTGCGCACTTTCTATGACGTCCTGCACACTCCGATTAGGGTCCTGCACACTTTCTATGACGCCCTGCACACTCCCACTGAGGTCCTGCACACTTTCTATGACGCCCTGCATTTTTTGCATCGCTAGACGACTCGCAGAAGTTATCATGACCCACGGCCAAAAGTGCGCTCCACGGACAAACTCGGTTGGCCCGAGGCACGTAAGAGGTGAGTCGGCTGATTTTTGGTAATCGATAAATGTCGCACCCACCTAAATGTTGGTACCATTTCATACAAGTTTTGATCGGCCATTCCTAAGATATCCGGGACACATGCACACACATACACACACACACACACACACACACACACTCACACACACACACACACACACACACACACACACACACACACACACACACACACACACACACACACACACACACACACACACACACACACACACACACACACACACACACACACACACACACACACACACACACACACACACACACACACACATCGGGACATAACTGCTTTAAGTATAAGGATGTTGTGAAAATCTCCAAAATTCTCGCTATCATTCCCTCCCTAGACCATTGGTATACATCGTTGCTGCTGCATTCGAGCGCGTTATCCGACGGCTCATTAAGCTTTTAGTTAAGGACTTCAAAAAAAAATCAGGAAGTCAGATTTTTTGTGAGGGAAATGTTGGGGATGATACAGTGGTGCGACAAAAGAAAATTTGGAAAAAAAAACGTTTCAAATGAAAAAAAAGTCCGTTGTGCCGTTTTCCAAAAGTGCCGGATCCAACGGATTTGATGCAACGTGGTTTGGATTTGAAGGAATTTTTCTCTTTCGGACTTGAAGGGTTTGAGGGCAACGAGGTATCATTTTGTGGGCATTTCAATGTAGGTTTCAGATTCTTTTTCAGAATCTGGGTGTTCTACAATTTCGGGGTGGCCTTCCGCTGCGCCGTTTTCCTCGGAAAAGGGTGAGATGGGAGTGGACCTCATGTAAAAAACTACTCATGTAACGTAGCTCAAAATTGATGTGGCGTTCCATTACACGGAATCGAACTCAACATTATGATTTTCCATAAGTATTTTGTGCGCAGTACTTCTTCACTCCCCCCAAATTGTTGTGTCAGGGCCCATCATTTTTTTTTGCTATCCAACCCCACCCCCTCCCCTTCTTCACAGTTGCTCCGAGCCGCAATTCCGCTTAAACACTGGTAGGAGCAGTACTGGTATATTTACGTTGTTTCCTCTGACCTGCTGCGGCTCTGACATGATAACTCCTGTCCTGCAGATGGGGAAAACTTGTTTCTGTAGAATAAAGCAAAGTCCTACTGGTAATTAGCGCCAGTACAGATTCCAAATTCGTGCGTTTGACGAAAAGTTTATTTTAAAGAGAGTGCTAGGGTTACTAAAAAAAGGGAAAATTAATACTTTAACAGCAGAGAATGTTTGTTACTGTCTAACTTTGCAACTTGGTTACCCGGTGACGCCATACCTAAGATCTAAGATAGACATTCCATGCCATTATTAGGGCGCAAAGTTGTGAAAAATATCTTCTGAATCTTTGTTTCCATTTGTAGAATGGATTGCGGATGCTTTCCTTAATTTCCGGTTTGACTAGCTATGCATGGCATGGAGGACGTTCTAATGTAATCTTCAATCAGATTAGAAAAAAACCTGTATATGACGCGATTTGCCCCTTCAGGAAGACCAGGAAAATTCTCACGTGATCAGGATGATGAGAAACATAGTTTAGCAAATGTTTTTCCTCAATTTGTGACGTGATCTCTGTTTTTGAATAGGGGGATGTCTAGGTTTTTTTTTGGAGTTACGGATTGGGGAGCTCAATAGAAACACTCATTTAATTTCAAGAGGAGGTCAATAGCAAGGTGCAAGTTCTGGATTCAACAAAAAATGTGTATAAATGGAAAGCGTTCATTAGAGAAAGGATTCCAAATACAGTCGGCATGGATTCTAGTGATATTTTACGTTCCCTGTTGGAGGTTGGCGCAAACTCGGTGTCCTAGGAGCACTGAGTTTGCGCCAACCTTCAATGGGTAACTCAAAGCCTCATTAGGATCCATGCCGGTTGTTTATGTACTATGCTGAGCATTTTGATCATTCATTCCATAATTGGCTATAGTTCCAAGTTTTTCTGTTCGAAAAGTGCAGTTCTATCTTTTCATCTTGCTCCCTTATTTTCAGGCCACTCTGGGTGCGGCGCTCGGTGAACGGGGAACAATTTCAAAGAAACGTCGTGTGTTCACAATGGATGATGCGAGAATCTATCTGGATGATGTGGATCAAGTTGGACAGTTCATCGATATAGCTGTAAGTTCTTATCTGATCGCTGGTGTTACCTTCAACTTCCGGCGAATGTCCGAAATCGGCCATTTAAGTTCGGGAAATCGAAAAGTGGGATGTTGGAAATTGGCTCATCTCAGATTTTGGACCACCTTCGTGGTATTTCAAGGCATTTACCGTAAATCGGGAGTCGGAATGCAAAAAAAAATTGTAAATTCATATTTCCGGTCGACCTCGTTCTCGAGTGGTTGATGACCAGGTTTTGACACTGGGTATCTTTTGTTTAGAGTTTGATTGTGTGGAAACTTCTGCGCCACAAGCAGTGTTTTCGTGACTACCACTTACTTAATGTGGGTGGTTACCGCTTTGTTTATTATGTCTTGCGGCAGCTGACTGTGACGTTGCAGTGGACGTGCCAGTCGGTGTGACAGATGACTAAACAACGAAACCCATTCATTCTTTTGACTTGTGCACGTGGCTTCAGTAAGCACGTGGATTTTCAAGAAAGGTAATTGTGGTAGGAAATAAATCTGACCTGCCACAGCGTAATTGCATGGGCAATGGTGATTAAAAGGCCATGCCACAGTCGTGTTGCCTATGGGTGAGATGTTTCGACACAAAAATCACCGCTAGCTGGTGGCGATAATCGAATTAAAGATTCAAGACATTATTTTCGTTGACGCCATAACCCTGTCCCGTACTCTTAAATGATTTACCCACAAGGTAGCTATTTACCCTCAGTCTCCATGCATGACTCGATTAACGTTGGCAGGATGAATCAGTTGTAAGTTGTTGTAGTTGAACTTGTCCACGAAGTTAGTAGATGGCGTTTATTGGCTGACGCGTCTCGGCGTAGTCGCCTTCCTCAGAGCCTGAAAAGATCAAATCAAAATGTGCTTAGTCGGCCAAATGTCGACGAAAACCCTACTGGAATTCGGGAAACCTCTTTTCCGAAATAGTGGCCAAAAATAGAGAAAACTAGGAAAATACCGTACCTTGCTAGGAAACACGCTAGAGTGTCGAACACCATGAAGCACTGCGCTCCGCTTTTCGACGACTGCTCCATGGTGCTTGACCATCTAGCGGGCTTTCTAGCAAGGCACAGTATTTCCTAGTTTTCTCTATTTTTGACCATGATTTTGGAAAAGAGGTTTCTCAAATCTCAGTAGGGTTTTCGTCGACATTTGACCGACTAAACACATTTTGGCTTGATCCTTTCAGGCTCTGATGACGGTGACTACGCCGAAACGCGTCAGCCATTAGACGTCATCTACCAACCTCGTGGACAAGCTTAACTACAATAACTTACAATAGCTTAACTACAGCCGACCACTAGGAACCGGAGAGGACGGCTCAGTCCGGCCATTGGCCGACTATGACGGGGGCCTTAAGCGTACCTTTTTGAGGTGTTTTCAAAATCTGTTGATGTGGCTAGGTCAACCAAATGGAAGACACCGTCACATACCTTACACCATAAATAACAACGACGGGGCAGATGTATTCGAAACTATTCGAAATTTTTCGAATTCGAATGTTCATTGAATATTAGGCTTAAAATATCGAATATACCCTTTTTCGAGGTCCGAATTTCAAATAATATTCGAATGGCACCATTTTTTGAGGATCGACTATTGAATATTATTCGAATGGGGCGATTTAGAAATTCCGAATAAAATTCGAGCGGTTTGAGGAAACAATGGGAGAAATGGAGAGACAACCGCTTCGCTCACAAGATAGCGAGTTAAGGTCTATGCATACTCTGGCGGCAAAAGTCGCGTTGCAATAATGGGGGATAAAGGTCGAGCACAAAGCTGCTGAGCTGCTCTCTATCCTTCATCGCAGCGACGCGATTTCCGCCGCTCTACTATGCCAATGCCTTCAGGCGTCGTTTATACTTCCGCCGACAAGGGGTGCGGCGAAGTGCACTTCTATAAAATCGATGGTGCTGCGTCGCCTGATCAATATTATAGGATTGCACTGAACCGCGACGCCCAGGGGCCGAAGTGTAAGCGACGCCTTAACAGCTGCATCGTGGCTTCCTAGAGATAGGAGACAAACCATAACATTAGCTTTTTTAGGTGACACTGCACTCCTCACAACCTGACGCATGTTATGCTCGGGCGAAGGAAATCCGTAATCGTCTGAACATCAGCGAGGATTCGGTTGTGCCGGATGCCTATCTGGATATGATGATGGAGAATCTGTCATTTGATGATGACCTCCCATCCAGAAAGTCAACAAAGTGTAGCTCAGAGACGGAAAGCGACGGATCGGTATAGAGACCGTCCTCTCGTCCAAATGATTTTCGTCGTTCAAACAGTAACTGATCTCCTTGAAGGTCATTGGTTTTTGATTTCTTTCAGTGTTTTATTTTATTTGTTAACAGGTTTTACATTTCAACCCGGTCTAACAGCAAGTGCCTTGTTTAGTTTCATGTGTTTGTGAATGCGGCCATAATTTGTTAGATGTTAGAATTGCTAATTTGCTATGCTCTCTTCATGTTGACACCACATAGAGTTTTATCAGATTTTCTTCTTATTGACTTCTGAACGTTGCTATAGCGCTGATACCCTACCTCCTTTGTTCGTATCCTTTCACTGTTAATGCGGTAGACTTGGTGATATGGTATTCATTCTGCTATCTGTTATAGTTATATGTGGAGTATATCCGTAACCGAAGGCGGCGCTCTGCGTACGTTACGTTAACTATTATATTTTAATGGCTCCTGTATTAACATAACGTATGCTAACAATCTGCCTATGGTCATAAATTGTTTTCCCTTTCAACTAGCCTTCGGTATCGAATCGGCTTTGCATATAGTACATTCGACGTTGCTTCATCATTCGGGTGTCTTGACGTGTAGTAGTAATTTTGAAATAAAAATTATCAATATTCGTCTGTGTACATTGTTTCCTTAGGGGAAGCTGAACTGAGCAGCTTTTCTCTAGTTTTCGAAGTCGTTGCAGGTGGTCCGCGTAAGGTGCGAAGATGCAGAGCTATCTCAGGCAAACTCAAATGTCGACAGCAGGTTGAACCACCTGTTTCTCGAGCGACCGGCGATAGCAGGTTCTTTCGGGAGAATAACATGGACCTGCTATCGACCTGCTATCGATCTGTCGATAGCAGGTTCACAGCAGGTTGACAAAGCTACACATCTTACCGCCGGTAAGGATTGATCGTCCAAATCTCCGAATGCGCAACCAAATATGCAGTCGGTTGCGCAATTGAAGAAAGTGCTTTTGTTTTTTGTCTTTCATGAAGCACACCTGTTTTTGTACGATAACGCGCAAATCAGGCCTTGTATTGAATGGAATTATTACTCGAATAGCGTTCTAGAGATTTATGTAGTATTCAACTATTTTACCGACTCTTGGGATTTCTATATGCGTATTTTTTGAACACCAAGTATATTTGGAGTCTTGAAACATTCTTTTTTAAGTATTTGATTTCGTCGTGATTTTTTACTGTTTTGCTTCTCGCTTCATTGGAGGTTTTGTATTTTTCGCCTCTCGTGTATTCTGTTCATCCGGGGAATCAAAAAATTCTTTGCTTTCGTTTAGGTCAAATGTCTGTTTTTCGAATACTTGTCTCAATTCAGCTTACATCATAAATACCCATCAAAAAAGTTGTTCATTTGTACAAGTATATTACTTGAAAACTATTTGGAATTTGAAATCGATTAATTGCTTCGATTTTTGTACAAATGTTCACACGTAAAACAATTGAATCGAGTATGTGATCTATTTTTGAACTTACTCGTTTATTTAAGAAAATCTAAGGAACTCCCACCAGGTTTCCAAATCAATGGGAGACTTTATGAAGATCACAATCGAAAAATTCTCCTCATTTTTCATTAGATCTAGTTTTGATGATGTGATTACATGATAGACATGGACAATCGTCGCTAGGTTTTGAATGAAGGAATAATTCAAATATCGCGTCTTTAGAACACCTCAGATGAATGAGTAATACGTATAGCCACTATAGAAAAATTTCTGATGAATAAGTTTTTTCGATTATAACCACTTCAAAATTCACGAGTGTACGAATAAATTCGAAGGAGGCATAATTAAAATTTTCGGATGAATGTAATACTCGAATACAGCGTTTTTAAAATCTCGGAATGAGTAAATAAATTCGAGCAAGGTCTCTGTTTTTTATGACTGAACGATTGTTTTAGAAAACCTGTCTTCTATTTTAGACAAATGCATAGTTGGAAAATATATCCGAATATTCGAATGAAAATTAGCTTTTTCCGATGATCTTGAATACTTTCTGCACATTCTTTTTCAATATCCGAACATTTGAATGTAGTGATACAAAATTGGCCGACTACTAAGAAAATCGACTATTCAAGCTCTCCGAACAAACCGAATACTCCAGAACCCGATAGATTCAAATTTCTGAGTTGATCGAAGGCTTGAAAAGGCAAATATCAAAATTCCCGAGCGAAACCAACATTCGAAAAAATCAGAAATTGGAATTTCCGGTTGAATCGAATGTTAGAAAACTCAACTTTTCTAACTATTTAAATTTATATCATTCAGGCGCCCTTGGTCTGGCTCAGAAGTGCGGCGGCAAGCTGCTTAAAGGCACAGTCCAACCTCAGGGGTAGAACTTGATATTGTAGTCCGCCCACCGTGTATAGCAACCCTGGCAAGCGCAAGATCTGAATTCGATCAGATAAGTGAGAAAATCCAGGGATAAAGTCGGCCCCACTCCCAATACCCGAAGAGCATAATCAAGCGTTTTGCTCCGAGTAGGGGACCAAAATCATTGCAAACTGAAAAATTGACTTATGTGGCGAAGCTCATAGGCAAAATAGACTATAGCAGAGCTCTTGGTTCCCTTTTCGCGGCGGTGTAAGCAGTTATGTAGGCTTTTTAGTATTGAGGGCGGGGCCGACTTTTCACCTGAGGCCGGATTCATCATTGTGTTAACTCCGGGTTCAAGGATTTGGGTTGGGTTCAGTGCCAGGATTAGCGCGTTTCTGCACGCCCTGAACCCAACCCAAGTCGAAGAACCCACGGTTAACGCAATGATGAGTCCGGTATCTGTAGTTTCTCCCTTATTTGATCGAGATCTCGCGCTTGGCAAGGTTGCTATTCACGGTGGACCGACCATAGTACGACATTTTACTCCTGAGATGGGACGATGCTTTTAGACAACTTTCATAGATCTGGTGATTTTGATTCTGCCGGGGAATTCATATGTAGTTGCCTCCTGTCCGTGCCTGCGGTGAGGACTATGAAGGATACCTTACGCACAGAGAGTAGATCAGCGGGCTTTCTCCTCTAAGGATCCTCTGTAAAAATTGAAATTCTGATCAGTCAGAGCACGTGCGGAGCGCGCGATGCTGCTGCCTCCTCTCCGGCCTCGGCTCTTTCGCTGTCTCTAACCTCCGCTCCGCACCTGTCCGCGCCGAAACCACGAGAATTTACCTGGTTTACGGTCTAAATGTATATTTTCAGCGAATATGGTATGCCTTTCGTAGGCGCAACACTTTCTATATCTAATAGCGCTACCCGAAATCCCTACTTTCGTATTTTACATCGTAGTGTCGGGAGAGGTTCAACGGACCGAAAATACTTGAGTACACAGTTCCCTTCTTTCAACCCATCGACTCTGTTCAAGATCCTAGAACATTTGAACTATGTGAGGGCTAATTCCTTGTACCAAATCGAGTTCGCGGAACTTTTTCTCAACTTAGCGAGTTTCGCATTTCTTGAAATGTTTAGAAGTTACGATTCCCATTACACATATCTCCATCATCCAACGTCTTCAAGCCAATCAACTTCAAATTTGATATCAATGCACAACGACTTATCGTACTGCCTACACTTAATCATTTTGCCAATTATCAACCATTTTTCAAAGATTAGATTTTAACACTTTTCAAGGGTTTCTCGAAAGAATTAACCACAATTAGGAAAATAGTTATAACCAGAGGAGACAATGTGAATAATACCAACACCCGCAAATTTGAGGTTTGGTGAGGGAAAATTCTCAAATAATGAAGCTATGCCAGGAGTTCCCGTTTCGAAGAAGTCCCGGAAACTGCGATTTTCGCCCATTGAAGAAATTTTATCAACCCGTTTTGGTACAATAATCCTGCCCTCACATATTCAAAAGTTCTATGTATAGATACTTTGCCTAATTCTCTTGGTTTTTGTATCGTTGCTGCATATTTCTTGCCTAGAGTTTGAAAAAACCCGTTAAAGTCGAATTGGTTCAAAAGAGAATGATTTACTATTTTTTTCTTCTGCCGGCCACTGGAAGCTGCGAAATAGCTCAACTATTGGGTCAGTAAGAGTTACACCTCGATAATAATTACGGCACAAAAAATCGAAATGCCCATGTTTAAGGGCAGTTGAGTATGGGGACAGCTACATTTACAGCTAGGTAAAGTAATAATACAGCAATAGTTTCTGAATCCTGCGATGGTTCAGCTCGTTTAACTGCTCAGAATTTTGAAGGTGGCCACACTCATTAAAAGTTCGGCGATAGGATGTCTACAGCAAAATCCGTGAATCCGGCGGTGGCAGGTCGACAGCTGAACGTTTCGAGGCTTCAGTTCAGTCATGCCGCCGTCTCGAAATCCGGCGCTAGGAGGTCTACATCTGGACCTTTCGGCGTGATACCAGGTTCTCTCGCGCCGAAACCACGCTTTTTTCGTGTCCTCAGCTGATGTGCTCTGTGATAACACCTGAGAAACCTGCTGTCGACATTTGATTTTGCCTGAGATGGAGGAATATGGAGTTTCAAAAGTATAGACGCAGCCCCAAATAAGCCGTTACTAGGACTGGATCAAATTTGTCACCTATAGGTATGACTACCGAGACCTAGCGAAGTTTTCGCTCAAGCAAACTTTTACGTGCGCCAACTTCCTGAGGCAGATTCGTCTGCCAAAACGGTGTTGACTGACTTCCGTCTACCCGAAACTAGATGTCCGCATGGACTCTCCTGAGTAGAACAGGCAGGCTGCCGGACATTTACAGCAGGAAGTAGGGTATAAAACTGTAGGATCAAAAAAGCAAAACATGAGAAGCAAGGGGTAGATCGCCGGTTGCTACCGGCATCACATTTACGACCCCTTCCGTCCCTCCTTCCCTTGTGTCGCAAACCACTGCCCTTCCGATTTGTAAAGTTCCCAAGCGATTGTTCTCGCTTTATCGTCTCTGTCATGGTAAGGAAAAACGCACACGTATTTTAGGTGCTGTTTCCCTAGTTGACCAACACCATGCCCTTGTTCTCAGTAAATGAAATATGTAGTACGTGAATTTTAGTCCTCGGTCATAGTTGGATGATCCGTGTAGCCAGCCCGGTCGATAATCATGAAAGACATGCATGAGGTGGGATGCAAAAAAACAGCTGATGTGGCTGACCCGACCGATTTTCACATGATGTAAGGTAAGAATTGAATGATATCCATGATATCGTTCCACATATTTCATACATATTGACCGCGTCAGACACACATGGATACACTGGGTGTTTTTTTGCAACTTCCATCATCCATGTTTCTCATATGTATCGACCAGGCTGGCCACGGTGATTTTCTCAACCAACTGTGACAGGGACCTTAGACCCCTGTCAGAGTTGGTGCTATTTGCATCTGTAACCCACCGACACCCCCCAACACCCACCCGGTCAATACGTGTGAATAAAATGATGGGGTGAGGTTGAGAAAATCACTCGGTGTATCCGACTAGATCCCACCGGAAATGATGACGATGATTACGTGGCCAACAGGATTGCACTTGTTCAAAGAAATAGGGAAGAAGGGTAAAGTGGAGAAATGAAGGTAGCAGGGTGAATAGCTTCCTAAAGATACGCAATGTTTCACTATCAACCCGCCCACCCGGCGATTTTTTCACCTCCGTCATCCACGTATTGCATGGATATCAACCACGTCGGCGGGCACACCGGGGGTCGTATTCGCCAACTACCCGCCGAGGGAAGTCGAAGGGAAGCGGAAGGGATGATACCGCGTGCGGCAGAGGAGCAGATCAACCCATCTTACACCATGTAAGATCGAAATGCAAACTGTGTTACGTATCGATATCACTGCGAAAAGATAAAGATTCCACCGCGAAGCGGCCATTCGTCAGCTATGCGATTCGAAACATTCCGGCGGTCGCGAGGGTAGCCAAGGGAGGCGAGAGGTGGCCGTGGAGCAAGCATTTTGTACTGAAATTTCACTTCATCTACCCTTCGACTCCCCGGCGGGTTGATGGCGAATACGACCCCGGGTGATTTTCTCAACCTCACCCCCTGATTTGAATCATACGTATCGACCGGGTGGGTGTTGGGGGGTGTCGGCTGGATACACCGGGTGATTTTTGCATCCCATGTCCAATGCTGTCTGTGTGTATCGACCGGGCATAAGAAGCCAGCGGTAGATCTTCGGTTGCTACCGGCATCACATTTGCGATTTGCGACCTCCTCTGACCCTTCTTCCCTTAAGCCTAGTTTTGACTGCAGGTGGTCGCTGCGGCCATGCGAGGGACAACTGTTCCTTTGTTCCGCTCCAATTGTGATCGCTTCGTGGCAAACGTCCTACATCGCTGGGTCGCGGCGACGAAATCCTATGTTTTACTGCATTGCTGCTTGAAGAGCGATTCTCAGTGGTCGCTGACCATCGCTCCATCGCGGCCAAAATGGCAGCGATGGAGCGATCGCCAGCGAATGACACGTTTCGTCTAATGAATGTTGACCCTTTCACATGACAAGATCAGTGTTTTCGAGTCGAAACGCGTTATTGATGAGTACCAGTCAATAATTTCACTTATTGATTGAATTTCTTAAATCATCCGTGGGCCTATGCACTATGAACAGAATCGCTGCCGCTGCTACATCGCCACAGCAGCGGGGCAAAATCGCTGCGATGAAAAACAGCAGCGATGCAGTCAAAACTAGGCTTTATGTCGCAACCAACTGCCATTCCAACCATTGTCGCAACCAACTGGCTTAGAGCAACTAGTAACTATAGCTTAAGTTTTATTTTGCTGTTCAAGTAAATTACACCCCATCCTTTTTTGGAACTGTTTCTTGCCTGAAAACTGCGCAAAACTTTACAAAAAAGAAAATCCACAACCGGGCAAGATAAAAACTACAGTAACCCTGTAGATAAAAAACATTTGTGTGGGAGAGCGGTCGTCCTTATCACGCCAGAGATAGATATGAAGCAGCAACCGCATCAAAACCTTGCTGAATGATGTGGTGAGGGTGGGTTACGGTGGTTTCTATATTGCCCGGTTGTAGATTTTCTTTGTAAACTCTTTATCTAGAAGGTTTTTCTAGAACAGTGGACGACTGGTAACGCCAAGAAGAGAAGGAAGTGCCGGTTCGCGGCATGGAATGTGCGATCAGGGCATTATGTCGGGCAGAAAGAAATCATTGCCAGGGAACTGGTGTTGGAAGTCAGAAGGTATCGGTTTGCCGCCCTGTCTGAGATTAAGGATTAGTGGAAGTGGAACAATGACTGTCAGGTGCCCAGATAGTCCAGAAAGGATGGTGCTGTACTACTCACCGCAGTGACGGACACCATCCGAGGCGTTGGATTCATGCTGATTTGGAAAGCAGCTGGAAGCGTTGTGACATTCGAGGCCTATACTCTAGCAGAAGTCGCTGTCCTCACGCTGAAAGGAGACTATCAAGGACGCCATTGTGGCGGTTTAGCCGCCGAAGCCAGAGCCTAGCCGGATTCCGATTAAAGGACGCACGTTTTACGCTCAGCTTCAGGACGTTCTGAACACGATTTCAAGAGACGTTGTTCTGAGTCGCAGGTGATTTCAACGCACACGTTGGAAAAGAGACAGGATAGACTGCAGGAAGCAGTATTGGGCCGATTCGGCGTTAATGACATGAACGACAATGGTCTGCGCTTGCTCACGTTTGCAGCTTTCAATGGACTCATTATTAGGAAACAGTCACTTCCAGCATCGCAGAAAGCATCCAGTTGACGTGGAGAAATCCTTCGGACGAGACGTAGCTGGTTGTTGAGACTACGTGCTGATGAGCTCGCGTTTCAGGTCGTCCAGCTCAAGGATGTTCGATGCAATCAGAGAGAACCCGACTGTGGTTCAGATCATTTACCTTCTACGTGCAGTAGTGAAGCTTCGTCTACAACGAGCTAGGATTGTGGAGCCATCTAAAGGCCAATTCAGCTGGGCACATTTGATTGGTACCCTGAGACGAAGGAGTTATTCAAAATGGCACTGTCGAATCGGTTTGCGCTGTTGGCAGACGATGCATCCTTATTATTAGGATGAACAAAGAACGGCAGATAGCGAAAGCCACCATCGTGGAATGTGCAGAGCCACTTTGTCCTGCCCCTCGTAAGCGAAAGATCCAGCCATGGATATCAGATGAATCCATACATCCCATAGAAGAGAAAGGAAGAAAGCGAAATTGACCAGATTTCGATCGATATCGTTCAGCTCTGCAGAGAGCTTCGTTTGCAGATTGAAAAATGGAACGAGAAGTCGTATTGGAATAAGGTAGCTACTTATGTTGGAGGAGTCTGCGATCAGGCATGATTGTCGAACTCTCCATCGGACACTCAAGCGGCGGCTCGGGAGGAAGGACGAAACCAACAAGCGATAGTATCAGGAATGCAGATGGGTCATTCGTGCGCTCTGTGGACGAGAGCGCCTCCGTCGGTGGAGACAGTTCTTCCAGTGAGCTATACAGTCATAGAAGCGCCTGCAAGGACCGCTTGTCGAGCCACCGCGCTAGTTGAAGCGGCCGGAGATGCAGTTCTCGACGCAGAACCCACTTTAGATGAACTAACGGCAGCGGCTAAAGTCACTGAAAAACGGCAGAGCGTCAGGAGTGAAACAAAATGCTGCGGAAGCCATCAAGGCTGGCGGAGACGTCTTACTGCGCCAACTTCATCGGCTGATTACTCTTATCTGGCAGTCTGAGAAAATACTAGCTACACGGAAACGTTGCCTAATCGATGCCCTTACACAAGAAGGGTGATGCTAGAGACTGCAAAAATTACCGAGGATCAGTCTGGTTATCTATCGTTGGCAGAGAAAAGTCTTCATGAGGGTTGTTCAGAACAGACTTCCAGCGTCATCCCAGTGAGCAAACAAGTCGTGAAGAACGGAGGCGGGAGTTCCGGCCAGGAAGAAGTTGCAGGCGTGATCAGATCTTCATACTTCGACAGCTTAATGGAAGAGAGAATTCGCTCTGGGAAGCGTGTCGTTATCACATTTATAGACTTCAAATCTGCGTTCGATTGTATTCACTGGCCGGCGCTGTGGAAAGCGCACTTGAAAGCGAGCACATACCAAAGGGGAAGATAGTCTAGCTCCTCCAGGAAACGTACTAAGGGTCTACCAGTTCCGTACGTATGTGGGGATCAGTTGTCCGAGGAGGTTTGCCGTTACCGCTGGAGTTCGCCAAGTGCGCATGTGGTTTCATATCTGCTCTTTAATACTGTTGTGGACATATTGTGAGGAAGGTCTTCGAGAACAGAAAGAGGCGTTCAATACGGAAGTAATGAGTACGTCACAGATTTGATGTTCACGGATGACAGCGCAGTGTTCACGGACACTGATGCGGAGGCAGCGTGCCAGGCCAAACGATATGGCACTGATTGCAAGCTCTCCCTACGGCAAGTCAACCAAGGAGAAGACCAAGGTCATGACATCCGATGGTTCGCCTGCATCTGTTCCAGTTTGAAGGAGTTGAGCTTCCAGCAGGTCAAAGGAATTCAAATACCTTGGGTCTGTAGTGCAGGAGCGAAAAGATTGCAGCTACGGCCCAGGGGTGTGCAGCGGAATCGGGCAGGCGTCTGGAGTGTGTTTTGCGTCGCTTGGCTGGTGTTTTGTGGAAGAAAAACAGCATTTCACTGAATACTAAAGAGTGCGAATGTTCCGAGCGCTGATAATACCCGTACTACTATGCGGCTCCGGAAACCTGGACTCTGCTAAGTCAGACCTCTCGTCGTCAAGCTATGAAGTCTTCCAGATACGCGATGTTTGCGCCAGATTCTTGGAATTACGATTTCGTATGATCATGTTTGCAACGACGATATACGAAAGAGCTGCGAATCAACCGACGGTCGGAGAGCAGCTGCAGACAAAGAAGACTGCGATGGTTCGGACATGTATGCAGAGGATAGGACCCGTCCCGTCTCCCGTACAGTATGCTATGGCGTAAGCGCCCACCATCGTGGAGAATTCAACGAACGGCCCCGAAGAAGACATGGCTCAACGCATATAGAGGAGGATCTGAAGACTCAACGGTGCAGTGTCATTAACGCGCTAAACTTGTTGCTGGAAAGCCGTTTTGATTGGAAGCGTATCGATTCAGGCCGCACTGAGCTCCTATGGCACCTACAGCAGTCTATCATTGGTTGAGAGGGCATCCCGCTCCACCAGACGCCAGCTAACGGGATGTGATCATCGCTCCATCGCGGCCAAAATGGCGGCGATGGAGCGATTGCCTAACGACTGACACGTTTCGTCTAGCGAACATTGACCCGACTGCTGACAAGATCAGTGTTTTCGGGTCGAAACGCGTTATCAGCTGATGAGTACCAGTCAATAATTTCACTTGTTGATTGAATTTCTTAAATCATCCGTGGGCCCTGCACTATGAACAGAATCGCTGCCGCTGCTACATCATACGGCGGCAGGGCAAAGGTCCGCTGCGATGAAAAACAGCAGCGATGCAGTCAAAAACTAGGCTTTTATGTCGCAACCAACTGCCATTTCAACCATTGTCGCAACCAGCTGGCTTAGAGCAACTAGTAACTATAGCTTAAGTTTTATTTTGCTGTTCAAGTAAATTACACCCCATCCTCTTTTGGAACTGTTTCTTGCTTGAAAACTGCGCGAAACTCTTTACAAAAAGGAAAATCCACAACCGTGCAAGATAAAAACTACAGTAACCCTGTAGATAAAAAACATTTGTGTGGGAGAGCGGTCGTCCTTATCACGCCAGAGATAGATATGAAGCAGCAACCGCTTCAAAACCTTTCTGAATGATGTGATAAGGGTGAGTTACGGTGGTTTTTATATTGCCCGGTTGTAGATTTTCTTTTTTGTAAACTCTTTTATCTAGAAGGTAAGGGCAACAATGTCAAAAAAATAAGTAGGAATGCCTAGAAAAAGGGCTTTTTTCATTCCCATGGCTTGGTCCGCAATTGTTCGTCTATTTCAGGCAAAATTACGCCCGCCCGAACGTTTTGAAATCGCTGGACGAAACGATTTGAAGTCGCGGCACGGAGCGATTTCAGATCGCGACAGTATTGTTGGTCACTTCGACTTTAAGTCTCAGTTCATACTACATACTTCATTTATTGAGGACAAGGGCATGGTGTTGGTCAACTAGGGAAACAGCAGCTAAAATGCGAGTGCGTTTTTTTCTTATCATACCAGAGACAATAAAGCGAGAACAATCGCTTGGGAACTTCACAAATCGGAATGGCAGTTGGTTGCAACATAATGATAAATACTCGTTTTTTTACGTCGGCTCAACCAACTCTGACAGGGGCCTCTTTGTCAGAGTTGGTGTAGCCGACGTATCCAGCCCGGTCGATACACACAGAAAACATTGGAAATAGGATGCAAAGATCACCCGGTGTGGCGTGCCGTCACCCGTCAACACCCGCCAGGTAGATACGTATGAATAAAATGATGGGGTGAGGTTGAGAAAATCACCCGGTGTGGCCTGATGTTTCCGCCGACACCCGCCAACACCCACCAACACCCACCCGGTCGATACGTATGGATAAAATGATGGGGTAGGGTTAAGAAAATCACCCGGTGCATGCGACGCGGTCGATATCCATTCTTTAC
The DNA here is from genome assembly GCA_029168955.1 of Aplectana chamaeleonis. Classification (NCBI taxonomy): domain Eukaryota; kingdom Metazoa; phylum Nematoda; class Chromadorea; order Rhabditida; family Cosmocercidae; genus Aplectana; species Aplectana chamaeleonis. The sequence goes on along the minus strand of JAPDOI010000219.1, from coordinate 292,305 downwards.
GTGGACGACAGGCGGGTGAGAAAAACGCCGGGTGGGCGGGCTGATAATAAAACAATTCGTATCACTAGGAAGCTCACCCCACCATTTTATTCACACGTATCGACCGGGCCGGTGATGACAGGTGTCGGCGGGTTATAGATGCAAATAGCACCAACTCTGACAGGGGCCTAAAAGGCATCGTACGCGCAGAAAACCGTATATTATTCTTCATGTTTTTGTTTAGCTTGGCCTCTTTAGTCAACGAAAATGTCGAAGGGGTCCATGAAAAGCTTTCATTTGTGAAGAGAAGTCAATTGGTGCTATGGAGGGAACGTCCACTGCACTAGAATATCTAACCAACGGCCCCTAAAGAGATATGGCTGAGAAAAATCAAGGATGATCTGAAGATACAACGGCACAGTGTCCTTAATGCTAGATATATTGCAACAAATCTTTCTGAATGGAAGCGTATCATTTAGGCCGCTCGAGCTTGTATGGCACCCACAGCAGTGTATTGGCTGAGAGGTCATCTCGCTCCAACAGACGCCAGTTAAAGGGATAAGTGTGTGAGCGCTCTGCAGCAGACCACCCTATAAGTCTATACCGATAACAAAGGGGAGAACATAGATTTTAATCAAAAACCATGACGCGTCTCGTTCCTACTGGGACCGAAAACCCCGAAATGGGCGGAGGGATTAGGTGCTGATTTGGGGCGAAGGGAATGGGTGCTTAATGTTCTTCGTTTATTTCGAAGAGTTTATTTATTTCAAACATTAATGCTACGCACCCTTTAAGTCTATGCCGATAACAAAGGGGAGAACATAGATTTTAATCAAAAACCATGACGCGTCTCGTTCCTACTGGGACCGAAAACCCCGAAATGGGCGGAGGGATTAGGTGCTATGGAGCCGAGAAATGGGCGGAAACGAAGGCGACCACATAGGCCATAAGGACAGCTCACAGGGCCTTGGAACGCAGACTACTGAAGACTAATCGTCGTGCCCAGCGAGCTGGTTGCCTGCGCAGTGCTGATCTTCGAAAGCAGTCACGGTTAATGTGAACCCTCTTCTGTTGTGGCGCCAGGATCTAAACACCGATGGGCAGGACACGTGTTGCGCCGCATGGATGACCGATGGAGCCTCCGTACAACAGTCTGGTTACCACGTGATTGCCACTGGCCTCTAGGCCGTCCTCCCACAAGATGGAACTCTGTATTTTCAGGCAGAGTCAAGACGTTGTGCACCGAGCGAGGGCTTTCTGAAAATCACCATCACTGGATGTCCCTTGCTCGGGATCGGTCGAGCTGGTTGAGATGTGGTCCACACGGCGGCGACGCGCAGTGAAGATGGATCATCAAGGTATCAAGGTAAGGTAAGGTATTAAAGCTACGCACAGCGGCTGGACACCAATATCATTTTTCACCCACGAGCTTGGACTGTACCTTAAAGACACAGTCCAACCTCAGAATCGAATTTTTTGTTTCTGGCTTGTCTTAGAGAAAATTTCACGCTGATCAGAAAGGTGTCTCCGGAATCGCTCAGAACTCACTACTAACGGAGTTATGGCTCCTTAAAGATTCTGAATTTGAACGGCGAGAAGTTCGCGGACGAGTTGTCCCGAGCCTGTTTTTTCCCGTTATTCGCAGCCATAGTTCTGAAACAGGTCCCAGTATAAAGCCAGACCAAAAACAAACGGAAGAACATAGATTTGGATCAAAATCGATCGCGCTTCTCTTCAGTATTGAGACCGGAAGCTTGTCGGTGGGCGTTACCCATTTTTTCTTCCATGGGGGCGGGGTCGACTTTTTCCCCGCTTTTTCTCGCTTCATTGAGCGAATTGAGATTTCGGGCTTGGCAGGGTTGCTATACACGTTGGCCGGAATACAATATCAAAAATTACCCCTGAGCATGAACTGTGCCTTTAAAGGAAAAACGTTATCGAAAAAAAACTACACAAATCAGCTTAGATCAAAAACAGCTCAAAAACTATGAAGGTAGTGCTGTGAAAAACGGGCTAGAATTAGAAAAACTAGGGCCCATAGAAGCCAGTTCGTGCACACGTGCACAGCGCCGACCAAAAAGATCGCAGTCTCATGCCGAGCAGTTGAAAATCATCGACATTCAGAAGAAGAGTTAAATGCAAATTTATCTAATTGAAACAGTTCAGCATTGAAAGAAAGCACTCCAGTCATTGTTTTTACAAGATGTGTACATAAATCCGAAGGTTCATTGAATGAAATTCAATTTCAAGCCAGCTGTTTTTGATATCGATGCTGATGGTGCGGAGTGGGCTCGTCTTCCATCAAAAGACAAAGTTCAGGCTTCAAATAAGGCCTAAAACAGTGGTTTTTTTTCGCGATTTTTTCTCATAGGTCCTACTATTCGAGACCCAGAAAAGGGCTCAGAGAGAAAAAAAAGACGACAAGCATATTTGATCGCGACCACTGCCTTTAAGTTACACGTAAGTGCTTTATGTCACATGTAAGGAAACTCACACTGTGCAACATACTATGTTGAAGGTCAGATGTAACTTAAAGGCATCGTACGCGCTAGAATCCACTTTCCATTTTTTATGCTCAATCCCTTCCTCGGGCCCCTGTGAGAACGTACAACGAGCTTGGCTGCTCAGAAACGTACCATTGTGAGCATAGAGGAAGTGGAAAGGAAGGAATTTCGTCGAGGGCCGGCCCTTCCGTCAGTCATTTGGCACTTTCGCAATATTTGAGCAGAACGTCGTGTCGCTAAAGTACAGGGCATGCCACTGTACGCTGACGCACCGTCGGACGCAAAGTGGCATTTATCGACTGGAAAATTTTCGTCACACAACGAGCGAGGACCCGGTGTGCAGGATTGGCGTCCTCGGTGAATCGCTTCCAACGCTGCGCCAACGGACGAATAGTAGAACTGTTCCTTGCGCCCTCCGTGTAACTATCCCGAGTCGATGCCGGCGCGAATTTCAAATGATTTTCAGAAGTTTTTTTTTCTTGAAAAGTTAACGTTTTTGAGCGGGCTTTTCGCTACCTTTAGTCACTATAGGAGGCTAACAACTCAAAAACGCTCAAAAACGAAACATGGTTTTCAGCGCGTACGATGCCTTTAAAGTTGTAAAGATTAGTTTAATGTGAAACGATTAGAATCCTCGATTAGCATGTAACTTGATTTGAAGTTTCCGATGAGAACTTGACTTCTGCCCTCAAAGAACGATTTTACTGAATGTCGTCTTTATTTATACGTGGCTTGAAACGGTGAATCCCAGAAGATTTTCGTGAAGGATTGTTTTTTCATCTCTCTAGAGCGGCTAGCAAGAAACGAGATTTTTAGGCAGCGACAACCAGGGCTGGGCACACGTCCCGGCATGGCGATTCTGAATATGCACCCCCCTTAGCTCGGTAATTTTTAGGCACCCCCTTATGGGGAAAAATCGAAATCGGCTGTTTTCCGAACAGTTGGACAGCCATGATCTTACAACTTCCTGATTTTTTGATAAACAAGACTTTAAAACAAGCACTGAATAGAGAATATTCCGAAAATGGCAACAAAAAAGGGTAGTGTAATTTCTGAACTTCAAAACAACCCCATGAGGAAATATTGTTAGTAAGACGGTAAGTTATTACAAAAGATAAAAACATTTTTCAATACAAAACAATTGAACAATTACCAACAACAGAACTACCACCATTGCGATAATTAATGTTTCCTGTCGAATGTTTTCACATAAACCTATGAAGGATTAGTTAATTCTGTGTTTGATTGTTCTGATGTGGAAATCAGAACTATTTTGTGTTGTGGAACAATGTTAGGATTCATGTGATTCGTAGGGAGTAGAAAAGTCGAGTTTTACCCTCCTAGAATGCCGCTATTTCTTGAAAAATCGGCTTGCCGTGCAATACGGTGCTTGTACGCAGCTACACAGCGCACACGGGAATGGACGCGCACACAATATTATTAAAAAATGTATTTTATAACAGAACGGAGAGGAGAAAAGGATTGAAACTGAAGGAAATGGAAGACGGTAAGGTAAGTCTATTCTGGATGTACCCACTTTGAGAAATTTAATGTAAATAAACAAACAAAGTTAGAGCGGGTGTAAATATTTAGCCCTCGATAAGGTTCATTCAAACGAACCTGAGTTGAGTCAAAACTAGCATTAAACTGAGAGCAAAGAACATTGTGAGAAGTGAGAATCTGGCCTTTGAAACAAACATTTTGGAATCAATGGGACCGGTTTTAATGTGATTTAAGGACCTTAAATCTCGTCCCGGTTTTACCCCCTGAAAACCGGGACAAAACCGGAAGACGAGTTTCTTAAGGTCGCTTAAATCGATTGAATATCAAATCTATTGCTATTATACTGTTTGCCAGATTCTCCTCTTTCTCGGCAATGCTCTTAGTTCTCATGTTTATAAGTGTTTTTAATCGACTAGGTTCATTTGAATGAACCTTATCAGAAGTCCGAAAAATTCACTCCGCTCCAACTTAGTTTGTTTATATTAAATTTCTATACTGGATACATTGAAAAAGGATCCTATTTCTGCCTCCTTCCATTTACTCCTTGTAGTTTCAATCATTTTCTTTTCTGCCCTGTTCTGTAATAAAAATACTTCTTAATTAATATGTGCGTGCGCGTCACATCCAGTGCGCGTTGTGTAGCTGCGGACAAACACTTCAAGGATCACATCGGCTAGCCCTAGTCTATGTGAGGATTGCGGCATTCCAAGGTGGAATAAAACTCAGGCTTTCTATGATCAGGTACTTCTCAATGAGGAGGAAACGGTCATTCGCTTCTTTCATAGCAACTTGCAGTCTTCAATTTTTACAGTTTACTCTCTTCACAAGTCACATTTCTCATTAATAAAAATCTATTGACTAGTTGTGATGCTGACTGTACTTTATCTGTACTTTTAAACTGTCGAAATAAATCCTAGCCTGCTCGTCGGATGAGTCCGGGCGGAGTAAGCAACTTGGAGGCGGTCGGTCATGCTGGCAAAGCATAACAGTGATAAAGAAGATTTTGACATGATAAGCCCGATAAGCCTTGCTTCGACCGGCACAAAATGGGCGACCTAGGCTATACCATCAGTTCGCTAATCTTTTTTGAACTTGAATGATAGTTTTCCTGGGCGCTGTCTTAGTATCTTTGCCTCAGACCGGTAGCCACCCGCGTGTAATCAATGAACGCTGCATCAAAGAAACATGACACCACATCAATCCTTACTTGCTACAAGATAACAGAGTAGTGTTAAATCCTTCATCGAAACAAACTTTGACAGCAATAACTATGAATTATTGCCGAACACAACCTGCACCTCTATCAATAATTTGAATTCTTTTCGTGTTCGACTCAAAAGCGGAGGAAGAAGATATGACAATTTAGAAGAATAGTGCGTACTATTTTTTTCCTGAAATTCGATAGAACATGCACTTCGTTCTTTTTTGGTGTTCGGTTTAGGCACCCCCCTTTGCCCTCTCTGCAACGTCTAATATGCACCCCCCCCCCTAAGGTTACCCGGGACGCGTGCCCAGCCCTGGCGACAACTTCGAATTCAGTTCAAATCTAAATCACGCTCTGTATAAAGCAACTACAAAAAGTTGCTCTTCTATATATCACTGACAATCAGTAGAGGTCGGTTGGAAATCAATACGCATGAAACTCATTGCACCACAACCGCCCTCGCTCAACCGGTGGCAAACGCGCTGCTATGCGTTTATTGGTTTTTGGTATCCTTTGAATCGTTGAATTGTTGCTGATGAATCCACCCACAGAGACAGAAGCTCGGAAAAGGCCTGTAGGATGGGCCAGAAAAACGGGTTCGGCCGAACCGCGGGTTGCATTGATAATCCCAACTACGAAGCATGGGTTGCGGCGTGAGATCCGTGGCAAACCCTACTATAACAACTGATTTGCCATTCCTGAATTCTAACCTCGAACTCAGATTCAGTTTGACTAACAATGCAAGATAATAATGGGACCAGATTCGAGAAGCATCTTATCGGATATGTGAAGATTTAGAGTGAATGGGTAACTTTCCTCTTGACCAGAGGCCAGCCTCTCCGACGATAATACTCCAGGTGTAAGGACGCAGCAGAGTATTATCATCCTCACATTCTTAGGGAATGCGGACCATTATACCCTGATTCGCCCTTATACCCGAGGGATAATGATTTATGAATTCGGCCTCAGGTTTCGGTTTGATCATCGACCCTAGTGACTGACGTTTTACAAATAAGTTTGTAGCATTACGCTGTGAATGGTTGAAGCCGGTTCTGTGAAACCCCGGCGTTAAACCTACAAAGTCTCAAGGATTTATACACTGATTCACCTGAAACATCAAGAGAATGCAGTATTTAGCTTTGATTTGTTACCGCGCGCAACCCGCACAGAGAGAACACCCACTCACACTGAAGCTAGAAAAATGTGCAGTATACCATTGAAACCGCCCCACAAAGTTAGGTATGTTAGCAAGTTTTCATCCCGATTGACCCCCTATACTGAAAATACGATCTCCTAACCAACTTTCTAATTGTGTGCCGGGAAAGTACCGCGACCCTCGACTGTGCCGCGGTAGTTCCGCGATATTACCTCAGCGGCTCCGTTATCAGTCAATTTTGTTGCCGTGTCTTGAGCCTCGACATCGCCGCGACAGTACCGCAGCGGCTCCGCGTTAGAAACGCGCCGGCTCCGCGGTATAACCGCGCCGGCTCCGCGAGGATGCAGCAGTGAACCTGCGCGGAGTACGATGTACCATCCTGTGTGGGTGAAACAAAGTTGCCGCTGGTTCAATTATCCAAGTTTGAGGTGAATTCCGTATTTCCTTGGACGTAAACCGGCGGTTATCTCTGTCAATACTAGACAGATGATTTAATGACCGCAGGTGCGTATTTTTGTTCTTAGGCCCCCCTGGTTGTATAATAATTCTTGATTAACTTTATATGAGATACTCTTCCGGAGCCGCTGCGGCACTATCGCGGAGCCGCAGCGGCGATTTCTCTCAGAGCCGCCCGACCAGTTTCATTTTTTCGAGAACGTGGACCAAATGGCCTGAATTTTCACACCTAGAGGCAATCAGCTACGGTGTTGCCAAAAATAATTGTCAGAACACACCATTTTCACTTCTAAGCCCTCTATCGATCGATTTAATCGATTTTTCTCTCATATTCCACGGGACACGGTCATGACTGGTGACCTTTGTTGAGTCTGGGGCCCTCAACTTGAAAAAAAACCATTACCTCACAATCATAAGTCGATCGCTAAAATTGATCGTTACCAATCAATTTTACCGATTTTGCACTTGTTGCACGAAATGCAGCAGTGAGCGGTGATGGATCGTTTGTGTGTGTCCCTCGATTCAGACATTTTGTTGTTGTTGTTGTTGTTGTTGTTTACTATATAACTTACCCTGCTTTTATCCTAAGTTAATAAATCAATTGTGGCGCGCGCGAAGCGCGCACCTAAATTTGGCTTTTTTCCTTTACCGCGTGCCAGCCGCACAGGAAGATCACCCCTCCACAGTGTAGCTAGAAAAATAAGCAACACACCATTGAAACCACGCTGGAAAGTCAGACCGGTGAGCATGTTTTCATCCCGATAGACCTCTGCATGCAAGAAATACGACCCCAACCAACTTTATGATTGCGTTCTTCTCCACCGCTCCACTACTTTCATCATTTTGGAATACGTGGACCAAACGACTTGAGTTTAGGGCTAATCGGCCCCGGGAATGTCAAAATAATTTTCAGCACCCACCATCGTTTTTCTGCTTCTCCGACTATCTTGAAGACGGTCCCATGTTGATTCCAATGATGTCTCTGGAATCGTACAAGACCTTCTGGGAACGGAGTTATGGTCCCTCAAAAATTGAGCTAGCGAAGCATGGTGGACGAGTTGTCCGAGGCTTGTAACTTCCGTCTTTTGCAGCCAATGTATGCGAGCTGACCTTGGGCGGCATGCATGAACGCAGCGAACGGTGTCAGGGAACCACTCCGCGTGCCATGCGCGCAGCGTCGAGCAACGGGGCGGCCCCGAAAATTAGGCACATCAATACACGCCACGAAATTCGGGGCCGCCTCGTTGCTCGACGCTGCGCGCATGGCACGCGGAGCGGCTCCCTGACACCGTTCGCTGCGTTCATGCATGCCGCCCCTGAGTAAAAAGAGAAGTTGAAAATAAAGGGAAGAACGGGGCTATTGATCGGAAACCATCGCTCATCTCACAATCTCGAGCATTCATTTGTTCACGTCGGTGAGCGTGGAAAGTGCATCTGGGGTGTGACGAGCTGACGGGTGTCTAACTTTGGGGCCGTAGGGAACCGTTCCGAGCTCATTTTTCTTAGTTTAGTTTTTTCAACGTTAGGGTTGCGCTAAGCCCCGCAGCTGCAGATCTCCACTAAAAAATCAAACATGGTTTTCATCGTGGACACTGCCTTTAAGCCCTCCATCTATCGATAATATCGATTTTCCCCCCTATTGCACGGAATTAGTGGTGAGTTTTTTTGGGTTGGGGTTCCTCAGTTGTAAGAAACAACATCTCACATTAGATCGTTACCAATCAATAGCATCGATTTCCGCGATTCTTGCACGAAATGGGTTTGTGTGAGCCCTTCGCTTCGGGCGTTTTGTAGTTGTTGTTTTCGCTGTCATTTAGCACCTTACATAGTTAGCCCTTTCCTCAATAGAGAGATAAATATCAGATGTCAGCTCAGCACGCCCTGTGATCTTTCAATTAGTTTGATATGTCCATGCTACTAGATTTAGGATTTTGCGCCGACTGTAAACACAGACCAATCACCATATATTGCTTTTGTACTTTGATTGCAGCCTATCCAAACGGTTACAGAGCATATGCACGGTTGGGCACGTGGCTTGTTTTCTTCTGAAAAAATTATTCGAATCTGAACCGCGGCCGGCGCGGGCCGTTTAAATCTCACCGGCGGCTGACTGGCGACTATCAGCCACCCGCCGGTAAGATTTACACCGCCGCGCAAGCGGCGGTTTAGCTAAATGAAAATTTTCGCCTCGAAACTGCGTTGGTTTGGAGAGGTAATAAAATTTAATACGCAAGCACGTTTGAAGAGTTTTCTGTGGAAGGGAAACCCTTGGGAAAAGTTGTGAAATTTTTCAAAAGGTTAGGCTCCGCGGAAAAGGTCAAAGATCTGGCATTACCATGAAATGTTGTGAAATTCCTTGTATGGATTTGGTAATCAGCAAATTCTTTGAAATGCTGTGAAATAGTCGCGAACGGATTTGGAGGTGAACAAAATTATAAAAATGTAGTGAAATTCGCTCTATTCGATTTGGCGGTTAACTAATTCCTTCAAATGTTGTGAAATTGTTGCAAATGGATTTGGCGGGAGCTCTATAAATTATCAAAGTCCTCTCGCACAGTCCAACCTCAGAATCGTTTTTCAATTCTCTTCTCAACTTGGAGAGAATTTCACACTGATTACTGTGCTTATCTGGGTCAAATTCCGGTCCGCAGTTGCGTCTCGACACGCTTTGCGGCCGCACGCGCTCGAGCCAATAGAGTTTCCAGCTTGAAAGCCGACTCGATATGGCCTTTTTTTGACAGTTCTCACCAATTTTGTTTAGTTTCCAGTTCCTGAAACCCACCTAGAGTCAATAGATCGACAGCTGCGGCGCTGGAAACTCTCCCGACTCAAAGCGCGCGGCCGCAAAGCGTGTCGAGACGCAATTGCGGACCGGACTTTGACCCAGATAGGCACAGTACAAAGGTGTCTCTGGAATCGCTCAGAACCAACTACGAACGGAGGTATGGCCCTTCGAAGATTGTAACTTAGCAGACCAAGAACTTTGTGGACGAGTTGTCTCGGTCCTGTATTCGCACGTCATTCACAGCCATCGCACTGGAGTAGGTTGAAACATAGAGCTGGACCAATAACAAATGGAAGAACATAGATTTCGATGAAAATCCTCCGCAGCTTTGGTTCTTATTGAGGCCTAGAAATTGCCAGTGGGCGTTACACATTTTGTCTTCACTGGGGACGTGACCGACTTTTCCCTCGTATTTTCTCGCTTATTTCGGCGATTTGAGATTTCGCGCTTGGCAGGCGTGCTATACATGGCGGTCGGACCATAATATCAAAAATTACCCCTGAGGTTGGACTGTGCCTTTAAGTCAAATCTGGAACGTTCTTTTTTAAAGCTTCCAGAGTCCTCTATTTGGTAATAACAAACGCCCAACCGAGAAGCCGCCCAAAACGCTATCAGTCTGATCAGTCCGTCTAAAGTTTGGAAAAAGTGCCCTCAAGCATGCACAATAATTAGTTCCGTTCCCGGATTATCCAAAGACTCATGCGCGTCTTGGAAGGTGCAATATGTAGCTACGAGAATCTGGCGAAAAACACCTATATTTTTTCTGAGTGGTTTTAGGCAGCTGAGAAGACCAGGAACGGTTCTAGAAAAGTACATTTCATTCGGAGTGGCCAGGCAGACTTTAAGTTGTTTCCATGTCAGAGGAGCTGGTGAAATGAGAGTCAGCAAATGGCTCACACCTACCTCCGCAATCTCGTCAAGGCTGCTGGACTTCATGGAGTCCATAAGACCGACGAGGTCTTTGCACAGAGACACCATGTCCATGTCCTCCTTTCGAAGGTTCAGAGTCGAATCTGAGTGTTCTTGCGATAACGCGAGTCCCACAAACGGCCAGAGCCAAAATGAAGCGAAACATTCTGAAACAGCAACAGAAATTTAGCCCTCAACTTTTCTGGATATGCTAGAAAAAACCGAGCACCTATTCAAACTGTCCACTTCAGTAGTTCCGGTTCCTATAGGGATGAGACGCGAGATGGGTTACGATCAAAATGTATGTTCATCCATTTGTCATCGGCGTGATGGCTGCGAACGACGAGAGAAACAAGTCCGGGATAACTCGTCCGCGCAGAAATCTACACTTGGTCTCTTCTTCTCAATCCAATGCTCGAGACAAGTGGAGATAGTCGGCAAAGCTTGGGACCTCAATGCGGCGCATTCTCAATGATATAGCCTCTCAAAAACTGTTTCGTGGTCTGAAAAAGCGTTTTTCTGGTCGATCATCTAGCACGAGGAGCAGAGGTGCCTCGACAGCCCAGTAAAGGCAGAGTTCACGATGAAGATTCATCCGTTTTTCGGCTGAAACTTAACGTTTAGGTCTATCTAAGCAAGCCTATGAAGAAAGAACGGCGAAAACGGGCAGGAAGTGGGTCAAAATCTAACAAAGTCCAGCCGGCCCATGCAGGATGGGCTCTCTACAGGCTATAAAACGGCGATTCACATGGTTCTTACGCGTGCTGGTGCGGAGCGGAGGTTAGAGACAGTGAGAGAGCGGAGGGCAGACGGAGGATGAGGCATCGCGCGCGCCGATCGCGCCTCGAGTGATGTGAATTACGACCTTTTATGGAGGATAAATACCGAGGGAGAAGTTGTCTCGCCGTTCGCGGAGCTAATTCCACTCAGGACCACTTTGCTTGTATTGAGCTGCGTGACGATTCGTTCTGCAAAAACAGGACAATTCCTGCCTTGGTGTGTAGAGCGCTCCTGTCCCCCGGCCCTTCGAGTCTCACTACGCCCACGTCCTATAACAGTTGATCTAAATTCGTTTTATCGTAGGAACAGGCATCGAATTTACGAATATTCTTCATCGCGAAATGTTCTATACTCTGTTTATCTTGAATTGCACAAAACACGGGTCCGCCAATAGTCCTCTAATTGGCTCGCTAGTACCGTAGTGAACGTCCACGACGCATTCTTGGCAGACCCGGGTGGCAGGGTGGGTGGCAGGGTCGAGTGACGGCATTGACGAATCGATTGCTCTGCACACCGGGTGCACACCCGGGTCTGCCGAGAACGCGTCGTGCACGTACACCACGGTACTAGCGGGCTAATTAGAGGACCATTGGAGGACCGTGTTTTGTGCAATTCAAGATAAACAGAGTATAACATCCCAGCATGTACATCGACCCCTTTTATTTTTTAGAGAAGTTTTGGTTTATAAATCAGAAACCAAAGCCACTTACCCAAGAATTTCAAAGCGTGAAACCATTTCTCCGGCGTCAGGTTCGATGCGTTGTATTCTTCACTTCCGCACTGCCGTTCAGTCCGGAAAGTGCGCTTGATTGCGAAATCGTGCTGCGGCGCGGTTGCGAGCATCCTCAGACAGGGATGTGGAATCACCCGGGCGGTGGGATCACCCGGGCACCAAAGGCCAAAAGCGCCCGGGTGATCTCACATCCTTGTCTGAGGATGTTCGCAACCGCGCCGCAGCAAGATTTCGCAATCAGGGTGCACTTTGCGGACTGAACGGCAGTGCGGAGGTGAACTGTACGCACTCTCCCTGCGTACAACGCATCGAACCTAACGTCGGGAAAACAAACACACAGGCATAATTATTTTTCAGAGATTTCTTTAAACAGTTTTCCTCCAGTATTTGATTGTTCTGTGGTGACTTTTTCCTATTAACTCTTCTGCGCTGTTACCCAAAATTTACCCCACAATGCCTGAGCAGGCGTCCAGTTTTTCCACATATGTGTATTACACAAGACGCACCGGACAGACGTGAAAAAAGGAATCTGAATGCTACAGGATTTTCGAACAAGTTTTTCTCCAAAAGTTTGGGGTTTTCACTAGCTTCTTGGCAACAAAACAACCTGGTATGCCTACCTGCACAAAATAATAAAGAAATAGTACGGCTCCTTGCGCGCACGCTGCCTTCAAGACTCTCTTGTTTGAAAATGACCCGATTCCGGTCGGCATTAGCAGAAAATCTGAATACAGGATACTACAAAGCACCGATTTGGTTTTGTCTTCGTTTACAATCACACATGCCAGTGTGATTTCCAAAGGCTTAGTGCTTTCTGGGAAAAGCAGTCTTCAAGAACATTCCCAAAAGTTGGGCTCCTCGGGAAACGTTAAGCATTTGACGCTGTTTCAAAAGAGAGAAAGAGCAAGGAGAAGAAACCTGACAGCATTTCCTGTGCAGAATAAGTCATTATACCCTGCATTTTCTAGGAGTATTACGCAAATTAGGGTAAAATCACTAGAGATTTTGACGGTTTCACGCCGCGGTGTCACAAAACTAGCCAAATACATGCAAATTGAAAGGCTTCATTCAACCATACCTAGCGCAGTGTTACAAACTTAATTGTTAACGTCAGTCACTAAACTTGGTCATCAAAGTAGCACCTGGTTACGAGGAAAGCGACCCATTCTCTCTAAATCTTCTCGCATCTGATGAAATTTTTCGCGAATCTGGTCCCATTATAATCTTGCAGTGACTGTAAAATTGAATCCAAATATGACGCTGGAATTCATGTACGGCAAACTATTAGTTGCAGTTGACTTTGAGGCGAAACGGGATTAGACTTTGCGGACTTGCGAGGAGCCCATCCAGAACGCTTTCGCCAGACTTTTATGAGGTTCTTTGCAAGAATTTGCCGCTCCGGCTCCGCGATATTGCCCCTTCGGCGCCTACAGGCACCGAAGCGGCACTACCGCGAAGCCGTAGCGGGGACGAGGGGGTACCGCCGCGGCTCCGAGAGAGTATTTCATATGAAGTTATTCAAGAATTTTATAAAAACTAAGGGGTCCTAAGCACAAAAATTCGCACCTGCGGTTGTTACATCCTCTGTCTGATAAGGACAGAGGTTACCGTTTTTGCGCCCAAGGAACTACGGAATGTACCTCAAACTTGGATAATTGAATCGGCGACAATGTTAACCATACAGGACAATACACCGTGGGTGGTGGCCATTGTGTATTCCAGCCCTGAAGAGGTGGGAGAAACGTGAAAGACGCAGTGAGTGGGCTGTTGCTACCCGCGTGTTGCGCCCAATCAGGAACCTCTCTCCTCCCCCGTCTCTCCCGCCTCGTCAGGGGTTGGAATACGCGATGGCCACCACCCTACATCGTACTCCACGCGGGTTCGCTGGGTCGTCCTCGCAGAGCAGGCGCGGTTCTAACGCGCAGCCGCTGCGGCACTATCACGGCGACGTCGAGGCCCAAGACACGCCAACATAATCGTCTGATAACGAAGCCGTTGCGGTACTATTGCGGACCTATCGCGGCTTAGTCGAGGGTCGCGGTACTTCCCCGACACTGGCGCGGCAAATTTCCTCAGAGTTTCTTCCTCTTCCTTATGCTTCGTTCAACACCCAACCGTTAACTCTGAGGGATTGTACAAGTTAGTGTCGCCAGTTTGTGCTTGTTTGTTTGTCAGAGGACGCCGAATTTTTTCGTCAATGTATTTGACTTCACTGATTTATAACCTCCTTTTCAACAATTTCACAACAGTTGAAAAGTTTAGTGAGAAAGCTGAATCCAATAAAATAAGTTTTATCACTTTTTTCAACAACCCAAATCCTGATCCGTTCTGTGCAGGCCAACTTTTGGGAATCGTCTTACAGACTCCTCGACCACTATTTCCAGACAGTATTGATCCTTCTCCGATAAAATCAATTCGATGCACTGTGAACAGTCACGAACGGCTTACTCAAAGGATAAGATCCATTTGAACTGAATGGGTTATAAAATGTAGCCTACACCAGCTGTCTCCAGTGTCCTGCCAGCCGCTCTCATGTCAATTATTTAGCTTTTCTGAAATCGCTCTTGTTGTTTCAAAATGTCTCGCTGCATTTTGGCTCTCGCCGTTTGTGGAACTTGTGTTTTTGCAAGACCACGCAGATTCAACTTTGAAACTCCAAAAGAGGACGAGGACATGGTGGGTCTGTGCAAAGATCTCGTCGTTCTTGTGGACTCCATGAGGTCCAGCAGCCTTGACGAGATTGCGGAGGTAAGTGTGTGACCTTTGCTTTCACTAATTTTGCCAGTTCCCAGAAAGAAGTGAATGCGTGATCGAAGCACCAAGCATTGACCGCTGGTAGTGTAGCCAGCTATCGTCTGACAATTCCCCGACCATGATGCCTCAGTTGGAAGAGGTTTGGGCCTTTTGAAAAATCCAGTTTAGCGAATGGACCATTAACGGCGAGCCGTAGAGTTGTCCTGACACCTGGGGCCGGATGCATCTACGCGCCGGGTTGGGGTAGGGGCAGGGCAGTCGGCATCATTGAAGATCGCAGTGCGAGGGCAGTACATCATCTAATCAATCGTGCCCCTGCTGTGTTTTTGGCTGCTCTAGCTGCCCCAGCCTCTGAGCTGGGGCACGATTGATTTGTTGATTTACAGAGTTCTTCAAGGGCGCAGACTGCCCTGCCCCGACCCGGCCCAATGATGCATTCGGCCCCTGGAGGGCAGCGGAGTTTCGATACCAAACCACGATCTCTCGCCGCAGCGCATTCCTTTTGGATAGACTAAATTTTTCAAGGCAGCCTTACAGGACTCCCGCATTCTTCGTTGAGAAGTTCCCTCCATCAACACTCCACTTTAACGATTTTTGGATGTTTTTTTTGCCGCTACTACAAATTAACGTCGCAGTGCACGTTATAGTATGTTTACACGAGGTGCTGAGTTGATCGCAAAACGCTTGGCTCCTAGCGAGGTTGAACCAGCATATTCCCTTTCCGTGGGAGCGCCTTATCGCACTGCACCACCGAAGCCCCAGCGCCGCTCTCACTCCACTTTGAGCTTAAAAAAGTTGTTCTCAAATAGTTGAAATGAATTAGTCAATTTTCATAGTCATTCAAGTCGCTTTTTGCCAAACAATCTACTCCACTACACAAAGTGAAACAAGATATGAATACGGCGGAAAACTTTTGATTTCAGACTATTCGCCAGGGAACCAAGACGGTTTGGAATAAAGTTTTCCGTCGTTTTTTCGTTTTTGATTGATAGAGGGTGGAGCGTCTTCGAAAAATGTAGAAGTTAGGACCTCAACACTTCTGCACCCTTTATCGATCCATAACGAAAAAACCAGTTCCAAAGCGTCTCGATTTCGTGACAATCGGCCTCCTACACATATTCCTATTGGCAGAGAAAGGTTCTGTTTGTTCTGATTGTCGTCGATCAATCGCTATTGGCAGTTTTAAAAGTATCCATGAGTGAGATGTTTCACATTTCACACTGCTGTATGGCAAATTTCATAAGATTCACGACTTTTAACCGATTTCACAAACCGATCCGCGTGGTTCACGTAAGTTTCGGGAGGTTCGGAGGAAGGAGAAATATTACTGTCAATTACGAGAATCGTGACGTGCCAAACCGCTCCGCTGCTTACGTCGACCTCGCGTGCCGGGTTGAAAAATCGAAGGAAGGCTATATGTGTCTCCTAGCAACTCTTAGGGAGCATTCATAGATAGCAAGACAAGCAACAGGGTATGTGCGGTTTGAGAATAAGCATGGAATGTAGCTCGGATGGTTAGTAGCTAGCCATTATCAGAGAGTTGCAATCAGTGCTTCATTTTTACCTACACTTACCTCATCTGCCGTGGACTGTGAAGGTATCACTTCCGATTCAGAGTAAAATATTGCTGTTTAGGCGTTCGGTCCACAATGTATGACACATTTCTCTAACATGCCGCATGGCGAGCAGGAACTCGACAGACAGGCGATGCTGATGATGGTATGCCAACTCGCGGGAGCGGGTATGGGAGGAGATATCATGGAGGCATTCGAAAAAGGAGCTTCCAAAGAAGAAGTTCTCCGAGAATGCGAGAAAGTTGAGTGATAAAGAAGATCCGCAGAGCATTCTCTGTGTGAAAGGAATCTTTAAACCCTGCATATTCTTAGTATGTTACGCGAAAAAAACAGGCGGTAATCACTTGAGACTTTATAGGTCCCGCGTCGAGTTTCACAAAACTGGCTGAAATACTTCGCGGACGAGATTGCGGAGAGAAGAGTGAGCCATTTGCTGACTCTCATTTCGCCAGCTCCTCTAACAAGAGATTTAATCTTGGTCAGTGTAGCCATTTTAGAAAAAAATACCTTTTCTAGTACCTTTCTCAGTGTAGAATCCGATCATGGTCTTCTCAGCTGCCTAAAACCAATTTGAAAAAAGTTATAGGTGTTTTCTGCCAGATTCCCGTAGCTATTGCACCTTCCAAAATGCGCATTAGTCTTTGGAAAATTCGGAAACGGACCTCACCATTGTGCATGGGTGAAGGCACATTTGCCAAACTTTGCACGGACTGATAGCGTTTTGGGCAGGATTTTTGGTTGCTCGTTTATTTACACCAGATAGAAGACTCTGAAAGCGTTTAAAAAATGTTTTAGATTTGACTTAAAATCACAGTCCAACCTAAGGAACGAAATTGGAGAATTCCACATATTTGTGAAGAAGACATTCCCCCGTATAGCATCTGGCAAGTGTGAGCTCTCGAATCCTCCGAAAAAGTGACATTTTCGAAGTGAAAATCTGAAGCGGTAATGGGCCCGATTAAAGGCAGCATACACGCTCGTAAACGTGATTGAGATAACTACGGAAATACAAAGGCATCGCCCAGATTACAACGCCTACGCATTTTGAAGTGTCAAAAACAACCCACAATGCCGCTACATGAGTTAGAAGTTGGCCCCGCCCTGTATTTTCGCACCCTCTGTATTTGCCCTTTTCCTGCAACGCAAGGTTGCTGGCTCATATTCACGTCGGTACTGTTGGTAGATTGCCTTACAAGTGAACCACACACGTCACTGACGGCAAAGATGGCCCAACAACCCAGCGTTGGAGGAAAAGGGCAAACACAGGGGGCGTGAAAAAACAGAGCGGGCCAACTTCTAACCCACGTAGCGGCGTTGTGGGTCGTTTTTGGCGCTTCAAAATGCGTAAGCATTATGTTGTCAGCCATACGGTTCGATTCACGTAATTATCTCAATCACGTCTACAAGCGTGTATGCTGCCTTTAAAAACTTTTTAAGAACTGAGGGGGGGGGGACGTAGGATTTTTGGACATTGCTCAAAAATTTCGATCTCCAAATGCGGGAGCATAGCTTCGTTGAGGTCCTGGACAACGGTCTGCCTGACCCTGTTCCTAGATAGCTTGCTAAGCAAATCTTGTTTTACTTGCAGTCAGCCATTATCGGAAAAAAATCTGAAAATGGTTGAATATGGCCACAACAACTAGAAAATTGAAGTTGAGCTCAGACCAGGAGTAAAGCATGTGAAATCTATAAAGTAGGCGTATACATGACAGCTACGTACAATTCGACGAAGATGTCCCACTAATCTTTGCCGGGAATCATTGAGTCATCAAACCTTCGAACGTTTCGTCTGTCGTTTCTATCAGCTGGCAGCGTAGCTGGATATCTGCAAGGCCACCCGAATCATTCTAAAAACGACGGTCGCGGATGTTCGATTCATCCGAATGAATCCAAAATAAAAGCACTGCTATTCCGGTAGTACTTGCTACCACTCGGTAGAATTGCCGTGCTTGAGCATCGTTTTTGAGACTTGTCCGAACACAGTAATTGCATATATTATCACACTACTTAGAACCGTCCACGGTTTTCTGAATATTAGTTGAGAAAATACAAGCTAGGATCTGCACAAGTATTCCAAAATGCATTTATTGAGAACAGAAGCAGTTACAAGATAACCGATTTCATGAAAAATAGTTGGGAATAGTCCCATTTGCAAAAAGCGTTTTCGATTAAGTGTGAGGGTTGAAACCCAGGCATGAGCCATATTTAGCTTTCAACAGGAACAAAATTTCAAATAAATTTGAATGAAATGGGCGGATTGATTTCAACATCGACATTAAATAACTTGGGAGAGTGATAGCCCCAAGAAAACAACATGAATGACGAGCTCTCCCTACGGAGGCAATACACACAGGCTCTGACCATTACAGAAGGTGCCGTGGGGACATTCACTGCACGGAGTTCCTCTGATGTACAGCACTTCATCAACGATATTTCCACTAGAATTGGAAAGTTAAGTGAAATTCATCTCACAAGAAAATTTTGCAAAGTTTTAATACCCAGGGCTGTAAAAGCACGCAGAGAGCCAATTGTTTTCGCATATCTCTCTTGCCGAGACTGCACATCCCAAAGAAGTAGTTGTTGCCCATGCCATCTGGAAGGATGAGCTTCACGATTGGCGATGACAGAATATACACAGTACGGAAGTAGTATGCTCCCTCGGTGGATGCCAAGAGTATGTGGAAGGGGTGATGCCGCGCGGCATAGGAAAAATCAGCGGAATTCACCTGCGATAATGAGTCTCGGCTGTGCTAATCAAGTAGCTGAAGTTCGTCACAAAATGATCAAACTCCTTCCAGATTTTCGCCACGCGACACCAAAAATTCCCTCCTACGTGAAGGACCCACGCGAATGGTTAAAAGTACTCGCGATCGAGCGCACACTGAGGCTGATTTTGACTTTATAATGAGCCTCATGGTTGCGCTCGGCATGCAGAAATTCACAAGTTCTGATGACCAACAAGCATGCTCCGCTGGCATGGAACGAAGTCACTGGAACTCATTTATTGGTCAACAGCATGAGCATATGTGAAATCGTTGATGCGTTGTAAAGACGTTTTTTCTATTTCTCAAAGAACTCATATAGCTTAAAGTTCAGACACGGAGATGCAATATGTCCTGTATACCCTACCGCGTTGAACATGAAAACGAATTACCGGTCACTCCTCCTTGGCTTTTCACCTATCATGAAAAAAGCCCGATCCGGGTCGTTGCCTCAGGGATGGACACTCCGTGGGACAGGCGCACAGACCCACAGCACCTTCAGCGGCAGAACGTAGTGGTGGCGGTTTCGTTCAAAAGTCAGCATCGGTGGCCAATTCAATACCTTGGGCCAGCACCAAATACCCTTGTTCGCGAATTGCCAGTTTACAGCCAAGTTACATAATCCTTTGATTTTCCGCCTACCTTGTTCACGGCTGTAGAGACAACTTTTTAGGTTATTCTCGGCGCAGCCCACTCACATTCAATACTCGATCCCTAAAAGCGTCACGCGGTCAATTTGGACCGCGGTTGCTTGAGAATTATTGCGTGAGGAGGCAACAGCATTTAGAAGTTAGATGTGACACGTTTTGAGCTCAATTTGCCCTTGGAGCTCCACCTGAGAATTGCAGCACATCGCCCTCGTGGAAAAGGTCAAATGGAAGTCAATCCACTATAGGAGCGGGCAAAGGGGGGGGGGATTTCGCGTGAGTCCTATCGACAGGTAGCGTGTTGATATAGATAAAGGCCAGATATAGGGGAAAGGTTAGGCCGGATGTACAGGTAAAACTCACTCTCGTGAAGAAGCTTATTGGAGTCCCCACATGTTGTTTTCTGTAGATCACCTGCATTCCTGGTCCATCATCCACCCTCACTCGAGACCACCAAAATTTGATAGCCTAAAAGTAAATTCATTCCAATGGTTTCCAACGACAATGAATCAAAGAGGTGTACCGTTTCGATGGCAACGAGCCTAGTATCTGCACTCGATTTTGGCGTGCTGTGAATATTCTGCTGAATGGTATCTGGAACATTCGGCAGTGGAGTATCCGCACATCTTGCAACAGAATCGTGAGCGCGCAATTCCAGTGAGCAATCATATCTCTAAAAGATAGAACGTGCATGATCACTCGCTAAAAATTGCTGAGAGGCACCATGACTGAAATTTTCTTCGAAATAGAGCGAAAACGTTGAGTAAAAAGGGCCAGTAGAGCAAAACTAGGAAAAGTATTAGAAGGGCCCACGAAACGGCAGCTAAACTTACCAGAGACACCATATTCGCTGCCGTGGGGAGTAGGTTGCCTGAATTTTTTGTGACAAGGCCTCGGGCTAGTTCAGATCTGGAGAAAATAGTAGTGGAGAAACATCACAATATTCTAAGGCGGTGTTCACGATAAAAAATGTGTTTCGGATTCCACTAGGAATGGGTAGTGGAGACACACACTGTAACGTTCTCGTCGAAAGAACGAATGAAGGCTTTTCCGAATTTCGCCGAACGAATTTTCTTCAATTTTCGTTCGTTCGAATTGCTTTCGAACGAAAATTTTCCAATTTTCGTTCGTTCGAGATCTGATTTTCTCGTTTCGAAAATTCGTCCGATTTCTGAAACGCTCCTTAAACCCCAGGTTACTCTGTTTTGTTATTCCTCGAGCCGACTTGTCGCGGGGTGTGGAGGACCCCACTGAGGGTGTGCACGACGTCATTGAAAAGATGTAGGACCCCAGTGCGAGTGTGCAGGATGTCATAAAAATGTGTGCAGGATCTAAGTGGGAGTGTGCTCCCACTTGGATTGAAGGGATGTAGAACCCCAATGCGAATGTGCAGGACTCCATTGGAAGTGTGCAGGATCTAATTGGGAAGGTGCTCGACGTCATTGAAGTGATGTAGGACCCCAGCGGGAGTGTGCAGGACGTCGTCGAAAGTGTAGAATGTAGAAAAATTAACGAAATGAAAAAAATTCTTATCCCAAATCGTACACTTTTAGTAGCGAGAAAAAACAGAGGAAAACGTGTTTCATGAGAAGCGCGCGACGCATTTCAAGTAGGACTTTCCGTGCCAATCTAGGAAATCGTGCAGCACCTTCACTGTTCGTCACTCATTACAACCGCTCAGTAATTTTGATTTACTTAAATTTGCTTTATATACACTGAATATCTGAGCTTATCAAATCCTGCTTCACAGAAAGATAAACACCCAAGTATAGCTTAGGTTGCTAGGATGAGTCCGGGCTGAGTAAGCAGCGAAGCGGTCGGTGATGGCAACATATAACAGTGATAAGGAGATTTTGAAAGGATTATCCCGATAAGTCTTCGACCGGCTCAAACTGAGCGACCTAGGCTATACATATTTCATTTATTGAGAACAAAAGCATGGTGTTGGTCAACTCGGGAAACATCACCTAGAATGCGGGTGCGTTTTCTAATCATGAGAGAGATGACAAAGTGAGAATAATCCGTGGCAAACTTCAAAAATGGGAGAAAAGGATGTTTTGCTTCTTGGTCTCACATTTTCTTACCCCACGCCTTGCTGTGAATCCCCGGCAGCCTGCTCCGCTTAGGACAGTCTATACGGACAGCAACTTTGTGTAGACCAAAGTCAGTCAACACGGTTTCGACAAACTAATCTGCCCTAAGAAGGTGGCACACGTGAAGTTTTCTTGAGCGAAAACTTCGCTAGGTCTCGCTAGTCATAATTATAACAACACTGCCAGTAATCTATCGGTCCACCTTGTTCAGAAATGATTTTAGAAACTCGATTTGGCATGAAATTCAACAGTCGGCTTAGCACTTCCCCGTCCAAGTTGCTCTATTCAACGATCAGATTTCTCTCGAGGTCTTCGAGTGAGTCGTACGTAGTACCTCCACGATAAATATGGCGAAGCAGGATTCTTCGGATGTTTTCCTTTGGGTTAACATCAAGTGAGCGCTCCGGCCAAGCCATACCGGCGACACCATGCTGCTCAAACCAAGTTCTATTCTCAACACTTCCTGATAATCTTCTGGAGGAATCGAAGACTATCTGGAGCAGTGCTGTGAGGTGCGGTTATGGACACATACTAGAATGCTGTATAATTGGGTTGCTTTGATCGAGAATGCTCTATAATGGGTTTGCTTTTTTGCACCGCATGACTCAGTATCATGGAGGAATCGGTAGACAGTTGTATAGTGAGTACGGTGTTGCTCCGCTATCTTCCTGGTACTCGGACTAGCCTTGTCCACGGCAAGAATCTATGCACTTTCGACCTCAGAAAGAACGGATCCGCGTGGCATGATAGAAATGCGTTGATAGAATATACCTACATCCGTACTCGACACGGAAAATGTTTTGAGAAATGAGCAAGTGAGCACCTCCAATGGAAAATGTTGCTATTATTATTATTCAGACTTCAGAAGTTGTACACAAAATAGGTCTTAATTCTTGATGATTTTCTGTAAAGTTGCGTGGTCAAAGGTTTTCGGGTGTGCGAAGACGAATGGTGACAGTGCCAGTGGATGCATGTTTGTGTGGAAATAGGTATCAGAGCCTGCAGTGCGTTGCTCCAAATACGACACACACTGTAAACCTAACATACCTTCTGTAGTTGTGCATATCCAAAGCCTTCACTCTAATTATGTCATTCATATCTGGATTAGTAGGGCAAATCCGATTGATAGCTGCAATAACTCACAATATTTTTTACCGCATGTAAAAATCGAGTAGATTCAAGTTGGTTTCTTCAAATAGTTTCTACCTTCAAGGGAATTCGTATTGGACGACCCAACTGTTTTGATCACAATTGATTCTAATCAGGAGCAATTCTAATTGGAATCGTGTTTACAACTCTAGGTTTGTAGCTGCTCCGGAGCCCTTAACGCCGGGTCACGGACGATTCCCTCACTAAGGTCCAGACATTCACTAGAGTCCAGGTTCGGTTCGAACCATTCCACCGGAGCAGATTTTCGGGCGACATTTGACTTCCGATTGGTTCAAAAACGCTACAGCAGAGAGGTTGTT
Source organism: Aplectana chamaeleonis (assembly GCA_029168955.1). Classification (NCBI taxonomy): domain Eukaryota; kingdom Metazoa; phylum Nematoda; class Chromadorea; order Rhabditida; family Cosmocercidae; genus Aplectana; species Aplectana chamaeleonis. The sequence goes on along the minus strand of JAPDOI010000219.1, from coordinate 268,997 downwards.
TAGAGTGCTCAACATGGATCCGAGATCCGTTATCGATTTTCGATAGGTTTTAGTAAGTTGCGGTGGATTTGCTGCAATATGTTTTCGAAGTTACAATTTTAGATCATTTTATGAATTTTCAAAGCAGTAAGGCATACTGCACCTTCTAGACTCTGACTCGTTTCAAGTGAACTCCTGTTTTCGATTATCACAGCGCGGAGCGGTGGTTTTTTCATCAGAATCTCCTTATCACTAGTGATATTTCACCAAGGCTCAATGCTCCGCTGCTAGTGATAATCAAAATCCACAGGTTACTAGGAGTTTGCCAGAGTCTGAATGGCATCATGTCTAAGGCAACCTAGAAGCTTCAGAATACTAACAGACGTGCTCCGAATTCGCATTGAGGACCCAGGATAACACCCAGAAAAAGGTTCCGAGCCAAAACTCAGAAAAATCAAAACAAGTTACTTGTAATATAAGTGTAACTTTCTTGAATGTCTCGAGTAACTTTCATTTATATTATATGTAACTTACATTTATATTACATGTAACTTAAATTTATATTGCATGTAAGTAACACTTATGTTTCACGTAACTTACATTTATATTTTCACTATGGGTGGCGATCACGTGATGCAGACGACACGCGACGCAGAGAACGCGTCCCAGACCACACACTACACAAAAAAATTATGTGCGTGGCCTTAACTGCTGGTGTGTGGTCAAGTACCTCAAACTTGGGTAATTGAACCAATAGCAGCGCCAGTCGTAAGCCCGACCCTGCGAGTGCGTCGTACATCCCCCTTGGAGATACCTTTTCGGCCGATTTAAGTTACTTGCGACTTATGTTGTGCCACTTAGGTTACATGTAAAATATCGGAGGCGCACTGCACACAGTGTCCTCTCAGAGATCAAAAGCAAGTTACTTGTAACATATCTGAGCCGATGTAAGTTGCTTGCAACTTATCTCAGGTCATTAAATATACATGTAACATAGCGGAGGCACGCCGCACGCAGTATCCCGCCGATATGTTACATGTAACTTAAATAACCTGAGATAAGTCGCAAGTAACTTACATCGGCTCAGATATGTTACAAGTAACTTGTGTTCGGACTTTTATGTTACAAGTAACTTGTTTTCATTTTTCTAAGAAGCCGCAACAGTTCTTCTGAACTCCCCGGGAATATTCTGATGGACCTTACCTTTTCGTCCAACTAAGAAAATACTCCGTAGTCCGACTTGGACATCTCCGCAACAGCTATAAAATAGGTTTTCGAAACAAATTTCAGGTAAGCCTAATTAGAAAATATTCTGTTGCAGAAGGGTTCTGCCCAAAAAAGCTTCCCTAGTTAGTTATGGCACAGGTATGAAAAATCCCGGGGAAACAGGTCAGATTGGCTCAAAGTTCTTCTCTTGTATTGCATAATCGCAGACCTGGATTAGGGTTCGCATTTGTCGTTACTGTTGTTGTTGGTGTTGTCGTCGTTGTTGTTGGTGTTGTTGTTGTCGTTGTTGTTGGCGTTGTTGTTGTTGTGGTTGTTGCTTGCAGTACGCAAAGATCTGCATCACACGTTGCTGGTGTGATTGCCGTGCATCCAGTATCGGCAGTGCAGGCATCTAGCGAGGGTGTGTATACCATGTCACCGTTTTGAAGGACCCTGAAAAATAGTTGTACTCTCAAATCCCAGTCCCAGTATTGAGAACGATAGCGCATTTAGTAGTGTAAGCGACTCACGGAGCTCCATACACACATGCCGCAGATGAAATAGCCGCGTTAACAGGAGGACACATTGCTTGATAGCAACCAACGGCAGTTGTCTGGCCACGAATCATCTGCAAAGGAATCGATGAGATTTTATTCTGTCTCGAGCATACTCTGACTTTTTAAATGTCTCATGACTCACATTCGCGAAATTTCCAGTGGTTCCAATCAAGGCTGTGGTTATGAGGTTGGATGCTGGCCAGTCGACAGCTTTGACTTGCTTTGACCATGTCGCCAAGGATTCTTCGAGAGCTTTCGTTTTCTGATCGGCAGTAGGATTGTTACTGTACCTGAACCTTACGTGTTTACGACTTTTAGTGTGCAGGGTTGCGCGACCCTTCCAAAGGTTAACATTGCTAGCAAACCTGCGACGGCGTTGAGTTACGTTGGGGTTACCTCGAGACTTCACAATTCCATCCGCCTTAGGCGACCGGCATGTATGATTGTGGCAGCGAAGAATAGGGAGCAAGTACGTGCTACAATTTCACGACCCCTAAAATCTGCTTAGCAGCCGAATTTGAACATATGCTTGCCGCTGCGCTCGTTCTAAATTTCACCGCCGCATTCATGCACGCCACCCCTTGTCTTTATCATGGTTCTCAAGTCTCGATTCTGGCTGATTCATTATCACCCCTTCTCCTATGCCCGGCTTTCTTGAATGACGTCCTGCCTTTGCCCCTACCTTTAGAGGCAATTTAGGAAGTTTGAAAGGATATTAATTTCCTTCAGTTTCACATGGGTAAACCACAGTGAATGGGTTACACAGGTTTCTTGCTCAATTCTAGACCCTCAAAGCGTACCCAATGATGTTGAGCGCGTCTTTGGGTGCTGGGTTCGGTGCTGTACCGGAGCAGCCTTGAACGAATTGCTTAGCCATTTCTTCCAGGTCGCAACTCCAATCCTGAATGGACAGATCAATGCATTCAGACTAACACTAGCCCTGCAGACCGCATTTCATAAAAGTGACTGTAATTCGATTCTTGCGCCTATTGTGATCTTTCGTTCAATACGTTCAATCGTTCAATTCATAGGATTCTACGAGCAACTTGAGTCACCTACCTTCCTAATAGTCAGTTGAGGCTTCTCAAGCTTTCAGAATTATATTCTTGCTTCCGTGTTTCCACACAGAATGGGGAGGTCTATGATAATCCTCTCTGTGACAACTCACCATTTTGTACATTTCCCTGCTTTTCTGTAGAGCAACATTCATAGTATCTTGCTGCGCCCCAGTTGCGACATTTTTGCGAAGAGTGTTGTGAGAGTTTAGAGCGGCTTCTCGAATCGTATCAGTGATGCCCGTCCCGTTGCACCCGAAATCGGTGGAATCGCACACATGTATCACCTGAAAGCAGATTGCAGATGACGCTCCAAATTATGAACGCCAATGCTCGCGTTGTCCTTCTGCCGCTAAAGGTGTAAGTCTTCGAGTGCCAAAGCGCAGGAAGGTGGGCGAAAACGGGGAGGAGTGAAGAGCCGCATATGGATAGAAAACGTTGCCATACGATGGATAGAAGGGTGCGCCCTGTGAGCCAGCACGACAGAGTTTGGCCGTGCCAGAGGCATGCAGACTCGCTGTGCATCGGTGTTGCCCAGTAGCAGCTCTTGCTTTCTAGTAAAGCTTGGCCCTCCCGTTTCGGGCTTTGGCAACTGAAGACGTTCTCAACCCAGCGTTACGCGTAGGTTTCTGTCTGAGGTCTAGACCACAAATTTGCCTAAGGTCGACCATGGCCAACTTCCGTAATTCGCCTATAGGTTGGCGGATGAACGAAATGACCCGGCGAAGTGTGAAAATTGCATGAGAGTAGAAGAACTCACCGGGACAGAGGCTCTCTACACACCGATGGAGGAGTTGTCCCGCCTTTCGCGGCTCTAATTCCACTCGGGACCACTTCGCTCGCGTGGAGTGGCGTGACGTTTCAAACTGCAAAAACGGGACAACTCCTCCCTTGGTGTGTAGACAGCCCCTGTCCCGAACTCACCGCATATGCGACCAGCAGTCCGAGAGCGTAGATGGTCCACATGATGGCTGACTAACACTGCTTCGCGGCACCGCTCTTTTATGCAGCCACCTACGTGATGTTACCACATATGCCAGCTCTAAAGTTTTGACAATATGGGCGTATACATTGAACATATGACAATTCGTTTGTCAAGAGATGAAGAGCTCTGCGGTGTCGACTGTTGAATCTCCCTATGCCGAGGTTAGGTGCCGTTTCGTCTCTAATTGTGAAAATGTAGTTGTTCGTTTAAAATTCAATCTCGAAAAACACATACCCACCTTTTCAGAAATGTTCGACGAGTATGGATCACAAAAATTAGCGAAGAAAGCTGATCGACGTGAGCAAATACATTTTCACATCCTGGTCTGCCGTTTTCGACCGAAATTGTGTTTGCAGCCGTTTTATCCGAATACATAGTTTTCCAGGTGCTCAAGCAAGTTCCAAGCCAACCACTTCACTCCACAAGCAGCAAACTTAGAACCTGCCGCTTTATCGCTAAAGCAGCTAACCCTATGCTAAAAGACCATAATACATGGGGCCGTATGCTATTCTGTCCCTGCATGTCAGGGATGAAGATGGGGAGGTCCCTGGTTGGTCCTCTAGTCATATTGTTGAGTGACGTTCAAGGCGGAGCCTCTCCATATCTTACCGGTAAGGAATAGCCTACGGCCCATGAACGAAGCAAAGCTTAATGATTCCCAATGAAATGGAAAGCTCCGACCTCCTGATTTTCTCCACAGGATCAAGATGCCATGTTGAAGGATTTGACTCGGGTGAGTGACCATCAGAACAAGGGTCGATGGAGTGGCACAAGACCGGCGACGGGGTCTTCGCCTTCCCGTAGACTTCGGGGGTTTGTTTTTGTTCTTCAACATAGTATCTCACAGATGGGAAAGCCAAAAGTTGCAAGGATATTATATCAGTTCCTTGTAAGGCGCTCGCCAGTCTGGGACTCGCAAGTCACTTATTTCTTCCTGCAAGTAACATATCTGTCTCAGATAAGACACAAGTAACGTCATTTGGGCGTGCTAACTCGTAAGTCACTTGAATTATTACTGCTGAGTTTCTTCTCTATCCAGTCGGCTCACATGACGCTGCACATGACTCCCGTGAAGTCTCTACTCAACGCTTGGTTTTGGGCACGTATTGAAATGTTGAATTGGCACACCATTTGTACCTCTCGGGATGTAGCAAGAGAGAGGTGAAGAATCCGCGTTCACAACTTCGGATGGTTATCGGACGGCAGGCATATCTGAAGTTCAAGTGATAGTGTGTTAACAACAGCTCTTTAATTTAGACTAGTTGAGAAAAATTTTTAATGTGTTCACCACTTTTAGTTTTACTATTTTCACAAAGGAGAAATATTTTGTTGCTGTGGACAAATCAGCAACACTCGGTGCGCGCAATAGTTTATTTACGGTGAATAGGGTCTCCCACGTTGAAACACTACAGTACATTGGCAACAAGATACAATAATAATAAAATATAAGCAATTAAAAATATTGACTGCTGAGTATACTTTTTATCCGGAAATGATCCTTCGGATCAGATAATGCCGATTCGTGTCCATATACGACTTTGCATAAGTCTCGGCATCGCAACTGTCGATATAATAGTACAATATCCTTCTGTAGTTTGCCAACCGAGTATAGTACAGTTTATTCGGCTAACGTTTCGGCGTTATCGCCTTATTCGGAGCCTGGAAATCGAAAAACATTGAAGAAACTACTCGATCAAGTGGTATTTCATTCTACAGATCTCATCCACTAGGTATCAAGACCACCCACGAAGCAACATGTGCAACTCAACTGCTGATTTTGAATTTTCCGGATATTGGTTCTATACAGATAATGCGTTTTTTCGTATTTTCGTATATTGTATTATACGAATCTCGGATATCCGGTCAGATATCCGGAAAGGAGTGATTCGGATACCAAGTATACTGCTGAGCACATGTACTATTGAATGCAAAATGAATAACAAATCGCTTAATCGAAAATGAAAAAGTATGGTTCACGTATTATATTTAGGCTTACGCAAGGACCAGGCGGCTGGCTCTGAGGTGTTGGCGGCATCACCTGCCAACGGGGTTTCCATCGCGCTCGGTGATCTACAGTCACAGGCGCGTCTATTCACCAGACTTAATTGATAACCTGGACTCTACAAATCGGTAGGGAACAATGCCTGCGCAGTTTCGTTTTCATGGAGTGCGTGGACTGATGTAACATCGATCGCATACGTCAGCACATACGGCGAGAACCTGTTAGCGGAGGGAATCGGGCTACGCATATGAAAATTCACAAAGGAGGCCTGCCGTAGTATTTTAAATAAGTAATCATACTGTCGTATTCTACTCCGAGAAGTAAAAAAAGCAATCGTTATCAGCACCCATGCTGTGGGTAATTGTGTCCAATTCTAGCGGAATCTGGAAGATCCGCATACTAATTCTTGCCTACTTACCTATTATACAGTGAAGTAATTGTAATTGTTTATTACAGGATGAACTTGCGTAATACATCGTAAAAGACAAAAACAAGAACGTTTAGAATTCGTAAAAGTTTAAAAAATAACACGTAGAGACAAGTGCAGCAACAATATAAAAGATAGGTGAATGTAGGGGTGAAGAGTGATGATCGGGCAGAATATTATTATACCAATACAAGATCATTCATTGCCGGTCATCAAACACTGTGCCGTTATATGCTTGAAGGAGCTCAGGTCAGTCGGTAGATTGCCTTTTCAAAATAACAATTGGGAAATCACGGAAATTGCGATTAAAACGAATTCCAGCAATTCAGAACAGAAAAGAACAAATGAGAAATAGAAAGTGAAGGCCTAGTTAACAAAAAAAAAACGAGGAATTTAGAGCTGGGCGTCGAATTCGAGAAGTGGTACGCACATTACGTCAAAAACATTGTGAAAATTATCTGTACAGTTGAGTGGCGTCGCTGTAAAATGCCAATGTACATAAAATTTAAAGGACTTAAATTTTTTACGTGCCGGAGCTCGTCCGCACCTACATTTTTACGAGGGAAACTGCGGGTTGACGCTAAGCTTCGGACGAGTTCCAGTGCTGCATAAGCTCCTCCTCTTTTTTCGGTTCTTTATTACTAGAGGATTTTTCCGATTCACTGCCAGCTCTGTTAACAAAAAAATGTGCCTAACTTTATTCGTACAGTACCGAGCATATTTTTTGCAAAAACGGCGATTTGCGGCGTTTTTTGAGTTCACAAAGCGCCGCATCGCCATAACTCACTTCAAAGTTGACTAAATGAATTTTTTCAGATAGTTTTCGTGTTCCTCTCAGTAAGGCGAATGTAATGGTATGTGTTGAGAGCTCTTTTAACTCTAGCATTTTGTTGAAAAGTGTGTATTTCCTTCTAAAATTCACATCGAACACAGGTCAAAAAATGACAGATTTCTGTTATCATGACCGACTGATCAGTTCATTATGAGGGGTTTAGAGGTGCAAATATGCAAATTTCGATGAACTTTCGGAGTTGAATCTATTCTTTTGGAACACTATCGTATAGTACTAAATGGAAGCAATCCAGAAGTGACTTCAGAATTGAAATTGGACCACTTTGAAGCAAGTTATGGCGTTGCGGCGCTTTGTGAGCGCAAAAAACGCCGCAAAACGCTTTCTTTGCAAAAAATTTGCTCGGTACTGTAGCCTCAATGCGAACTAGTTTGAATTTGCTACCTCTGGTAGTAGATGCCCTCATTTTGAGAAGAGTGTTTGGCCGTGAGCCACTGTGTCCATATAATATCTTATACATCGTTACCCCTCCTGCACGTCAGCGCTTCCAGTTTGAATCTTGCGTTCCTAGCACTACTGCATGAAATATTTGCATAGTGAAATCCTAATAATCTTATCATCAACTTGAGTGCGAAACTGTTTTGCACCTTCTCCGCCGTAGCCTTTACAGTGCAGACGTTATGAGGGCTGGATTTCACATTTCCATTTTCGAGAAGGGGCCTAATATAGAATTTGTAGGCATTTAAAAGCATTTTTCATTTTCAGTAGGGAGTGCTGTGAATAGGTAGTGCCTAACCATATTTGCTTTGAACACAGCCTTTGCACAGTGAGTATTAAAAGTGGGATTATTGCCAACAAGGAAGCTGAGATTAGTTGTTTCCTCAACAGTTTGAAGCTGTTGATCTTCAGCGTATATATAACTTCCAAACTACTGTTACCAATGTGCAAAACCTTCGTTTCTTCTTCATAGAGTAACATCTCCCACTCCTTGGACCACTTCGTCAGCTCACTCAAAGGCACTGTTCACGATAAACTTCATCCTCGAATTTTCCATGACAAACGCTTCTCGTGGCTCTCAGAAGCAGAACAGCGTCGAAGAAACAGGATGAAAAGCTACTCAGGAGCCACAAAACGGCTTAGAAAAGTTCGACCCCTTTCCACCCCCCGACGTGAACAATGGAACACTCGAGATCGCGACATGAATGATGGTTTCCGATCAAAAGTCCCGTTCTTCTCTTCATTCTCAACTTCTCTCTTTACTCATGTCAGCTCGCATACATTGGCTGCAAAAGACGGAAGTTACAAGCCTCGGACAACTCGTCCACGATGCTTCTCTAGCTCAATTTTTGAGGAGTCATAACTCCGTTCCCAGAAGGTCCTGTACGATTCCAGAGACATGATTGGAATCAGAATGGGACCGTTCTCAAGATGGGGGCAAAATAATAGAAAAGGGATTTCTATCGTGAACACTGCCTTTAGGCCATTTTTTTCATATGCCGGTGAGCAGAGGGACTGCTCTATTCTGTAAAGTTTTTTTGGGAGCTAGAGACAGTTGCCAAGTTTTTGACCAATAATCAATACTGTCGATGGACCGCTGACGGCAAAATTGATCATCTGCTTGAATTCGCAGTATATTTTGAGATCATCCGCGAATCGTTTGCAAGCAACTCGCGGGTTCTGGAGACCACTAATTACGTTTTTACCCGATGACATCACGTTTTACATTGTAACCTGGAACGTTCTCCCTGCAATACGCTCATCCAGCCATCCCTTCAAAAGCGGATGTAGACCAATCTGCTTAATTTTATGCTTCAATTTCTTATGACTAACACGATCAAAAGCTTTTGAGAAATTCAAAAACATGACAGCACAGCATTTCTCCGCGTCATATAGGCTAGTTCAGTTTTTTCCAGTTTGACCAGCTCCCGACGCATAGAACTTTGACTGTTTCGAGTCGAAGTATTCTTCTAAGGCCATTTTGACTTTGTCATCGTTGGTGAGCTGTTTTCCATCCTGGAAGTGCTGCATCTCTCGGAGCAGATGGTAGTCGAAAGGAGCAAGATCTCTATTTGGAGAACGAAGAAGAACCTCCCAGGCCAGGTCCAGCGGTTTCTGTCGGGTTATCTGAGACACGTGTAGCCGAGATTGTCATGAAGAAAGAGTACAGTTTTTATACCAGGGCGTTCAATGCGTATCACCTCGGCCAAGCGTACCAGCTCTGAGCAGTAGACTTCGGTGGTCACTGTGGTGTTCTGTGGAAGCAGCTCACAAAGAAGTGGTTAACAAATGTTCTACCAAACGCAGAGCATCAGCTTCCGCTAGTGCTTTTTCGGCTTCGCGTGGTACGCGCTACTTGCCGAACGTCTGTCACCGTTCTTTTACGCGATATGTTGACGTACAGACAGCACTTTTTGTCTCCTGTGACAACGTCGTCGAGCCAAACAAAGGTGCGCTTTCTAGAGAGCAGCTCAGTGCATGTCTCCACACGACCAAGTTTGTCGCTCACTCTCAAGGAGTGGGGACCCATACGTTGAGCTTGGAAACCTTTTAGATTGCAACCAAGTGACGAACGGCAGTTGATTGAGCGCAGCCAAGTCTGCTGTTCATCTACCGTGTGGTTTGGCTAGGATCGCCTTGCACCTGCTCGCGCAGCTCGTCGTTGTTGAGCTTCAATGGCATTCCTGATTGCTCTTCGTCTTCGACCTCGTATTGCCTAACTCTGAACTTACTGAAACAATCGTGTACTGTATGTAGTTTTGGAAACAACACCCCCACCGAACGACTGCACCATGCGGCGATAATAATCCGCAGGTTTAATCCCGGATTGGTAGTCGTAAAGAAGGCAGGTGCGAATTTGGTAGCGTGACAGCACTGGAAAACTTGACATGTCGACGATTGTGTCGAGGAAATAGACAATCTTCCCTGACAAAAGATGGCGAATCGCCGAGGAAATAGACAATCTTCCCTGACAAAAGATGGCGAATCGCTTCGATGGGCGCGGTCATAAACGTTCATCTTATCTTCATGGCGAAAACTTCACCGATTTCGCCTAATTTGGCTATAAGCCCCTTCTTGTTCGCGGGTTGGAAAAGTTTGAAAGAAGTCAGCGTGGAGTGGGGCAAAAACGCGGAAGTTTTAGCCCCAATGCGCCACGGGCTTCCTTCACTAGGGTCAAGCAGGGTCAAGCAGCCCGTTGGACAAAGTGTGGTGGCTACCCCCTCCACCAGTAACGGAGCTCTGCGACGCGCTCCCTAACAATGGCCACGCTGAATTCAAGATAGACCCTGCAAACTTTGTAGGAGATTTATATACTCGCTAAAATTGCTGAAAACCAATTTGGAAAAAAAGGTGTCCATGTAGCAAAAAAAAGTTTTCTTAGTCTTCCAATATCATCTAAATTGCTCTGATGGGTCATAACTCAGTGGTTTGGTAAAATATACCCAGTAAGGAAATGAAAAAAGGAACCTTCTCATGCACAGTGAGGAAAAGAAAAGTTGCCTGTTAAATGAAGGGTGGAAGGACCGATTATTTTGTCCGTTGCGGCCTAAGCTTGGTTTTCTGGAAGGCGGCAGTCGATCAGAAAGTGCATCTGACGCAGGGTAAGGCGTAGCGGTGTGATCGGCCCGTGAGAGGTGCTCCCCCCCACCATCCTTCAGCTTTGCATACGGTGCGGCCCCCCTACCACCTAGGTTGTGGCTTTAACCCCTTGTGCAAAACGATTTGAGAGGTCTCTTCCGAACAACGCTTCCAAACCATTTTCAGCAAAAACGGACGCTATAGGTCAAGTCACACCGGCCGTAATCAGCACAAAATGGTTGGATCGACCTGGGACTCGGCCTGCAGCTTTTTTTGATGGTCCTCTTCAAAATAAACACTGGAACAGCCCGACCAAAAAATCATTTTTTCGACTCCTCCTGACATTGAAGTCCAATCAGCGGTTTTCCGATCTACAGCCGTCACACCGGCCGTAATCGGCTCAAAATGGTCGGATCGACCTGAGACTCTGCCGACAGCTTTTTTCCATGGTCCTCTTTAAAATAAACACTGCGACAGCCCCACCTAGAAAAATTAATTTTTCAAACTTTCCTGACGTTGAGGTCCAGACAGCGGTTTTCCGATTTTTCAGCGCCCCGAATCACACACTCATCGTCAACTGCTTGGCCTCTGGAAGGACTAACCAAGCAGTTTTCTCACTTCTCTATGTCTAGTGAGGTGAATACAATGGTATTTTAAAAGTCTTCCTGACTCCGGTGTTTCATCGTAATACTTGTATTTCCTTCTGTGATTCCCAATGAGCACAAGGGTGAGTTCCAAGAACCTCCCATGGCAAAACGCGTCCTTGGATGGAAACGTGGCCAAGGCCACGTGGGAGCAATTTTCAGTTATAATTCGCATCCAAGGAAAGCAAAGTTGTTCATGGAAAGATTGTTTTTCCTCCCACGGCGTCGTGGGAACGTTCCTGGAACGCACCCCAGGTCGATAGAGGTCACATTTCTCTTATTGTGACCGTCTGATCAGTTCACAATGAGGGATTTTAATGTGGAAATATACAATTTTGATTGATTTCGGGTATTACCTCAGTTATTTCGAATCAATATTGTATGGTACTCGTTGAAAGCTGTTCAAAAATGGTATCAAAATTGGATTCGTAGAACTCTGAAACAAGTCATGGCTATGTGGCGCTTTGTGCGCGCGAAATGGCCGCAAATCGCCGTTTTTGCGAAAAAAAATCTGCTCGGTACGGCAGGAGGGAAATTTTTGGCATGGTGACGGACCATGGGCATGCGCTCCCCCCCCCCCCTACCCGCTGTCCAGGGCTGCCCCCCCCCTCCCCCCTCTGTTATCGTCGCACCGTACGCCTGAGCCTGAAGGCCGCCGAGCAACTTGGGAAAGCGGCCTTTTTGGACCACTTTTTCCGACGGTCCATTTTCTCTATTTCTCACTGTACATGAACGGCTTAGCTCTTTTCTACTTCATTGCTGAGTCTGCTTTACCGAACATCCGAGCTACGGCTCATCAAAGCAATGCACGTGACACTGGATGGCCCCCAAAAACCATGTTTCGCTATTCGGGCATTTGCGATTTCGACGAGCATTGAGGTCGCCAGCGGTTGGCATACGAGTGTTGGCAGGATGAAACGGTGTGGAAAACCATTTGAAGTGATTTGGAATGATTTTGTACAATCAAGCTGACGTAAACAAATCATGTTCCGCCATTTGGGCTCGTGGCCGAGGAGAGAGTATATGATGAGGTGGAAAACCACTAAAAAATTCTCGTTAAAAAATCCAGCTTAGACAGTTTTCGACTATCATGCAGTAAATGTATCTACTTCCTGTTCGACCGCGATTCTCCAATAGTCAATACTAGGGCTGCTAAGGTCGTTTGGAGGGCGACGGTTTTTTCATAGCACTTTTTCTGAAGGGCGAATTTTCCTATTTCTCACTTTACATGAGCGGCTTCTCTTTTTTCCTATTTTCTCACTGGGAGTTTTTTTAACCGCTAATTCACGGCTCATAAGAGCAACGTAGACGACAATGAAACACCTGGAAGAAGCATTTTTGGCTATTTAGATACTTGCAATTTTCACGAGCATTCAGATCGCTAACTGTTGACAAACAGGTCTGTACAACCCGAAGCTGGGCAAAAAACTCTCTGTTGTGAACCTGAGTTAAAACCGCGGAGACACGAATTGAAAATTTTGGCGTTGGGACCCCCAATCCTGAATCCCCCACTCTGGAAAATTCTCGGCATCGCTTGACCCTGCATCTGAAGTATAACCGGCGCACTCAAGGTCAGGCCGAACTATGCAGTTCAGATTTTCAAAGTATATCCCGCCTTCATGATCAAGTGGATTATGCATCGAAAGCCATATTTCGGTCGCGTCATGGGGAAAGCCGACATTACACGGGAAAGAAGAACGACCGAATGGTTTCCTTCAGTTAGGTTGTAGATTGAGGCCACGTTTGAGATGGTTAGACGTTTTTGTCGAGACTGCTATCAAATAAGGTGCCCCGGCACATTTGCTTTCAGGTTCAGGGAACTTGATTGTATGACAAGACGGAAAAAGCCACCACCATCATGACAAACGATTGCGACAGAGCGAGACGAATGTATATTGTGCCGGGGCTTGTACGATCCGAAAAGACGAGCTGTCAAAGTATCCGTAAGTAAAGTACAGCACCGCTCAATTTTTCGGAAGTGAGTTATGGCGATGCGGCGCTTAGCGAACGCAAAAAAACGTCGCAAAACGCTTTTTTTGCAAAAAAAATAGAAAGGAACTGTGAGTTTACTACAGCGCGTTTCATAATTATAGGTTACCCTCAAATTTCACTCTAACACTTCTGCCGTTATCGATAGGGCTTTTCTGTCAAATTTATAGTAATCAGCTTGAGAAAGGATCATTGTAGTCATCTTTCCAGATTCCACGAGCTCTTCACCTTTGTAGAACACTACTTTGCATTTTTCGGACTGTTTCATACTTATAGGACATCTCAGGTTTCTTGTTCATATCAACGGAACAGCAATATATTTATAGCAAGTGTGGCCATCGCCATGCTCTATTATCGTATACAGATGTTATTGGGTCTTTCTTGGGAGTTTCCGAAAACCTGTTGAGTTGTTTTGGTCGTACTCTTCTGGCACAATACGCTTGTTCACTTCCACGGCCTAAACCTGGCTGTAGCCAGCGTAAACTCGACGTCTCAGTGTACCTTCAAGGTATTCCTCTAAGCTTTGGTTAGGATAACATGCTGGCTCCCGCAATACAGCCACATCTTGTCTGTCCAAGAACGTCTGTCAGGACTGATGCGCTTAAAGGCAGTGTCCACAATGAGAATCGTTTTTCTGTTTTTTTGCCTATCTTGAAAACGGCCCCATGCTGATTCCAATGATATCTCTAAAATCGTACAAGACCTTCTGGGAACTGAGTTATGGTCCTTCAAAGATTGAGCTAAGGAAACATGGTGGACGTGTTGTCCGAGGCTTGTCTTCCGGCTTTTGCAGCCGATCTATGCGAGCTGACCTGAGTAAAGGGAGGAGTTGAAAATGAAGGGAAGAACGGGGCTAATGATTGGAAATCATCTCTCATCTCACGATCTCGAGCATTCATTTGTTCACGTCGATGGGCGTGTGTTGCGCTTTTGGGGTTTGCCTTGCGCTCGGAGTAGCAACTTCGGGCTCTTCTGGAGCGTTTCCTGGCTCGTTTTCGTGCGTTATTTCGACGTCAACGTTACATTGTGCCCCTCCGCTACCCATTCCTAGTGGAAACTAAAACACATTTTCCATCGTGAACACTGTCTTTAAACCCTCGCCTTGTCTGGCTTGCCTTCGATTATTATCCGTAGCCTTCTACTCGAAAAGGGTAAAATACGCTGCGCCAGCACTTTATGGCACTTAATACAAATTATTCGAATAGAATCGGAGGCTAGCTCACGCTTTCCAGCCTCACAGAACGCTTCGATGAACATCAGCGACACTATCGAAGTTCCATTCAGAGCACTATCCTTGTCCCTTGGTGGTATCATGCCACTAGCATGTTTGTCTACGCCATTCACCATAGTTGAACTTATTCTGGATCGAACACATCATCTAGAGAGAAGTCAGCTGCCTTTCCTTCCCAAGAGCATCCGCCATGCAACACCGATCAGGCAGCTCAACTTCCCCGAGCCGGTTGTCCTGTTTATCTGAGGCGAATTGAACCGAGTCAACCCGCGAATCTCGCTAAACAAAGATACCTTCCTTATCGCTATTTATCCGATGTTGTGATTCACAAAGTTAGGGTCTCATGGTTGTGCAAGGATGCCAACCCCGAAATACGCGTGAGTCTGGTACTGGCCCGCGTACGCTTCCTTGAGAATTCGCTTCAAATCATGACCAATGATCTCGTCAGACATCCTGGTTGCTACCTGTGCCTATTTTACACTGGGACATCGAGCTATCAGCAAATAGAGGCCATGCAAAAGTGGAGACGTGATGTGTAAGAGGACTGCGAACAAATCAACACGACAGTCCTATAAAAACTTCCAAGAAGTGCCTTCAGTCACCTGAATGAGGTGTAAAACAGAGGCAGACAACATATTCGCTATGAAACGTTAGTTCGCTTGTAGAAATAAGAAAAATGCAGATTACCTAAGGTATCCTATAATTATAAAACAATCCAGAAAAATGAAAAGCTGTGTTCTAAAAAAGATGAACTGCTTGAGTGATCTGGAAATATGACTATAAAGGTGGTTTCTCAAGCTGATTACTATAGTTTTGACAAAAAACTCCCATCGATAACGGGAGAAGTGTTATAGGGAAATTTGAAGGTGTCCTATAATTATGAAACGCACTGTATGTTCAGAATAAAGGATTTTCGACGCACCCAACCTGGGTGAGGTTTGAGCAAATTAACGAAATGGAAAAGAAAAACCTGAGTCATTTTTTATGAGCAGGATGGATTTTCTCAGGGGTTTCAATACCATTTTGTGAAACTGAGAACGTCCTGACCACGCGAGCGAAGTGAATCGATGCCGACTCTAGGAAAACTTCCTTCTCGGTTGTCTTCCAACTTAGCTTCTGTGTAGATTCTTCTGGATGGATGTTCCTGGTTTGTAAGCAACTCAATCACAGCGCATGTATAATCCATACTATGGCCTGCGAACAACCAACAATAGGTCGGCCAAAACTAATGTAATGATAGACGAGGGTACATAATACCAGCCCTTTGTTCTCCACACTATCGAGTCATGTAGCACGCGATAGAGCGCCATGACATTTTCAACAGGAACCAAAATCCTTTGCGTGCCAGCAGATCGGTTTACAAAGTGCTCGGATTCGCTCTATGTGCAAGGGGCATCGATGTTGTGAAGATTGAAAGACAAACTTCCGCGGCTGGCAGAAGGTGTACCAGGATCTTGGCCGAGATTCGCGGCTTTACTGTTGGGCAAATCCCTCGGTGTCCTCAGTCGATGAATTTCCAGATCGCGTACAACGAACGCGAGATTTCCTTCTTCCTTATTCATCTGTCCAGCTCTCTGCCAAAGGTTCCTATCCAGAGCCAGCTCTCTTGATGGGTAGTCACGCGGTGCATACGAGTAGACAAAGTCTCTTGTGAGACTTTGTCTGCCAGACCTCATATGCTCGACAAGACGGTCTCTGAGTTCCTGTGATGGCAGATCGATCTTGATAGTACGTGCCCTGCTACTGACGTTCTTCACTTGATTCTTGGGATGACGGTGAAAACGGATGTTTCCTCTCTTGAACTCCGAGACCAGCTCGTCGTCGCCCGAGGTGTCAACGACTTCCTTGACGGCTTGGCAATCGAACCTCCTAGTCTAGGCTTCATCATTCTGCTCTTCGATGCCCACCCAGGCGACTCTACGAAGCTTTTCCTGTATGTTAGGGCGGTCTGCACGGGCCTTCACAATAGTGGGATAGAGGGCGCTCTGCGACAGTGGAGTTGAAGTTTCGAGTGTTTCCAGACTTGCCTTCAGAGCTGAAAACTGGGAGAGGATGAATTCTTGAGCTTCATCAAGTCTGGCGATTTTCGCTAACAGCTTATCGAAGGATGACGACAGTGTCTTCTCAATCCTCTCACTGTACCACTCATACTTTACTATCATCACTTGAGCCCAGAGCGGTAATTCTTCAGTGAAATCCTCAGCGGCTGATCTCTTTTTGCTGGTCGTTCCTTTTCTCATGTCGTCAGTCAAAAAGTCAATCGAACAGCAATCGTCTAGAGCCTGACCAAAGTGAGACAAGAAGGGCAACTCGAGAAGAAACGGAAAGTGATAGACTAGGACATGAAACTATGAGAAGAAAGACAAAAAATCGGGATGTGCAATCTAATTGTGAAAATATATAACTAGCAGCAGTGAAAAGAAACAAGGAGACTCGCGGAACAAAACAGAAACTTAACTAATTAGGGCGAATATTGTAGGTACCTTCCTCCTGGGGTTATGACGTTCTCCAACAAGTTCTCCAACAACCCATCTGATATTCCAGCACCGATTAACGCCCTCTACTCCTCAACAAACCAGGCATATCTTATTATGAGCAAAATGCGTAATAAACGGGTTTTGTAACAAAAAAGAAAGAAAGAATGAGTTGATGACCCCACTGAGTGTTGCAATATGGCTCAGATACGGTTATTTTAACTGGTTTTGCGGGCGCTTGCAAAGGCTGGTGGGGGCCATACGACCCCATTTATATATCAACAACTTTTATGAGCGTGTATACTGCCTCTAACCATTTTGGCATTGAAGAGGGTCCCACGCTGAGTCCAGTGATGTCTCTGAAACCGTAAAAAAAAACCTGTGAACGTAGTTATGTCCGTTCCATGTTTGTCCAGAATCAAGAGGTGAGAGAATGGTGGACACGAGTTATCCGATGCTTGTAACTTCCGTAATTTGCAGCCGATGTATGCAAGCCGACATGAATAATCGAAAGTCTGAGATTGAAAGGAGAAACGGGTATATTGATCAAAAACCATCTCTTTTTTCGCCACTAATGAGCTCTGTAGGTCGTCTAAGGGGGGGGAGGTGGCCCAAAGTAATGTCTTCCTATAGCTCGCTTATATAGACGAATTGAGAGCTCGCACTTGACAGGTGTTACACACAAAGGGTCTAATTCACAATCATATGGGAATCCCAGATTCCGTCTCTGTGATTGGACTGTACATTCAACGTCTTTCTTCGTCATCAATTTTTCATTTATTAGGGGATTTTCTGAGACCGAAGTGGACCTCCAGGGCTTGAAAAGTGCCGATGTGCGGAATTTTCTGTTTTCTGTTTTCTGCCCATTTTTGGCCATTTTTTTCTGTTATCTGTTTTCTGTAAAAATAGGCAAAATTGGACAGAAAACAGAAAAAACGTGTACCGCGATTTGCAGCAGGACAGTTTTTTTGGATTTTTCGAAGCTAAGTCGAAAGGGTGAGGATGTACTTCACCCACGCTCTCTGTAGTTGTACCGCGCTAGACACTTTTATCTCTCTGTAGTGGTTATCCATTAGAGAATGTGTGGCGTTGTGGGAGGAAACGGTGCTGTTCGCTTTATACGGTCGGGTTCGATCCTCGCCGAGGTGAACCGGACCAACCAAACCTCCAGGATCCTTCAATTTGAAACAGGTTCATGTTGGGAGATGAAGGCATTCAATGGGAAGTCGGCTGGCCCTCGCGACCCACTAAATAAGCACGAAACCCATTCCTCTAAAAACAAATATGCCGCGTCAGTGCCGGCAAAGTACCGCGATCCTCGACTGTGCCGCGATTGTTCCGCGATAGTGCCGCAGCGGCTTCGCGATGAGACGATTCTGCTACCGTGGCTTGAGCCTCGACATCGCGGCGATAGTACCGCAGCAGCTCCGCGTTAGAACGTTAGGCTCCGCGAGGATGCAGCAGCGAACCCGCTTGGAGTTCGATGCACTGTCCTGTGTGGTAAAAAGAAATTGTTGCCGATTCAATATACCGAAGTTTGAGGTACATTCCGTGTTTCCTTGTGCGCAAAAGCGGCGGTAACCTCTGTCCTATTCAGACAAAGGAGGTGACGACCGCAGGTGCGAATTTTTGTTCTTACACTTAGACCCCCCTAGTTGTCTTATAATTCTTAAATCACTTTATAGCAGACACTCTCCCAAAGCCGCTGCGGCGTTATCGCGCAGCCAAAGCGGTGCTGTCGGGTCCCTGCTATAGCTCCGCGGTAGTGCCGCCGCGGCTCCTCGATAGTGCCGCTTCGGTGCCTGCACGCGCCAAAGCGGCACTATCGCGGAGCCGCAGCGGCAATTTCTCTCAGAGTCAAGCCTCTACCAATACCCGCTCCCCAACGTACCCGCTTTGATGGAGCGTGGTAATGTTGGCCCAAACTGTACCATGCACGCAAAACTCTAAATACGTGTTTTAATTCACTGCAACGCAGATGGCATAGAATTCAGTTGAGATGAAGCGCCAAAAAATTGATGGTGAGCCTATTAGGCAGATGATAACTCTGCCACAGAGGTACGAGAGGCTCTGAACGGTGGAGCGAACGACGCGTCAGGTCATTTATACTCTATCGGCACAGGTGGTACGGGCGTGACTTTCAGCTCTGAGGAGTAGTACAGTGTCAAAATATGTACACTCAGGAACGGAAAACTCGCTCCGACTTCAATACGTACTCCTTCTACAGACATATGTATTGAACTTCTAATAAATAATCGAGCTTTTATTGCCTGGGAAAAGGAAGGTTTGATGAACATTTGTCACCTCATCGCACTCATAATCTGCAATTCTCTACTTTTTGTTCTGGCCAACCGCAAGGTTTTGAAAATTCAATGAAAGAAGCATAGACCCAAAAAATGTAAAAAAAAAGCTCAATGTTTTGAAAAATTTCGTTTAGTTTACGCTAAACACGCTTTATTGATTTTTAAGACTTTTCTGTTTTCTGTTTTCTGCCCATTTTTGGAGATTTTTTTCTGTTTTCTGTCGAACTAGATTTTCTGTTATCTGTTTTGTGTTTCCAAAAATACTTTTTCCGCACATCCCTGGTGCCGATCTAAGAAGTATCGGGTGACTTTTGTGGTTCTTCTTCTCCTTCTTCGTCGTTATGCTTCGTTCAACAGCCAACGGTTCATTCCCCGCAGGAAGGTCAATAACCCTATTCACATCATGCACTCTGCTTTCAAGGCAACGCAAAGTCGAACTGAACAAAATATTTTTTCTGCTTGTGTTTGTTTGTTTGTCAGAGAACGCAAAACTTTTCTGATTTGTTATCCGGCTTTGATAATTTATTAACTCCAGCGAAATCTATTTCCAACAATATCACAACATTTTAATGATTTCAATTTCTGTTCATACCAATATTCGCCAAAACAATTTAACAATTTTGCAACATTTCGAAAATTTAGTTGTCAGACAACTCCAATAAAATGAATTTCACCACATTGAACAGCATTACCTTTTTCTGTGAAGCCCAACATTTGGAAATCCTCTTACAGACTCCTCGACCGTTATTTCCAAACAGCACTAATCCTTCTCTGATAAAATTAATCCGACACACTGTGAACAGACACGCACGGCACACCCAAAGGACAAAATACACTTGAACTTAATGGGTATAAAATGAAGCCTTAACAGTGTTCTGCCAACCACTTTCAGTTATTCACCTTCTTAAGAAGTTTTCTTGTTGTTTCAGAATGTCTCGCTTCATTTTGGCTCTGGCCGTTTGTGGGACTTGCGTTTTCGCAAGATCCTTAAGATTCGACTTCGAACCTGCGGAAGAGGACATGGACATGGTGGGCCTGTGCAAAGACCTCGTCAATCTTGTAGACTCCATGAAGTCCAGCAGCCTTGAAGAGATTGCAGAGGTAAGTGTGTGTCCATTGCTGTTTCTCTATTCGCCAGTTCGCCAAAAAGAAGTGAGTGCGTTATGGAGGCACTAATTATTGATTTGTGAAAGTGTAGCGAGCTATTAGATTGATGCAAAAGCTTCCAGACTTTTCCCGACTTTGAATAAAAAACATGTATTTCAAAAAACAAACCACCGAACAAAATAATTTCCGTCACATCCAGGGATCCTTCGCCACCGATTGGACAGACCATGAATTCCCGACGTGTAGAACTTTGGCTGTTTCGAGTCGAAGTATTCTTCTAATCCCATCTTCACTTCGTCATCGTTAGTGAACTGTTTTCCATCCAGGAAAAGCTGCACCGAGCGGAACAGATGGTAGTCGGAAGGGGCAAATATGGGCTATATGGAGATTTAGGAAGAACTTCCAGGCCCGGGTCCAGCAGTTTCTGATTAGCCGAGATACGCGTGGTCGAGCATTGTCGTGAAGATAATTCGGATAACCCGATAACTCGGATAGCCCAGATCTTGCCCCTTCCGACAACCATCTGTTCCGCTCGATGCAGCACTTCCTGGATGGAAAACAGTTCACTGTTGATGACGAAGTCTAAATGGCCATAGAAGAATACTTCGACTCAAAACAGTCAGAGTCTTACGCGTCGGGAATTCATGATCTGCCCAATCGCTGGAGAAGGATCCTTGAATGTGATGGAAATTATTTTGTTGAGTGAGCCTCGTTTCTTTTTGAAATGCCTGTTTTTATTCAAAGTCGTGAAAAGTCCGGAAACATTTGCATCAACCTAATTTTATCTGACAATATCCTGACCATACAGCTTGTGTTGGAGGAAGGTCCGGTCTTTCGCCAAACCCAGTCTATCGAATGGACCCTTATCGGGGGCCATAAAGCAGTCTAGACACCTGGCGGTGAGCGGAGTTTTAAACCCGAACCGCGATCTATCGACGCGGCCCTGTCTATTTCTACCTGACTGAATTTTCCAAGGCAGCCTTACATGATGGTTTTTTGTTTAACCCCCTCCCCGAACGCCAAGTCATGCTTTAAAAAAGTAATTTCCAAATACTTGGAACAAATTGGTGAATCCATCAGGTCGCTTCCTGCTGAACAAACTGCTTCGCTACCCGAACTGGAACAAGATTATACGACGGAAGAACCTCAAATGAGGCCACTTGTTGAAGAATCACGACGCTTTGGAATACAAATTTTTTCCCGGTTTTGTCGTTTTGGGTGGACAGAGGGTGAAGCTTTTCCGGAGAACCTGAAACACTCTGCACCCCCTACCGATCCATAACGAAAAAGCTGCAAAGAAAAAGTCGTATTCCAAACCGTTTCGACTCTTTGGCTAATTGACTCATATACAGTTACATATGTCCAAGTCTTGTGTTTTCAAGTAAAACATTTGAATCTCACCCGCGCTTGGCGAAAGCGGTCGCGTGCGACGGTCTGCTGATCGATTCAGGCCGAGAGAAGAGCGCAGCTGATCAACTTACCATACCGCCAGCCATCGGTGAGATTTGAACCCTCCGCGCCAACGGCGGGTGAGATTTGAATGTTTTTTTTTCTTGAGGAAGTAAGCCACGGACCTAACTGTATATGTTTTAAAGGCAGTGTTCACGATAAATTTCACTTCCGATATCTCCACGGTTTACGGAAGGTCTGGTGCCCTATATAGCAAGGCATGCTTGAAAAGGACACGAAAGACGCGTTTTTGAGCCAAAATAGGCCCTCCCTTGTTTACGTTGATTTTTGAGCGTGGAGGAATTGACCGCTAGAAGGATGATACCTATCAGTGCAATGAAGCGATCAGCTCACTTATCAGCACTTCCTTCACTTGATCATTCCTATAATCTGAGTCTTCATTTGTTCCTTTCGAGGGGCGGATCTGGGGCACGGGGCGTGTCTGGGGCACCAAAACGATTGTTTGGAGGCGTTATTTTGCCAGTCCTGGCTCGTTTTCTACCGTTCCTTTGGCACTGGGAGCCTAGGATCCTTCTCCCCTATCATTTTACTGTGGAAAGCCAACGAGGATGATCATCGTGAACACTGCCTTCAAATAGCAGCGACAGGTTTTGTTTGTCATGGTTGTCGTAGACCTATTGCTACCGGCAGTTTTGAGATTATCCATGAGGGAGTTATTTCACAATTCACACTGCTGTATCGCTAAGACCATCAGACTAATGGCTTTTTCCCGATTTTTCAAACCAATCCACGAGGTCAACGCAAACAGCGGGAGGGCCGAAGAAAGGAGAAATAGTGCTGTCAATTACGAGAATAGACATGTTCAACCGCTCCGCTCCTTACGTGCCCACGTGGGCCGGCTTGAACAATCGAAGGAAGGCTATACGTGCGTCTTCTGACAACTGTAAAGTTGCATTCATAGCTACCAGGTTGTCCAATAATTCTTGTCCGAAGATCATGATCTGCTGCTGGTGGGACATCAAGGGCATGCTGTACTTCAAGCTGCTCCCGCAAGGCAGGACAGTCACCGCCTCCATCTACACCGATCAGCTCGAGAAAATAGCCGCCGCCATCCGAGAAAAGCGTCACCGACGGGCCTCGGTCCACCTGCTGCACGACAACGCGCGCCCCCACGTTGGCGAAGGAGACTCAGCAGAAGTTGGCGACGCTCGGCTGGGAGACGGTTGCCCATCCACCGTATTCCCCGGACCTCGCCCCTTCCGACTACCACTTGTTTCGCCCGCTGAAGCACCATTTGGCCGGAAGAAAATTCACCGACTACGACAACCTCAAATCCGACATCGCGGACTTCTTCGAGTCGCAGCCCCCAGAGTTCTGGGCGAAGGGCATCGGCGACCTGCTCAATCGATGGGCCACTATTGTTGATAACTGCGGTGATTATATTGTTGATTAGACTTGTTTTTCAATAAAGTTGAAAAAAAAATTAAAAATGGTGAACTTTTCGGACAACAATTATTGGACAACCTGGTACCAGCACTAGCAACAGAGTAAGAGCGGGTAAAGATGAAGTATAGACTGTAGCTCGGAGGGTTTGTGCTAATCATCATCAGCGAGTTACAACCAATATTTTATCTCTATCCTCACTTACCTCAGATGCCGTGGGCTCTAAAGGTATAGCTTCTAATTCAAAGTAAAATATTGTTTTCAGGTGTTCATTCCACAATGCATGACACATTTCCCTCCGATGCCGCATGACGAACATGAAGACGACAGACAGGCGATGTTGATGTTATTATGCCAATTCACGGGAACGGGTATGGGAGGGGAAATCAAGGATGCTTTCGAAAACGGAGCTTCCAAAGAACAACTTCTACAAGAATGCGAAAAAGCTAAGGAGCAAAAGAAATAAGAATTTTCAGCTTTCTCTGTTCGGAATAAATCATTGTACCCTGCATCTCCTTAGTGTGTTACGTAAATCAGTGTGTAACCCCTTGTAACTTTGTAGGTTCCTCGACGGGATTTCACAAAGCAGATCAAATTACTTGCAGTTTGAACGGCTTTGTTCAACCGTTCCCAGCGAGAAGATTACAAACTTGTTTGTCAAACTTCCGTCACTAGGGTATATGCTCAAACTTGCACCTGGTTACAAGGAAAGTTACCGATTCACTCTAAATCTTCACACATCAAATATGATTAATTACGAATCTGGTCCCATCACTATCTTGCAATGCGAGTAAAAAAGAATCTGGGGTCGGAGTATATGAACGGCAAACCTCTGGTTATAGCTGGTTTTTCCTCTGCCCATGGTTTGTAGTTCAAGTATCCCGGTACCCACGTAACCTGGAGCCGGATTCATCAATGCGGCAGTGTTGGGTAGGGGTAAGGGCGTCGGCACGTTTGATGGTGACCCTGCAAAAACGGAAGATCGCTAACGGAAAGCGCCCTAGGCCTACCCAGCTGATAGGCTGGGGCATACACTGCTCTGGTAGGATACCATAGACTTTTAAGAGGTAATCATCAAAAGTGCCGACTCCTTTACCCCTACCATACGGCACGCATTGATGAATCTGGCCCCTGCGGTCCGGGCAAAACCTGTTTACTCTTACCTATTCCACAGCCCTCCTCCGGGTTTCGGCCTCCGTAGGCGGATTCATCCGCGACAGACTGATGATTCAAAGGTGACAAGTAATCGATATTCACGAATCCCATAGCATCGCATTCCCCTACCGGTTGAGGGATAGTGGTTGTTGTGCAATGAGTTTCATGTAGAATGATTTCCAACCGGCCGCTTCTCACAAGGGAACTACTTTTAGTCAGCCTGGCCATTCTGGATAAAATGTACTGTGCTAGAACCCTTTTTGGCGTAGAATCCGATTATGGTCTTTGCAGCTGCTTAAAACCACTCTCAAAAAAGGTAAACACGTTTTTCATTAGAATCCGATTATGATCTTCGCAGCTGCCTAAAACCACTCTGAAAAAGTTGAATGCGTTTTCCAAAGCCTGGCGGCAAGGTAAGGAAGGGTACATCAAATTTCAAGGGTGTTTTGAAAAAATTCTCGGATTCGGCTCAAAACTTGTATGCAGGGGTAGTCTAGGGTGATAATCACAGATCTAGAGACCGTTTCTCGAAATTCTGAAATTTACTGTAAGTTACGGTAAACACAATGCCATTAAAGGCACAGTCCAACCTCAGCATCGGTTTTCAGTTTTACTATCTATCTTAAAAACGGTTTCACGCTGATTCCAATGATGTCTCTAATCGTTCAAGACCCTCTGGGAACGGAGTTATGGCTTTTTAAAAATTGAGCTGCGGGGGCATGGTGGACGAGTTGTCCGAGGCGTGTAACTTCCGTCTTTTGAAGCCGATATATGCGAGCTGGCCTGAGTAAAGAGAGAAGTTGAGAATGAAAGGAAGAACGGGGCTACTGATTGGAAAGCATCTCTCATTCCGCCACTGTTGAGCTCGAAAGATCGCAAAAGGGGCGTGCCAAAGTGGCTTCCCGAGGTGGGCGCCCCAGGGTGGCCTCCTTCTATATCTCGCTTATTCGGAGGACTTGAGAGCTCGCACTTGGCAAGTGGTACACGGTTGGGTCTACTTCACAATTATGTGGAAATCTGAGATTTCGTACCTGAGCTTGGACTGTGCCTTTAAGGGGACAAAACCTACCTTAGTATTTCGAAAACCGATAAATATACATTGAATTCGTATTTGCCACCCCGAATAACCCTGCATACAAATTTTGAGTCAAATCTGAGACTTTTACCGGTCTACCGTGTAGCCACCGTAATATCGTAATCCGTACCGTACCGTAATCTGTAAAAAATCAATAATTGGACCTTATTCGTGTTCAGCTCTCTAAATAACGCCCGGATGAACAATTTGAACAAAATCTGTCATAGCGATCCGGAAATCGTGAAAAGTCGCGATTTGCCATCAAATTTTCCCCCGATGGGAAGCTTTGAACGAATCAAGTCGAAAACCTCGGAAAATTGGCAAATAAACCGTAGATTCGCGATCAGCGCCATAAATAAACCACCTAGGAGAATTTTTAGTCGAATCTGAACACGTTTTTAGCTCATTTAGAGCCTTGTAATGGGTATAAATAAACGCCCAACCGAAAATCCGTAGAGTCCAAAACGAAAATATGCCTTCACCCAAACTATGCCCAAATGGGTTGTTTTGGGCGCTGAACACAATTATAAGGCCCATTTCCAGATTTTCCAAAGACTGATGCTCGTTTACGAAGGCATAAGAGCTACGAAAATTTGGCGAAAAACGCCTACAACTTTTTTTCGGAGTGGGTTTAGGCAGCAGCGAAGACCATAATCGGATTCTGCGTCAACAGCGGTTCTAGAGAAGTACATTTTATCGGGGATGGCCAGACTGACTAATAGTAATTCCCTTGTCATATGTAGAGTTCTCGTAATAAATTTAGTCTGATGAATGAAGGGGCTGCAACGGTAGATCACCCCGCGCGAATCGAAACCTCACTGTCCAGTGACGCCGCCAGCCCCGGACGACCAGCCGCCTGGTTCATGCGTCAGACTAAATCGAAAACGGAAACCATAGATGAGCATTTTTGTGAGGTGCACTATACAAATTGTGATCTACATTTGATCTGAGCTCGGAGTTGCCACTGCTTAGTAAAAATCTCGTTTCATGCCATCCGCCCTAGAAAGGAAAAATACAATCCCTTGAAATCATAAGGAGTCCACCGTAGATGTTCGAATGTACAACTGTTTACCACCACAAAAAGGCTGTTATAGGCAGCATACACGCTCGTAAACTTGGTTGAGATAACTATGTGAATCGAGCCATATGGCTTACAACATAATGCTTACGCATTTTGAAGTGTCAAAAACGACCCACAATGCCGCTACATAAGTTATAAGTTGACCCCGCCCTGTATTTTCACGCCCCTGTAATTGCCCTTTTGCCCTTTTGCTTCAACGCAGGGTTGCTTGGCCATCTTTGCCGTCAGTGACGTGTGTGGTTCACTTATTAGGCAGTCTACCAACAGTACCGACGGTGAATATGACCCAGCAACCTTGCGTTGCAGGAAAAGGGCAAATACAGAGGGCGTGAAAATACAGGGCGGGGCCAACTTCTAACTCATGTAGCGGCATTGTGGGTCGTTTTTGACACTTCAAAATGCGTAGGCGTTGTAATCTGGGCCACACCATTCTATTTCCGTAGTTATCTCAATCACGTTTACGAGCGTGTATGCTGCCTTTAAAGGCAGTGTTCACGATAAAAAATGTGTTTCAAATTTCACTAGAAAAAGGTAGTGGAGGGGCTAACTGTAATCCTAACGTCGAAAGAACGCATGAAAACGAGCCAGGAAGAGCTCCAAAAGAGCCCGAAGTTGCCACTTCGAGCGCAAGGCAAACCCCAAAAGCGCATCACACGCCCACCGACGTAAACAAATGAATGCTCGAGATCGTGATATGAGCGATGATTTCCAATCATTAGCCCCGTTCTTCCCTTCATTATCAGCTTCTCTCTTTACTCAGGTCAGCTCGCATAGATCGGCTGCAAAAAACGGAAGTTACATGCCTCGGACAACTCGTCCACCTTTTTCCTTAGCTCAATCTTTGAGGGACCATAACTCCGTTCCCAGATATTCTTGTACGACTTCAGAGACATCATTGGAATCAGCATGGAGCCCTTTCCAAGATAAGCGGAAAAACAGAAAAACGATTTTTATCGTGAACACTGCCTTTAAAGGCAGTGTTCACGATAATCCTCGATTCTGGGAATAAACGCTAGATCGATGGCTTGGCCCCCGGATAGAACAGAAATGGCGGAGAAATCGAGAAAAACCGCATCAGAAGGTCACAAAATCCTTTACTCTCACACCGCCTCTTTACTCTCACGGGAACTGTTCTTTGTGGCAATGAAATCTTTAGTGGACCCGCCTTTTAAAATTCTCTACTCTCTGTTGTTTCGTACTTCGGTTCAGACCCTAACGGACACTGTCTTGTCTTAAATTTTGTTACATTTTTTACCGTGAACATGTTCATCCAACCGGACAACTAGTCCGGACCAGAGATTAATGTCATTAAAATAAGGCGTTATTGTGCCTTTCTCGCCTTCCACTGGAATATGAAGTTGTGGAGCCTAACCCGTCACTGAATTTTCGATCACAATTTGGGGTATGTCCCTACTACCACAGAAGGGTTCTATGAGAGTTTTTCATCTCCTAAGAAGGCAAAGAACATTTTTCACCGGCTGCACTAGGGAATTATATCCCGTCAGAAACGTCGTTTCCAACAAAATTCCTACCAGTTTATGTACTTCCATAGACTTTTTTTTAAATTTATGTTTGTACCTGCAGCGAAGTTCTCTGAACCGAAATATGGCGAACTTCCTCAATTGAGCAAAGGAGTATGGCACCCACATATTTTTTGAATGGGTTTTCTGGAGTGCTGAACACGAATCTGCAATCTGTTTATCGATCTTTGATAGATTACGGTAGGCTATGATGGGTATACGGTAGCTCAGTCAAAGTCTCAGATTTTGCTCAAAATGTCTCAGTGGGTGTTACTTGAGACGCTGAACACGAATTTGAGGTCCCTTTTCGGATTGTCGAAATATTCAGCTAGGCAACGCCACTTAAAAGGCATTATGAGTACCGTATCCTACAGTAACTCTAAGTCCAGCGAGAAACAGGGCTGGGATTCATGAACGGTAAGCTGGGGGTCCCCGCAGGGTTTGGTTGGAAACCTTAGCAAACCAGCGATTCATCATCACTAGGTTTGGTCAGGACTGGGCTACGGCTGGGTCCCATGTAACCGCATCTCCGAG
Organism: Aplectana chamaeleonis; assembly: GCA_029168955.1. Classification (NCBI taxonomy): domain Eukaryota; kingdom Metazoa; phylum Nematoda; class Chromadorea; order Rhabditida; family Cosmocercidae; genus Aplectana; species Aplectana chamaeleonis. The sequence goes on along the minus strand of JAPDOI010000219.1, from coordinate 240,454 downwards.
GTGGTATTTTGGTTCGGTTTGGTCTCAGCTGGGGCAGCTAACCAAACCAAACCCTGCCGGGACCCGATGCGTTCATGAATCCCGGTCCAGATCCCAGAATCACGTTCAGCGCCCTGATTAACCCCCAGTTCAACTTTTTGGGCCGATTCCGAAAAAAAATTTCAACACTCTAAAAAGTGGCTTGTGGGTACGTAGGTACTATACATTGGATCCGAATCAAAAAATTTCGGATACTCGGATTTCGGAAAACTCGAAAATCAAAAGTCTTGGGTATCCGACTCAAATGGATAGAGTCAAAATAACAACGTCGTATAATCCGAGTCATTCGGATAGAGAGGCTAAACGGATATTCCTATCTCGGATCAATCCGAAAAATACGTTTTTTCGGTGATTCGGAATTTGGATCATTCGGATTTTGACCTTTTTTCGGTGAGTCGGAATCCGAATATCCGAGTCGGATATCCGGTCGGATACAAGTGGGTATAATGCACTCTGGCGAAGATTTTCAAATAAAAAGGTCTTCTACCGTACCATGATAGAACAATTCATTGATAATCATCTTTATATCGAAATATTTGCAAACCAATTCTTTTTATTTTGAAATGGTTTTCATCAATTTCGTGAATACACATGAATTACTGTCTGAACCTCTTCGAACAGGGTCGCCCGTCCGATCAATACACATGGTTTTTTGGAGACAGTCGTACCCTCAATGCGCCATGCTGGCAAGAACAAATCATACGAAGAGGATCAATGCCTTATATGCGCAAAATCTACGCTGACGATGCGTAGAAATGCGCCGGAAATTTCACACTGTGCGTCAATTGTATGTCTGTAGTGCCGCATGCAAACTGGGGCGTCGACAACAGGTTGATCCGTCAACCATGAGCCACCTCTGGCCAACGCGGCGATATTTGGCTGGGTCTTGGCCGCTAGTTATGGTCTGGTCGAGCTGTTGTACAGCTATCGTTTTCGCGTTCTAGATAAAAGAGAAGTATACGACGCATTTTCAGGCATGCTTCAAATGATAAGATGCAGGGGAGCCGGTTCAATTACTAAGGTTTGGGGAATAGGTTCCGCCCTGCATCTGAAGGCCCTGCCCATCCGGTGGCGGCCCCAGTGGAGGCCGCGCGACCCAGCCGCGACGCGTGTCAGTGTGCTGACGGCGACGCGTGCCGGTGTGTCGACCGCGACGCGTGTTGGTGTGCCGACCGCGACGCGTGTTGGAGTGAAGTAGTTCCTGAGCTAGATGAAACAGTCCTGCAGGACGTGAACTGCTGCTAAATAGGCCGCTAATCGCGACAAATCGAAATGTCACTAGCCCGACAACAAGGTAAACAGCCCGACAACATCGAAATTTCAACAGCCCGACAACAAGGACAACAGGGGGCAACGGGCAGGTTTCCGGCTGACGATGTGGCGATTTGAGTTGTCAACAGGGAGCGGTCTGTCAACAACTCAAAGGGCTACAGTAGAACGAAATCCGCATGGCTACAGTAGAATGAAATATCGAGTCGTGACATCAGATACACTTTTTTGAGTACTAGCCTATCAGCCGAATCTACCGATATCCGACTCATTATCCGATGCGAATCATGTTATATTTCGGATATTCGGTATCCGAATCGTTATCCGACTCATAGCACATTTCGGTGATTCAGATTTTGAATCAAACGGATTTTGGGGTTGTTTCGGTGAATCGGATTTTGGATCACTCGGATTTTGACGTTTTTTCGGTGATTCGGATTCTGGATCATTCGGATTTTGACGTTTTTCCGGTGAATCGGATTTTGAGTCATGAAAATTTCGGTTCATTCGGATGTGTATCCGAAAATGAGTGAGTCGGATCCAATGTATAGTAGGTACCAGGGCTGTGCGTTATAATGTTAACGTGTTAACGCATTACCGGGTTAACGCGGTTTATTTTGGAAAAATAACCATTAACGCTCAACGAAATAGTGCTAACATCACGGTAATTTGAGTTCGTTAATTGCAGTGGAATTATGGCACTGATTGATCGAATGACAGATTTAAAAACTGGGCACGTCGCTTCGGCTTGCGGTGCGATCAATTTTTGGTTGCTGTGAACTATTTCGCTGGCCTCAATGTGTCCTATTCGATTGTCTATCCATTTTAATTATTTCTTCCCAATATCGAAGAATTCGAATTCGTGTTGCAAAAAGGAAATGTGAGGCCTGATCTACCTCTCTACGGCTGAGTAAGCTATCAAATGAGGGTTGGAGCGGGGAATGAAGGCCACACACTTTTTAAGAAGAGGCACACGCTCTGTATGGAGGGCACCACGCGGCGCATACTTCACAAGAAGCGCTACTCAGTTTCTAACACGCGTCACACGTTCTACATAAAGCGCTACTGGCTGTCTAGGACGCCATCCACGCACACCCTGAAGCCTCTTTCAGAATCTTATAGCCGCGCGACGCGATGGGATGATAGTCAAGAGCATCGATCGAGATAGCGCCGCACGTCGATCTGCATTTAAAACATGCCATTGCGGCGATCAGCGATCGCACTCTAAGGTCTCTTTCAGAGTTCGATCGCCGCGCGAAGCGATGGGATGATAACCATGTGTATCGATCGAGATCGCGTCGCACGTCCATCTGTATTCAAAACATGCCATCGCGTCAATCAGCGGCCATACCCTGAAAGAAGCCTAAAAGAGGCCTAATGACTTTCTGGGACGCGACGCACGCCTATTTTTCACAAAGTCCTGCTGACGCCATCTGAGCGCTCATCCACTTTCCATGACGTCCGTCTTTATCTGGAGCCCTGCCTTCTTTCCATGACGTGCTGCTGACGCCATCTGAAGCCCTACCTACTTTTCATGACATGATCTGAAGGCCTACCCATTTTCCACGAAGTCCTGACCGCGTCATCCGAAGCCCCACCCAGCTTCACGACGTCCGCTGAAGTCATTAGAAGGCTTATGTTATTGTTCTGGGAGCTCTGGTGATTTATAGGTTTTCGTTGTGGTGAAGTAATGTTTTGAAAATTTTTTAACGAAGTGCAAAATTAACGTGTTAACGCATTAACGGGTTAACGCGGTTTTTATTCGAAAATTAATGGTTAACGCTTAACGACAAAAATATTTTCCATAAACGCACACCCCTTTTAGGTACCCTTACCTTTTCACAAAACTTTAAAAACGCTCATATTTTTGTTCAGCGGTATCCGTAACAAAATCCGATGTCAGACTCGGAGAGCGCATCTTTTAAATGGTGGTGATGACCTCGCGAGGCTCCCTAGTTAGTATCATAGAGATCAATAGATAGCCTTCAAAATCGTGGTCAGACCTACAGAAACCCCCCCCCCTTCCACAAAAAGTTTTGAGCCAAATCTGAGACATGTACCAAACTATGTATACTCTGTTTATCTTTAATTGCACAAAAAACGGTCCGCCAATAGTCCTCTAATGGGCCGGCTAGAATCTGGCACTTTTACGTCCACGATTCGCGTCATCGATCGGCAGCCAACCGTCGTCTCTGCTGAGCGATCGACTATCAGCTGTAGTGCCGATCGATGACGAATTCTGGCAAAGTGCCACGGGTCTGCCGTAGTTTAGTGGACGAGTCCGCAACCGCACCATGTCCTTTTTTGTGCAATTAAAGATAAACAGAGTATACCGTATACCCATCGTGCCTTAGCGCAATCTATCGGAAATCGATAAATGTACCTGAAATTCGAAGTCAGAACTTCAGAAAATCTTCACAACAAGTTCTGAAACAAATCTGTCATTGCGTTTGGGAAATCTTCAAGAGTTTTTGACTAGAAAATTTTCCCCGGTGTGAGTCTTTGTGCCGAACTTGTCCAAATTACGGGGAACTCGACAATTGGAGCTCAATTTCGTGTTCAGCACACGCGGAACCCCCAGGAATAAGTTTTGAGAGAATTCCGAAACATTCATCATGAACAATCTGAGAATCGTCTGGTGGGTTTACCCTTACATACCCTAGCGCCAAACGGAGGAAATCCGCGTAACTCGGTTCAGAGAACTCTCAGCAGCTATAACAGAGATTTAAATATGTCATCGGAAATACATCAGCTGATATGAATTTCGTTGAGAACGGCGTTCATGAGCAGCTGTCGTGCCCTTGTGAGTAAGGCGAAGTATATCGGCACGGAACCTTAAAGGCAGTGTTCACGATAATCTTCGATTTTGAGATTAATCGCTAAATCGATTGTTTGGCCCCCGAGTAGAAGTGAAATGACGAAGAAACCGAGAAAAACGCACCAGGGGCCGGATGCATCAACGCGAATCTCGGGGTTTGCGCAGGCGCAGGGCACGCAGGGCAGCGAAACCGGCATGCTAAAGCTGCCAGAGACAGGGAAGCAAGAGACGTTAGGGGCACTACGGCTACTTGCTCCCAGAAGATGGGGCAGCTGCCTTCACAAGAACAGAGTGGCACGACGCCATGATCGACTTTTTCTATTTCTCAGACATTATTCTTTTATTTCACTTCTTGTTCACAGTTATCGGTTTGAAGCTCTTATAGTAGAAATGATTTCCTTATTGATAACTTCTCTTTATAAATCCTGCTTTTGAGAATATTTTCTTGAATTTTTCATTGAAAAAATTCCATAATACTGCGCTGACTACGTCAATCATAATGCTTCACTTAATCACTTACGCAATCGATTTCACGTGCTACAGCTTCATTACAATGGACAACAAGGTAGTTTCAGAACATTTTGTTCTAAATTGTTCTAAAAAATTTTCTCTTAGGAGGAGCGATTCTCGGCTTACGAAAACTAGGTGCTTTAGAAACCATTCTTATTACCAGCCTGATTTCGTTATTTTTGTCCAGTTTTGTCCAGCAAATCGTTTGAATTTTAGAAATATATGTGTAATGGGTGGTGTTTATGAGTTGGTTTTTAAAAAAGTTAGGCAATTTATGTTGCATCCAGCAATCCTTCAGAGTGAATAGGGGCATTTTTTCAAAAATCTTTAAAAACGTAATCCTTAGAACTGCTGTTGTTTGTACATTTGAATTAAATATCGATAGAAAATTTTGTAATGTATGATTTTGTGAAAAAATGAATACGTGACGATACCTTCCCGCCTGGTCATGAGTGTTACTCATGGTGACATTCTCAGTACGCATGAGTACAATTCTGCTAACTGACCATTTCTGCTCGTAAAGCCCCAAACCCTCGAGCGCAAGGACAATCGGACTAGCACCAACCTTTTACTATGAGTTGTACAATTTCGAGAAAAAAATGTCAAGACTGAACGAAAAATGAAAAAATTTCGAAAAATCTTTCCGCAGCTTTTCCAGGCTGGTTTATTGTACGGCTTACTTTACCCCCTTCATTCTGCGTAGTCGTACTGCCTGTCGTAAGGGACTCAGCTGCATCTGAGCAGAGAAAGAACTAAGGTAGGCTCAAGCCAACGCAGGAAGAATTCTCAGCTGCTCGGCTAATCGATCGGGTTTTTCAGCCGTAAAATGGCGCGCTGTGCGGCGTAATTGCGTACACTACGCTGGGGCTAGCTGCCCCGACGCCATCGAGCGCATGCGCTGGGCGAACGCGACTCTCGGGCGCCCTGCTGCCCCTACTGCCTGCCCGCCGTGTGAGTTGATGCATCGGCCCCAGAAGGCTGCACGAAATCCTCAAGTATCAGCCCGCCTCTTGAAGTATCAATGGAACTGTTCGTTGTGACAATGAAATGTTTTGTGGACCCGGTCTTTTGCGATTCTCTACTTTCTGTTGCTCCGTTTCTTTCCTTCCGGGCCCTAACTAATACTGTTTTGCTCAAAAATATTCTTCCATTTTCGATTAGTCCCACGTTTTACCGGTGACAACCACCGTGAACATGTTCATCCAACCAGACAACTCGTCCGGAGCCATAGAATAATGTCACTGGAATTAAAGACGAATTAGTGCGTTTCTCGCCGTTTCTTCGTGATTTTGGTAACACTTGGTTGCCAACGCATTGTTTTGAGTGGGAAACTTGGAAACGAGAATCATCGTGAACACTGCCTTTAAGGCATCAAAAACTTTCTTGCGCTTATCAAGGAAGTCGACCAATCTTGCCGATGGATGATACTCAATCAAACAGTGTCAGAATTATCCTGGTTAGAGGGACGATTAGGTGTAAGTAGGTGACGATGAAAGCAAGGTCATGGTCATGTTCTCGAGAATTACACATATAAAAACCACAAAAGCCAGTGACACCACGACTTGTCAGACTATTACCATGAAAACCTCTTTGGTTTTACTCCTTGTCTCTTCCCTCAATCTTATTGTCATCGGTTATGTGGTCCCTTCGGGATACGAAGAGGCTCCTATAGACCCTGCTCCTAGTTATCCCGAAAGCGGTGGCAATCAACTAGGCTACCAGGACAACGTCGCCAAAGCCGAGGATCCACAGGTGCTAATCTATGCTTTTTTCAGAGGGTTTTGATTCCAGCATAAAATTCTTGAAAGTGTTCTTTCTTCAAGGGTTTCCAGATTGAAGAAGTTCTCGAATACGGCCTCTGTAATTTTTCTGAACTATTAAGCTCGAAAACTTGCCCTCAATTCAGTAGCTACTCAAATTTTCGAGTGATTTTCGCATAGTTCAGGGATTTAAATAAACAATTTTTCGTCTTATTTATCCCATTGTTCACCTAAAATGTGTGCAATAATCTGAAAGTAGAATCTCTACTCCCCAGATAAATTACACATTCGAAACCCGATTTGTTGTAAATCCCAAAAATAAGAACATTCGAAAAATAGAATAAAGTCAGTCCAAATCAAACTTTCCGACTACGCGGTCGGCGCGCGTGTCGAGCCGCAATCGCGAATGCGTTTCTCGGGCCTATAAATCGATAAGCAGGAATATTAGAAGTTTAGATAATACTATTCTAGTCAGCTGTTTGCAGCCGTGGGAAACCTCATTCACAAAAGGCCTTTGCGACGGCAGCTAAATGCGCACGCCATTCTCATTCGGACAGACTTTACTTCGAATTCCCGAATGATCCGAATATTCGAAAATTGAAATTTTAGTTTAATGGATATTTGTCTATCCAGATATCAGATTCAATTCCGTGCAAAATCTCACGAGAAATGTTCCCATCTGTTTTTGAAGTTTCCGACAAGGGGTGGACCTAATTAGGGTGGACCTAATTTTTTTTTTAATTTGAACTGGTGATCAGTTTTGTCAAAAAGGCTCATGCTGCATCCACCTAGCACTCTCTTTGACCAAACCTTACTCTTTTAATTAAATTAGGGTCTACAAGGCTAAAGATTGGTTATGGTTGGGTGCCATTCCTTTCTCCAGATAGTCTACGAAAGTGTAGTTCTTTCTTCTTTATGCCATAAATTGGATGGAAACGTCACAATCTTTTGACATAGATTTCCTCGAATCTTATTAGGGATTGAGTAATCATGTTAAGCACCTAGGTATCAACATAAAGTCTCTTCAAACTTTACTGTCCGCGCTTGCTGTCGGCGTGCGTGTCAAGCGGCCGTCGCGAAGGCATTTTTGGACGACCCTTTCCACGTCTGCAGAAAGCTGGGTGTGATAATATTTAGTGTGCGTCTCAGGGTCATGCTAATCGATTTACATGCCTGGAAAGTACCTTTGCAATCGCTGGTTGCTCGACACGCACGCCTGCCATGTAGGCGGGCAGTCTCTTTCGAACAGTCTTTCTGTACATACAGAAAGTCCATTCACAGATTGTAATCTAGCAAGTTAGCAGTACGCGAGAATTCGCCGTGACCCTTTTGGCTTTTGGTTTACCACAAGCCGGAGTTTTGAACGAGTGTTATTGCACAACCGTGACGTCATCCATTCACTCCACAAAAATACAATAACCGCGCTAAGTTTTGTAAAAACGGGGAGTATCTGGCAAACGTGGCAAAAAAGCGTCCGATGCGTGTAACTTTTTTGAATGAAGGCTTTTTCAAAATCTGAAAACGATATCATATTCACAAATCAAATCGTAATAATTACTTTCTTTGTAGGCCGAAGTTCCCTATAATCGCTTTGTTTTTTAAGGAAATGGTTTCTGCAATCGCTTTTCAAAAACGTCGCGCGCGGCGAAGTGCGGCGAAACTCTAACAAGGAAAGTGTTTAGAGTGTCAAAGGCATCTGCGAAAACAACTAGTATCGTTAGTATCTCCTGTGGCTCAATAGTAAAACGGCGCAGTATCCCGCCCCGAGCTGCAGGTTCCAAGAAGTTACAAGCCTAAAAAGATCGTTTTCTGTGCTTTTGTACCCTCCAAAAAGGGCATCAACCTTCCGAAAATTTGGAAACGAACCTCATGAATGTATTCAGCGCCCAAAACTACCTCCTTGAGAAACGTTTGGTGGAGGCACATTTTCCATACTTTGTCCAGACTGACAGCGTTATGGACTTGCAGGCATATTCGGTTGGGCCTTTATTTATACCGTACGGATTTTCGGTTGGGCGTTTATTTCTATCGATTAGAGGGCTCTGGAACACTTTCAGAAAAATGTTCCAGATTTGACTTAAACTTCTCCAAAGGGTTTTTTGAGGCGCTGATCACGAATCTGTGGTTTATTGGTCGATTTTCCAAAGTTTTCGGCTACTTTCGTTTGAAGCTTCCCAACCGGGGAAAATTTCGAGAGAAAAACGCCACTTTCGAGATTTCCGGTTTTCTACGATAGATGTGTCTCAAAATCTCTGAGGGTAACACGAATCTGGAGTCCGTTTATCGTTTTTTTGCAGACTACGGTAGATTACGGTGGGTATACGGTAGTTTGGTCAGAATCTCAGATTTTACTCAAAATCTGTATACGGGGGTTATTCGGGGTGAAGAAAGCGATTTTAACGTCCGTTTGTCGATTTCCGAAATTCTTAGGTGGGTTTCGCCCACTTAATGACACGTTACCTACCGTAACCTGCAGTAAACCTCAACATTTCGACAAGTGGACTCCAGGTTCGGGTTCACCACCCTAGATTACCCTTACATACAAGTTTTGAGCTAAATCCGAAATTTTTTTTGAAACTTAAAAAAATGCCTGATGGGTGAGGCTTGCTTTTTGGCGAGGCTTGAAAAATGCTCATAACTTTTTTGAACCTGCAGCTCGTGGCGGGATACTGGGCATTTTTACTATTGAGCGAGAAGAGATACTTACGATACTAGTTGTTTTCGCAGATGCGTTTGACACTCTAAACACTTCCTTATGAAGCAGTATTTGTACAAGTAATGGAAGAGCAATCTGTATACTTTCTTCATGAATTAGGAGCAGGTTGGAGAAACTCAATGTTTGTGTTGGTTGAATTTTTTTAAACCCTTCATTAAACACGCTTGAGAACTACCTGAAAAATCGAGTTTTGTTGGGACAACCCCGGACTAAAGGAAGTGTTCACGAAGAAAAAGTTGCACGTTTTTTTTGGGCTGAAACGTAAGCTTTGGGTCCCTCTAAGAAGATTAAGAACGGAAGTGCGACCAAAAACGGCCGGTAAGTGGGTGAAAATCTCGTGGGCCAGCCAACCCATTGGGCCACTCCACCCACGTCCTAAAACAGTTGCCCTGAATTTGTGGTTAGATGAGCGATGGTTTCCGATCAAAAGTGCCGTTCTCCCTTTCATTCTCAACGTATCTCTTTACTCAGGTCAGCTCGCACACATCGGCTGCATAAACGGGAGTTAGAAGCCTCGGACAACTCGTCCACAATACTTCCCTAGCTGAATTTTGAGGGGCCATAACTTCGTTTCCAAGGGGTCTTGCACGATTCCAGAGTCATTAATGGAACCAGCATGGTTTTTAAGATAGGCTGAGAAACAGAAAAACGACTTTCATCGTGAACATTGCCATGAAGGTTTTTGGAAATTCAATCTGATCAAACCTTGAGATTCTCTCACCTGCCCCTAGTTTATGAAGAAAGCATACAGACTGCTACATTACATTACATTTACATTTACATTTACATTTACATTACATTTACAAACACTGCTCAAAGTTTCGCCGCGCGCGACGTTTTAAAAACACGACTGCAAAACCTATTTCCTACAAAAAACAAAGCGATTTTAGGAAACTTCGGTCCATGAAACACATGTTTAGGTAGCGATTCGATATGTGAATATGATGGCGCTTTCAGAATTTAAAAAAATCTTGACTCAAAAGAGTTACATGTATCGGACGCTTTTTTGCCATGTTTGCCAGATGCTCCCCGTTTTTACAAAACTTAGCGCGGGTTTTGTATGTTAGGCGACCATAAATGCGCTCCGCGGAGGGTACAAACATTGTGATTCTCGGAAGAGAGTGTTCTTAATCCTGCAATGTACATATTCTGCTCCCTCGGTGTGAACATTTTACAGTCTGATGCCGTGGAACGACCACTTCCTCGCTTACCGCCTACATATCCTGCACCTCGACCTCAACCACCTAAACCATGGCCACAACCGCCGGTGGTGATTCCGGTAAGAACTTTCCTGGATTTGATAGATCAACCGAACTAACGGTAGAAATTGATGTCGACGGGCACATGAAGAGCAGTTGTAAGAGAAGAGCTAACAGGCTGACTAACATCTGATGTCCATTCTATGACAGGTTGGAGTTGATTTTTTACCGCCATTCAGGAATTTCTGAACAAGTTACCTGAGACTTTACGCAAGTTGCATGATGTCTTAACGCAACTTACTTAAAGTTCACAAGTAACTTGAAGCGATGTTATGCGTAATTTGACCAGATTTTTGATTAAAATACCATGTAACTTGCGCTAATAATACAGAATAATGCGAGTAACTTTCACTGTTGCTACATGTTACCTGACACCCACACGCGCCGCGGTCGGCACCCACGCTCTACGCGACCAGCACACCGACACGCGCCCCGCTCGCCGAACACGACTGGAGCGCGCAACGGCAAGACGATGTCTCCAGCCGATGAGCGGGCGACGTACCTCAAACTGGGGTAATTGAACCGACGACGCTAGCGACATCTGACTCTTGGTTCAAGAGTGCGTCGTATAACTTCCTGGGAAACGGCCCGCCCCTTAGACCAGTTACATGTGCGATTAAATGACACATTTAAGTTACACGTAAGTGCTTTATGTCACGTATAAGTCAAATCGCACCATGCAACATACTTACTTTGTTGAAAGTCATATGTAACTTAAAGTTGTGAAAATAAGTCGAAGGTAAAATATTTAGAATCTTTAATCCGCATGCAACTTCATCAGAAATTTCTGAGCATTTACGGAAGAAACGGGCAGTTTTCAAAGTTAAGAAGAAAACCTTGCATCAAACTTGAGATGCCACTCTTCGTTAACATAATCCAGTAGACTATTCAGTCCACGGCAACGGAAAAAGCCGGTTGTGCAGCTGCGTATTTCCACTAAACATACTGTAGGTTGCGCCATAATCGTCAGCAAAGTTGTATTTTTCGCTTAACGGAAACGCTCAGGAACGGTAAATTTTTCCACCACCCACAAATATATTATCAGGGCACCTTTAGTCTTTATCACAGATACACGCAGGAGTAGCAGGAAAAATGAAAAACCACAAAAAAATGGGAATAACAGAGAAATAATTTATTTTTCATCCCTATTCCTACGTGTATCCATGGTGAAGACTTCAGGTATGTATGTACATAGATATTGTGTCTGTGTGGACGTGAACTCAGCCTTTTTCAATGTGTCCGATGTTTTTTCTTTGAAATTCAGGAGAAAATTACGACTTTGTCGTCGACTATGAAGCAACCTAGAGTATGCTTATTGGAGAATATGCAACCGCGCTAAAACTTCGAAAACCGTGGACTTTAAAAGCCTCTTGTTTAGTACTGAACTGGAAATCATGATATCGAAACATTACAGGTCGGATATCAGACGCCCAAACCAACGCCGACTTCAGATCCTACGCCTATAACAACAACGGCTCCAACACCAACAACAACGCTTTCAACAACTACGCCATTCGTTCAATTTTTGAAACTCTGGTAGATGGCGAATCAATAAAACCGTTTTCTCGCGTTCACCACAAACGATTTTCTTAAACTGTGGGCTTTCGGTCAGGATAGGGGATATTTATTATCTGCATGCCAGCTATGGAAGTTGTATCAAACATGGATATAAAAGCAACAATCGGAAGGAATCCGTTTTTCTTGAAGTAAAGCGGAAACAATCGAGTTCTTGGCGTGGGTGCGAAGTGTGGACACGCGGTCCATTAAGTGTTGAACCGGCCCCACGCGCAGCCCCTTTTTCGAAATCTCAGTTCAGAATGAACGTAGAAAATACAATATTCTCCCTAATCTACTCAAAGAAGTCGCGGAAGCCGCGAGTCGCGACTTTTGCGACTTTTCGTCATAACTCGCTTCTTTCTCCATTTTCCCCAAAGTGTGTGGTACCGTTCGAATGTACAAGTCGTCCTCTATCCGAAGAAAAAGTTCCGAGAAAGTCCATTTTCGTACTGCTCGCCTTCTCAAAGTACCTGAGGTAAGCCATAAACGGCCGCGCCCGAAATACTCGCTCTCGGCGAACGCATGCATGCTCACGAGAAGTCGTCAGAGTCAATCACTAACGTTCCATCGTAGAAACATTGTAAATAGAGATTGGCAGAGTAGTTGTTTCACGGAATGAACATTAATTTACTCGCAATGAGGTTTCAATTTGGAAATGTAATGGCTTTTTCTTAAAGGCAGTGTTCACGATGAATACAGCACTCAAGTTCGTCCCAAAAAATGGGATTGTTTGGCCGTGAGGTAACTAATAGTGAAGAAAAAGGGAGAAAAACGTCAAGAATAAGTCAAAATAACGGTTTCTAAATTCAGAGCGTGGACGAGAATCATGGGCCCTGCTGATTTCGGCAGACGCGCGCTAATCGCGAAATCTGCGCGAATCGATAATGCTAACTGCGGCAGAGTTGTCTGGCAATTTGCCATTGAAAAGTGTGCGGCGCCACAACCCCGTCCAATTGGGGGGGGGGCGGACCGGGATAGGTAGGCGCACCGGGAGAGCTTTCAAAGCCGTTTGTATTTCTTTCTGGCCACTTTTCGTTGCTTTTTTCAATCCTGTCCTCTACAGCACCTGCCAACTTAGTGTTTTACACCGAGACCTCGAGAACAAGATTTATCGTGAACACTGCCTTTAATTCAATCCAGGGGCTGCAGACTTGTCACCGCGCACTTTCCGCTAATTCGACGAATTCTCTCAAACTCCCCATTTCAGGCTCAATGCGAATTTCGTGACCTTTTGAATAGCTATTTACACTCAAAGGCAGTGTTCACGATGATTTTCATTTCCGAGTTCTTCACATAAAACAAAGCGTTGGCCTGCAAGTGTTACCAAAATTACGAAGAAACGGTGAGAAACGCATTAAACGTCGTAATTCAGTGACATAATTCTCTGGCCTACCTCAACCTGTTATAATATAACATTCAACGCTTGCACACGCGTACCCACGGTATAAGTGTATCGAAACCTCACCCAAACTGCACAGTTTCGTAGATAACTTTATTGTGCGAAAAACTGAACAAGGAACAAAACTAAATGCAAACAAAGAAATGAACAAAGAAAATGCATATAATCCGTCTATTCAACTTCTCTGACGTTGGAAAAATGGCGTTACCATGAGGTGATCCCTGAGGTAGGAAACCTATTCAAAAGTAACTGGCTGATATCAAGGTAGAGCAATAAGCCTGGTTAGAGAGTCCAAATATCTTTTGCACGTTCTCGGCGTGATCTCAGGGTCAGGGATCGCAGAGAACTGTTGGATTTCTTTTTGAGTTTTGCGCTGTCGTTCCAGCTCTGCCGGTCTTATGTAGCGGTATGGCGCAGATCCATCCAAAATCCAAGGCAGCAATCTTAGGTATGAGCGTAGGCTTATGCTTAGGCAGCAAAAAATGAAGAAACAGCAAAAAGGAGCAAAAAAAAAAGAAACAGCAGCAGAGAAGTGAACGGAGCACCACCTATTGCTAGCATGATGTTTTCTAGCGCAAGCAAAATCCCGCCCTCGTAAAGGAAAATTTCTGCTCTCCTTGCGAGTTTTTTCTCTCCCTCTCGCGGGCGACTTCTTCCCTCCAGGTGAGCATTTTCTCCTCTCTCGCGGGCAAAATCTCCTGCTGAAATGTATGTGTGCGACTTGGGCAAAATCTCACGTAATCTTTAAGCTCGCTTACTTCTCTTGTATGCAATACAATTTACTCGTTTTCCAACTCGGTGACTTCTCATACGGTTTAAATAAGTTCCAGGTGATCTCCCAAAGTGAATGTGTCTAACCTCATGGCTACTTTATGATTGATACATATTTGTTGCTGGAAGCTAAATAAAGCATTGGAATTTGCACTGTTTGAATACTTAAATTAGTAACTAACGTTTGTTTTTCTCCTGCCGTCCTCTTGAAACAACGAAATAGCTCGATTATTTCAGTTAGAGTTTCATCCCAAAACATAAACGACAGAATAAAAACAATTGATATACTCTAGTTCGATGGATTCGAACACAAGACGATTACAATAATTATAGTATTTACTTCTGCAGTGATAACATTTTGAGCGCGTGAATCAGCTCCTTCGAATGCTCCAACTTCCAAAGTTGGCCACGTTGATGTAAAAATCCGGCCTTAGGATGTCTACAGCAAATTTCATAAATCCGGCGGTAGCAGGTCGACAGCTAAACTTTCGACGATTCAGCTAAGCCATGGCACCGTCTCCGAATCCGGCGCTAGAAGGTCTACAGCTGGACCTTTCCAGGATTTAGATAAGTCATGCCGCCGTCTCCGAATCCGGCGCTAGAAGGTCCACAGCTGAACATTTCGGTGTGATACCAGGTTCTCTCGCGTCGAAAACACCATTTGTTTCGTGTCCTCAGCTGATGAGCTCTAAGATGTTACTCAGAAACCTGCTGTCGACATTTGAGTTTGCCTGAGAAGGTACTCGGCGGCCCGCATGCTGTGCAGGTTTAGAGAACGTGTTCAGCATGAGCCTTCAGTTGCTGAGGGTATATTGGCCAATTTATACTACATGTAATATAAATTGGCCAAAGTACAATACTTCAGGCCTTTTATACTACATGTAATATGTTTTCATTTTTTGAGCAGTACTGTCTGAGAAGCATTTATCCTCTTTGGGAATCACAGTTAAACGTCTGTCCTCGAAAACTGAGACCTGCAGAGACTGTCACATGACTTTGGAAGTGTGTGTTTTTCACAATGATGACAGACATTCTCTTTCTGCAAAATAATCCGATTGCGATTGGTATTAGCAAGAAATCTGAACGAGTGATCCTAAAAACCACCGATTCTGTTTTTCTATAGTTTCCATGCACACACGTAGTAGTTTGACGTGTGTGACGTGACGTTTGGCAACATTTAGCCATTTGGCCTGCGCATTCATTCATTCATTCAACGACTTTATTTTGGAAATAAAGAATCATACATATACACGTATGTGATTGAGATTCTTTGTCAAATAAAAAAAAGATGCATAACAATGGTAGAAGTAAGAAGGGGACAAAATATGAATTTTTTGCAGCGAAATTGTTTTTACAAATCGAGTGACCTCTTGTCTCAAGAGACTTGAGACCACCGCTTCTGGGCGCAAAGAAAAGCACAACAAGCTGGAAAAACTCGTCACATTAGATTAACAGTAATACCCTTTTGATCACAGTGGACCCTCACTCGTTCCTTAGGCAGCGTCCATACGTGGCGAGAGCGTGCGATTACGCAAAATCGATGTTCATCAAGGGCACACGTTTTGCTTGCCGCTCACGTGCGCTCCCTCTCGCACGCTCCCGCCCGCTCGCTCTTTCTCGCTTACGCCAGCTCAAAAAAGGAAGCAGCAAGTTTCAAGCTTATTGCTCAATCCCTAAAGTAGGAGACATTGAACCTATTGCAGAACTATTGCCCTTGTTTTTCATAATCCCACCACGGACGTTGAAAACAGTGGGAAATCATCAGCCGTTGCGACGATTTGAGCGACTGATCACCCGATCAAACGTTTTCAATCAAATCAACACGAGGCAGGGGTGTTTGCCTGTGTTAATTTGCAGGCAGCGTTGAGGAGCGTCAAGAGGCGCACAACAGCGGGAGCGCCCGCTCTCGCCACGTATGGACGCTGCCTTATAGTGACCTGAGATCATACTCGGATAGTCTACTTCGAAAGATCGAAAAGTTTCCGGATTCAGCGATTTCTGCAGGCAAATTGATCCAAGTTCTGACATGTTAAAGTGTTGTGTTGTGTGTTATATGTTAAAGTCTAGAGCAAAGCTAAGTCATTTGGGCCCATTGCATTTTTATAGGTGATGGACGGTCCACAAGAGAGGGTTGTATAGAGTTCACGTGATAATTTTAGTCTGATCAATGGACGGGGCTGCGACGGTAGATCACCCACGTGAATGGACGAGGGTGCGAACCGATACTCCATCTCTGAAGATTTCAGAAATGTTGCGAACACTAATTTCAACAACTTACCGAAGTCTTCCGTAAGTTGTTGAAATCGTGATCGTAAGTTGCGCAGCCTCATGCCCTAATGTGTTCGCAACATTTTTGGAACTGTTCTGTAACTCTCTAAAATGTTGATTCCAACTTTTAGTGTCTCGCCGCGATGGACTGATCGCGACGCGAACCCTCCGCCGCGGCCATTAGGTCGCGGCGCCGCGGGGTTCGCGTCGCGACAACGGGCGATCGGGGCGAGGGGTTACACCCACGTGTTAGTTACTTGCATGTGCATGTATTGGTAGCGGTTAAAACCGATCATAGGAGCATCAAAGTGTTGAAACCTGACTGAATCACCACCCAATGTGAGCACAGTGAGCACTTGATGCAGAAACAACTGCGGTTTTTGAAAAAAAAGTTGTTTTATCACTTGGAAACATCGTTAGTCCTCCGCGAAGAGAGAGGTCGTGGAAAACTATTCGAAACCTTTTTGCAAAGCATGAAAGCCTAAAATATCGCCCGAAAACATCTTTGTAAAATGAAAATAGCCATAAGGTACAAGAAAAGTATTGTAGTAACTCAAATCTTCATGCGGAATTTTTTTTGTTAAGGATATTCAGATTGTCTATCTAATATAAAACAATATCATCACTTAATAACTATATCATAAGTATAATATAATATCATCAGTTAGAAAACCATCACATAATTTTCCAATAGAGCTTTTGCTGTTATTCTTTTTGAAGTTGTTAGACATTTGCACGAATTATCGACCCAGATGTGCTAGATTATCAATCCCAAAATCATTTTTGGGTGGCCATCACACTCTGGGAGCGCATTTTTAGAGTCTCATTGATGATCTCAGCTAGCCCCAATCTAGAGATTGAGCCTAAGAATTGAGTCATTTTGAGAGCGCCCGATGTCTTAGGTACTTAGCACGGGTTCCAGAAGGGATTCTTATTTTGCTATCTTTTTTTTGTCCTGGGTTTCTTTCATTTTTTTTCACATTCACCTGAACGGAAAAAGAATAAACGGGATGTAGCATAAGCCGTCAAAATCCGACTTCTCAACACGCTGCTTTATTTTTTTCTTCGTGCTTGCTACCTCGCCTCGAAATCAGCGCAAATAATAACAGGTTTCTAGCAAGAAATCTGATAAGCATTGAAGAAAAAAAATTGAGAAAGGATGTGTAACGCACGAGCAAAGTGAAAGGTGGAAAACGATGAAACTGATCAATAAAGGAAGAGGTTGCAAAAGCCTTTCAGTTAGTTGTTCCTACAAATATTTGTCATGCTTCCGACGTCCACTAGGTTGCCTGCCGAAGAGCGCTATTTGTAACTAACAATAACTAAACTGCAAGTTTCTGTCAGCTCATAAGGCTCATCGAAACATGATTTTAGCATTTTAACCTGCTCGTAACATTATCGAAAACTTCAGAGATTCTCCAGTGAAGCCGCCAACCCCGCACGGCCAGCCACCTGGTCCTGCGTCAGACTAGATCGAAAACGCAAACCATAGTTACCATTATGTTTCATGATGCAACTTCATTATGATTTAGGGGCAGGGGGGTACTCTCATACACTGTGTGCAGAATTGGCTTAAATACCTAGTTTAGTATCAAACACTAATCTATTTCTGTTCTCCTAGGTGTGTGAGAAGACATTGTCTGTGCGAGTTTACATAAATATCGTCAATCACTGGATGGTGGAAAGCTGCAACGCTGCATGACGGGAAAAGGAAGAGAGGATGGCTATTGATCGAATGCTTTCGTGCCCTGTGCTGAGCGCGGCTTCCTATCCGATATACACTGACGATATTTGCACGTTTAAAAGCAAAAAAGAATTAATTGTTAATCTGTCGTTCCAGAAATCATTCAGCAAATGGTTGTAGTCCGTTCTGGTCGATCAATCGACCTGTGATGTGCCCCTCAATGTGCACTCATAGTTAGTAGTCCAGACAACGAGGAATATTTTTTAAATAAAAAATAAATGTTTTTTGAATCTATTCCAAACATGGACAAAGCTATTTCAATGATGTGAGTGAGGCATTTCGGCCTTTGTTGTTATATTCGTTTGCCTTTTCTTTGGACTGTCTGATGCATTTTGATAATTGGACGCAACACGGGGCTTGCGAAAGCCCTTTGGCTTCGTCTCTTACCGCTTCTACCACCTCTTTAGAGGTTGAAATACACAACGGCCACCATCCATCTAGCCCCTGAGGCCACATTTCACTCATTTGAACTCAAGTCCCTTTCATAGTTGGTCGTTTCGAGTTGAAGTCGAGGCGACCAGCGATGCTGATGCGACCTCAAATCGCTGGGCGAAGCGATTTAAATTTGCTTCGACTAGCGATCTCGAATCGTCGAGCTATTCGAAATCGCTTGTGAGGACGCAATTTCGCTTGAAAAGGAACGGAGATTTGCGGACAACGCCTGGTGGTCTTTTTGCTATCGCGCTCCGCCTTGATTTTCAGAAAATCGCTCTAACTTATGCTTAATTTGTTTTTCTCGCATAAAAATCTCTCAAAGCTCCTAACCTACGTTTAATTTGAAATAAAGATTATAGATATAGATACTAATTTTACACCCTATTCCGATAAAGCCTAAAAAGTTGGAAAGAAAGCGAGTAAGCAGGAGAAACTTATGGTATTGGCTCAGTAAGATAGTTAAAGTGTCATAAAGAATATGAGAGGCGTGAAGGATGAAAAAAAGGTTGTGACCGTGTAATTGTAAGAGTTCATTTTCATTTTTTCAAGCCAAAAGCTTGTGATGTCTGCAATTTGGCGCGGACAACCCTATTTCTCAATGAAACATTACGGTACAGTCGCTTCGACTAGACGAATCGCTTCCATCATGGAAGCGAAGCGACTAGTCGAAGCGACCAGCTAAGAAAGGGGCATCAGGAAACGCAACATCAAGCGATATGCATGTGGAATGATGCCCTTCAATGAAATCACGCGATCCACCTCACTCGACAGTACTCAACCATTTTAATACTATGCTGTATCCTCTGTAGAAAATTTCGAAAATCTCATTACTCATAGTTCTGCGGCCTGCGTCTTCTACTCTTTCGCTTTCTCTGACCCCTACACTGCACTGTAGGAACCACCAGGATTTCGCATTTTTATACGGCTTATAAGTGTTGTTAAGGTTGTTTTCTCAACGTCTCACTTAACGGGTGATATCGTTGAACGGTAGTGGACCTTCCGAACTTGAGAGATGCCTATGTAAGGCGCTTTTAGCAGATTTTTATGGGGTTTCTTCTTTTTCCTCTCCATTCACTCTCTATATTGTACCAATTAGTTTTTTTGCTTGCGTTTATTCGTTTGTTTTTTCCGCCGCGCGATGGTCCTTTAACAATTTATGAGCTCACTTTCAGCAATTTCAGAACATTTAAAAATACAGTGAGAAAGCCAATTCTAATTAAACGATATGGATCACTTTCTACAACAATTCCAAATCCTCACCCTTTTTTGTGGAGCCCAACATTTAAGAATCCTCTCACAGACTCCTCCTGACCACATCTCCCAGACAGTGCTGATCCTTCTCCGATAAAAATAATTCGACGCACTGTGAACAGTCACACACGGCACACCCACAGGACAAAATACATCCAAACTAAATGGGTAAAAAATGAAGACTCCACCAGCTGTCTCCAGTGTCGAGCCGACCGCTTTCAGTTATTTAGTCTTTCTAAACTTTCCGTTGTTTCAGAATGTCTCGCTTCATTTTGGCTATCACAGTTTGCGTGGCTTGCGTTTTTGCTAGACCACGCAGACTCGACTATGAACCTACAAAAAAGGATATGGTGGGTCTGTGCAAAGACCTCGTCAATCTTGTGGACTCCATGAAGTCCAGCAGCCTTGACGAGATTGCGGAGGTAAGTGCTGTGCTAACTATCAATTCACCAGTTCCCCAAGAGGAAGTACATGCATAATGGAGGCACTAAATATTGACTACTGGTAGTGTAGCCAGCTATCGTCTGAAAATGTCCTGACCATGCTGCCCCTGTTAGAAGAGGTTTAGGCCTATTGGTGAATCCAGTCTAGCGAATGGATCATTGGCGGTGAGCCGTAGGTGAGCCGTAAAGCATTCGCGACATCGGTGGTCAGTGGACTTCAAATTCTGATCTATCGCCGCGGTCCCGTCCATTTCCACTAGACTAAAATATTCGAGTCAGCCCTACATTATGCCCGTATTTTTCGTTAAAAAATCCCACCCCCCCCCACCACTTTATCTGATGCTAAAAAAGAAGTCATTTTTAAATAACCGAAATGCATTGGTGACATCATTAAGTCTCGTTTAGTTGTGCTGAACAATCTGCTTTGCTACCAAAACTGGAAAAAGATAAAGGCTTCAAAACCGCGAAATTCCCATGATTTCTACGCGTGCTTGTGCGTAGCGGAGGTTAGAAACAGTGAGAGAGCGCATGACATACGGAGGGAGCAGAATCGCGCGCGCAGCTCGCGCCGTGAGTCGTGAGAATTAGGATGTTCAACAGAGGATGTACGGGGGAGACTTTCGTATGAGGCGGGTGGTGGCCATCGTTTATCAACACCTACGAGGAGGAGGGAGAAACCGGGGACGAGCGAGGTTCCCGATTGGACGCACACAGACCAGCCCCGTGTTGCGTCCAATCAGAAACCTCGCTCCTTCCCCGTTTCTCCCTCATCTTCAGGGGTGTTGATTCACGATGGCCACCACCCGTATGATGCTATTCGCCAGAGAATCAAGACGGTTTGGAATACAATTTTCCGTGGTTTTTAGTTTTCTGTCGATAGAAGATGGAGGTCTCTTGAAAATTCTGGAAGTGAGGACCTGAAATGCTCTGAATTCTCTATCGATCTATAACGAGAAAAAAAAAACAGCGGAGGAGAGTTCGAGATCCGAACCGTTTTGACTTTTTGGCGAAGGGCCTCACATACAAGTTTTGAAGGGCAGAGATAGGTTTCGCTGGTGTGATTATCATCGATCGGTTGCTATGAGCAGTTTTGACATTATCCATGATTGAGGTGATTCACATTTCACACTGTTGCATCGCTAAGGTTATGAGTCTCACAGCTTTCACTCTAAATACCAACTGGTCCACGTGGTCCACGCAAGCAGCGGGAGGGTCGGACAAAAGAGAAGTATTACTGTCAATTACGAAAATCGTGACATGTTCAACCGCTTCGCTTCCTTACGGGGATCATGTGGACCAGCTTGAACAATCGAAGGCACAAGCGACAGGATAAGTGTGGTTGATGATGAAGCATAGAATGTAACGTCGGCTCCGATCGGGAAGAGGCTTCGCGTTCACTGTTGAAGGTTAGCGCAAATGTGCTATAACATAGGTGCACCGAGTTTGCACCAACCTACCACAGTGAACGCGAAGTCTCTTCACGATCCATGCCGATGTTAGCTAGTCAGTATCAGCAAGTTACAGTCAATGTTTCATTTTTACCCACACTTACCTCAGTTTCCGTGGACTAGAGGTACTACCTCCGATTCAGAGTAATATGTATATTCCTGTTCAGGTGTTCGTTCCACAATGCATGACACATTTTCCTCCTATGCCGCATGACGAACATGAACTCGAGAGACAGGCGATGTTGATGATGTTATGCCAATTCACGGGAGCGGGTATGGGAGGAGAAATCAAGGAGGCATTCGAGAAAGGAACTCCTAAGGAAGAACTTCTCCACGAGTGTGAGAATGCTGAGCTTTAAACGAGAGAAGAAATTTCACAGCATTCTATGAGCTGAATGAATCATTATACCCTGCATATTCTTGGTATTCTACGTAATGTGTGTCCGAATGAGAATGGCGGATCATAAAGCCGGCGTGCTTGGCAGGCCGCCGTCGCGTTCGCCGCTCTTGGACGAGCATGCGAAGCGTCCCTCACAGCCATCGACTACGGAAGGGGCCGGCCCCGGCTGGCAGCGAAAAGTGCGCCGATCATTCAGCTCTGCAGAAAAGGGGAGGGGGGATAGCCAGCGTTGGAGTCCAACTCTCGTCCGAGAGCGGCACATGCGACGACCGCCTGCCAAGCACGCCAGCCGCGTGAGCCGCCATTCTCATTAGGACACACTTTAGAGGCAGTGTTCACGATGATTTTCGTCCCCGAATTTTCACACAAAACAACGCGTTGGCCTCCAAGTGTTACCGAAATTACGGAGAAATGGCGGGAAGCGCATTTAAAGGTCGTATTTCAGTGACATTATTTTATAACATGGACTAGTTGTTCGGTTGGATGGACATGTTCATGGTGGTTGTCACCGGTGGGAAATTGGGTCGATCGAAAGTAGAAGAATATTTTATGCAAAACATCAATAATTAGAATCCGGAGGAAAGAACGGGGCGATAGACAGTGGACAGTTGCCACAAAAGATTTCATTGTCGCAACGAACAGTTCCTGTGAGAATAAAGAGGCGGGGTGAGAGTACAATACCCACCCTGATTCTTGTAAAAAAGACGCGGAAGACGCGAAAGCTCTTCTTTTTCGTCTTTTCGTCATAACTTCTTTGCTAGCGGACTAAAGTGTATAGAAAGTTATATCAGTCGACTCAAGGCGTCGAGACGAACACAATGATCTAATTTTCAATGTTCGAGTGATAAATTTGCCATCCTTCATTTGCTGAAGTATCTAAGGCGAGCCATAAACGGGCGAGTCTCAGCCAATTGCGCTGAGTTATTAACGAGCAGTGTACTGTATGGCGCCGTTTAAGCACCAAAGCCAAGCCTGATATATATCGGAATCTTCCAAGCATTCAAATAGAACCATCTCTATCTCAAAACTCAAAACGATTCTATAGAAACTCCATTCAGAGTACTTCAAAGCAATGGAGTACTCGCCCTAATTTTTTCAGAGAAGTCACGAAAGTCGTATCTTTCGCGACTTCTAATTGATTTCAGTTTTTGGAGAATCTGAATCCATTCTAAATTCTGAAAAATCTGAATTCGATTCAAGTTTATTTCTGATATTGAAATCTAGAGCATTTTCCAAATACCGGAAATTTCAAAATTGTTTCAATTTTTCAAAATGTATAATTTATTGAAAAACCTAACTCATTATGGGATTCTCTAATTTATGAAATAACGGAAAATTCTGAATCATTTCAATTAGAAAAAAATCTGAATTTAATCCAATTTGTAAACAATGTGAAATCATTTCCAAATTATTTCTGATATTGAACACCCATTTTTTCAATTTTTAGAAATTCAGAGTTTATTTCATGTTTCGAACTTTCGAATTGTTGTTTCTGAGAATTTCTAATTTATTTCAACTCTTGAATAATATGAATTTAAGTCAGAATTTGAAAAATCTGAATTTCACTTAAGTTGAATTCTAATTTTGGAATACCAAATTTTCAAAACTTATAAAAAAATCCTAAGGTACTCCAAGTTTTAATTTTTTTTATTTATTTCAGTCTTCGGTAAATCTAAACTTGATGCATTTTTTGAAATTTTTTATCTGACTCGAATTTTTGAGTTTTACTCAAATTTTGAACTCAATTAATATTTTGAAAGTTGAGGCTTTGCTGAGAATTTGAAGTATTTACATTTCTTATTAAAATCAGGCATTCTGACGCAACACAGAGCCCGATTGACATGAACTGCAGACAGGGAGTGTCTACAGATCCGATAAGGTCAATTAGAGGTTTCCTGAGGGGCCTACTTCACACCTAGAGTGCCACCCCTTCAAGTATTAATTTGAATGCAGGTCAGTGTAGGAGTAACGACGGAGTGCCTCATCCGCTAGAGCTTGCATTTAGCTTGGTCCGAACTGTTCGTTCTATACTCCCCGAAGTGTTGGTTACTATCACAACAATACGCATTCTCCCCATGGAATTGCTTCTGAGCAATGCTTCTCCCAGATGCACTGATTTGCCAATTCATTAGAGTTTTCATGTTTCCATGTACATATGAAACCTTTTCCTGATCAGCAATATTATATGTTCCCTTTTACAAAGGGCAATCAAAATAAAGGGTGAGTGTATCATTTATGTCTTTCTATCTCAATTTTATGAAAGCGGAGATCTATGATGTTGATGCTTTTTGTGAAGAAAAAATCAAGAAAACTCGAGTTCGAATTTGTTTCAATTTTTTAACAAAGCTAATTTATCTCAGTTTTTACTGTGATTTCAATTTTCGGAAAATTTAAATATGGTTCGAGTTAGCTTCTAATTTATTTCATTTTGAGGAAAATGTTTATCTAATTCAAATTTGAGAATTATTAATTTGATTACAATTTTCGAATTTCAATGAAATTTCAACCTAGTTCAAACTTCGACAATTGAGGCTTTGTCAATAAGCCTCAGTACTGCCCTTCTCTTTCCGAATCGAGGATTTTAACACAGTACAGGAATTCGGCCCACCACGCCTAGTGTCATATCCTGGGCCCCTCAAATGTGGTGGAATTGTTGGCCGCGCTACTCCTAGCTGGGCCGTCTCGCCACCCACAGCACCAATCGATCACCACAAAGACCAACCAATGGCGAGGATCAAGTGATCACGTCCAATATGAATTCTTCATATTGGTTACATATAGAAAAGAGTTGGAACTGAGTATTAGAAGATTCTGAATTTTATTCATTTTTCTGACTTTAAAAATCCTTTTTTCAATTTCAAATTTCAACTTGACTAAAATGGCTTGATTTTTTTCTTTCATTCAAATTTATGAAAATTTTCAATTACAGAAAAACTTTACAGAAAAACTTAATTCAAATTTGAAAATTATTAGCTTGATTACAATTTTCGAATTTCAATGAAATTTCAAATTTCGATAATTGAGGCTCTGTCGATAAGCCTCAGTATTGCCCTTCTCTTTACGAATCGAGGATTTTAACACAGCACAGGAATTCGGCCCACCACGCCTAGCGTCAGATCCTGGGCCCCTCAAATGTGGTGGAATTGGTGGCCGCGCTACTCCTTTGAAGGTCGTACCGTTGCTTTTGTAGCCCTTCAGCACTCCAAAGGACGCAACTCGACACGATCGTTCTGACAGCTACCCCAGCACTTGGTGAATTCGAAGTCGACAACTGAAAAAAACAGTTACATTACACCAAAAATCACTATGCAAGAAAAATACAACGAAGGAGCAGGTTGGGCTACTACCCTCTATGAAACGTCGCAATTCAAATCATTCGGGGCGCGAGCGGCGCGCGCGACGCCCCGCCCTCCGTCTGCCCTACGCTCTCTCACTGTCTCTAACCTCCGCTACGCAACAGCACGCAGAAGAGCCGAATGAATTTCGCTGTTTTATAGCCTACACAGCCCGATGGCGGCGTACTGTAAACTCTGGTACCGCCGTAGTGACCTGTTGATTTCGATTATCACAGCGCGGAGCTGTGGCTTTTTCGTCGGAACCTCCTTATCACTAGTTATATTTCACCGAGGCCCACCGCTCCGCTGCTGGTATTGATCGAAATCAACAGGTCACTACGGCGGGACCAAAGTTTACCTCATGTACCCTGCCACATGTAGTCGACGCAAAAAAACTCGTCGGGTCGGTATATTCTCTCGCAGTAATGCGTCTTTATTAGGGAACAGCGAAATTAAGTGTTTCAAAACCAACCCGGACTCGAGGTAGCGCGGGGTGTGCAAGTTTACAGGAGGAGGGTCTGAGCTGCGGAGGGATGGAGGGGAGGGATGTCTGAGCGCCGCCGGGACGATTTTGACCAGAACACGTTCTTGGGGGGGGGGGTCTGAGATCACCGAGAATTTGACCGAATTCAACACCTTGGGGCGGGCTGATAGTGTGAAATTAGCCTTATCCACACCTCGTGAGGACCCTGCCCGTATTTTCAGTTTTTTTAGCGTTCTGTATTCATCTTCCCTAAGACGGCGAATAGCGCAGCGGACAAGAGTAATTCAGTCGACACAAATCGCGGTTTCGGTTGTGGTCCTCTTGGCGCAAACTCGAGGCACATGAAATTTATTTCCTACATGCGCCAAGTTCGCACTATTGAGGGCGGTGGTTGCGCCAAGGAGATCATAGCTGACACTGTGATCCGTATCGTCTGTTACGTCAGCTGGATTGCACGAGAAATGCTTTCACGGCGATCTACGACTAACAAAAACAACTGCTGATAACATATAGTTGCCAAGATCATGGTATAGCACTATTGGATAATAAATGGTGGGAATTACCCCATGAAAAAAAACAGAAAATGACCATCGCATCATAAAGAAAACAATTAGAGTCCTCAATCGCCTGATCTGAGCCCGAATGGCGCAACCTGCGAAGGAACAACGGAAACGCAAATAAACGAACCGTATTCGTAAACGTGAGCATACCTTGTAGAACCTCAAAAGACAGCGCCGTACTGTTCTCCGATGGTCCATCCCCGTAGACAGCTTTCCTCGAGCTTCGATAGACAGCGCATACCATACCGCTGTCTTCCGCCACGGCCATCTGAAAATAACATAGCAATTCATCGTCAACGTCAACTGCATCAAGTGTTATCGTTCCTGTCGCGAAAATCAGACGATGAGCAAGCACCTGGGACAGAGGAAAAATCCTTCGAAGTAATGCGATTACATGAATAACAATGTCGGGCATTGCAAAACCAGTCCAAAAGCGAAAAAAACATTATGTTAATCGTGTGATCATTAATTTCAGTTTGAAAAAACTTTGACTAGAAGTGAGAATCATTGATTGAACGCATATTTTTCGTATTCCCGAGTTATAATTTTCAATCCCATAGTCAACTTTTTTTCCAAACTGAAATTAATGATTTCACGATTGACATAATGTTTTCGATTTTTTGAGGGAAGAAATTAGCTTTGGCTAAAAGTTTCATCAATTTTTTTTTGAAAAAAAAACCCAGAACTGTGACAAATTCAAGATCACAAAACAGAAAAAAATTTGACGAAACAGGCACCAAAATCTAAGTTCACCTCTCAAAAAATTCGAAAACATTATTTCAGTCGTGGGGAAAATAAATTCAGTTAAAAAAAAGAACTTAGTATGAGATCGAAAATAATTGATTGAACGAATACTTCCATATTCTCGTGTTATGAATATTTACTCCCATAGTCAACTTTTTTTTCAAACTAAAATAATTGATTTCACGATTTTTTTTGCATAAAGCTATAAAAATTTCAGACGTGAAATTAGCTTTGGGTAACTGCTCCATAGATGTTTTTCCAGTTTTATGAAAAAAAAACCCGCAAGAACTGAGATGAGATCGACATCAAAACTGAAAAAAAAAATGATGGAACAGTTACCCAAATCTAATTTCACCTCTGAACAAAAAAAAAACGGAAACATCTTAATTGCGATGGCGATATCAATAATGTCAGTTTGCAAGAAAAAGTTTCAGTGGGATTAACAATTCATTACACAAGAATACACAAAATAAGGTAAACATCTCAACATAAAGGAAACACCTCAAAAACAAAATCGAACACAAGCGAACAACACCGTATACACACTACGTATTTTTGAAGCGTGTAGGTTCTCACTTTCTATATCTATGATTGAAATGATTTTGAATTTTCCGTTATTTCATAAATTAGACAATTCCATAATGAGTTAGCTTTTTCAATGAATTAGAAATTTTAAAATATTGAAAGAAGTTTGAAATTTTCGGTATTTGGAAAATGCTCTAGATTTCAATATCAGAAATAAACTTGAATCGAATTCAGATTCTTCAGAATTTAAAACGGATTCAGATTCTTCAAAAACTGAAATCAATTACAAGTCGCGAAAGATACGACTTTCGTGACTTCTCTGAAAAGTAGGGGCGAGTACTCCTTGGCTTTGAAGTACTCTGAATAGAGTTTCTATAGAATCGTTTTGAGTTTTGAGTTAGAGATGGTTCTATTTGAATGCTTTTAAGATTTCGATATATATCAGGCTTGGCTTTGGTGCGTAAACGGCGCCATACAGTACACTGCTCGTTAATAACTCAGCGCAATTAGCTGAGACTCGCCCGTTTATGGCTCGCCTTAGGTACTTCAGCAAATGAAGGATGACAAATTTATCACTCGAACATTGAAAATTAGATCATTGTGTTCGTCTCGACGTCTTGAGTCGACTGATATAACTTTCTATACACTTTAGTCCGCTAGCAAAGAAGTTATGACGAAAAGACGAAAAAGACGCGCTTCCGCGTCTTCCGCGTCTTTTTTACAAGAATTAGGGTGGGTATTGTAAAGGATTTTGTGTACTTCTGGTGCGTTTTTCTCAATTTCTACGGCGTTTTAGTTCTACCCGGGAGACGCTTAATCAATATAGCCAACAATCTAAAAATTGAAGATTATGGCGAACACTGCCTTTAAATCAGTGTTTAGTCACTTGAGACTTCGAAGGTTCCGCCCTGGGGTTTCTAACCGATCAAACTACTTGGAAATCGAACGGCTTCGTTAAACCATTCCCAGCAATGATGTTATACATGTGTTTTTGTGAAACATCTGTCACAAGATTTTATGCTCAACATTGCGCCTGAATACGAGAAAAGTATATTTATCTTGTTGATCTATTTATTGCGCTAGGATGAACGTTCCGAAAACGGAACAATCAGTGATCCAAGTTACAAGATGATAGAGGATATTAAAAACGCAAAAAAACAATGCTTTCCGGAATACATGCATCGAGAAAAAAAGAGTAAGACACATAACATGGAAGGAACGCGAAGCGGCATTTTAATGGCATCAGCTCAGTGACCTCGCGAGAAGCCACATCTGTCACAAAATTGCACACTCTCAGGGACTGACTTCTTAGTAACAGTGCTGGGACTGGTCGTGTCAGCCAGCTATGACACATTGCCGAGTTATCAGAGCTTTGGGACATGAGTATACTGGCTTCCCCTCATGCGACTGGTAGGATGACCAAGCAGTCTGAAGACCGTATCGTGGATCAGTTCGTGGTTAGATTTAAAATATTTGAAAAAAATTATTTACGGGCATGCTTTAACGCTAGAGCTTAGGGTCGTGCCTGTGATGGTCGCCTATATGTATCTCATTTATTTGGAGGAATTGAGGTCTCGCAGCTGGCACGTGTTATACAGGAAGGATCTTCCACACACTTACATGAAAATCTCAAAACTCATATCTGAGGGCGTACTGTGCCTTTAAGGGGTCTGCAGAGTTGCAGAGACCGGCGAGTGGTCGCCGAGCGTCAGCCTTGACGCGGCGACAAAAATGTTTTGAAACATTATCGTTGCGGCGTCGGTTGCTGCCCGCTGGCAGTGATATAGGGCCGTCGCGGTGTCAATACACTGTGCGGTGCCCCCTCGCCGCCCTTCACGCCGCTCCGGTTGCCTTCGTGGCCGAATGTAATCGATATTGCATCACCCAGTGCTGTTTGTCGCTGCGAGCAACGCCGCGACTTCAACTCTGCGGACCCCTTTATCAAGTGTGAGAACGTGTTGCTCCACAGGAGTATTCATAGCTGTAGAAGCTGGACAGAGTGATAAAAACATCGACGAGGAGGGGAAGTGCATGAAACAAACAAGAGTATGCCATTTCCTCTGAATCTTCTTGAATCAAATAAAATTCATCACAAATCTGGCCCCATTATAATCTTATAATGCCAGTAGAACTGAGAAGTGAATTTGAGGCTGGGGTTCATGAACGGCAAACAATCGGTTATAGCTGGGTTTGCTGCGGAACTCAAGCCGCAACCCATGGTTTGCCGTTCAAGGCGTCCGGCCCGGATTATCAACCTAACTCGCGGTCTGGGCCAAACCGTGTTTGCCGTTCATGAATTCCAGCCTCAAATTCACTTCCATAACTCTGTTCAAAGGGGGCCTTGGACGATTTCAGAAATAGCACTATGATCAGCGTGTGACTCTTTCCAAGAAAAGCATGAAATCTGAGCCGCACTAATGGATGTTCCGCTTTTTGAAGAGTTCTTGTTTTCAAATTCGCCGGTTATCGGTTGCTTGTGATCTACAAGAATCGCTTTTATAGTTCACCCGGCCAAAGCGCCGCTTCGCGGCGCTTTGTCTGGGAACCATAAGTTGGTTCGCGCCGCTTCGCGGCGCTCTGTCCGGAAACTGTGTGGCTTTTTGAACGAATTAAATCCCTCACGGTCAGGAAAACCCCGGCCAAAGCGCCGCTTCGCGGCGCTTTGTCTGAGAACCATAAGCCGGGGGTTCGCGCCGCTTCGCGGCGCTCTGTCCGGAAACTGTGTGGCTTTTGAACGAATTAAATCCCTCACGGTCAGGAAAACCCCGGCCAAAGCGCCGCTTCGCGGCGCTTTGTCCGGAACCATAAGCCGGGGGTTCGCGCCGCTTCGCGGCGCTCTGTCCAAACTGTGTGGCTTTTTGAACGAATTAAATCCCTCACGGTCAGGAAAACCCCGGCCAAAGCGCCGCTTCGCGGCGCGCTGTCCAGGAACCATGAGCCGGGGGGTTCGCGCCGCTTCGCGGCGCTCTGTCGGAAACTGTGTGGCTTTTTGAACGAATTAAATCCTCACGGTCAGGAAAACCCCGGCCAAAGCGCCGCTTCGCGGCGCTTTGTCCGGAACCATAAGCCGGGAGTTCGCGCCGCTTCGCGGCGCTCTGTCCGAAACTGTGTGGCTTTTTGAACGAATTAAATCCCTCACGGTCAGGAAAACCCCGGCCAAAGCGCCGCTTCGCGGCGCTTTGTCCGGGAACCATGAGCCGGGGTTCGCGCCGCTTCGCGGCGCTCTGTCAGAAACTGTGTGGCTTTTTGAACGAATTAAATCCCTCACGGTCAGGAAAACCCCGGCCAAAGCGCCGCTTCGCGGCGCTTTGTCCGGGAACCATAAGCCGGGGGTTCGCGCCGCTTCGCGGCGCTATGTCCGAAACTGTGTGGCTTGAACGAATTAAATCCCTCACGGTCAGGAAAACCCGGCCAAAGCGCCGCTTCGCGGCGCTTTGTCCGGGAACCATAAGCCGGGGTTCGCGCCGCTTCGCGGCGCTCTGTCCAGAAACTGTGTGGCTTTTTGAACGAATTAAATCCCTCACGGTCAGGAAAACCCCGGCCAAAGCGCCAACTTTCTGTTTCAAAGTAACTATAAAACACCTGAAACGGGGATGCCGGTGGGTATTAAAGTCCCGGGAGCCCTATAATCACGATGTCCTGCTCCTAACGATTTGTAGAATTGCAGTTACCGTTTCTTTTCGAGAAAATTCCTATTGACTGAAGCGTGCACTATCTCTACACGAATTATGTCAATGGTCCGCCACAACTCTGCCACTTACAAAGAGGTCCAGTAGTGTGTGAAAACACTACACCTTCCTATCCTCAGATTTCCATTAATGATTTATATTTCACTTAATGACTTTTGAAACTGCATTTCTCTCAGGAGTGCTTTCACAGAAGAATTAAAAATTTGGCCGTGATCCTTGCAGGATTTTGTGTGGCGGGCCTGTCTCAAACGCGGCAGTGCGCAGCTCCAGACCGTAATTTCACTCCGATAACGACACTACTCACAGACTGATACGATTTTTCGGAACTCTCCACAGTTTCCCCTTCATCCTTGTGTTTTACGAACGATTCGTTCAAACTTCTTCATAACCAAAATTTAAGATCCACTTTTGAGGTGTGGATTACCGTTCAAGTCCGAAAAAGGCCGTTGTAGGTGAAGCTGAAAAATGTGACACCATAGCTAGGTTCCTAGCTCAATAGAGACCTCTAGTCGGTTAGTAAGATTTTCAAATTTCAGAGTAACAAAACTGTATTCTCCTAATTACAAAAATCTCTAAAAAAACAACTGAGAAAAAAAGGAAGACACCGCAGGAGAACTTGCATCTAAATTTTCCTGTGTAGGGATTAGTGAAGCAGTTTGGTCCTGAATAAACTTCCAGTACCGCATCACACTTCCCTTACTGAACGCTAAGTTTTGCTGCTTCTGCACCCTATAATCCGTCCCGGTGGAGAGTCCCAAGAAGCATTGTTATCTCCCCACCTGCGGTTACCCAGTCACGCCTCTTACACAGTTTCTGCCACACCGTAATTCAGAACACCAAATTTATAGTTGTTTCCGCTAACCCTTAATTTTTTTGTATATTGCTCCAGTTTTCATGATTACCGTAGAATGAATACCGCGTAAGTAACGTGATTGCGTACCTGCAGAGTGCTGTAGTAGCGCGCTGGTATGTATGGCAGGGTTCAGAGCAGCTAAGAGCGGTGACTCGCCATATTTCTTGTTTTTTTTTTCCGGAACTGCGATTCGGAAAACAGTGAGGAGGGTGCTGGCCAACGAAAGAACGACGTTGATCAAAATCCAGCCTTAAAGCCACAGTCCAAGCTCAGAATTGATTTTTCGTATCCTAGCCTATCTTGTAGAAAATTTCACGCTGATCACGATGGTGTTTTCAGAATCGCTTAGAACTCACTACAAACTGAGTTACCGGTCCTCAAAAATTTTGAATTTGAAGTATCAGAGGGTCGCGGACGAGTTGCCTCGTGCCTGCATTTTCTCGTTATTTGCAGCCATCATGCTGAACCAGGTCACAATATAAAGCCAGACCGAAAACAAAACGAAGAACATAGATTTTGAACAAAAATCATTCGCGCGTCTCTTCCCAATTGAGATCGGAAACCTGCCGGTGGGCGTTGCCCATTTTTTCTTTCAAGGTGGGGTGTCCGACTTTTTCCTAGATTTTTCTCGCTTATTTGAGCGAACTAAGATTTCGCGCTTGGCAGGGTTGCTAAAGACCGACCGGACCAAAATATCAAAAACGGCGACCGGACCAAAATATCCAAAAATTACCTCTGAGGTTGGACTGTGCCTTTAAGCGACTGCCTTAAACATAGTGTGAGCTCACTACACACTTATGTTTAAGGCAGTCGCAGGCAGAGTTTGAGGCAATAGGGCGTTGTGCCTTGTCGCGATAGATAAGTGGCAGGAATGAGCGGATTTCCGATTTCCGATGGTTTTTGGCCTTCAGATTTCTGATTTCCGAAAAAAATGCCCCAAAACGCGGAAAAAGAATTGGAAATGAGTAGAAGATTACAATTTCAGGAGGTTACGCATTGTTTTCTGCAAGACATTTAGGATGTTCTTTAAGGGCTTAACCTGAACCGGAGGTTTGTTTTGATGTTAAAAAAGAGCAAGGAATAAGGTTCCATATGTCAATAGGAACTATGTTTTCTTGAAATGAACCAAAAACTCACTGTGATTGGGCTCTTTTCCTCAAATTCATGTTGAACCATTCTCAAACTGGGCTCTTTTTCAGAGATATTCGAATTTGTCCATGCTTTTATTGAATCTAATACGGTCCTGCGGTGTTTATGTTTATGTGGAGACAGTAGGAACAGAGTGAACGTATGATATCTTCTCAGAATGTGTGGTGTAAAAATGGACGGGGCTGCGAAGGGCAGACGCGCGATCGAAACTCTGTTTGCCGGGGTGTTGCAAACTCCGCACTGCTCTCCGCAATGAGCGCGCCTCGCCCATCCGCTAGAACAATGTTTAGAAAGTGGCAATTATCTACTATAGTGTTTTTGTTCAAATGTACTTGTTGTGATTCTAATGGTATACTATAGCTATATACATAGCTCTTGTTATAGAATGGTTACACTCACTATTTAAGTTACATTACACAAAATGATAACTTATTGGGCTACAGTGAATTAGTGAGTGTTGTCTCGATGTATCTAAAGTGTGCTACCTGAAAAAGAATTAATTGAAGCGAATTTTGAGCAGATTTGTCTGGATTCTCGGTTTTGGTCGTCTAAGCGAATTTCGTGAAAAATGAGAAAAAATATTAAGCATCATTAAGTGTTTTTATTGGGAGGAGATCTCCTCCCAGCTAGAGATTAAGAACAGTTTTGAAAGCTCATTATATTAGAAGTACGGTAGGTACACACAGCCACCATGGGTGGTTGGAATCCATCCAGGTGAACTTATTTCCGATTACCCGATTTTAAGATTTCCGATGGTTTTTTGCCTTCCGATTTCCGAATTACGATTCCCGAAATTCAAATGGTCGTTCCGATTTCCGAATTCCAAAGTTTCAAAAAAGATTTTCGCTCATCCTGATCAGTAGCCTCTCTAGGCTTTTTATGAATTACCGCGCTTTTGGAGTGGAACAGTAACTGAACAAAGACTATTGTTCAATGTTGTTTTGTCGTCCGTCCGCACCCTCCCCATAACTTCCAGAGCCCCATATAAAAAAACAAAAGCCGGCTTTGCAGGGACTTAGCCTGACTGCCACTCCTTTCACCTTTCAACTTATCAAAATCGCCCATGAAAACCACTTTGTTTTCGACAGTGGTAAAGCCCATACACATGAATTGAATTCTCTTAAAATTTTGTGTTTCAGCCTTCAATGATAATTGAATTCCTTCCATACCGGGTTTGGGGCGGGGTATAAGTCCGGGAGTGTGGTTTTAAGTCACGCCAATGATCCTGTCGTGTCACCAACGCACGAAGGTCGTGACCCCAGGTGATGCCGAGAATTGAATCTCCCCACGCAATGAGGGTGAAGTCGTTTGGCTGAAGAAAGGAAAGAACTCGAAGTTCTCGCTGATTTTTTATTATTTCGATGACAGAATGTTGAGAACAGAAAAACGTAATCCCCAACCTACCCCTAAATGAGTGCACAATCGTATGAGCTTCAACTATACTTTGAAGGTTTTGGTGGACTGAAATGCACCTACAGCTCAATACTGTTTTGGAGTGGTTAGAGATGTGACGAAACAGTGCTATAGTGATGGAGGCCCAGGTGGTCGTACTTTGTGCTCCGATTCTTTTATTATATGGAAGGATTGAAGAGTTCCGACCAATTTTCATGGAATGGTTCTAAGCTCTAGCGTTAAAGCATTCCCGTAAATAATTTTTTGAATATTTTAAATCTAATCACGAACTGATCCATGGTACGGGCTTCAGGCTGCTTGGTCATCCTACCAGTCGCATGAAGAAGGCCAGTATACTGATGTCCCAAAGTTCTGGTAACTCGGCAATGTGTCATAGCTGGCTGACACGACCAGTCTCAGCACTGTTACTAAGAAGTCAGTCCCTGAGAGCGTGCAATTTTTCGACAGATGTGACTTCTTTCGCGGTCACTGAGTTCATGCCATTAAAATGCCGCTTCGCGTTCCTTCCATGTTATGTGTCTTACTCTTTATTTCTTGTTGCATGTATTCCGGAAAGCATAATTTTTTTGCGTTTTTAATATCCTTTATCATCTTGTAACTTGGATCATTGATTGTTCCGTTTCCGGAGCGTTCATCAGAGCGCAATAAATAAATCAATAATATAAACAAAGTTCCTCGTATTCAGGCGCAATATTGAGCATGTAACCTTGTGACAGATGTATTACAAAAACAAATGTATAACATCATTGCTGGGAATGGTTTAATGAAGCCTACCGATTCGCAAATAATTTGGTCGGCTAGAAACCCCAGGGCGGGACCTACAAAGTCTCAAGTGACTACACACTGATTTAAGTGTGTCCGAATGAGAATGGCGGCCCACGCGGCCGGCGTGCTCGGAAGGCGGCCGTCGCATGTGCCGCTCTCGGATGAGAGTTGGACTCCAGCGGTGGCCATCCCCCTCCGCTTTTCTGCAGAGCTGAATGATCGAAGCAGTTTTTGCTGCCAGCCGGGGTCGGCCCCTTTCGTAACCGACTGGCTGTATTGGACGTTTCGCATGCTCGTCCGAGAGCGGCGAACGCGACGGCCACGTGTCAAGCACGCCGGCCCCATGGGCCGCCATTCTCATTCGGACACACTTTACGTAACAGACCAAGAAGATATAGGGTATAATGATTCATTCCGCACATACAATGCTGTGAAATTTTTTCTCTCGTTTAATACTCAGCATTCTCACATTCGTGGAGAAGTTCTTCTTTAGGAGTTCCTTTCTCGAGTGCCTCTTTGATTTCTCCTCCCATACCCGCTCCCGTGAATTGGCATAACATCATTAACATCGCCTGTCTCTCGAGTTCATGTTCGTCATGCGGCATAGGAGGGAAATGTGTCATGCATTGTGGGACAAACGCCTGAACAAGAATATACATATTACTCTGAATCGGAGGTAGTACCTCTAGTCTACGGGAACTGAGGTAAGTGTGGGTAAAAATAAAACATTGACTGTAACTCGCTAATACTGACTAGCTAACATCGGCATGGATCGTGAAGAGACTTTGCGTTCACTGTTGTAAGTTGGTGCAAACTTCGTGCACATATGTTACAGCATATGGCACCGAGTTTGCGCTAACCTTCAACAGTGAACGCGAAGCCTGTTCCCGATCGAAGCCGACGTTACATTCTATGCTTCATCATCAACCGCACTTATCCTGTCTTTTGTGCCTTCGATTGTTCAAGCTGGTCCACATGATCCACGTAAAGAGCGAAGCGGTTGAACATGTCACGATTTTCGTAATTGACAGTAATACTTCTATTTTGTCAGACCCTCCCGCTGTTTGCGTGGACCACGTGGACCGGTTGGTAATTCGTGTGAAAGCTGCGAGACTCACAATCTTAGCGATGCAAAAGTGTGAAATGAAATGTGAATCACTTCAATCATGGAAAATCTC
Organism: Aplectana chamaeleonis; assembly: GCA_029168955.1. Classification (NCBI taxonomy): domain Eukaryota; kingdom Metazoa; phylum Nematoda; class Chromadorea; order Rhabditida; family Cosmocercidae; genus Aplectana; species Aplectana chamaeleonis. Next base: position 203,672 of record JAPDOI010000219.1, on the reverse strand, counting down.
AAAACTGCCCATAGCAACAGGTCGATGACAATCGCAACAAGCAAAACCTTTCTCTGCCATTCAAAACATGTATGTGAGGCCCTTCGCCGAAAATTCAAGACGGTTCGGATCTCGTATTCTCCTCCGCGGTTTTTTTTTCGTTATAGATCGATAGAGGATACGGAGCATTTTAGGTCCTTACTTTTACAATTTTCAGGACACCTTCATCTTCTATCGACAGAAAATTAAAAACCACGGGAAATCGAATTCCAAACCGCCTTGATTCTTTGGCGAATGGCTTCATACGAGGTTCTCCCGCCGTATATCCTCTGTAAAACATCGTAATTCTCACGACTCATGGCGCGAGCGGCGCGCGCTATTCTGCTCCCTCCGTATGTCATGCGCTCTCTCACTGTCTCTAACCTCCGCTCCGCACAAGCACGCGTAGAAATCATGAGAATTTCGCGGTTTTATCGCCTTTATCTTTTTCCAGTTTTGGTAGCAAAGCAGATTGTTTAGCAGAACTAAACGAGACTTAATGATGTCACCAACGCATTTTGGCTGTTTGAAAATGACTTCGATATTAGAATGAAAAGGAGTGGTGGAGGGGTGGAAGTTTTTAACAAAAAATACGGGCATAATGTGAGGCTGACTCGAAAATTTCAGTCTAGTGGGAGTGGACGGGGCTGCGGTGGTCTATCAGACCCTAAAGTCCACTAAACGATGATTTCGCGACTGCTTAACGGCTCACCGCCAATGATCCATTCGCTAGACTGGATTTGCCAATAGGCCTAAACCTCTTCTAACAGGGGCAGCATGGTCTGGACATTTTCAGACGATAGCTGGCTACACTACCAGCAGTCAATGTTTAGTGCCTCCATTATGCATTCACTACTTCTTGGGGAACTGGTGAAATGACAGTTAGCACAGCACTTACCTCCGCAATCTCGTCAAGGCTGCTGGACTTCATGGAGTTCACAAGATTGACGAGGTCTTTGCACAGACCCACCATATCCTTTTTTGTAGGTTCATAGTCGAGCCTGCGTGGTCTAGCAAAAACGCAAGCCACGCAAACTGCGATAGCCAAAATGAAGCGAGACATTCTGAAACAACGGAAACTTTAGAAAGACTAAATAACTGAAAGCGGTCGGCTGGACACTGGAGACAGCTGGTGGAGTCTTCATTTTATACCCATTTAGTTCAGATGTATTTTGTCCTGTGGGTGTGCCGTGCGTGACTGTTCACAGTGCGTCGAATTATTTTTATCGGAGAAGGATCAGCACTGTCTGGGAGTTGTGGTCAGGAGGAGTCTGTGAGAGGATTCCTAAATGTTGGGCTCCACAAAAAAAGGTGAGGATTTGGCATTGTTGTAGAAAGTGATGCATATAGTTTAATTGGAATTGGCTTTCTCACTGTATTTTTTCAAATGTTCGCAAATTGCTGAAAGTGAGCTCATAAATTATTAAAGTGAAATCGCGCGACGGAAAAACAAACGAATAAGCGCAAACAAAAAAACTAACTGGTACAATATAGAGAGTAAATGGAGAGGAAAAAGAAGAAACCCCATAAAAATCTGCCAAAAGCGCCCTACATAGGCACCTCTCAAGTTCGGAAAGTTCATTACCGTCCAAGGATATCACCAATTAAGTGAAAAGCCGACGTTGAGACAACAACCTTAACAACACTTATAGGCCGTATAAAAATGCGAAATCCTGGTGGTTCCTACGGTGCAGATCGGGGGTCAGAGGAAGCGCGAGACTAGAAGACGCAGGCCGCAGAACCATGATTAATGAGATTATCGAAAATTTTACAGAGGATACAGCATAGTATCAAAATGGTTGAGTACTGTCGAGTGAGGTGGATCGCGTGATTTTATTGAAGGGCATCATTCCACATATCGCCTAATGTTGCATTTCCTGATGCCCCTTCATAGCTATTCGCTTCGACTAGTCGGGGCTCTAGCAAAAGTTATAATAACCCATCGCGGCAGCAGATCTTGGAGTGAGTCGCGACGGGTTGGAACAGTCCCAGTTTTAGTCGCGATCGGAGAGCGATTTAGGTATTTCATGGGCGGTCGAAGAGACCTGCATGTTTTTCTCAGGCTCCGTCCATAGCGAACGCCCTAGCCTCAAGTGACGCTGGGAGTTTGCATCTTTAGCATTTGTTATTGATCTCACTCCCCAGCGACCACTGCAGTCGGCCTGTCGCTGATGGTGGAGGCATAGCGATAGTAGCGGCTGTCACTAATATTATCAATACCATGTTAACCCCGCGCCAACCTCGGACTTTTTGCATGCGGAAACCGTCGTGCGTCATGCGCCAGCGTTTCAAAGCTGGCGTACGACGCATCGATGCCTTGACTCTTCCCGCCTGTCGTTCGCTATGAACGGATCTTCAGATCGCTTCGACTAGTCGCGTCGCTTTCATGATGGAAGCGATTCGTCTTGTCGAAGCGACTGTACCGCAATGTTTCGTCAAGACGTAGGGTAGTCCACGCCAAATTGCAGACATCAGGCTTTTTTGGCTTGAATTCAAAGCGAACCCTTACAATTACGCGGTAACAACCCTTTTTCATCCTTTACGCCTCTCATGTTCTTTTTAAACATTCAAACTATTTTACTGAGCCTATACCATAAGTTTTTCCTGCTTTCTCGCTCTCATTTCAACTTTTTTAGGCTTTATCGGAATAGGGTGTCAAATTGGTATCTATATCTATAATCCTTATTCCAACGTAAACGTAGGTTAGGAGCCTTGAGAAAATTGTATGCGAGAAAAACAAATTAAGCATAAGTTACAGCGATTTTCCAAAAACTGAGGCAGAGCGCGATATCAAAACGACCACCAGATTCGAAAAAAATCAGGCGTCGTCCGCAAATCTCCGTCCCTTTTCAACCGAAATTGCGTCCTCACAAGCGATCTCGAATCGCTCGACGATTCGAAATCGCTAGTCGAAGCAAATTCAAATCGCTTCGCCCAGCGATTTGAGGTCGCATCAGCATCGCTGGTCGCCTCGACTTCAACTCGAAACGACCAACAATGAAAGGGACTTGAGTTTAAATGAGTGAAATGTGGCCTTATTGGCTAGATGGGTGGTGGCCGTTGTGTATTTCAACCTCTAAAGAGGCGGTAGAAACGGTAAGAAATGCAGCCAAAGGGCTTTCGTCAGCCCCGTGTTGCGTCCAATTAAGAAAATGCATCAGACAGTCCCAGAAAAAAGGTAAACGAGTATAACAACAAAGGCCGAGACGCCCCACTTACATCATTGAAAAAGTTTTGGCCATTTTTGGAATAGATTCAGAAAAACATCTGGCGCATCTTGTTATATTTAAAAAATATTCCTCGTTGTCTGGACTACTCCTATGAGTTCACATCGAGGGGCACATCACAGGTCGATTAATCGCCAGAACGGACTACAACCATTCGCTGAATTCTTTTTTAGAACGACATATTAACAATTATTTATTTTTTATTTCTAAACGTGCAAATACCGTCAGTGTCTATCGGGTAGGAAGGAGCGCTCAACATCAAGCGCAAAAGCATTCGACCAATAGCCATCCTCTCTTCGTTTTCCCGCGCGAAATCTTCCCCGTCAAGTAGCGTCGCGGATTCTCGCCATCCAGTGATTGACGATATTTCTGTAAACTCGCACAGACAGTTTCTTCTCACACACCGAGAACAGAAATAGATTAGTGTTTGATACCAACGAGGGTATCGTTGGTGTCTCACAGGGAGATAGCTGCGCTCAGAAGTTGGGTGCGAAATCGTTCGATCAATAGCCATCCTCTCTTCGTTTTCCCGCGCGCAGTTTTTCCCGCCAAGCAGCGTCGCGGCGATCTCTCATCCAGTGATTGACGATATGTCTTTAAGCCAATTTTGTACACAGTGTATGAGAACACCTCCCCCGCTGCTCCTGAATCATATCATAATGAAGTTGCACCATGAAACATAATGGTAAGAATGATTTTCGTTTTCGATCTAGTCTGACACATGAACCAGGTGGCTCGCGGGAGAATGGGATATCAATTCGCACCCTCGTCCATTCACGAGGGGTGATCTACCGTCGCAGCCCCATCCATTCATCAGACTAATGCGTCTTTCACAGTCTGCCGGACGACGCCGTCCGGCACGTTATAAGGCGCTATTCATACTACTAAACACCAGCGCGGCACGCGCAGACCGCGCTGGCGTAGGCAGTTGTGTATAAATGGCTTGACGCTTCGCTCGCGCGGCACGCGCGTCACGCTCCGCCATGACGTCGCCGCTGCAGTATTCATACTGCCACCCGGAACGCCTTGGCGTTTTCATCCACTGATATTATTTACGATCGTCTCATTCATTCCAGCTTCACCGCTCCGCCATGGCGTCGCCGCTGGAGTATTCATAGTCTCTGCAAGCGCGGCACGCGCGTCACGCGCGTAGAAAGCATTCATGCACAAACGCCACGCCAGCGCGGCACGCGCGTGCCGCGCTGGCGTTGTGTATGAATAGCGCCTAAGATAGGGCTGCGGCGTCGTGGAGTGACGCAGGGCGACGCCGGATGACCGACGTCGCAATGCGGCGCTCGACGTCAGTGCGAAATTTCTCCGTGGGATGGTTGATATTATCAGTTGCTCTACCACAGGCCTAGTTGGCGCCGCGCGCGACGTCGGATAGCATTGCCGGACGTCGGACAGCAAAATAACTGTGAAAGGGGCTTAAGATTATCACGTGGACTCTATACAACCTTCTCTTGTAAACTATCCATCACCTATGAAAATCAAAATTTCAAAAGAAAATTTACCCTGAACGATGCCTTGACGCTGTTCATGCCAATTAATGCAAGCCTTGAAGTCCTTGTGTCCTTCGCGCTTCTGCGGTCCACAATGAGCCCAAATGATATAGCTTTGCTCTAGACTTTAACATATTCTGATTTGGTCGCAGCTGTAAGCGATGCAAAATCCTATCTGATGCGTCATCTGACTTTGGTAATTTATGAGCTCCAAAAATCCATCCCCAACAATTCGGCAACACTTGAATAGCTCTATTTTCTGTTTTTACCGAAACCGATCAAAGCAATTCAACAATTTCACAATACTTGAGAAAGTTAGTTAAAAGTCAAATCCAACAAAACGAGTTCCACCGCATTATGGAACAGCTCCTTACCCTTTTCTGTTTAGCCTGAAGAGAATTTCACGCTGATCACAATGGTGTCTCCAGAATCGCTCGGAACCCACAGCGAAAGCGGTACTTAATCAGATTGGAACGAGTAAAAGATAGTTATATAGTAAACGAATGTGGTATTCGTAGCACGAAAGTATAATTAGATTTGGTAAAAGATGAAAACTTCAGTTGAAATAGGCTCAATAATATGGCAGGTGCCCACAGTAGGAAAACATTCACGAATAAGCATTTGCGAAAAAAGGGTCAATAAATTAAGATTATGAAAGTAGTTTGCGAAAATAATTTGTTTACCATTGTGGGTGCGAAAACCAGCAAAAGGGTATGTGCTACTCGTAGACCGTAATAAAGGTGCTAGGATATCCCGAGGATGTCACTTCTGCTGTATTTCTGCTTGCATAATTAATCTGCTTTAAAAGTACAGACGTCAAACTGACACGTGTGTGCTCGGAAACTATAGAAAAACAGAATTGGTGGTTTTTAGGATCGCGATTTCAGATTTTTTGCTAATACTAATCGCAATCGGATTATTTTGCAGAAAGAGAATCTCAGTCATCATTCTGAGAAGCGCACACTTCCAAAATCATGCGACAGTCTTTGCACGTCTCAGTTTTCAAGGACAAACGTCTAACCGTGATTCCCAAAGCGGATAAGCGCTTCTGAGACAATACTGCTCAGAAAAATGAAAACATATTACATGTAGTGTAAAAGGCCTGAATCAATATATGCACATGTAATATAAGTTGGCCAATGTATAATACTTGCGATTTATCTTGACCGATGTATCGTCGGCGTGCAGCCGGAAGAGACTTCGCGCTCACTGTTGAAGGTTGGCGCAAACTCGATGCCACATACTATAACATATTTGCACCGAGTTTGCGCCAACTTCCAACAGTGAACGCAAAGTCCCTTCCTGATGCACGCCGATGTTATGTTAAATGTGATATAGCTCGCTGGCCAAATGTTGTGTGTAATATGTTTTTGGTGGTGAAAACATAATACTTGTAACATAAGAGACGATTACAACATACTTGTAATATATCTTCGTCAATGTAAGTCACATGTGATTTATCTCTACTCAGGTAAAGTATATGTGAGATAAGTGTAACATATTTCAAATAAATACCCTCAGCAACTGTGGGCTCATGCTGAACACGTTCCCCAAACCTGCACAGCATACAGGCCGCCGAGTACCTTCTCAGGCAAACTCAAATGTCGACGCAGGTTTCTGAGGTGTCATCACACAGCTCATCAGCAGAAGGCACGAAACAAATGGTGATTTCGGCGCGAGAGAACCTGGTATCACACCGAAAGGTCCAGCTGTAGACCTTCTAGCGCCGGATTCGGAGACGGCGGCATGACTTATCTGGATCCTCGAAAGGTTCAGCTGTTGACCTGCCACCGCCGGATTTACGAAATTTGCTGCAGGCATCCTAAGGCCGGATTTTTACAACAACGTGGCCAACTTTGGAATTTGGAGCATTTGAAGGAGTTGATTCACTCGTTTAAAAAGTTATCACTGCGCAAGTACTATAACTTTTGAAATCGTTCCATGTTCGACTTCATCGAACTAGAGTATATCAATTGTTTTTATTTTGCCGTTTATGTTCCAGGGTGAATCTCTGACTGAAGTATTTGAGCTATTTCGTTGTTTCAAGAGGACGGCAGGAGAAAAACAAACGTTAGTTACTAAATTGAGTTTTCAAACAGTACGAATCTCAATGCTTTATTTAGCTTCCAGCAACAGATATGTATCAATTACAATGTATCCATGAGGCTAGACACATTCACTTTGAGAGATCACCCGAAACTTAACTAAACCGTGCCAGAAGTCACCGAGATGGAAAACAAGTATAGATTGTATCTCATACAAGAGAAGAAAGTGAGCGTAAAATAAGAAAATCTTTAACTGCCGTAGCAAGGTACCAAAAAAAACATTTCAACGAGATCGCAAACGAGAGCGACACGATTGTTTTCTGCTCGTCCGACACGATCCTATCCGTCCACCGACACGATTTTGCGCTTCTGAAATGAGCTCTTAAACAGGCATGTGCGAAAAACTTTAAAACAGAAAACACTGGAGAACGAAAAATTTTCGGTTTTGGATTCGAAAAATTCCGAAAAAACCCGAAAATGTTTTTGTGTGTGTCGAATCCTGACAAAATTGTAGCGCTGAACATCTACCGAATTTCTTATTGTAAAGTTGTTGATCAAAACTGCGGTAATTCTCTGAACATTCATGTCCACGTTCTTTCGCATTTAAAAATGTGGGATCGAATATGGTCCCTAACTTCATGAAAAAAACCGAATTCGTAGAGTTTAAAAGTTGTGGGCAAGTCACAGATCAAAACGGAACAAACATTGCTCAGAATAGTTCTTGGTGCATAGCACAAATTTCTTGCGCTGTCATGTTGAATTTCAGTGTGAGCGATCGCGTTGTGGTCAGCACTAACCAGTCTCTCGGCGCTATTGCACGGTAATGGCCGCGACGCGACCTCACGCATTGAGTCATGGTGCCTACACAGGGGTTAGGTTCAACCACTATCGCTGGATGGAACTATACATGATGGCGTTAGGCATGGATCGATAGAGGGAGCATAAAAATTTAGGTTGGCTTCCGCTTGAGAATTATGGGCCTCCAAAGAGAAGTTCTCGACTTCTTTTTCATGCACATCTCAAACGAAAACGAATTTCCCTGACCTCAAAGCAGTGTTCACAATAGATTTCACTTTTGATATCTCAATCGTTTACGGAAGGTCTGGTGCCCTAAACAGCAAGGCACGCTTGAAGAGAACGCGAAAACCTTGTTGTTGAGCGTAAAGAGGGCCACCTTCGCTTACTAGACGAAAAATACCGTGCGGTACCGATTGCCACAAAGCCATAAAATACTCTGCAATTATCATTTGAGAGTTTGAGCCGGTCAGTCTGATATAGCAGTGCAACTGGTATCATCATTTCATGTCCGTGTGGCAATCGGTACCGCACGGTATTGGGAGTTTACTCTTTTGCTTACGTTGACTTTTGAGCGTGGAGAATTATCCGCTATGAAGGATGATGCCCATCGATGCAATCAAGCGGTTTAGCTAGCTTATCAGTACTTCCCTGACTTGATTACTTCATGTTACCACAACCTCGAGTGTATTGGGCTATCCCTGAGCCTCATAGTTGTTTACAATGTACATAGACAGAGAGGCGGCAAAAGTTCATTAGGGTTCCAAACGTCTCGGAAAGTCTGTCAGAACTTCTCTCAAAAGTTTAAACCTTCCTGCTTAGCTTTCGGCTCTTCGAACCTAATTCAGACCTGGAACACAAGTATTGGACTTGAGCAGTCTACTATTGATGAACCAACTCGCCTTGGTGATTAGCCCAAAAGATGAGCTAGTCGCCACTAGATCGTCTTGGTCTTACCCAAACCCCGCTCTTAAATATTGCGACGTACAGTAGAATCATGTTATCACCCTACAGTCTACAGTAACCATGAACGCTCTTTAATCATGAAATGAGTTGAAGCACATCACGCAACTCCTCTCTGCTATTCATTTCCGGTGAAAAAAGTCTTATCTCAGGAGCCTCCATAATTTTACTATCCACTTAATTGTTCAGCGATGGGTGCAGTACTGTAATAGTCAATCGAGGGGAAGCTACCTGTGTATGCGTCAAGGTTCTATGCCTGGAGAAGCTGTCATTTGGATAGGATGCAGGGTTATACAACGCCCTCCGGTGTTCGTACATGCGTTGGAAAAGAGGTCTCATTGTTTCTCCGATATACTTTTTAACACCCTTCGGATTCTATTTGATAAACTGTCCCCCTGAGTTGACAAATTTTTGGTGTCCCCACAGTACAAACAGCCTTGCCTTCCGCACCTTTCTTCGTAAGGCCTTGAGAAAGTGAGCAAAGTTCTCAGATTTGGAGGTGGACTAAATATGAGACGCACCGGAAGCGACGAGGCTTTCACGACGTGGTTCATTCTTTGTGCCACGTCTTCATTCACGTAAGGCAATACCATCGGAATACCATCTGTAATGGTATGATATCTCCAAGAGTACACTTGTGTTGTATTGTAGCCGTTTCCACTCACAATGCGCTCATTCATCGAGTCCGCTCCCTCTGACCTACTCGTACAAACTTTCTCCTTGGTTCTTAGTAATTTGCGAACTACGTTGACCTTCATATACGTTGGGTGACAACTTCTAGAATGCAGTAATACATTTTTCGACGCGGATTTTTTGTACCAGGTTAATTCTGTGGTCCCCCGCCAATTTTTACTCTTGAGCTAAGAAACGGGACAAATCTTTCTTCATCCGGTTCCTCTATGGTAAAATTGATATCGGAATCTTGAGAATTCAAGTTCAATAACGGTCTTAGTGTAAATCGAAATCGACATTTATGGTCGTATACGTGGTTGAGGTAACAACATAAATCAAACCACGCGGCTTTCCAAAATACATAGATAGTTCCATGACCTTCATTATAATTGGTTAATTTGTTGAGGGGATAAAGACTTGTGATGAAATTAATAATGTCGTTTTGTTAGAAATGTGAATTGTGAACAACGCTAAACATTAATCAGATATGAATAGTTTCGGCTCTAACTTCAGGCAATCCATACCTCTGACTACTCCGAGTCTCTTTTGTGAAGGAGATATTTGGAAATTTAATTATTTGGAAAACAAAACATACAACTAAATCAAAACATAGTGTTATAAAAACATATGACACTGATACTTCTAGTATAAAATACTATTTTCCAACTTATATCGCTCCAGCCGCGAAGCGGCTGGAGAGGTTTGGTTTTGCCTGGCACTTGTGATCACTTAGATTTTGGTAAAGTAGTTAATAAAACCTGTAAAACAAATTTTCTAGAGATTTCCTTCTGGATATAAGTGAGAGAGTATAGAAGACACCCGCTGACAAAATTTGAGCCAAATCGATTGAAAATTAACAAAGTTAGATCGGCGGAAGCTTAGCTAAAATTCGCGTTTTTTCTTGTAACGCGTCCCTCGTGTCCTGTTCCTCGTTCCTCGTCCCTCGTTCCTCGTTCGCGCCACTAGCCACTGCCAGTGGTCGCAGGCTATCAGTACATAGGGCATCTGATGACGTCATCAGGGTGTCATGTAAAGTACAGTACATAGGCATCTGATGACGTCATCAAGATGTCATGTAAAGTACATAGGGCATCTGATGACGTCATCAAGATGTCATGTAAAGTACATAGGCATCTGATGACGTCATCAGGGTGTCATGTAAAGTACATAGGGCATCTGATGACGTCATCAGGGTGTCATGTAGCATATAGGCATCTGATGACGTCATCAGGGTGTCATGTAAAGTACATAGGGCATCTGATGACGTCATAAGGGTGTCACGTAAAGTACATAGGGCATCTGATGACGTCATCAGGTGTCATGTAAAGTACATAGGGCATCTGATGACGTCATCAGGGTGTCATGTAAAGTATATAGGGCATCTGATGACGTCATCAGGATGTCATGTAAAGTACATAGGGCATCTGATGACGTCATCAGGGTGTCATGTCAAGTACATAGGGCATCTGATGACGTCATCAGGTGTCATGTAAAGTACATAGGGCATCTGATGACGTCATCAGGGTGTCATGTAAAGTACATAGGGCATCTGATGACGTCATCAAGATGTCATGTAAAGTACATAGGGCATCTGATGACGTCATCAGGGTGTCACGTAAAGTACATAGGCCATCTGATGACGTCATCAGGGTGTCATGAACAGTACATAGGGCATCTGCTGACGTCATCAGGATGTCATGTAAAGTTCATAGGGCATCTGATGACGTCATCAAGGTGTCACGTAAAGTACATAGGGCATCTGATGACGTCATCAGGGTGTCATGTAAAGTACATAGGGCATCTGATGACGTCATCAGGTGTCATAAAGTACATAGGGCATCTGATGACGTCATCAGGGTGTCATGTAAAGTACATAGGGCATCTGATGACGTCATCAAGATGTCATGTAAAGTACATAGGGCATCTGATGACGTCATCAAGATGTCATGTAAAGTACATAGGGCATCTGATGACGTCATCAGGTGTCATGTAAAGTACATAGGGTATTTGATGACGTCATCAAGATGTCATGTAAAGTTGATAGGGCATCTGATCACGTCATAAGGGTGTCACGTAAAGTACATAGGGCATCTGATGACGTCATCAGGGTGTCATGTAAAGTACATAGGGCATCTGATGACGTCATCAGGGTGTCATGTAAAGTACATAGGGCATCTGATGACGTCATCAGGATGTCATGGAAAGTACATAGGGCATCTGATGACGTCATCAGGATGTCATGTAAAGTACATAGGGCATCTGATGACGTCATCAGGGTGTCATGTAAAGTACATAGGGCATCTGATGACGTCATCAGGGTGTCATGTAAAGTACATAGGGCATCTGATGACGTCATCAGGGTGTCATGTAAAGTACATAGGGCATCTGATGACGTCATCAGGGTGTCATGTAAAGTACATAGGGCATCTGATGACGTCATCAGGGTGTCATGTAAAGTACATAGGGCATCTGATGACGTCATCAGGGTGTCATGTAAAGTACATAGGGCATCTGATGACGTCATCAGGATGTCATGTAAAGTACATTGGGCATCTGATGACGTCATCAGGTGCCATGTAAAGTACATAGGGCATCTGATGACGGCATCAGGTGGTCATGTAAAGTACATAGGGCATCTGATGACGTCATCAAGGTGAGAGGTAAAGTACATAGGGCATCTGATGACGTCAAAAGGGTGGCATGTAAAGTACATAGGGCATCTGATGACGTCATCAGGGTGTCATGTGAAGTACATAGGCATCTGATGACGTCATCAGGATGTCATGTAAAGTACATAGGGCATCTGATGACGTCATCAAGGTGTCATGTAAAGTACATAGGGCATCTGATGACGTCAAAAGGGTGTCATGTAAAGTACATAGGGCATCTGATGACGTCATCAGGTGTCATGTAAAGTACATAGGGCATCTGATGACGTCATCAGGGTGTCATGTAAAGTACATAGGGCATCTGATGACGTCATCAAGATGTCATGTAAAGTACATAGGGCATCTGATGACGTCATCAAGATGTCATGTAAAGTACATAGGCATCTGATGACGTCATCAGGGTGTCATGTAAAGTACATAGGGCATCTGATGACGTCATCAAGATGTCATGTAAAGTACATAGGGCATCTGATGACGTCATAAGGGTGTCACGTAAAGTACATAGGGCATCTGGATGACGTCATCAGGTGTCATGTAAAGTACATAGGGGATCTGATGACGTCATCAGGGTGTCAAGTAAAGTACATAGGGCATCTGATGACGTCATCAGGATGTCATGTAAAGTACATAGAGCATCTGATGACGTCATCAGGGTGTCATGTAAAGTACAGAGGGCATCTGATGACGTCATCAGGTGTCATGTAAAGTACATAGGGCATCTGATGACGTCATCAGGGTGTCATGTAAAGTACATAGGGCATCTGATGACGTCATCAGGGTGTCGCTAAAGTACATAGGGCATCTGATGACGTCATCAGGGTGTCATGTAAAGTACATAGGGCATCTGATGACGTCATCAGGATGTCATGTAAAGTACATAGGGCATCTGATGACGTCATCAGGGTGTCATGTAAAGTACATAGGGCATCTGATGACGTCATCAAGGTGTCATGTAAAGAACATAGGGCATCTGATGACGTCATCAGGATGTCATGTAAAGTACATAGGGCATCTGATGACGTCATCAGGGTGTCATGTAAAGTACATAGGGCATCTGATGACGTCATCAGGGTGTCATGTAAAGTACATAGGGCATCTGATGACGTCATCAGGGTGTCATGTAAAGTACATAGGGCATCTGATGACGTCATCAGGTGTCATGTAAAGTACATAGGGCATCTGATGACGTCATCAGGGTGTCATGTAAAGTACATAGGGCATCTGATGACGTCATCAGGATGTCATGTAAAGTACATAGGGCATCTGATGACGTCATCAGGGTGTCATGTAAAGTACATAGGGCATCTGATGACGTCATCAGGGTGTCATGTAAAGTACATAGGGCATCTGATGACGTCATCAGGGTGTCATGTAAAGTACATAGGGCATCTGATGACGTCATCAGGATGTCATGTAAAGTACATAGGGCATCTGATGACGTCATCAGGATGTCATGTAAAGTACATAGGGCATCTGATGACGTCATCAGGATGTCATGTAAAGTACATAGGGCATCTGATGACGTCATCAGGGTGTCATGTAAAGTACATAGGGCATCTGATGACGTCATCAGGATGTCATGTAAAGTACATAGGGCATCTGATGACGTCATCAGGATGTCATGTAAAGTACATAGGGCATCTGATGACGTCATCAGGATGTCATGTAAAGTACATAGGGCATCTGATGACGTCATCAGGGTGTCATGTAAAGTACATAGGGCATCTAATGACGTCACCAGGATGTCATGTAAAGCACATAGGGCATCTGATGACGTCATCAGGATGTCATGAAAGTACATAGGGCATCTGATGACGTCACCAGGATGTCATGTAAAGCACATAGGGCATCTGATGACGTCATCAGGGTGTCATGTAAAGTACATAGGGCATCTGATGACGTCATCAGGATGTCATGTAAAGTACATAGGGCATCTGATGACGTCATCAGGGTGTCATGTAAAGTACATAGGGCATCTGATGACGTCATCAGGGTGTCATGTAAAGTACATAGGGCATCTGATGACGTCATCAGGGTGTCATGTAAAGTACATAGGGCATCTGATGACGTCATCAGGGTGTCATGTAAAGTACATAGGGCATCTGATGACGTCATCAGGGTGTCATGTAAAGTACATAGGGCATCTGATGACGTCATCAGGGTGTCATGTAAAGTACATAGGGCATCTGATGACGTCATCAGGATGTCATGTTGAGTACACAGGGCATCTGATGACGTCATCAGAACGTCGTGCCAAGTGCATAAAGCATCTGGTGACGTCATCAGGACGTCGTGCCAAGGTGGTGCCAAGTGCATAGGGCATTTTCTGACATCAGCAGGACGTCGTGGAAAGTGAGTAGCGCTTCATTTTTAGCGTGCGCATCAAGTTTGTTGCTTACTGATTATTATAGCAATCCATGCTATTCGAAAATTATTGAAGATTTTTCAGGGGATATTACTTCGTAATATCAATAAAAGTGAACAATTCTATCAAAAAGGGTCTTCCAAGCAAAGAGGTTTGGTTGGCGTCAGAAACGTTCCAACAAAAGGGAACAATAGGTAAGTAGAATGAGGAGAGTCTACAAAAGTGAACAACATTTTCTGAGACTGATTTTCCTGGCCGATACTTCTTAACAGCAAAAACAAACCGTTGTGGTACTTCTAGAGGAAGAGTTCAATGGTTTCCAAGAATGGACTTCTATTCGTTGACGAGAATATAAGAAAATATTCTCATTAGATGCTGCACTTTGGTTTCGCTTCTCGTAGCAGCTGGAGCTAACCGTCCGTCTGTGTTTTTGGCATCATCTTCTATTCTGATGGTAAGCATTAGGTTTACATGCACATACTTTTTAACGGTTCTCGTGTAGTCAAGACGAGTTTTGGAACCACAGAGTGCTTCCGTGTAGAACACCGCAACGGTTTGTTTTGCTGTTAAGAAGTATCGGCCAGGAAAATCAGTCTCAGAAAATATTGTTCACTTTTTGTAGACTCTCCTCATTCTCCTTACCTATTGTTCCCTTTTTGTTGGAACGTTTCTGACGCCAACCAAACCTCTTTTGCTTGGAAGACCCCTTTTTGATAGTGTATTTTTGGGTTGATGCATAATTTTAGAACGTTTTTTATATTGTTTTTATTCAACGAAAACAATAACAATATTTAATCAAAACATGCCTAAATGACCATTTGAGAGCATTGTCACCATCCACTTCAAGAACTGCTTCCCATTTGCTTGGCAGTCGGTCGATTCCACGTGCGAAGAAGTCACGATTCTTGGAGGCAATCCACGCTTTGACATCAGCCACCAAGTCATCCAAGTCGTCGTAGACTTTGTTTGTTTGCCAGTTTTTCAAAGAGCGATTGGCATTATATACCGTTGGTGCTTCTGTCGGTGAGTACGGCGGATGTGGGAGCAGATCCCACCCCTTATTGGCGATGGAAAAAATTACACGGCGCTCAGCATGTGGACGGGCGTTATCGTGATGGAACACGAAGTGGTTTTTTGCGCGGTCTTTCAGCCTCGATTGCAGCGTTAACCCATTCACGACCACGCCTAATTTTGGGTGGCTGCACGTTCGGACCGCGTGCAATATTGCGTCACCGTATAACGTGTCCCACCGGTGGGACACGCTGGCTTGAATAGCGTCCCACGGGTAATTCCTTTTCCTTTATTGTGTTCATATTGTAGCTAGCAACGTTGGTCGGACAGTATCAGAGTTTGAGCTTCCGAGACGCATTCGTTATCGAGAAACAATAACTCAAAACCAAAACGGGGTCGACTGAGCTGCAACGCTTTCAGAAAAGTAAACGAGTTTCAAACGATAAGTTTGCACTAAGCAACCTAAAAGCTAGCAATAGAAGGAAAAAGAAATCACTAGGTGCTTCTAAAGCTGCTTTACAGCCGTTTTTTCCTCTACTTCAGCCCACCTGAATTTAGAAAGTTCTAAATATGTTGTTGCATTTGACCTACTGATGGACCACGAGGTTTTTATTTAGGTCTTGGTTAGGTCAAGACATTGATCACATGTAGGTTCGAAAGTAGTTTCTTGTGGCGGAGAAATCGATTTTTGAAAAGGGTGTCCCACCGGTGGGACACGCGGTCCGAAGTGGTAGTCAACGCGTGTCCCACCGGTGGGACACGTGGTCGTGAATGGGTTAAAGGCAGCAGACACGCTCAAAAATGGTAGCGATTTTATGACATAAATCGAAGGTTTGGGGCTGGTTTTATTGGGAACTGACGAAAAAACGAACGAAAACTGTGTGCAAATAGAGGAATAACTGGTATGATGTTATCTGGTGAAAGTGGACGAGTTTCTCAGCGCGCGGCTGAAACAGCGAATATTAGCAACAAAACGGTTGAAATAAAGAAGCCGATCTACTCTTAAAATCTGTACTAGAACGTTCACCTCGTTGGAAGCTTCAAAAACCAGCCGAAGGGGCCGTATTAGAACGATCAGTCCGGACGAGTTTGTATTTTGGGGCGGGGTTGTCGAAGCTCAGGGGCAGGTTGCAGAAATTTTTCGACATTCATTGCTGAAATTTAGTAGTTTTAACTAGTTTTTGACGCTTCTAACGGCGCGAGCCTTCTATTAGGAGCCATACGACCCCAGTAACGTAGTTAACTCAACAACTTTTTCGAGCGTGTCTGCTGCCTTTAAGTAACAAAAAGTCTGCTCGAAAATGAAAGCATGCTTATTGTAATATGTAGAAAAAGGTCAAAGGTAATAATACCACCTCCACAACAAAACAAGTGAAGAACGCCCGAATACATAACGGCACTGCCAAAGGATGGGCCGGCTTCACAGGTCACACTTCATGTAGTATTCGTTTAGCTTGGTCCAACGATGGGCCGGATTTGCAGATATTCTCCGGATTCCAGCCCTTTTAAAACTGCCAGAAGCGCTGCAGGACGCGGGAAAAATGGGAAGCAAATTAGGCTATTTCGGATTTTCACGCGTTTTTCCAACTGTAGATCAGATTTCAGAGCCGGTTTGAGGTCCGGCACGCGGAACATAATCCTTCAATCATGAAGCTATAGATAGAGAATCTCTCATAGATTTCCTACATTTCTCTCCTAAAGTTCTCCACCCACAAAGTCATTGTTGGCGAATTTGTGCCATGATAAAGTATCTTCCAAAACAGAAAGAATGCCTACATGAATACTGATTTCGAAAGAGCTGTTGTTGGTATTTTCCTAGACTATGATTGCAATTGAGCATCCCAGTGTTCGATGCGTGTTATTAATAAGCCGGCGCTGAAACGGGAACTCTTATTAGTTTTCGTAAACGGTCGCGCGCGCAACCCCTTTTTCGAAATCTCAGTTCAGAGCGAACGTAGAAATTAGATCTAAATTGCATTAAACAGAGCGCAAAAAGTTGGGTGTACCACTCAAAAATGGTTTGGAATGCTTCACTGGTTTTCGAGTAAAAATTGAAATACCTCGCGTTTTTGATGATCTCCTTTTTTCAGACGGCGTACACGATCTTGTTGGTACACTTAAAATTGAGCTAGGGAGTTCATTTTTGGAAAGAAGCCTGGAAATGGATGCAGGTCGCTCCTGTTCCAATTTGAACTTGATACCTTAACTTTGAAGGGTACCTCAAAACCGTGGGTTTACATACTAAATTAGCCGTGGAGCACGAAAACTGCTATTTTCTGCTACGGCTGTGGAGACCGGGGTGTGTGGGCGAATCTGCAGCCAATAAACACAGGTCGGCGGAGATAAGTACTGATCTTGCCCGAATCCGTACTTTTGACACGTCATCGATCGATAATCAATATTATCGATTTTCGCGCTTTTTGCAGAAAATGCGGAGAGGAGTGGTGATTGCTGGTGGAATTGGTTTTATTGGTTGGGGAACTTAGCTCATCAGTCATTATCGATAAATACCAATCAATAATATTGATTTTTTCGCCTGTTGCACGAAATGTCGCAATGATTTTTGATGGTTGATGGCTCTAAGTTTTCTGTTTGGGAAATTCTTCTCATCATGCAAGATCAAATATTAATGATCAATAATATTGAATTCTCACATGTTGCACAAAATGCGGCAATGAGTGGTATTTTTTTGTTTTGGGTCATAAGTTTTAAAAGTTGTACTCATACGACGATATCGTCTGCTAGATGTTTCACAATTCCGAAATGGAAATCGTTGAGCGGAATTGAAGTCAGAAAGGGAATCTTCTGGAAAAATATGTGAAATTTCTGAAAATTTAGCTTCCTGGCAAAAGTAACGATTTGGTAGTGGTGAAAAAAGCTCCAAAAATATCTTGAAATATCTTTAAAGTGATTTGGCGCAAAATAGCCGAGAAAAAAGCTAGGAAATGATGTGAAATAACCTAAAATGCGATTTGGTGATCAGTCACAGACGAGGGATGGGTTTTCACAAGCTTCTCCGTTAAACTTATCAAAACGAAATCAAGCGCCCCATGGAAACATTAAGCCATTTTTGAAAGCTGTGATAAGGGAATCAGCATAGGTCAAGCTAGGTGAACTCCATTCCATATCGTGCTTGATTTCGTTTTGATAAGTTTAACGGAGAAGCTTGTAAAAACCGATCCCTCGTCTGTGGCTGACCACTAAATCGCATTTTTGGTTATTTCACTTCATTTCCTAGCTTTTTTCCGGCTATTTTACGCAAAATCATTTTAGAAATATTCAAAGATATTTTTAGAGCTTTTTCACCACTACCAAATCGTTACTTTTGCCAGGAACCTAAATTTTCAGAAATCGCTTTTTTTTAAATACACTTGCTTCCTTTGCGGCAACAGATTTTATCTCTTAAAACGATATTCTGAATCATAATAACAATATGTTGGAGTATGCATTAGGGTGATAATATAAGGGTTCATCAATATGGAATAATATTTGTCAGAACTGCTATTTTTCTCTCTTTTTGAATTTGCTGATTTGCTTGCTGTTTCCGGTATTTCCGGTGCGATTTTTGTATTTCGTAGGGTTAGACAAATTACTCTGGGAAGTAGAAAATTCACACATCTTAATTTGAAGTCTATCATCAGATGCTCTATAATTGCTCTTTCAGATGTCCTTCTTGAATTCACACAAGTAGTATTCACAAGTCATTCCGAAGGATCTGAAAGATGGCGTAAGACGTTTCTCGTAACCAGAATCTCGAGGAAGACCCTATGGACAAAAAAAGCTAGATGGTATCTTGGCCGGCGCCTCACGTGAAAATCCGAGGCTGCTTGCATCAGAAGACAACTTGAAGGACGTCACTTATTACAGAGAATTCTGGGTTTTTTGTCTGAAGAATTCTTATAAACACTTTTCATTTGACGGAAAATGCTGTGACCGTTGACTCTGTGAACCTAATCTCTTCGGGCGTGGCCCCTTCAAGGAGCCACCGACAAGCTTTAGGAAACGAGATGCAAAACTAGCATATGCGACAGAGCTCCTTCAATCTTCTAAGCAGTAATCGCGACAGTGATTTTCCCAGAGAAATCAAGTGTTTTTAGGATTAAACTTCACATAATTATAGCAGGAACACCTTTTTGCCGTGGCTACTGTGTAGCGGGACTGCCAAACCGCCATGGGGGTTTCACAATTTCAATCAATACTCGCTTTTCAGTTTGAGTCCACTCCAACATTAATAATTCTGGGACTATCCTACGCTACCTTATACTATTGCGGTACTGGATGGGCGGCACGCGGGTCACGCGCGTGCCGCGCTTACGATGAGGACTATGAAAGATGCCTTATGCTCGTCAAAGGGTTTCGGGAGGAAAGACGTCAGAAGAGCCTAGAATCACAGAACCCACATCCTACAATTCTGGCTGGTGACCGAAAGTCTTTAAATGAACTCTTAAAGCGGAGCAGAGCACAAAACCAACTGTTATCTATGGAAATCTTTGGGTTATTTTCTGATACTCTACCCCCTAAGCCTCGGATTTTCTTGTGAGGCGTCTGCCATGATACAATATAGCATCGCCTTTGTCTAACGAGGGTAATGAGGCTGACGGAAGATTTTAACGCGATCCTTAAGATTCTTTGAGGGGTTGTTTTATGGTTGTGGACCGTCTCGAAAGAACCGATCCCGATAGAGTCATTTCAGAGCCTTCGATGATAGACCTCCAATGAGCATGTGGCGAATTTATAATTCTAAAGTAAGCCCCGCCTTATAAAACGAAATTCGTAAAAGATATACTGTGCTTCTCTGGGCGAAATTCCGGTCCGCAGTTGCGTCTCGACACGCTTTGCGGCCGCACGAGCTCGAGTCAGTTGAGTTTCCAGCGCCAAAGCCGACTCGATGTGGCTTTCTTTATATAGTGTTCTCCAATTTTTTAAATTTCCAGTTTCCAAAACCCATCTAGAAACAACAGATAGGTGGCTGCGGCGCTGGAAACTCTTCCAACTCGGAAGCGCGCGGCCGCAAAGCGTGTCGAGACGCAATTGCGGACCGGAATTGGCCCAGAGAAGCACAGTACTAGGAACAAAAAAAATTGCAAATTCGAAAATAAAGAAAAAAACGCGGATCGTTAAATTTGACAAATAATCTTTCATACCGAAATGCCCCTATATTACTACCCTAATGCATGATCTGACATTAGCATTTTGACCCAAATATGATATTAAGAGATTACAAAATCGGCCTAGAGGGAGCAAAAATATTTGGAAAAAGCGAATATCAATAGATTTTTGCTTGCTACTGTCAGCGGAAATGAATAAGAATTTCCCGTTTCAGCGCTGGTTTATTAACACCAAGTATGCACTGTCGTGTTGTTGTAGATTAACTACGTTCCGAAAATCAGTCGTCAGGAGACACATTTTTCAAAGTTTGGCTTTCTGGCGAAGCAAAAATTTGAGAGTGTCATGTCTCAGGAAAATTATTGTAAAGAAAAGTCCTGGAAATGACCTGAATAATCTCAAAAACGATTTGACGTAGAACAACTTAAAGGCAGTGTCCACGATAAAAACCATGTCTGATTTTTTGTTGGAGATCGGCAGCTGCGGGGCCTAGCAAAACCCTAACGTTGAAAAAACTAAGAAATATGAGCTCGGAACGGTCCCATACGGCCCCAAAGTTGGACACCAGTCAGCTCGTCACACCCTGATGCACTTTCCACGCCCACCGACGTGAATAAATGAATGCTCGAGATTGTGAGATGAGCGATGGTTTCCGATCGAAAGCCCCATTCTTCCCTTCATTCTCAACTTCTCTCTTTACTCAGGTCAGCTCGCATACATCGGCTGCAAAAGACGGAAGTTACAAGCCTCGGACAACTCGTCCACTATGTTTCCTTGGCTCAATTTTTGAGGGACCATAACTCCGTTCCTAGAAGGTCTTGTACGATTCCAAAAACATCATTGGAATCAGCATTGGGACCGTCTTCAAGATAGGCGGAAAAGTAGAGAAACGATTCTTATCGTGAACGCTGCCGTTAAAGTGAAGAGAAAACTAGGAAATGTAATGAAGTGGCTAAAACTACGATTTGGCCGTCAGTCATAGAATAGCTATCGATAAATAGTGGCAGACGAGGGATCGGATTTTGACTGCTGCTCCAGTAAACTCATCAAAGCAAAAGCAAGCACGATTTAAATTAAAGGCAGCAGACAAGCTTAGAAATGATATCGATTTTATGGCAGAAATTGAGGGCTTGGGGATTGTAGTATTAGGAAAAAACGAAAAACCAACGAAAAGTGTATTTCAAAAGAGGAAAAACTGTTGTATTCGTTATCGGGTGAAAGTGGACGAGTTACTCAGCGCGCGGTTGACACAGCGAATATCAGCAACAAAACGGTTGAGATAGAGAAGCCGATGTACTCTACAGTCCGAACCGGAAGGTTCACCTCGTTGGAAGCATTAAAATCCAGCCAGAGTGACCGTATTACAACGATCAATCGGGACGAGTTTGTCTTTTGAGGCGGGGTTGTCGAAGCTCGGGGGCGGGGTTGCAGAAATATTTTGATTTCCATTGTTCAAATTTAGTAGTTTTGCCTAGTCTTTAACGCTTCCAACGACGTGAGCATTCTACTACATAGTAGCCATACGACACCAGTAAAGTAACATCGGCATGGATCGTGAAGAGACTTCGCGTTCATTGTTGAAGATTGGCGAAAACTCGGTGCACCTATGTTATAGCATATGGCACCGAGTTCGCGCCAACTTTCAACAGTGAACGCGAAGTCGCTTCACGATCCATGCCGACGTTAGTTCACTCAGCAACTTTTCCAGCGTGTCTGCTGTCTTTAAACGTCACGTTTACATGCCTCAGCTTATGCTGATTGCCATACTAGAGCTTCAAAAAACGTTGTGCTGCTCCCACACGGTGCTGCATTTTGCCTTGATAAGTTTAAAGGCAGCACACACGCTCAAAAATGGTGTCGATTTTATGTCATAAATCGAAGGTTTGAAGCTAATAGTATGGCAAACTAACGAAAAAACCGAAGAAAACTGCATGCAAATACAAGAATAACGGCTGTTTTTGTTATGTGGTGAAATTGGACGAGTTTTGCCCAAGCGGATAAAATAGCTAATATCAACGATAATACGGTTGGGATAGCGAAGCCGATAGACTCCTACCGCCTGTACTAGAACGCTCACCTCGTTGGAAGCCTCAGAAACCTACCGAAGTGACCGTATTCGTATATTGAGGGGGCGGGGTTGACGAAAATTTTTGACTCGAAATTAGTAGTTTTCACTCGTTTTTGACGCTTCCATCGGCGTGAGCGTTCCACTAGGAGCGTTCTACCATACGACCCAAGTAGCGTAGTTATCTCAACAGCTTTTTCGAACGTGCCTGCTGCTTTTAACGGAGTAGCTTGCGAAATCCGATTCCTCGTCTGTCACTTCTTTTGGATAGCTGATCTACGATTGGCATTTGTGTGGTTTGGCTCATTATGTAGCAGCGTTGAAACGGGAATTCCTAGTTAGGTTTGAGCCAGTTTTGCGTGGTGCAAGAGATTTTTTTCCGGTTTCCTATACAGCGAACACATTTTGAAAACTCAGAGATGATAATTTTCGTTGACTGCATAACGCTGGCTAGAATTAGCTACCATAAATGTTTCGTCCCAGGGTTCACTAATTTTAGATGGTTTGATTTTAATAGCTGCATAAAATACCGCTCGTAGGGTTCCGTCAGGGACGGGTTTTCGCGTATTTTGCGGTCTTTTCTACTTAAATAACTCCAGTCTAATCAATTGTTGGGATCTCGAAAAAGTTGGAGGTCTGTTGAGAAAGGATTGAGAAACAAGAAAGTATCTAGCATGATCAGCTGACGAGGGGCGGGCGCGGAAGCTCGTACGAAAGCGATGCACCCCTACGACGCAAGTCCGCAATGGCACACACTAAATCAGTCCCGAAACCAGAGGAAAAATTGTACCATCTGGAAAACAAATTCCGAACTTTTTTCGTTTAAAACTAAATTAGATTGATGGATAGCCCTGCTCACCTGAATCCTAATTTTTCAGAGCTTAGGAAGTTGATCGAGGCTAAAAAAAAGTTTCAGAAAAGGTGTGCGGAAGACGCGTGGAAGCTTTGGCTCTAGTGAGTGCATCGGCGTTACGCCACCGCGGGCTTTTGCGGTACGTCTGCAATTTCTGGGATTTCGAAATTGACCATTAGCAGAGATGGCGAGAAAGCCTGCGACAGCGAAACACCGGAGTATGACTCAGTCCTTTCCCTCGCGCCTTGTTCCCAAAACGCACAAGCCTTAGTGTAGTACCCATTCTTTTAAAGGCAGTGTTCACGACGAATATCACACTCCAGTTCAACTCATGAACGGTTTGGTCGTGAGGTAAGTAATAGGAAAGAAGCAAAATGGTGCAGATTAGTCTAAAATAATGATTTCTAACGTTCAGGGCGTGGACGAGCTAACGGGTTCTGCTTGTTTCCGCAAGCGCGCGCTGATCTCGAAATGTGCGCGAATCGATCAGGTCGGACGCGGAAGAGTTGCTTGGCGATTCGCCATCGAAAACGGGCGCGGCGCCACAAGCTCACCCGCATGGGGGCGGATCGGGATAAACAGGCGTACTGAGATAACTTTCAAAGCCGTTTTCATAGATTTCTGGCCAGTTTTCGCTGCTTTCTTCGAACCTATCCGCAGCTGTGGCCAACACAGCGAGTATACAGTAGTTTGCACGGACGTGGCAGTGTCGAATATTTCAGTGCAGTGTTCTTGTTTCGAATGTTTCTTAACTTGTTTCAAATGCAACTTGTTTCGAAAATCCGACTCATCGAATAAACAGTAGACTTTTCCTTCGACTGAAACAGTCGGATACTCCTCCGACAATTCGAAACAAGTATAGTATGCACCCCCCTAAGATTTCCCGAGACAGTGCGCATTTCTGTCTCTGGGATATTTCCAAAGACATCCTTGAATCAACCTAGTGTTTTTTTCTGGTTTCCGAAATGTTGAATTTTGTGGCGTTTTAAAACTTTCTTAGCACCTACATTTTGCTAGGCTCATTCCTTACCTTCAGTGTTGAGTTCAGAAATAGGAAGAAGATCTGTTCACGAGAGATATTTAGAAGGAGTCCAGGAATTCCCGTTTCAGCTCAAATATACATAGGAGGAAGAACTCGATTAGCGTTTAAATGAACAATACTCTGGATTTGAGGAGAACATTTTCCGAAAATCGGATTTCGAGCTGATCCAAAAAATCTTTATTCGGCGAATCGGATGACGATTTTATTTGGATTTGGCTTTTTCAGGTGATCTGTGCTCGAGGTGCTCGAGTTTACGAAGAAATCAAAGGCAGTGTTCACGAAGAAAAAGCTGTCTTTTTTTTGTGAAAACACTTAAGCTATGGGTCCGCTCAAGAAGAGTAAGAACCGAAGTACGACGAAAAACGGCCAGGAAGTGGGTGAATATCTCGTGGAGTAGCCAACCTACTGAATCACCCCGCTCACGTCATATAACAGTTGTCCTGCGTTCGTTTCACCACAGGAAAAGGCCCGGAATCTCGGATATCTTATCTTAAATTTTCTAACATCTCAGCATGTGCATTGGTCCATCTTATTTTTGAAGAGTTTTCGGTACATTGAACAGAAAACAAAGTCACAGCCTCTCCTCCAGAAAGCAAGCCGGGTGGGTCACCGCGCCGCGCGATTGAAACGGATCGTCAGTGAGTTTTCCTAGTTCGACGACTTTATTATATTGTTTGGAGCTATTCGTCCAGTATACAGTCCAACCGGTTATAAATTATCAAAAGAAAAGATAATTCACTTCAATCGCGCGATGCGGTCGCATACCCGGCCTACTTTCCCCAAGGAAGGCTATACCAAACATTTGAAGCGGAGCAAACCATTTCCAACGTCCGGTCTGACGCTTTGTCCGCAGTCTCCCAAAACACCTACAGGAACAAATGGATTTTCCAGAGATTCCTTTGAACATACTTTTCCTAAGGGAGCTAGAGTGTTCTGTGGAGACTTTTCCCTATTACCCTCTACTCGGTGGACTTACCCACCCGAAAACATCTTTCTCGCCATTCACAGCCATTCTACTGAAGCCCACCAGAATCGAAATAAATTTTCAGCAACAAATAGGAAATCAGATGATTTGTTGGAAATTTGTCGCGGGTTCAATCACTACCTAGAGTGAAAACTCGTCCGAGCAGCTGTGGTCCTTGATTTCTCTTCCTTATCACGCCTATTTGGTTTTCGCAGATCTCACATAGGGCAGGCTTCATACAGGAGAGGTATAATTCACAAGTACATGAAAATCTCAGGTTTTTCCCCAAAGTGTACGGTTTTGGTAAAGCTGCCCATCAACAGTTTCCTCCTATTTAGTGTTATTCCTCAAGACTGTCTAAGGCAACCAAGCTGAGTGAGGTAGACGTCGCCGTCGCCGTTGAATTGCTGCTTGCCATTTCTGTCAGGAATTCTCCATTGTTGCCTGTCATCTGCGTCGTTAAACCAAAAACAAATGTCATTTGAAATGATTCCCCTATGGATGACTCCGCTTCTGTCGCACCACACACACATCACATAGCCTTCTTACAAGGCACGTCTTTTGGTCTTCCTTTAGGAGAACACCTGACGGAACGCAGATCTCCTTTCTTTCAAGGTTTTTGAAGAGAAGCCATGACTCACTCCTGGCGACAAAATTCTTCGGAAATGGTGTTTGTTCATTTCGGTGAAGTAAATCGGTGAAAATTAGCAATTGTTCAGTTTCTTTGCTGTCGGAGAGCTCGTGGGGCACCCATACAGCCGATTTCCATACCTTTCCAAAGTTCATCAGGCGTCCAACGATCGTTGTTCGGTTGACAGCCAGTACTACCGTTGTCAGGCTTTCGTCCCCTTCCACGGCTGTCAGAAGTGCTTGATCATCAAAATCCCATGTCCAACCTCTTCGTTCTTAATCCTCCAAACTGATGTCACCTGATTTGAAGCGAATAAATTACTTCCGTACTGCACTATCAGTAATTGTTCCTCCGCCAAAAGTTTCGTTGAGATCGCGAAATGTCTGGGCTGCTGTCCATCCTTGGTAGAGCATAATATGGCGAATTCGAGTGATTTTCGGGACGCATTTCTAAATTGAAAATTGAGGATTATTTCTATATAAATTCTGAGGAAGAAACGCCAGTTTTTGCTAGAGAAAACCGCGTTAATAAAAACGTTCCATAAATGTGCATCAACCCAACATTACTAGAACATCTTAATTTATTTACATTTTTCCAACAGATTTATCTAGCAACTTTCAATTTCTGCTCTTTAACGATAGAAAAATCCTCCGAGAGGTCACCTACAAGAGACAATGTCCCATGCAATCCTCCCAATCAGTGGACGTTTAATTAAAGTTTGGCCTTGCCCGTATTTTGACGCCCCTGTATTTGCCCACCCCCTCCAAAACAAGGGTGCTGGGCAGGGCCGGGCACGCGTCCTTTAAAGGCTATTTTAATTATGCATCCCCCTCAGCTCGATACCCTTTTAGCCCCCCCCCCCCCGTTTTAGAAATCGAAATTGGTTTTCCCCAGTAGTCGGGCTCAGCAACCATGATTTTCACTTCCAGATTTTGAGTTCAAAAGCAAGTATCCAACATTACCTGACCACAGCAAAATTCAATAAATTACCAGAGGTCCCACATCTATCAGTGCCATATTTCCACTACAACTAAAGAACTAATATAACGTGATTTCAAGACTCACGTAGAGCGTTATCCTTTAATTGCCGAGGAAGCACAGCGTTAACCCCTTGATGAGTTAACATGTTAACGTTTTGGCGCAGAGTGCTGAACATTACATACACTTTGGCGCTGAGAGAGAATCGGCAACTGATCGATCGGCAATCGGCAAGACAATCGGCAAGCCGAATTCACTAGGGAAACACAGCTGGTCGAAAACGCCGTTACCGTGAAAATGTATACCAGTAGATATGCTTCCAATAAAGTTCTAAAATCTATGTTTGTGGCTGCTGCGGAGTTCTACTAAAGGCTGTGTCCACGATAAAAACCATGTCTAAATTTTTTTTGGTGGAGATCGGCAGCTGCGGGGCCTAGCGCAACCCTAGCGTTGAAAAAAAACTAAGAAAATGAGCTCGGAACGGTCCCCAACGGCCCCAATGTTGGACACCCGTCAGCTTGTCACACCCCGATGCACTTTCCACGCCCACCGACGTGAAAAAATGAATGCTCGAGATTGTGAGATGAGCGATGGTTTCCGATCAATAGCACCGTTCTTCCCTTAATTCCCATCTTCTCTCTTTACACAGGTCAGCTTGCACCCATCGGCTGCGAAAGGCGGAAGTTACAAGCCTCGGAAAACTTGTCCACCATGCTCCCCTAGCGCAGTTTTTGAGGGACCATAACTCCGTTCCCAGAAGGTCTTGTACCATTCCGAAAACATCATTGGAATCAGGATGGGACCGTCTTCAAGATAGGCGGAAAAGCAGAAAAACGACTCGTATCGTGAACACTGCCTTTAAGCATGCCTTGCTATATAGGGCACCAGACCTTTCGTAAGCCGTGGAGATATCGGAAGTGAAATTTATCGTGAACACTGCCTTTAAAATGGGTTTTCCAGTTAGTTACGGATCAGAGGCGGTTGAAAGGAGTGGGCGTTGCGTGTGCGGAACACTCAAGTTTAGGACCGTATAGCGCTCTTCTGTGCTGGTTCCAAGCCGATTTTTCAACATTACTGGTGAAGTTGGACTCGGACCTCTCGATTTCCAGTGAGAAGTAGAAGACTGATTTTATTGTGGACACTGTCTTTAAGGCCGAGTAAAATTTGCACACACTTATTAAAGGCAGCATACACGCTCGTAAACGTGATTGAGATAACTACGGAAATAGAATGGTATGGCCCAGATTACAGTTTGAAGTGTAAAGAACGACCCACAATGCCGCTACATGAGTCAAAAGTTGGCCCCGCCCTGTATTTTCACACCCCTGTATTTGCCCTTTTCCTGCAACGCAAGGTTGCTGGGTCATATTCACCGTCGGTACTGTTGGTAGATTGCCTAACAAGTGAACCACACACGTCACTGACTGCGAAGATGGCCCAACAATCCTGCGTTGGAGGAAAAGGGCAAATACAGGGGGCGTGAAAATACAGGGCGGAGCCGACTTCTAACTGATGTAGCGGCATTGTGGGTCGTTTTTGACACTTCGAAATGCGTAAGCATTATGTTTTAAGCCATTCGGTTCGATTCACGTAGTTATCTCAACCACGTTTACGATCGTGTATGCTGCCTTTAAAGGCAGCAGACACGCTCAAAAACGATATCAATTTTATGGACTAAACTGAAGGTCTGAAGCTGTAAGTATTCAAAAATAACGAAAAAGACGAAAACAAATCGACGGAAATTAAGATACAGGCCATAAAACGGCCAAAGTCTCACCGTCGACTGCGTACCACGCGCTGCGCGACCGCACGCGCGTCGGAAGCAGACGAGTTTTGGCCGCCGCGCGACGTTTCGGCCTCCGCGCGGCGGCCGAAACTCGTCTAAATTTCGTCTGCTTCCGACGCGCGTGCGGTCGCGCAGCGCGTGGTACGCAGTCGAAGGTGAGACTTTGGCCGTTTTATGGCCTGGCCTGTATAACGGTACGTTCTATGTTGGCCCAGAAATGGACGAGTTGTAGGGCACTGGCTGAAATAGCGGAGCTAGCAACGAATTTGTTGGGATAACGACGCTAATGTACTCGTACGGCCCTTCCTGGAACGCTTACGCCATTAGAAGCCTAAAAAGTAATCTAAAGTGGCCGCAATCGAGCATTGAATACCTGTATGGAGGGGCGGAGTCCGTATGGATGGGCGGAGCAAGGATGATTTCGTGACTGACTACGGCCCAAATACGGTCATTTGGACTCGTTTTTAACGCTTGCAGCTTCGTCAGGGTTCTTCTAGGGCCTGCACGACCCCACTAATGTAGTTATCTCAACAACTTTTTCGAGCGTGTCTGCTGCCTTTAAGGAAGTCAATTGACCTTGTCAATAGATGACACTCAATCAAACTGTGTTGGGTGTTATCCTGATTAAATAGACTATTAGCTGTAAGTAGGTGACTATGAAAGCAGGGTCATGGTCATATTCTCGAGAATTACTTATATAAAAACCACAATAGCCACTGATTCCCACGAGTTGTCAGACTGTTCCCATGAAAACACCTTTGGTTTTACTACTTGTCTCTTCCCTCAATCTAATGGTTACCTGTTATGTGGTCCCTTCGGGATTCGAAGAGGCTCTTGTGGACCCTGCTCCTAGTTATCCTGAAAGCAGTGGCAATCAACTAGGCTACCAGGACAACGTCGCCAATGCTGAGGATCCACAGGTGCAATTTTATGCTTCTTTCGGAACTTTTTGATTTCTACATAGAATTTTCGAAAGTGTTCTTTCTTCAAGGGATTCCAGAATAAAGGCGTTTTTGAATATGGTCTTTGTCAAGATTTTCGAATTATTAAGCTTGGAAACTTGAACTCAATTTGAGCAACTATTCAATTTTTTTGTGATTTTCGCATAATTGAGGGATTCAGGTTCAGACAACTTTTCTTGCTATTTAACCGACTGTTCACATAATTCACATAAAACATGCGTTTCGTTAAATAAATGGAATCTCTACTCCTGTTAATAGCACATTCAAAATCGATTTTTTTTTCTGGAAAACCCAAATAATAAGAATATTCGAAAAAAAAGTCAGTCCGAATCGAACTGTCTGCCCACGCGGTCTGCGCGAATGTCGAGCTGCTGTCGCGAAGACATTTCTCAGACCTGCCATATCGATAAGCGGGAATATTAGACGTTTAGATAATACCATTCTAGTCAGCTGTTTGCAGCCATGGGAAACCTCATTCACAAAAGGCTTTGGCGACGCGCACGCCGACGCGCCGACCGCATACGCGCACGCCGACCGCATAGGCGGACATTCTCATTCGGACAGACTTTACTTCGATTTCCCGAATGTTTCGAATATTCGAAAATGAGAGTTTTAAGTTAATAAATACTCGTCTATCCGAATATCAGATTCGAGTCCGTCCAAAGTCTGACGAAGGATGTTCCCATCTGTCTTTGAAGTTTCCAACTTGGTAGACCTAATTTTTTTTTGAAATTTGAACTGATGATCAGTTCATGCTGGATCCACATAGCTTTCTCTAACTAAACCCTACTTATCTATTCAAATAAGAGGTCAAAAATCCACAAGATAGGAGATGCTTGAGTGCCATTCCTTTCTCCAGATAGTCTAAAAAATGTGGTTCATTCTTCTTTTTGCCAATAATTGGATACAAAAGCCAAAAAACATTTGACATTGACTTTCTCGAATCTTATTAGGAATTAAGTCATCATGTTAACCACCTAGGTATGTACATATATTCTGTCTGAATGAACAGTCCGCACAAGCGGTCGGCGTGCGTGTCTAGCGGACGTCACGGAGACATTTTTCGGGCGACCCTTTCCACGACTGCAGACACCTGGGTGGGGAGTTACTCAATGTGAGCCTCAGAGTCATGTCAGTCGATTTACATGCCTCGAGAGTTCCTCCGCGGTCACCGGCAGTTGGACACGCACGCCTGCCGTGTAGGCGGACAGTATGTTTCGGACAGCCTTTATGTACATACAGAAGGTCCATTCACAGAGTGTAATCTAGCAAATGAGCAGTACGCGAGAATTTGCCATGACCCTTTCGGGTTTTGCTTCACCACAAGCCGGCGTTTTGAACGAGTGATATTGCACAACAGTGACCTCGTCCATTCATTTCACTAAAATATGTTAGACGACCATAAATGCGCTCCGCGGAGGGTACAAAAATTGTGATTCTCGGTAGAGGGTGTTTTTAATTCTGCATTGTACATATTCTGCTCCCTCGGTGTAAACATTTTACAGTCTGATGCCGTGGAACGACCACTTCCTCGCCTACCGCCTACATATCCTGCACCTCGACCTCAACCGCCAAAACCATGGCCGCAACCGCCGGTGGTGATACCGGAAAGTACTTCTCTGGATTCGATAGATCAATCAAACTAACGGTAGGAATTGATGTCGACGGGCACATGAAGAGCGGTTTTGAGAGAAGAATTAACAGAGTAACTGTGAAACAAACGTCTGAAGTCTTATCTATGACAAGTTGGGGTTGATTTTTCACCGTCATTTACGAGAGGAAACGGACAGTTTTCTGAGTTAAGAAAAATTTCAGCATTGAACTTGAGATGTCATTCTTCGCCAACACATGGCCGCAAACTACAGTCAGGTCCGCGGCTTGCTTATTCAAGAAACAGCATTCAAATCTCACCCGCGACTGGGCGACTGAAATATCACCGGCGGCTGGCGACATGGTAAGCTGATCAGCCGCGCTCTCCTCTCGGCCTGAATCGATTAGCGGGCCGGCGCACGCAACCACCGCTTCAGCCGCGAGTGAAATTTAAATGCTTTTTCTTGAGAAAGTAGGCCACGGCCCTAAGCATACTGTAGGTTGCGCCATAACGAAAAAAAAATAAAAAACCTCAAAAATGGCATTAACAGAGAAAAAAATTATTTTTCTTTCTTATTTCTGCATGTATCCATGAAGAAGACTTTAGGTACATTAATAATGTTTGTGTTTCTGGGGGTTTTCCAACGTTTCCGATGTTTTTTTTTCTTCAAAATTCAGGATAAAATTACAACTTTCTCGTCGACTATGGAGCAACCTAGAGTATATACGTTTATTGGGAAATGCGCAACCGTGCAATGACTTTTTTCCGTTGCTGTGGACCATAAAAGATTCGTGTAGATTACTGAACTGGGAATCATGATATCGAAACATTACAGGTCGGATATCAGACGCCCAAACCAACGCCGACTACAGATCCTACGCCTATAACAACAACGGCCCCAACACCAACAACTACTCTTACAACAACTACACCATTCATTCGGTTTCTTAAAATCTGGTAGATGGCGAACCAATAAAACCGTTTTCTCGCGTTCAACACAAACTATTCTCTCGAACTGTGGGCTTTCGGTCAGGGGAAGGGGAGCGGGCGATTTTGAGCTTCTTCAATGAAGTCATGTGGCAATCGCCAGAGCAGTTAGGAAAACCACAGAAAAAGTTCTCAACTGACAAGGGCATTATACCAAGCGTATATCGGATCTGCGGGAACTAATTGTATCGCTAGTATTTCTTGGGCATCTATAGTAAAACTGCGCAGTACCCCGTCCCGAGCCGCTGGTTCCGAAAAGTTATGGACCCGTAGCAAAGCCGGCGATAATTTCAGTTTAGCCTATCTGAATCCATGTTCTGAAAAGAATTTAGATGAGCCGCACACATTTTAGACGTACGTGTTGTAGGATAGCGACCTAGGATAAACAGAGAAAGTCAGCAACAAACAAGTTAAGCTGAATCACTCAGTCAGATCTGACTGAATCGATTCAGTCAGATCTGACTGACTTCTTTGCTAGAGAAGAGAGAAAGAGCGTGCCAGGTCAAAAGTGCGCTCGAGACTGTTTTAAGAAGCAAAGGAGTAACTTAAAGGCAGTGTTCACGATAATCTTCGATTTTGAGACTAATCGCTAAATCGATTGTTTGGCCCCCGAGTGGAACCGAAATGACGAAGAAATCGAGAAAAACGCACCAGAAGGGTGCGAAATCTTCAAGTATCAGCCTGCCTCTTAAGTATCAATGGAACTGTTCGTTGTGACAATGAAATCTTCTGTGGACCCGCCTTTTGCGATTCTCCATTCTGTGTTGTTCCGTCCCTTCCTTTGAACCCTAACTAATACTGTTTTGCCCAAAATATTCTTCCATTTTCGATTAGTCCCATTTTTTACCGGTGACAACCACCGTGAACATGTTCATCCAACCAGACAACTAGTCCAGGCCATAGAATAATGCCACTGAAATCAGACGATTTAGTGCGTTTCTCGCCGTTTCTTCGTGATTTTGGTAACACTTGGTTGCCAACGCATTGTTTTGAGTGGAAAACTTGGAAACGAGAATCATCGTGAACACTGCCTTTAAACAATTCAGCTGAGATTTCGGCTCATCAATGTATCATTATCAATATCAGCTTCCACGAAACAAACAGCTTTTCGTTTATTGAGAAACTGAGCATGGGGTTGGTCGATTCGTGAACGACCACGTAGAGAATAATGGTCGGTTGTTCTTGTCATCACAGGTATCATCATGCCCCATCATCATGGCTTTGCAAGACCGACCGCTTGATTGCAATCTATCGCTCGATACGTATTCGGACTCGTCTGAGCCCTGTCTGAATCGTTTAGGTCTCGTCTTATCACCCATTCAGATGATCCTGACTGAGTGGTGGGTTTACTACGGGCCCATGTTCCGAAAAGAATTCAGACGAGCCGCACATATTTCAGACTTGCGTGTGGTAGGATAGCGACCTAGGCTAGGTGAAGAAAGTCAGCAACAAACAAGATAAGCTGGATCATTTAGTCAGATCTGACTGACTTCTTGGCTTGATAGGAGAGAAACAGCGCGCCAGGCCAGTAGTGCGCTCGAGGCTTTTTCAAAGGCAGGGTCCTGGCAGAATTTCAATTTTGAAATTTTTCGCTGAATCGGTTCGTGAACGCTGAATTGATTCGTGAACGACCACGTAGAGAATGCTGGCCGGTAGTTCTTATCATCACAGGTATCATCATGTCCCCCTAATCATGGCTTCGAAAGACCGATTACTTGAATGCAATCTATCGTACGAAACAATCTCGGATTCGTCTAACAAGGGAACCACAATAAGTCATAGTGACCATTCCAAATGAAATGCTCTTATCTAGAACCATTTTCGGACGAAAAATTCGAATATGCCCATCGCGGCTGCCTAGACCCACTCCAAAAAAAGTTATAGGCATTTTTTCTTTGATTTTCGTACCTATTGTACCCTCCAAAAAGCGCATTATTTTTACGAAAATGCGGAAACAGACCTCATAATCATGTTCAGCGCCTAAAACAACCCCACTAAGCAAAGTTTGGTTGAAGAACATCTTCCAAACTTTGCGCAGACTAACAGTGTTTTGGACTTGTATGGATTTTCGGTTGGGCGTTTATTTATACCAATTAGAGGGCCCTCGAAACGTTTTGGAAAAATATTTCAGATTTGACTAAAAATTCGCTCTAGGGGATTATTTGGGGTGCTAATCACGAGTATGAGGTTCATATATCGATTTTCCGAAGTTTTCGACTGTATTCGTTCACAGATTCCCATCGGGGGAGAATTTTATGGCAAATCGCGACTTTTGACGATTTCCGGAGTGCTATCATGCTCAAATTATTTTTTGAGGGTTATTTGGAGTGCTGAATACGAATCTGATGTCAGTTTATCGATTTTTGACAGCTTACGGTAGATCACGGTGGGTATACGGTAGTTTGGTCAAAGTCTCAGATTTGTCTCAAAGTTTCTATGTAGGGCTTATTTGGGGTGCTGAATACGAATTCGATGGCCATTTGTCGATTATCGGAATATTGAGGTAGGTTTTGCCTCTAAAATGGCATGTTACCTACCGTAACTTACAATAAACCTTAAAATTTCTACAAGCGAACCCCAGATTCGTGTTCAGCACCCCCGATTACCTCTACATACATGATTTTAGCAGAATTCGAAGAAAAATTTAAAAACACTCTCAAAATTCCATGGTGGGTACCCTTACCTTGACGCGAAGCTTCAAAAAACGCTCATGATTTTTTTCAGAGTGGGCCTAGGCAGCTGCGATGACCATATTCGGACTTTTCGTCCGAAAATGGTTCTAGAAAAGTACATTTCATTTGAAATGGTCACTATTACTTATTGTGGTTCCCTTGTGAGCCCTCTCCGAATCATTTCGGGCTCGCCTTATCACCCATTCAGATGATCCTGACTAAGTGGTTGGTTTACTACGGGCCATAGGCTCAAAACGATCGTTTTTTGTGCTTTTTGTACCTTCCAAACGCTCAGTAAACTATCGAAAATCTTGAAGCAGACCTCATAAACGTGTTCTGCGCCCAAAACAACCCATTTTGAGCAAAGTTTGGGTGAGAGCACATCAGGGTCAGGCGGGCGTTGTCCAGCTGGACAACAGAGGGGACGTATAATTTTTTGAAGTTTAGATTTTTTTGGGGGGTACGTGAAAACATTGGGCCAAAACTTCTGAAAACCAGGGGTGCTTTCAGTTAAGTTTTTTTCTGTGAAGGAAACAGGTCTTGGAACGAAGAGTTCGAACGTGATTGTCTCACATTTTGTAATAGCAACAAAAAGATCATAGAGGACAATAGTACAGCACCACAACAGTACATGTGAGGAAAGTATCTTTACATAACGATGTAATAGATATATTTTAGGCAGTATTCATGCTTTCGGCACACAAAACAAATTTTAGACGACTTACATTCATGAATAGGGCCTATTACCGATTGAATTCTTCACTCCAAAAATTAGACAAGGTATACAATACCGCCATTATCCAAGGGTAAAAAATAGGCGAAATGGGAAAAGTGGGCAACCAAAGCGTCTTTCGATCACACCTTGCCTCAAAGTGCTTTGTTTTCAATTTTGGAAAGACCAAAATGATCACCGTGCCACAATCTATCCAACTGTATTAAAAGAGAGAAAATTTCCTAATGTACCGCTTTTTAAGGTGGAGTTTGTTTTGAATATGATAATGATTTCACAAGATAATGAACAAGTTTGGCGAAAAACAACCGTACTCGATCTCTAGCACTGTCAAAATGAAAATGAATTTCACTTTGGAAAATAAAGTTCCTCCCGGATTTCACGGAATATTTTCACACGACTGACTGGAGAATGACATGCTGTACATTCCGGCGTTTTCAAAATCCAAAACGGAGCACTTTGTAGCGAGTTGCGGTTGAAGGACGCTTTACTGTGCTTATCTGGGCCGAATTTTGGCCCACGATTGCGTCTCGACACGCTTTGCGGCCGCACGCGCTCGAGTCGGTCGAGCTTCCAGCGCCAAAGCCGACTCGTCGGGGCTTCTTTATACAGTTTTCTTCAATTTTTCGTAGTTTCCAGTTTTCAAAACCCACCTAGAGTCAACAGATCGACTGCTGCGGCGCTGGAAACTCTTCCGACTCTGGAGCGTGCCGCTGCGAAGTGTGTCAAGACGCAATTGCGGACAGGAATTCGACCCAGAGAAGCACAGTAGTTGCCCACTTTGGCGTTTTCGCCCGTTTTGTACCCTTGGATAGCAGCGGCATTGTACGTCCCCCCATAAAATTTCAGATTTTCAAAATTCTGAAAAAAATATTCAGATTCTCCATGAAATTCCTCACAAACTGGTACCTAGTACCCCTCCCACCACCTCAAAATAACGATGAAAAACGCCTAAAACACGTTTTACCGTTGTCCGAAACCGCGCCTTCGGCCGAAATTGGACAACGCATTTTTTTTCCAAAAAGCAATTCTGAGAACCTAAAAGTAAAATTTCAGTCCTTGGCCTATCGTCTACTAAATACCCCGATCTCGCTAGGAAACTCCTCAGTTTGGAGCATTCCGTAGCAATGGGTTTAATTTACCTCTGCAGCGAGCCGTCGAAAAATATCGCTCTCCTATGCCAAACCGAGTCTGCCACCGGCGGTTGTTTTGCGGGCACTGTACTGCGCACCAGCGCTTACAAAACGACGGCCAGTGACACTCCCTCTCCCATACGCGCTCGTACCCCTTCTGTTTGAGCAACGCTAGTTGGGAATCGGAACTTTTTTGACCCTATGAAGGTTTACGCACCCACACAAGGCTTCGACCCACCCGGAGGTCTCGATATAAGTGATAGTTGGAGGTTCCCTATCCGGCAAAATGTAGACTTTTGCCGGTATCTGCTATTTGATAGTGCTATCAGTCATTGTTCTTACAGAAACTCCGTGAAAATGCGTAGATTTTAGCTAGTGTATCATTCATTCTTCCCTCGTATCCTGAGTGACCCCATCCAACTAGGTTTGCATCCAGGTGTCGGAACCGTTATTATTAGTGCTGTTATTATCGAAAGAGCTGTTATCAGAGCTGTGATCGAAAGCTCAAAGCGTCCTCGAATAATTCTCGACATACGCCAGTTTTGCCCATTCCAATGTTGGAATCCATTAAAAGTTAGGAAACGTTCTACTTTCTCACCGTAATTTCATCCACTACAAAAAATTCCTATCAGCTCAAACTCGCCTATTGCGTCATTTTTAAATCATTCCTGACTTTTTGTTAGCTCACTGCCCGATCAAAGATAGGACACAACTTAAAGGCATCGTACCCGCAGAAAACCGTATATTACTTTTTCATGTTTTTGTGTAGCTTGGCCTCTCAAGTAAACGAAAATGTCGAAGGGGCCCATGAAAAACCTTCATTTGTAAAGAAAAGTCAATCGGAACACATTGTAAATACGAATTTGAATTTCGCGCCAAAATCCTTTTTGAAGTTTTTCTGCTTTTGGAGGCCTCGTCACTGTCATTTTCGGAGTTTTTCTGCATGTGGAGTTCGTGCCGTAACTATTTTTCATGTTGTCTTACGGTGGCACCAACATTCTAGGAAAAAGTGCTAGATGACTGGTGAGAATTGGTGGCGGATCTTCATCTCTGACGCCTTCCAACCTCATTGCACCACGTTTTTGACGCGCCAAAGTTTACCAGTGTGGTCTACCGGGCTCAATCATGAAATTGAGCCTGAAAATGAAAATTGATTCCCAGCGCGAACGATGCCTTTAATGTAAGCAAGGAAAAAGTATCCAGTATTTTTTAATCTCTGCTTTAAAGGCAGTGTGAACGATAAATCTCGTTCCCGAGGTCTCGGTGTGAAACAATAAGTTGGCGGGTGCTGTAGAGGATAGGGTCGAAGAAAGCAACGAAAACTGGCCAGAAATAAATGCGAAAGGCTTTGAAAACTCTCCCGGTGCGCCTACCTATCCCGATCCGCCCCCAATCGGACGAGCTTGTGGCGCCGCACACGTTCCGATGGCGAATTGCCAAGCAACTCTGCCGCAGTTAGCATTATCGATTCGCGCAGATTTCGCGATTAGCGCGCGCTTGCCGAAATCAGCGGCCCATGATCCTCGTCCACGCCCTGAATTTAGAAACCGTTATTTTGACTTATTCTTTATTCCTTTCTTCGCTGTTTCTTCACTATTAGTTACTTCACGACCAAACAATCCCATTTTTGTGTCGAACTCGAGTGCGATATTCATCGTGAACAAAAATCGCCCACATTTTTCTTCATCGTTATGCCACCATGAGATTGTGAGACGATCTGTGTCACAACTTGAATTACTTCTTTCTCAATACAGATGAAGTGCAGTAATCAATTTTCAAAAAAAATCGAGTTGAAATTCACTTTTTTTGAAAATTTTGATCACAAAAACTGTTAGCATTTTTTTAGAACCTGAGGGGACGTAAGTGTTTCGAACATTTTTCAAAAAATTTCATCTCCAAGGGGGGGACGTAGCTTTATCGAGGTCCTGCACTACGGTCTGCTTGACCCTGGAGCACATGTCCCAAACTTTGTGCAGAGTGGTAGCGTTTTGGACTCGTACGGATTTTCGGTTGAGCGGTTACATATACCAATTGAGGGTTCTGAATGCGGTTAGAAAAATGTTCCAGGTTTGACTTAAAACTCCATCAGGAGGTTTTTTGAGAAGCTGATCACGCATCTGAGGTTCATTTGCCGATTTTCCGAAGTTTTCGGCCTAATTCGCTCGAAGCATCCCAGCGTGGGGGGGATTTCAGGGCAAAACGCCATCTTCGAGATCTCCGGATTTCTTCGATAGATGTGTTTCAAAATCATTCTCTAAGGTTATCAATATGATGTGCTAAACACGAATCTGAGGTCCGTTTGCAAAATCTCTACAGATTACGGTAGATTACGGAGGATACGCAGTTTGATCATCAGTCCCATATTTGACTCAAAATTTAAGCTTGAAACTATTTGGGGGGGGGGGAATCGAGAAAATGAACTGACTCA
Organism: Aplectana chamaeleonis; assembly: GCA_029168955.1. NCBI lineage: Eukaryota > Metazoa > Nematoda > Chromadorea > Rhabditida > Cosmocercidae > Aplectana > Aplectana chamaeleonis. The sequence continues at coordinate 164,477 of JAPDOI010000219.1, read as the reverse complement.
TCCATGAAAATGAAAAATTGGGCTGATATCATATGCAGATAGCGGTATCAGTCATTGATGTCGCGGAGACTCCATGGAAATACTTCGACTTTTGAAAGCGGTATCACTCATTCTCCAACTGGGTCCTGGGTGCCCCCCCCCTCCAAATAAGTAGTTTCATACCAAAAGTTGTATGTGGGAGTAATTCGGGGTGGTGAATACGAATTCGATGTCCATTTGTATATTTTCAAACTATTAAGAAAGTTTTACCCCCCGCGCCCCCATATTGCATGCTATGTGAAGACTTCACAGTGATACTTCTTGGTTATCATAATAATTGCTGCTTCTTCCCGAGTTTTGCTTGATTCCTCCCCCTTTTGAGCATACAGCGACCTTTTTTCAACTTGGGATCAATACTGGCGCCGACTCAGAGATGTTACACGTTACATTTTCCATTTACTAGCTGCACTGGAACAACAGATGAACTCAGCCCAGATACCTTACAATGGTGGGAGGATTGAGCAATCTGCTAGGGACCCATGTTGGTAGGGCTTACTTACCCATTCACCACTTGCCCCACTTTTAAGAATTCAGCCCAGATACCTGTCCATGGTGGGAGGATCGAACTACCTCCTAGGAACAAAGGTGGGTAGGGCTCCTTATACCTATAACCGCAACGGTTAGCGCAGTAATGCGCTTTTCATATTTGAATACCGGACAAGCTATTGATCCATTGTTTTGATGCTAATTTATTACGGATATATGCTTTATGCGTCTCCGCCAATAACCTCCACTGTTGAAAAGGTTATCGCTAGGAATAGCATCGCAAACTCCCCCACAGCGCAAAACTTGGGTACATTGTATCTGATTTCTTATCGTTTCGTATGTTGAATTTGCACCAGATCTGTTCATTCGACGTTTTGTCGCGTCGTTTACAACGTATCTATAAATAAATAAATAAATATTAAACACCGTAATCTACAGTAATACTCAGAAAACAGACCCCATATTAGTTTTCAGCACCCTAAATTACCCCTGCATACAAGTTTTGAGCAGAATTTTTTTTTCAAAACACCCAAAAAAATTTCTGATGGGTACCCTTACCCTTTCGCGAAACTTTAAAAAAGCTCATAACTTCTTGGAAATAGCTGCTCGGGACAGGGTACTGCAAAGTTCTATCATAGATACCCAAGACAATACATTTCCTTTCCGCAGACCCGACATTCGCTTTTTATACTTTCCCTTGTGATTTTTTTTTCTCACGACAGGATGCGTTTCACCTCAGAGAACCATGAGGCTCTCAAATGTTAGTACAGAACGTGGGTAGCTTCCAATTTAATCATTACTCAAAGAGTTTTGAACAAGTCACCCGTGACCAACGCAAGTTGCGAGTTGGCTTCACGTAATTTTCTCTAGATTCGCATGTATGTAGCTTGAAACGATGCTGAGTGTAACTTGGCATGACTTCCTATTGAAGTCATGTTTAACTGCCTCTATATTACGAGTAACTTACACATCACTGCCAGTAACTTGCAATGTTGTCACATGTGACATGACTTAAATACGCGACGCGGGCCGCACACCGTCACGCGACGCAGCCGGGTGCCGAGCGTCATCTGGGCCCGCCAGCTGTTGGGCGGGACCACTTACAAGAGGTGTTGGCCTCTAGTATAAAATCATTATAGGGTGGCTCGTTAAAAGCACAGTCCAACCTCGGAATCGCTTTTCTGTTTTTCGCCTATCTTGAGAATGTTTCGACGCTGATTCCAATGATGTCTCTGGAGTCGCACAAGACATCCTTGAAACGGAGTTATGGCCCCTCAAAAATTAAAGGCAGCAGACACGCTCAGAAATGGTATCGATTTTATGACATAAATCGAAGGTTTGGAGCTGGTTGTATTGGGAACTGAGGAAACAACGAACGAAAACTGTGTGCAAATAGAGGAATAACGGTTATTTTGTTATCGGGTGAAAGTGGACGAGTTTCTCAGCGCGCGGTTGAAACAGCGAATATTAGCAACAAAACGGTTGAAGTAAAGAAGCCTATCTACTCTTACAACCTGTCACAGAACGTTCACCTCGTTGGAAGCTTCAAAAACCAGCCGAAGGGGCCGTATTAGAACGATCAGTCCGGACGAGCTTGTATTTTGGGGCGGGGTCGCAGATATTTTTCGACTTTCATTGCTCGAATTTAGTAGTTTTAACTCGTTTTTGACGCTTCTAACGGCGCAAGCATTCTACTAGGGGCCATACGACTCCAATAACGTAGTTATCTCAACAACTTTTTCGAGGGTGTCCGCTGCCTTTAAGCTGCGGAAGCTTGAAGGACGAGATGTCCGAGGCTTGTAATTTCCGTCATTTGCAACCGATGTACGCGGGCCAACCTGAACAAAGAGAGAAGATGAGAGTGAAGGGAAGAACGGGGCTATTTCTTGGAAATAATGGCTCATTTCGTCACTCTTGAGCTCGAAAGATCGTGAAAGGGGCGTGCCACAGTGGCTTCCAGGTGTGGGCGCCCCAAGGTGGCTTCCTCCTCTATCTCGCTAATTCGGAGGAATTGAGAGCTTGCATTTGGCAGGTGTTATATAGGGTGAATCTCAGGGATGTGCGTAATTACGACTAACGACTAACGAATTTAACGACTAACGCGCTTTTTGGGTGTTACGACTAACGACTAACGAAAATAAAAATATTTTCGTAAGCAATCCCTAAATTCGTTAGAAAGTCAATAGTCATTCAAATCGCGCTCCTACCCAAGGATTACACCAGGATTGATACGTTTTGCCGTGGTGGTTGTTCTAGTTAAATCGTTCAAAATAGTTGTGGCCTTCAGCATTAATTATTTCTACTGACACCGGTTCGCAGTTCTGGAACCCCCATATTAGAACCCCAACCGAACGTTGCGCAAGGTTAGGCGCAGCATTTATGCGCCTTCGTGTTGATCGCGCGACTTTATGGTAGGCCCACTGAACCGGTTCTTGCACTGACCGACTCAAGTGGAGATTTTTACAGAGCGCACTATCAGAGGTGATGATATGGAGCGACGCCTGCAGGCCACAACTTCAGGAACTGTATCCGATGATTGGATTGTAAAGGGTGCCGTCCTTCGATTTTCAGTCGTAAATTGGAAGATATGGTGTTTCTACAAAGCGGTGCTGGGACTTCTCCGGTGTGAAATTTTCAATGCTATTTTCTTCCGACCTTTTCCCATTATGGAAGCAAGCTCTGAAGCACGTAAGCGCTCGGCTAGCGGCGTTGAGCAAAGAACAATTAGTGCAAAGTCGGGGCGATTCTCCGTGTTGTCCCCATCGGGTAGATCTCAAATAGCCTCATATAGCGCAGAATGGCAAATTTCGGATTGGAAATGAAAGCAGAGTTCTAGATTGTCTCGGTTTCCCATTTTGTTTCTTTTCCTACTACAAAAATGACAAAATACGATAAACACACACTCTCGAGTATCAGGTTTCGTGCAGCGATGTCCGAGTGGTTAAAGGCAGTGTTCACGATGATTTTCGTTGCCGAGTTTTCAACTCAAAGCAAAGCGTTGGCCATCGAGTGTTAGAGAAATTACGAAGAAACGGCGAGAAACGCATTAAAACGTCGCATTTCAGTGACATTATCCTATAACATGTACTAGTTGTCCGGTTGTATTAACATTTTCACGGTGATTGTCACCGTTGAAAAATGGGATCAGTCGAAAATGGAAGAATATTCCAGGCAAAATAGTACTAGTTAGAGTCCGAGAAAAAGAACAGAACAACAGAAAGCAAATATTTGTAAAGGTCGGGCCCACAAATGATTGCATTGTCACAACGAACAGTTCCTGTGAGAGTAAAGAGATGGGGTGAGAGTAAAGAATTCGGTGCCTTCCTAGGGTGTTTTTCTCGATTTCTTCGTCATTTCAGTTCTACCCGGAGGCCAAACAATCGATTTAGCTAATAATCTCGAAATTGAAGATTATCGTGAACACTGCCTTTAAGGAGATATTTTTATTTATGTATATGTAGGATTGCAGTTTGAACTAGGTTCTCTCACAAGGAATGATTTGTGTTTTTAATGGCCACGATTGCTTCGGAAAACATAAATCTCTTCATGCCATTCTTTTTTCTATTCATAAGGGTTTTTTTTTCTGCCTCAGCTGTGCTGGCTTTCGAAGCCTAGATTTTTAACGACTAACGACTAACGACTAACGAGGGTTTTGACCGGTTGAACAACTATCGACTAACGAATTACAAAATTTCTGTTACGCACTTCCCTGGTGGGTCTACTTCACAAATACGTGGAAATATCAGATTTCATCTCTGAGCTTGGACTGTGCCTTTAGCGATTGTTGGCACCTAGCCATAGTTTGCCAATGGGTAGCATGGACTCGCTCAATTTATTATCTCTAGCAGTCGTCTTGCTGCGACCAGCTTGTCGCCGTGCGGCGAGAGAATTTGTTCGCATGAGAGGGGATAGCGAATCATCACGCTGGGTAGGCTTTGCCATGGGTAAAGACGAAGCCCTGTGTATCGCATCGATTTAGTAAGGGAAAGGTAACCAGTATACAATGGATCTTGATCTGAAGTTTTTCGGATGTCCGATTTTCGAATTGATCCGTGAGTAACTATTTGTCGCACTAGTGTGACCTGATTTGAAGCGAATGAATTCTCATCCGTACTGCACTATCAGTAATTTTTCCTTCGCCAAAAAGTTCGCTCAGATCGCGAAATGGATGGAGTGCGGTCCATCCTTTCTGGTAGTGGTAGAGCATAATATGGTGAATATGAGTGTGATTTCCAAGACGCATTTTTTGAACTAAATATTGAGGGTTATTTTTACATAGAAATTGAGGACGAGACGCTAAATTTTACCAAAGAAAATCGCTTCGAAAAAAAACTTTATATAATTATGCATCAACCCCACAGATAGCATCTGTACAACTCGTCCAAGCTTCAGCCCTCCTAGCCGCTGCGAGATCGTCACTGTCTGATGTCTCTCGTAGAAGTTCGGAAGGAAGATTGCTGTTCACAACTGCAGCGAGGCGCGAGACTATATTATATATTAATTTTATCCTAAAGACCCCCTTTTCTGACGCGAGGGGTGCGTTCCAAGAAGGTTTCCACGGGAGGAAATCGTCTTTGCAACCAAGGATAGTTGAAGAGACAGCTTGAAATGAACCTGTTTCTCAGCTTATAATTCGTTATATCTTATCAGACCCATTTTTCCTACCATGGAAATCTTCTTGGAACGCAACCCAGAACTCTTTTTGGTCGAAATCGCAATCACTCAGACACGCTCACGGTTGTTCAGCGGGGGAAAAGGGCTTATCGGTGCAACGGCGGAAGCAAAAATGGGGTGGAGTCGAATTGTCTATTGCACCGCAGATACAGAGAATTTCAAAACACCGGGACGGTTATTTGGCGGTAGAAAACGGGATGACGGTGCAACGGCGGGTACGTGCTCTACCGTCAAATATGTGGCACGTTCCGTAACTCAGACAAAAAGACGGGTGCGCCGCCATCAACATGTTTTGACGAAAGTATTAGCAATGATACGGGTATAAAAGGCTCCTCATCTCACAGTGTGCCTCAGTCGGCTCTTCGGAGCCGGACCTGGAAGGTGGCCTCGAGTCGACTTCCAGAAGTCCCAACATAAGGCGGAGGATAATTTTTGTCGCCGAGCGGAGGGGGCTTCTCACGGCTTGGGAGGGGTACTCAACTGGAGGCCACCAAAGAGGTGCTCCCGCCGCAGCGGTGACCGTGGGAGCACGTTTTTTGTGGGGACCCCGTTAGGGATGCCCCAGGGGTCGCCTCTGCGGACTCGGGAATACCCAGGATGTATTGAAAAACGCGTGATCGACAATCTGGTGCGCTTGTACTGCGGTGTCAGATCGGTTAAATGGAGGTGAAAGATCGGTTGCTCCGCAGGAGTTCCAGCGGAGCAACCCACGTTCCCCCGCCGAATAACCGCCCACGTGTCTGTGCGGTTGTACGGAGGATGAATATCGGTTATACGCTGGATGACCAGGGAGGGGCAACCGACATTGCCCCGCCGAATAACCGCCCCCTTGTCTGAGCACAAATGAAATGTACACATCTCCGTTGAACAAAAGCAAGCAGATGTGTCTCTTACTAGGGCTTGCTTTACATTCCCTGATGGTTTTTATAAAACCATGTTTCGATAGTTGTAGGCATAGAACACGGCATTGATATTCCGTTTTCCGAATCCCCTATATGCCTCGGAGTTTTACAGGAGATTTCAAAAAGTGGGCAGGTTTATAGCTTTGCAAAAAAAAGGGGTACACGAATGGCAATTTTATCGCGTTCAAGAAAAATTCCCTTGGATTGAGCCTAAAACGTTTTTATAGAGGTTGTTTTGGGTGCTGATCTGACAAGGGAACCACAATAAGTCATAGTGACCATTCCAAATGAAATGTACTTTTCTAGAACCATTTTCGGACGAAAAGTCCGAATATGCCAATCGCAGCTGCCTAGACCCACTCTGAAAAAAGTTATATGCATTTTTTCTCTGATTTTCGTACTTATTGTACCCTCCGAAACGCGTATAATCTTTTCGAAAATCCGGAAACGGACCTCATATTTGAGTTCAGCGCCCAAAACTACCCCACTAAGCAAAGTTAGGTCGAAGGAACATTTTCCAAACTTTGCGCAGACTAACAGCGTTTTGGACTTGTACGGATTTTCGGTTGGGCGTTTATTTATACCAATTAGAGGGCTCTCGAAGCGTTTCAGAAAAAAATTTCAGATTTGACTAAAAATTCCCTCTGGAGAGTTATTTGGGGTGTTAATCACGAATCTGAGGTTCATTTATCGATTTTCCGAAGTTTTCGACTGTATTCGTTCACAGATTCCCATCGGGGGAGAATTTTATAGCAAATCGCGACTTTTGACGATTTCCGGAGTGCTTCTATAGAATATGCTCCAGTTATTTATTTCGGGGTCATTTGGAGTGCTGAACACGAATCTGATGTCGGTTTATCGATTTTTGGCAGCTTACGGTAGATTACGATGGGTATGCGGTAGTTTGGTCAAAGTCTCAGACTTGTCTCAAAGCTCCTATGTGGGGAGTTACTTGGGGTGCTGAATACGAATTTGATGTCCATTTGTCGATTATCGGAATATTGAGGTAGGTTTTGCCTCCTAAATGGCATGTTACCTACCGTAACCTACAGTAAACCTTGAAATTCCGACAAGCAAACCCCAGATTTGTGTTCAGCACCCCAGATTACTCCTACATATACATGTTTTTGGCAAAATCCGAAGAAAAAATTCAAAAACACCTTAAAAAGTCCATGGGGGTGGGGTACCCTGAGTGGGTCTATCGGACTTTTCGTCCGAAAATGGTTCTAGAAAAGTACATTACATCTGGAGTGGTCACTATGGCTCATTGTGGTTCCCTTGTGAGGCGCATTCGTCAATGTTTGAAAAATTACGTTAGATTCGGTCCGAGGCTTCAAAATGGGGGGAAATTTCGCTGGCAAACAAGACTTTTGACAATTGCTACGATCGATTCGTCTTAAAACTTCTACATAGGGGTTAATTGGGATGCCTAACACAAATCTGCGGTCGGATTTACCTTTGATTATGGTATGTAAAGGTGCAACACGCTGTAAAGATGCTTCCGAGCCCTGTCTGGAAACGGACGCCTGGACGTAGGCGAAAGTTTTGGACGGATGTGCTGAAGGAGGATTTGAAATCACTCGGCATTGAAAAGCGATTCAGGTGCAATGTTTTACTTCACATGAAGTGGAATAGAATCGACGATAAGGATGGGTTGTGTTTAATTTGAGGCTATACATTTGGCCGAGTGGACATTTCCGAGTATTGCCTGGGGCAATGCGTTCCCATATCCTAAAAGGGGCCACTATTAGTTATTTATTCTTTAGTCATCGACTCTGATTGTGTCAATTACTCTACGTATCCGTCCCTAATTGCCTCTCTGCAATCGATCGATGCCATAATTTGCCTCGTAACGACCATCATATTCGCCCCTTAATTACATCGGGGCTGCGAGCTGCGCCGGCCGGCCTCACACAGCACACCAGCGCCTCTCCAAACAACCCCGAGACGGCCAGATTTCAACCATTCCTCGCTCATATTGCTCGGTTCTTTAGAAGTTTTTGGGAAAAATTGTGACAACTGTGTTCAAACTTGAGACATTTTCCCATTTATGTGTTATTTTTCCTCGTTTTCTCACAGGTTCAACAAGAAAATTTGTAAAAATCGTTTCATGCAAAGGAATTTTTCTCGATACTTGTTGAGGTTGTTTGGGTTTTTCCAAAGATTATTTGTGTTTAGCGTCGTCTCTTGAGATTTTTAACACTTATGACTGCTCTCTTTTCCGAAAGCAATCGTGTGTAGATTTCCGAATTCTCTATTAGTGCAGAAAACTGAAATTCTTTAAAAAATTACGTAAGTGTGGTTTATAAGAAGTTCCGTTAAAATAAAGACATTGAACAATGTTTGTATAGATTTTCTGAACAAGTTTTGATAATCAACTGGAATTATCACGCTGCTCAATGAGATTTAAAAGGGAGTGTTCAAGATTATTCTCAATTTTGAAATTATTCGCTAAAACGATTACTAGGCCCTCGAGAAGAGCTGGTGCTATAGAATTAAGGAAGAAATGTGCTAGAAACATTGGGTAATTGCGGATTTTTTTTAGAAATAAAAAAGACATTTTTTTCCATGGAACGGAATAACTTTATTCTGTAATGCTTTTCCCATTTTGAGCAATGACCTTTTGCCATCTTTCAGGCAGCATCATAATTCCATGTTCGTGAAACTTCTGGTTTTTATCAGCGAAAAACTGAACGAGGTACGATTTGACATTGATACAATTATTAAAAAAAATTTATACCATTCAAGGAAATTTGCAAAGATCGAAATAAAAAGTAACCAGATGGTGCAAGGTAGAGTGAGGACTTTTTGAAAAGAGACCGAACGAACGAATTTCGAATAAATTCGTTCATTTTTTATTTCGAACGAACGAATTTCGAATAAATTCGTTCATTTTTTATTTCGAACGAGCGAATTTCGAATGAATTCCTTCATTTTTTATTTCAAACGAACGAATTTCGAATAAATTCGTTCATTTTTTATTTCGAACGAACGAATTTCGAATGAATTCCTTCATTTTTTATTTCAAACGAACGAATTTCGAATAAATTCGTTCACTTTTTATTTCGAACGAACGAATATTCGAAATTCTAATTTAAGCATCCGTAGCAATATCGAGCAACAACAAAGTGAGCGGCAATAACAAGTTGAATTCTTCTTCTAAAGCTTTATTTCCACCTACAAATGAAATTAATAAGGCACGACTCATCTCTAAACCTGTACGGGCTACAGCGCAAAGAATGCTATAAAATCATTTTTCCGCTCTAACATAGGCTAAGGAGCTTATTCGAGGTGCTGAACATGAATAAGAGGTCCACTTTTGGTGCTTCGAAAGATCACGGTAAATATAGGGTAATTATATCGTTAAAGTCTCCGATATGACTGAAATTTTGCCTAGAGAACCTACCCCTAAACCTTGTCAGATAAAGAGGAGCTCACGCTCACTCCGATTCTCCCACTTTCCCGGAGACACGACATAGGCGAGTGCTTGCCCTCCTGACACGAGAGCGTGCCCATCACGGGCAAAGCGTGCCCCCAAAAAGATGCTGGACGCTCAAGACGCTAGTTTCCAAGGGAGGCATACGACGCGGTTCGGAGCCAGGACGCGGATGAAGGCAATGCCTTCTGTTCAATTACCCAATTTCGCGGTACTTAGCTCCGCCTGGACGCTGAAGGCCCTGCTCAATCGCTGGTGGCCCCAGTTGGTGCTTGGTGCACTGGCCGGGTCGCGTGTAGGCGTGCGACCGCGTCGTGCACCGGTGCGTGAGTATGTTTTTGAAAACAAAAAGCTCAGAGGGGCTTATCACCAGGGCAGGAAGCAGCTACTCGCCCACGACAGTCGCTACCGCCACCGCGATAGCTACTACCGTGGGCGACAAAACGTCGGATTTCGCGCTCAACGGTCACTATCCCGCTGGCGGCTTTCAGCGGGGCATGGAGTGCGTTTTTGTCTGAGCCATTAATCCTTCAAAAATTGCGAAAAGGATAAGAGATTCTTAATCCACAGCTCAGAAAAGCCTCTTGGCGAAGTTGTAGCCAAATCGGTGCTATCATTAGATGGGGGGGAGGGGGGAGTACCAATTGCCATCCCACTAGGGCGCGCCCATTTTTCCGTGCCGCCGCGCAATTATAACACCAATCCGGGGTTTCCTCCCCTGCCAGAAGCGTTGCGGCGCGGAGAAATTGGTGTAGCCATATGCAGTGGACAAGTGGCCTGACTGGCGAGATAGCACGGCCAAATCTAAAACGTCGACAAACCACGGCACTGTGCCGCAACCTTCCGTAACACCGGAAACGGATGTCAAATCTGTGCTTAGCACCCCCAAAGGTTGTTATCGCGGCCACTTGGCCACCCCTATTTCTCCGCCTTTCGGAAGGGAAGGAAAAACCCGGGTTGGTGTCATAGGTTCGTTGGGGTGGAGACAACGGTCCGAGAGGTGAAGGTTGTTTAGGATACCTGAGTGGGGAATGGTGAAGGTTCCCTATAGATTTGCAACTTCAAAATTTGACGTTTTCTTAATCCTCTTTTTCTTGCATTCAATGTATTTTTATTTTTAATCATGAATTTTGAAACATTTTAGAAATTCACTATTCTTAATGAAATGATCTGCGTAGCTCATGATGAATTCCCTTTAAAGGCAGCATACACGCTCGCAAACATGGTTGAGATATCAGCATAAATAGGTCCGCACGGCCCCTACCATGTCTGCAGTGACGTTTGAAGAAACGAATACCATCCAGGATGACAATATTCGAGTAATCATGTCTCGCACGCCCGTATTTTCACACCCCTTCGAGTAACAGAATGAAAAGTTGAGCTTGAGCAAACATGTGATAATTGAGAGTGATAGCACTATCGAAAGGGAGTGCACAAGAGAAACAGCTCGATGTATCTGGATATTACATGTTTGTGCCCCGATAAAATCCTTCATTTTCAAAAGTCAGCCGGAGTAGAGCGGCATTCTCGAAAGTGGATGAGAGTTAATCGGTATGTAGGCATGTTATACTCAAGTAAATAGAGCTGTTTCTCTCGTGCACTCCCTTTTGATAGTGCTATCAATCTCAGTTATCACATGTTTTCTCAAGTTTAACTTTTCATTCTGTTACTTGAAGGGGTGTGAAAATACGGGCGTGTGAGACATGATTGCTCAAATATTGTCATCCTGGATGGTTATCAGAGCTTCAAACGTCGTTGACGACATGGTAGGGGCCGTGCTGGCCTATTTATGCTGATATCTCGACCATGTTTGCGAGCGTGTATGCTGCCTTCAAAGGCAGCATACACGCTCGCAAGCATAGTCGAGATAACAGCATAGATAGGTCCACACGGCCCGTACTATGTCGTCAACGACGTTTGAAGTGCTGAAAACTGTCCAGGATGACAATGTTTGAGCAATCTTGCCTTCCACGCCCGTATTTTCACACCCCTTTGAGTAGCAGAATGAGAATCGAAACTTGAGAAAACATGAGATAACTTAGAATGATAGCACTATAAAAGGAAGTGCACGAGAGAAATAGCTTGGTTTACTTGAGTATAACATGTCTGCATACCTATAGACTCTCGTCCACTTTCGAGAATGCCGCTCTACTTCGGCTGACCTCTTGAAACGGAGGATTTTATCAGTGCACAAACATGTTACATTGAGGAAAATCGATTTTTTCTTCTACTGCACTCCCTTTTTATAGTGCTATCATTCTAAGTTATCACATGTTTTCTCAAGTTTCGATTCTCATTCTGTTACTCGAAGGGGTGTGAAAATACGGGCGTGGAAGGCAAGATTGCTCAAACATTGTCAAATATTGTCATCCCGGACAGTTTTCAGCGCTTCAAACGTCTTTGACGACATAGTACGGGCCGTGCGGACCTATCTATGCTGTTATCTCGACTTTGCATGCGAGCGTGTATGCTGCCTTTAAGCTTACCCTTTTAGACGGATCTTTGAACAGAGCTGGAAATCTTCATTAAATTTCGCGTCAAATAATGTTTTCAATTTGAAAAAATACGTTCGCAATCTCTCAGCCGATTTCAATTTATGAATTAACGTTTCTTTCACTGAAAAAGCAGTCCATAACTTTTTTACCCTAAGAGACAGCCCTTTCGTGAAGGTTATTTTCGGACTCCACATAAAATTCTGCATCGAATGTCGTTTCCAGTTTGGAAAAATATTTTCTCGATCCTTCAGCCTAATTTTACGAAACACCGGTTTTTAGCCTGTAACTCTTTAACCGTTGGAAATAGGGTTTTGGTGAAATCTCTGTAAAATTCGGCGTCGAATGCTATATCGGGTTCCTAACTTTGCTTGCCCCGTAAGTCAGCCAGGTCGGTGAAGCCGATTTTCATAGTTATCTCCATAGGAGGCTTTCGCCTCTATGGTTTAAATGAGAGACGCAGAGTTCTGCCGGAGCCTACAACGGGGCTCGGCTCCACCGACCTGGCTGGCTTATGAAGCAAGCAAAGTTAGGAACCCGATATGTCATTCGACGCAGAATTTTACGTAGATTTCAAAAACGACGTTCACCAAAACACTATCTCCAAAGGTTAAAGAGTTATAGGCGGAAAATCAGTGTTTCGTAAAATGGATGAGGCTGAAGGATCAGGAAAATACTTTCCCAAACTGGAAGCACAAGTTGACGCAGAATTCCATCAAGATTTCAAAAACAAGCTTCACCAAAGGTCTCTCCAAGCGCAAAAAAGTTATGAACGAAAAAACAAACAATTTCAAGCTAAAAAAATGCACTTTATAAACTGAATTCGGCTGGAAGAAGGATAACTTATTTTTCAAAACTGAAAGCGTTTTTCAATGCAGAATTGTATGCGAATACCGAGAACAACTTTCACCAAAGGTCTATCTCTGAGCACAAAAAAGTATGGACGAGAAACCGGCAGTGACACCCACTCAATCTTGAAAATGGCTTGCGTGAGTGTTGAGTCACTTTCATTCTTTTTCCGGGCGTTTCACCGGTTGTCACCGGTTTTCCCAATGATGGAGGTTCCCCCTTCACCTGCCCAGGGATGAAGGTTGGTGGAGTACATGGCTCCAGCTAACGAAGCTATGGTTGGTGTTATCATTGCTCAGGCAAACTCGAATGTCGACAGCAGGTTGGTCCGCCCCTTTCTCGAGCGACGCGGCGCTCGCAGGTTCTTTCGGGAGACAAACGTGGACCTGTTATCGACCTGCTATCGACCTGTGGATAGCAGGCTCACGGCAGGTGGATAAGGCAGCACATCCTATCGCCCGTGGATATTAATCGTTCGAACCTGCGATTGCGTTTGGATATGTTTAGTCGGTTGCGCAATTGAACATCTCTGCTTTTGATTTTTTCTTGTATTTCAAGAAGCACACATGTTTTTGTGCAATAACGCTCAAGCCAGAGTTTCATTCGCGTGGAGAATAGTTATACTGGTTTTTAAGGTATTCAATTAATTTTTTTCTCTTAGAATTTCATCGCGTATTTTTTCCAAGTATTAGATAAATTTAGATAGCTGAAGCATTCCTTTCTTGAATTTTCGGTTCCGTCATAGCTTTTTACTACTCTGTTTCTCGATTTGTTCGGGGCGTCATATTTTTCGCCTTTCAAAAAAAAGTGGTTTATTCGGTGAACTCAAAAGTTCTGTGCGTTTGGACAGCCGAAACGTCCTCTCGTATGAATACTTATCTCAATTCAACTTACAACTTGACTGATTGCTTGTGAAAACAATTGTTCAGTTGTAAAAGCGTATTGTTCGAAAAAACCATTCGGACTTCGAAATCGAATGATCGCTTAAATATTTGTACACAGTTTCTCATATAAAACAATCGAATCGAATACAGGTTATTATGTTTCTGAGTTTACTCATTTATTAGAGAGTTCCAAAGGTTTAACAGCGAATTTTTAATTCAAATCCTTTTCAAAATTTAACGAATGTGCGAATAAATCCTGATGACTCATTTTAAAAGTTTTTTTTTCATGAATGAACGATTTATTCGAAAACCTGTCTTCAATTTGATGCGAATAAATATGTATTTGGAGAAATATGTATAAAAACATTCCAGTGAGTATTCAGTTTTTCTTTTTTTTCCGGATCAGCTATGAATACAGTACCGAGCATATTTTTTGCAAAAAAAGCGATTTGCGGCGTTTTTTGAGCTCACAAAGCGCCGCATCGCCATAACTCACTTTGAAGTGGACAAAATGAGTTATTCAGGTAGTTCTCGTGTTACTCTCGGTGAGGCGAATTTAGCGGTATAAGTAAAAAGCTTTTTCAACTCCGGTGTTTGGTTGAAAAATGCGTATTTCCTTCTAAAATTCACCTCGACCGCAGGTCAAAATGTGAGAAATTTCTGCTATCATGACCGTCTGATCACTTCATTATGAGAAGTTTAGAGGAGCAAATATGCGTTTTCCGATAAACTTCTCGAAATGAATCTATCATTTCGTAATACTATCGTATAGGAGTCAATGAAAGCAATCCAGAAATGACTTCAGAATTGAAATTGAACCACTTTGAAGCGAGTTATGGCTTTGCGGCGCTTTGCGAGCACAAAAAACGCCGAAAAACGTTTTCTTTGCAAAAAATATGCTCGGTACTGTATCTTCTGCGTAATCTTTTTTTTACTGGTCAAAATTCAATTATGATGATCCGAAATTGGCCGGATATCCGACAAATCGAATGTTTAAGCTCTTCAAATGGACAGAATATTTTGAATTCCTGAATGAACCAAACGTTCGAAGAAGCGAAAAATCTGAAGTCTCGAATGGATCGATTATTCGGAAAAAAATCAGAAGCTGGAATTTCCGATTGAAACGAATATTTACATTTTCGAATCCTCGAATCATCTGAACTCATATCACTCAGGCGCCACTCGGCTGTATAAGAAAAAACGCAGTGCGTTCGCTCATTCCTTATGCCAGCCGGCCCTCGTGGCCCACGGATTTTCGGACAAGAGTAGTAGTTGTTTCCCCTTGTCCGTAAATATCTTTAAAGTATGTGTGATATACCATAAGTGATTTCAGCCTTTCCTCTATCTAATAGCGCTATCCAAGAACCGCACTCTCCGTTGTCATTTACATCGAAGTGTCGGGCGAGTTTTTAGAAAATATTTGAGTACACCTTGTTCTCTTCTTTCAAGCCATCAACGCTGTTCAAGATCTTCAAACATTCGAGCTTCGTGAGGACTGAAACGTAGTACAGTCTACGGCAACGGGAAAAAAGCGATTGTGCAGTTGCATATTTTCACTAAAAATAACGTAGGTTGCGCCATTAGCGACGTCAAAGTTGTATTCTTTCCAGAATTTTGAAAAAAATGCACCGGAAACGTTGAGAAACGGTTAGCTCCCCTCCCACCACACATTATCAGTACACCTGAAGTCTTTTTCATAGGTACACGCAGGAAGAACAAGAAAAAATAAGAAGGTACAAAAAAATAACGGAAATAACATGGAAAATTTTGAGTTTTCTCGTTATTCCCGCGCTTATCAAAGGCAAAGACTTCAGGTATTTTTATAGTGTTTGTGTGTGGGGGAAATCTCACCGTTTTTCCACGTTACCCTTGATATTTTCTTAAAATGCACGAGAAAATGACAACTTTGCCGTCGTTTATGGCTCAACCTACAGTATGCTTAGTGGAAATACGGAACGCACAATCGTTTTTTCCCTTGCCGTGCACTGTACCTGGACAGGTGCGCGGGACTTGTTCTCAGTTTAGCGGATATCATATCTCTTAAAATTTCTAGGAGATGCAGTTCCCATCATATCGTCATTTTCCAACGACTTCAATCCATTTAAATTTTATTGATAATACAGAATGCCTGATCCTTTTGCCTATAATCATTTTTTCGATCATTAAATAATTTTCAGAATTTCGATTTCAACAGTTTCCAAGGATTTCTGAGAACAATCGATCACAAATGAGAATGGGCCTCCCAAAAAACAAACTAATGTCGCCACACTGGAGAGGTCCAATGAACTCGTCTCAGTTCCACAATTTGTCCCTCGCACAGTTTAATCAATAATCGTACGTATTGCTGCTATTAGATCGCCTCACCAGTTCAATCCTCCGAATAGGCCACCGTGTAAAAGCCCGGCGATAGGATGCCTACAGCGAAATCCTCAATTCCTGCGGTAGCAGGTCGACAGCTGAATCTTTCGGGGCTTCAGTGAAGTCATGTCACCGTCTCCAAATCCGGCGGTAAAGGGTGTATAGCTGGACCCTTCGGTGTGATAACAGGTCCTCTCGCGCCGAAATCACCTATTTTCTCGTGTCCTCAGCTGATGTGCTGTGTGATGACACCTCAGAAACCTGCTGTCGACATTTGAGTTTGCCTGAGTTGCGCGGCGGCATGAAAAAATGGGCGTGGCCAAGTTTGATTGCCATGTGGCTCTCCCTGTTAGAACCTCAGACGGTGTGGGGAAAAATATAGCTCTTGCGTTTGGAAAAATGGAACAATGGAGTAGTGAAGAAAATGACATCAGTCTTGAAAGGCATGTCGATTCCTTCATACATTAGAGCTGATTTTCATATTTTTTGTTAAATCAGCTCGGGTATTCAAATTCGAATAACGGTCGAATATTGACCTCTGCGAATAATTGAAATTGAATAATGTTCGAATATTCACCTTTTCCGAATTGTCGATTTCGAATAATATTCGAATATTCACCTTTTCCGAATAGTCGAATTCGAATAATATTCGAATATTCACCTTTTCCGAATAGTCGAATTCGAATAATATTCGAATTTTCACCTTTTGCGAATAGTCGAATTCGAATAATGTTTGAATTTTCACCTTTTGCGAATAGTTGAATTCGAATAATGTTCGAATATTCACACTTTTCGAATATTCCTATGTTCGAATAAAAATTCGTTCAAAAAATTCGAATATTTATTCGAATTCGAATATTCGATCCTCACTCTAGAGCAAGGTCAGGCTTATATGGTTGATGTGGCAAATCATCCCAACCAAGCGACGAATTGGCAAATAAAAAATGTGTTGTATTTCATCATGACAATGCAGAGCCACACACATCTATAGTTACTCGGCAAAAATTATTGGAGCTCGTATGATGTTTTGCCACGTCCACCATATGGTCCTGACCTTGCACCATCTGATTACTTTTTATTTCGATCTTTGCAAAACGCCTTGGATGGTAAAATTTCCAATAATGATAATGATGTCAAATCGTAGCTGGTTCAGTTTTTGCTGATAAAAACCAGAAGTTTTATGAACGTGGAATTATGATGCTGCCTGAAAGATGGCAAAGGTCATTGCTCAAAATGGGCCATACACTACAGAATAAAGTTTTTTTTTGTTCCATGAAAAAATCGTCTTTTATTTTTTAAAAAAACTCCGCAATTGCTTAGTTGCCAACCCAATACATGTAAAGCTGTGCTCTCACTCCACCAGATTACTCTCACAAGGGAAGTATTTAGAGTGTCAAACGCATCTGCGAAAACGACTGGTACCATTAGTATCTCCTGTGGCTCAGTAGTAAAACGGCGCAGTATCCCGCCCCGAGCTGCAGTTTCCAAGAAGTTACAAGCCTGAAAAGATCGTTTTCTGTGCTTTTTGTACCCTCCAAAAAGGGCATCAGCCTTCCAAAAATTTGGAATCGGACCTTTAAAATGTGTTCAGCGCCCAAAACTACCCCCCCCTGAGCAAAGTTTGGGTCAAGGCACATTTGCCATACTTTGTCCAGAGTGACAGCGTTTTGCACTTGTAGGGTTTTCTGTTGGGCGTTTAATTATACAGATTAGGGGGCTCTGGAAGCGTTTCAGAAAAATGTTCCAGATTTGACGAAGGCAGTGTTCACGATAAATTTCACTTCTGATTTCTCCACGGTTTACGGAAGGTCTCGTGCCCTTTATAGCAAGGTATGCTTAAAAAGGACACGAAAGACGCGTTTTTGAGCAAAATCAGGCCCTCTCTCGTTGACGTTGATTTTTGAGCGTGGAGGAATTGACCGCTAGAAAGATGATACCTATCAGTTCAATGAAGCGATCAGCTCACTTATCAGCACTTCATTGACTTGATCTTTCCTGTAATCTGAGTCTTCATTTGTTCCTTCCGAGGGGCGGATCTGGGGCACCAGGCGTGTCTGGGGCACCAAAACGCTTGTTTGCAGCCGTTATTTTGCCGCTCCTGGCTCTTTTCCTACCGTTCTTTCGACACTGGGAGCCTAGAATCCTTCTCGCCTATCATTTCACTGCGCAAAGTCAACGAGGATGATCATCGTGAACGCTGCCTTTAAAATTCCCCCAGGGGTTTTTTTTTGTGGCGCTGATCGCGAATCTGTGATTTATTAGTCGATTTTCCAAAGTTTTCGGCTAATTTCGTTCGAAGCTTCCCAATCGGGGAAAATTTCGAGGGAAAAACGCCACTTTCGAGATTTTCGGATTTCAACGATAGATATGCCTCAAAATCATTTCTTGAGGGGTAATTTGGAGTCCTGAACACGAATCTGGAGTCCGTTTACCAATTTTTTGCAGATTACGGTGGGTATGCGATAGTTTAGTCAAAATCTCAGATTTCACCCAAAATTTGTGTACAGGCGGTTATTCGGAGAGGGGGATTCGAATTCGACGTCCGTTTGTCGATTTTAAAAATACTAAAGTGGGTTTTGTCCCCTAAATGACACGTTACCTACCGTGACCTACAGTAAAGCTCAAAATTTCGACAAATGGACTTCAGATTCGTGTTCACCACCCTAGATTACCTCTACATACAAGTTGTGAGCTAAATCCGAGAAAATTTTTTGGAACTCCAAAAAATACTTGATGGATTGCCTTTTCGCGAGGCTTGAAAAATGCTCATACCTTGTTCGAACCTGCAGCTCGGGGCGGGATACTGCGCATTTTTGCTGTTGAGCCAGAAGAGATACTAACGCTGCTAGTCGTTTTCGCAGATGCGTTTGGCACTCTAAACACCCTTGTTAGTGGAACTATTCGTTTGGACAACGAAATTTTTCGTCCACCCGTCCTGTGAAATTCTTGGCCTTCTACGGCAAAAAGCTTTAATCTGGATCCTACTAATACAATTATGCATAAAATACTCCTCCAATTTCGCTTTAGTCCTTTTGTTCCCCGGTCGCAACCACCGATAACTCGGCCATCCCCACGGACAACTGGTCCAAGTCAACTACTCCACCTAGAGCGGGCGCTTGAACACTTTCATCACCGCTTCTTCGTGATTTTAGTAGTACATACCGGTCAACGCTATGTTTCATGTGTAAAACCCGAAAAAGACATTCATCATGAACCCGGCCCTGAGGGTGTTTTCATAGACTTTTTTCTGCTTTTCCCGGTTTCCTGAGATTTTCTCTCGCTTAGAATGACTCTACTTTTTCAAGACAGCCGTGAAGATAACTCCTCCATTGGCTTCAGTTTTTTTTTGTTTCTGGCGGTTGTAAACACTTTTTAAAAGATTGCCTCTCTCCCTGAGGCAATTTTACATTGATACCTTACTTTTCTACTGGTTATGAAAGCATTTTCAAAACAGTTATGACATGAAAGGTGTTTCTTATCAAATTGAGGAATATCCGACTAAATAAAGTTTCATATTTGATTTTTTTTTGGTGTTGATCGTTTCTGACCAAAAATAATCAAATGTGTAATGTATAAGCTACAGTTGAACGCAATGCTAATAGGACATGGTGCGGTTGGGGACTCGCACTAAAACTACGGTAAAATCTGGCACTTTGCCAGATTTTGTCATCGACCGGTGCCAACCGTCGTCTCTCTGCTCACGAGAGTATCAGCTGTGGCGCCGATCGATGACGAAATCTGGCAAAGTGCCAGATTCTACCGTAGTTTAGTGCGAGTCCGCAACCGCACCATGTCCTTTTAACATTGCGGTCAACTGTACCTATCCGTCGCATCGGCCTGCCGACATTGCGGTAGGTTCCCTGAACCAACGACGTCGCAGTTCAACCTCAGAGACAAATTTTCCAGTCTACCTTGTTATAAGCGATTCGAGTTCAAGATAATGTAAGGTCCGTCCAAATGAGACTGTCCGCTCACGCGGTCGGCGTTCGTGTCGAGCGGCCGTCGAAAACGCACCCTGGGGCTTTTCAGTTAATTATTAGGAACGCTAGACGAACAGTGAGTGATATCCCTGTCAGATGCTTGCAGGCGTGGGAAGGCTCGACCAAAAATTGCCTTTGTGGGGGCCGCTCGACTCGCACGCCGACCGCGTGGGCGGGCGGTCTGGTTTGGACAGACTTTATAAAGTACTTATCTTAATATATCTTATCTATGTAGGCTGACTTTTCGAGACTTGATTCTCCTCACAGGCCTTTCTAATCCATCCGATGCCCTACTCTTTTTTCACTGTCGTTTCTGTTGTCGCGTCCTACTTTCCAGAATAACTGTTTTTCCGATCGTGTTTTTTTCTGAAAATAACATTTCAAGAACGAATGCTGAAAAAGCTTTTATTCCAGATTTTCAGATCTATGAAAGATGTTGCTGCTAGTGAACGTTGACAAACATCAAGAAGCGCTCGGGAAGATTGTCGCAGATTTGGTTGGTTGTTTTTACCATCACATCATTTTTTCATCGGTGAATTTATGATCTAGGGTAAAAATAGACAGTCAAATTTCAAATGAGCGATTATTCTGAATGAAGCATAACTTTCCTAAGCATCCCTTTCTCAATGGTCCTCATAATTTTTTATCAATGAAATTCATGTTTGTGGTAGTTGAGAGACAACGGTTTTTCATAGGTTCAATTTTTTCAAATACAGTTCAATACTTTTAAAGTATTGTTCTTTGCTCGATTCGAGTGAATGTTGATGTATTGTAATGACTGAGAAATGTCAGAGAACTAAATTTAATTCTCATTAAAAATTCTAGGATTCTCCAAAATTTCCCAGCGAAAAAGGCCAGGGTAATTGGGCAATGCTTTTCTGACCGATTATTCAAATACTGCCACTGTTTGAAGAATTTAATATTTTAATGTAATTGAGTAATTTCTAGTATAAATAGAAGGTTGGTCGAGCCTAGCATTTTCATTCCCTAAATAAGCTAAAGTTTTGAAAATCAGAATAATTTGGATTCTCGGTCGAATGGAAATTAAAATTCTGAAAAAGTATGTTACACGCAATATCTTTCGTAACATACACGTCTACAGTATACTGTGCTTATCTGGACCAAATTCCGGTCCGCAATTGCGTCTCGACACGCTTTGCGGCCGCACGCGCGCGAGTCAGTCGAGTTTCCAGCACCAAAGCCCACTCGATATGGCTTTTTATACAGATTTCTCCAATTTTGTTCACTTTCCAGTTTCTGAAACCCACCTAGAGTCTACAGGTCGGCGGCTGCGGCGCTGGAAACTATTCCGACTCGAACGCGCGCTGCCGAAAAGCGTGTCGAGACGCAATTGCGGACCGGAATTTGGCCCAGATAAGCACAGTAATTGCATAGAACTTCCCAAAGCATAGAACATAAGTCATTGTCGGCACCGAAAGCACTGATACCCTGCGTTTCCCATAGGTTGGCGCAAAGCTCGGTGCCACATGTTATGAGATAAAATGTGTCCGATTGGGACTGTCCGCCCACGCGGTCGGAGTGCGTGTGGAGCGGCTGTCGCGAAAGCATAATCTCGGATGAGCTTCTCAATAGCGGCAAACATCCGATAATGATATCATTCACCACTCGTCAAGTATTCCTGCTAATCGATTTTTTAGTTCAAAAATTGCATTCGCGATAGTCGTTTGACACGCACGCCGACCGCATGGGCGGACAGGGACGACAGACTTTGGACGGACTTCACGTGCAGAAAGGTCGCACCAACTCTCAATAGGGAACGCAACGTATCAGTGTGATTTGTGCAAACGGTACTTTTGCCATAAATTAACACATTTGAGCAACGGGTGAATAGTTAATGTCACATGCATCTTAACTCAAACCGCCCACCATATTTACAATAAGTATGAAGGTCACATGTAAGTTAAAGTTGTAAAGATAAGTAGCAGGCAACATGTTTAGAGTCCTTAATCCGCATGTAATTTGTTCAAGTAGCGATAAATTTTCCAAAAAAAATGTAGATAAATAATTGCCTGAGCATTCATTTGAACCGATTAGCGCATAGTTTTCGACAAATTTTATCCAGTCGAGAAAAAATTTGAACGCAGGAATTGAAAAAGAGACCACTTTCGGAAGTCCGTTATCAAAGAAAATATACATTTTGTTATCTTTGAAAGGGTCTTATCAAGAATTTTGTTTTCCACCTAGGACGCAGGCGATTTTTGGCCAAAGCTGCACCAAACAGCAATCGCATCCGCTTGACAGTTCGGCCTATCCTCCCAATCTCCGGGTCAATGCTGTTGCTGTTCGGGCGGACTGAAGAAGCCCGGTCAGCAACAGCAGTGACCCTGACGGCAACAGAAGCCGACCCGCAGATTGGGAGAGTGGGACGAACTGTCAAGCGGCTAGGGGCTGAGTGTCGCCAGAGGATGTTTGAAAAGGTGTTATGCACATTATAGGTAGTACAACTAAAACTATTAAAAGTTGTCATTCCAACTATTCAATTCACCGAAAACTAACGTTCAATGCCACTGTTAATCAATTGTGTGTGTTTTCAGATGAAGTATGGTGTGCCGATTTCACTAGTGGCTGGGCCGGAAAATGTATGCTCACGGTGTTCTTTTGTACCAAGTCACCAACCTGACACTCCCGTGGAGCTGATCGAAGTGAACACATTGCCGTCTCCTATGCCACGAGTATCCTCCAGTTCGCCCAAGAAGGAAGAACTCCTCGTCAAGCGGCCGGTCGGTTTATTCGAATTTTTCTCCTTTTTTCCCTACTTTTTTTGCTTTTCTCTATGTTTTTCTATTTTACTGCATTTAACCTTGTTTTTGTTTGAGTGGTTTATATCCAAGATAGGCTGTTTCAGCTGCAGCTTGCTGAGGTCAAACCCGAACCACAACCTATTCCCGTGGTTAACCTGGAAAGCGAGACGTCCAGCCCGGGACCAGCGATAGCGCCGACAACATCGAAATCCGTGGATGAGGCGATTAAGAGGTAAATTCAGTATTTCGAAAAAAAATTGACAGGACTCAGGTTGTCGACCGCAGGTCAATGCATCTCTGTTTCGGAGTGTGTAAAGTAGATAGTGCACATACTATTGGCCAGCTGCAACGAAAAAAATCGGTTGAAAACCAAATTTCGGTATGCTCAGAAGACTGCAGTATTGGTTGGTTTGTTTTTTTTTTTGAGGTGGGGAGCGTGATTCTCTAAAAGGTTACCATTGATAGGATATGGATCACTGCATGTTTCGGCTCAACTACACTTTTTTTCGTGATGAACATGCCTTTTTTGGCATTCGACCTCAGGCAATTCCTCATTCTTCTTACAAGTGATCTACGGTCGACAACTGAGAGACCTTGGTAATGGTCTCGGGAATGGGCGTGGTTCAAATATGGAGAACTTCCGATACGTGTAGAAGCCTGCAACATCCGTGCGTTTTTTTTTGGGGGGAGAGAGGAGTTTATTAGAAAGTTGCCATTGATAGGATGTGGACCGCAGCATGTTTCGGGTCAACTATACTTTTTTCGTGGCCAACCTGCCCTTTCTTGGCATTTGGCCACGAGCAATTCTCATTCTTCTGACAAGTGGCCTGCGATTGACAACTGAGAGGCTTGGGAATGGGCGTGGTTCAAATATGGAGAACTTTCAGCATGTGTTGAAAGGTGCAGTACATTTGCCTTTTTTCGGGTAGCGGCGTAGTTTTGGAAAGGTTGCCATTGATAGGATGTGGACCGCTACATGTTTCGGATCAAGTGAATTTTTTTTTCGTGACGAACCCGTCCATTTTCAGAGTTCGGCCGCAGGCAGTTTATTGTTTTTTTTGTGGTTATGTTTGGAGTCTATTATAGTCCACAATATTTTTTTCTTCAGATTTCTTAGTGGTCTAGAAAACTAAAGAACTCGTATTTCTTTCCATCCGTAGAGGGGGATATAAGGAGGTGGTGTATGCTAGATGTTCGCCATCGCTAGCATTGTTTCGAGTCAACTGAAATTTTGTTTGCCGGCGATTCCGTCCATTTGAGGGTTGAACCGCAGTCGCTTCGTCAGTTTTCTGATAGTTGACCTGCGGTAGACAACTGGGAGATTTTGGAATTTTTCTATCATTTTTATTCAGAATAGAAGTTTCAGGGCCCTAGGACACATGCAGACGGCTTTCCCAACCATGACGGCCACACCAGGCTATTTCATGCCATTCACCGAAAACAAGGACGCTTCTATGGACACAGCTAGCACGATGGGCAGCGGTTGTGAAGAGGAAAATGTGAGGAATTTTCCAAAACTTTTGAGCCTCAATGTTACCAAAATGGGCGTGGCGGCTACCAGCATGTTTTCGCCCCGTCCTAGTGGGCAAACTATACATATGCTTTTGACGACCTGAAAGCTTCGTTCTTTTTCGTGGCGTTTAATACCAAACATGTGGCTGTGATACACCACGCCCATTTTCGTAATCTTCGGACTACGGTTTTCAATTGATTCAGTTTATTGAATGATATTATTTTTGTTTTTCAGCAGTGGCACTATTCCGAAAGGATTCCTTGTCCGTCCACCGCAAAATCTGAAGCGCTACCAGTGTTTGGTGGCCTTCTCGGGGAAATTGGGGTAACCGTTGTGGATGCAAGGAAATCCGAGTTCAGCTCGTTCAAGCAGGTAATTTTCCATCTAATTGTTTTTATTCATTTAAATTTTTTTTTCAAAAAAAACTTTTCTAGAAGATTTGGGATATTTTCGAGTTTTATTCGAATATTTTATTTCATGTAAATTCTGGAATTGAGTTTTCTTTTGAAAATTTTAAGCTCATTCATTTACTTAACTTAATTTTCTATCAATCCATATCTTAACTCTATATTTGAGCATGTTTTGCAATTTTCTTCCCCGGTTTTATTGTTATTTTCTTTTATTTTCTTTCACTTTTTCATAGTTTTCATCACTCATTATTTTATAATGTGCTTTCCTTTTTTCTATGCTATGTTTGAACAAC
Source organism: Aplectana chamaeleonis (assembly GCA_029168955.1). Classification (NCBI taxonomy): domain Eukaryota; kingdom Metazoa; phylum Nematoda; class Chromadorea; order Rhabditida; family Cosmocercidae; genus Aplectana; species Aplectana chamaeleonis. The sequence continues at coordinate 139,399 of JAPDOI010000219.1, read as the reverse complement.
AACAACTTCATCAGCGGCCGTCCTTTGATTCGGCGGGACGCCTGGAGTGGCGTACTGTTGTTCTCAGAGCCGAATTCCGGTCCGCATTTGCGGACAACGGCTGCTGCATCCCGCAACAAGATGATAATCGTGCTGGGACCACGTATTCACGATTCACCTTTCTCCTAGCACGATTATCATAGTGTCGCGTGATGCAACAGCCGTAGTCCGCAATTGCGGACCGGAATTTGGATCCGAGAACGACGGTAGGTTCACGGCCAGCTCTTCAGCTTTGAAACAAAGCTAGGAAATTTAATCATTTATATTTCAGAATGAGGACTGTATGCGGGAAAGGAGTGCGGAAACTTCAGCGATTCCGGAGAGTCTAGCAATCTCAAGAACTTTAACAACCAAAAAGAAAAAGCCTCGTAGTACGTTTTTGAATTTTCCTCCGGCCTTGCTACAGCATTGATGGACATTTGCATAGACGGCGTTCAAATCAATATTCGCCCACACGCTATTCTACAGTGGTGGCGCTGAGATTATTGATTGATCCACTGTATTTGGAAATGACCATCAGTGCTGCATAGAGGCAGGTATTTGTAATAAATGTTATGATAGTACCGATAATTTTATTCTGTTTAGTCACGAAAAGCGGAAAGCAAAGGAAGGGACGCAAGTTTTATTCGAGAGAAGATCTTGTGAGTTTGGCTTACACATGTTTAGTGGCATTGTTCACGATATTTCTCGTTTTCGAGTTTTCAGTGTAAAACACTACGCTAGTAGCCCACTACGCCTGCTTAGCCCGTCCCGCCCCCGTTCTGAAGAACTTGTTTCGCCGCGAACGTTTTCGTTGGCGAATCGCCAAGCAACTCCACCGCGTCCAGGCCGATCGACTCGCGCACATTCGCCATTAGAGCGCGCTTGCGGAAACTAGCCGGGCGTGCAAGCTCGTCCGCGTCATGAAACTGTACGTACGATAAAAACCGCTAATTCAGCTTATTCAAAGCGCTATTCTTCGCCGTTTCTTCTCTATTCGATAGCTCGAGACCAAGCAACCATATTTTAGAGTTGAACTCGAAAAAGATATTCATCGTGAAGAGTGACTTTAATAGAGCGAACAGCGGTCACCGAAGGGCAACCACAGATTCCCTATTCAATGATTTGCATTTTAACCACGCATGGCTTATCCGACAGCGGGAAGAGTCTTATGTACGGCTAGTCATAGACCGGGACTGTCTGGCCGCAAGACTGTCCCCGGACCGTTGGCGGTCGGATCGCAGGGTGAATTGTTCAGCCGTCATGGGACCAGGGTTGAGCAGCGTTGTGACCGGCCACAACGGGGGTCGTAAAATTTTTAGAAATTTTTGAAAAAAAAATGAGAATTTAGAGGGGGGGGCGTCGTAAAGTTTTTAATACATGACCCTTTCGCGTTCACACGCCAGCCGCGACCGAACTGGACCCTAGCAATATTACAGCAACTTTCGCTTCTCTTTAAAATTTGACAGTAAAAAAAGCTTTTAAAAAATTTGGTCCCAGGGGACCCCGTAGGGGGTCGTAACATTTTGGGATTTTTTGGAGAAATAATGAAAATTTGGGGTGGGGGTCGTAGCCGCCACAAAAATCGCCACAACGACCTGCCCGACCCTGCATGGGACCTTAGTTTGCTCGACGTCACTCAACGTCAAGGCTCAGCTAACAAATAGGCAGTAAAACCGGGCGGTCAGAAGGCACGCACATCCTCCGAGCTGACCACGGGCAAATGTCAGGCCAATAGAGGTCATTAGAGAGTTCTGAATTGTATAAATACAGTGCGTTTCATACTTATAGGACACCTTCGAATTTCCCTATGCCACTTTTCCCGTTATCGATGGGGCTTTTCTGTAAAAACTATAGTAATCAGCTTGAGAAATCACCATTATAGTCGTATTTCCAGATCACACGAGCATCTCATCTTTTTTAGAACACAGCTTTTCGTTTTTTGGATTGTTTCATAATTATAGGACACCTTAGGTAATCCGCATTTTTCTTGTTCCTACGAGCGAACTAACGACGGTTTCATAGCGAATATGTTCTCTGCCTCGGTTTTACACCTCATTCAGGTGACTGAAGACACGTCCTGGAAGTTTTTAGAGGACTGTCGTGTTGAATTGTTCGCAGTCCTCTAACACATCACGTTTCCGCTCTTCAATGACCTCCAATGGCGTGTTAAGCTATAGGAGTACGACCAAACCAACTCAACAGTACGTCAAAAACTCCCATGAATGATCCAATAACATCTGCATACGATTATCGAGCATGGCGATGGCCATACTTACTATAAATGTATTGCTATTCCGTTGGTATGAACAAGAAACCTGCGGATTATCTAAGGTGTCCTATAATTATGAAACAGTCCAAAAAATGAAAAGTAGTGTCCTAAAAGAGGTGAAGAGCTCGTGGAATCTGGAAAGATGACTATAATGGTTATTTCTCAAGCTGATTACTATAGTTTTGGCAGAAAAGCCCCATCGATAACAGTAGAAGTGTTAGAGTGATTTTTGAGGGTGTCCTATAATTATGAAGCGCACTGTAGAAAAAACATTCATATTACTGAAATACGGATCATATAATAAATTCAAACAATCACATAACACGATCAAACAAATTTTCTGCTTTTATCAATTCCAAACTATCACACCATCAAGTTTATCAAAATAACAATGGCAAAGCAAAACACTTATGGTACATTTTTCAATATCGTGGTGTATGTGGACGCGACTCCACCTATTTCTGTGGAACTTCCTTCCACTTCGCGATTGGGTGGTGAGTTGAGCCTCTTTCACAGTTGCCCGACCGACGTCGGACGACTCGTTATCGAATGTGGAATATCTATCTACTCTATCCTATCCATCTCATATACCCTGACTTATCAAATTTGATACGGGTCGGCCGACGTCGGCCGGCAAACTATGAAAGGGGCTTTAATAAGGAAATCTAGTGTATCTTTTCTTCTTCTTCTCCGTTTTCCTTCTTCCTTAATCTTCATCTTTCTTCTTCTTTTTTCTCTTTCCTTTCCATTCTGCCTTTTTTATTCAATTCTTTTTATCAGTATCTGCCTCCTTGAGGTTCTCTTTTTCTTTACATTTTCTTCGTTTTCTCCTTTTGCTTCTTTTTCTTCTCCCTCCTTTCCCTGTTCTTCTTTTTCTTCCTTTTGATCCTTTCCATTTTCCTTCGTCTTATGGTTTTCTCATCCTTCCTATTTTCTTTCTTTCTTTCTTTCTTTCTTTCTTTCTTTCTTTCTTTCTTTCTTTCTTTCTTTCTTTCTTTCTTTCTTTCTTTCTTTCTTTCTTTCTTCTATCTTTCTTTTCTTTCTTTCTTTCTTTCTTTCTTTCTTTCTTTCTTTCTTTTTCTTTCTTTCTTTCTTTCTTTCTTTCTTTCTTTCTTTTCTCTTTCTTTCTTTCTTTTTCTTTTCTTCTCTCTCTCTCTCTCTCTCTCTCTTTTTTTCTTTCTTTCTTTCTTTCTTTCTTTCTTTCTTTCTTTCTTTCTTTCTTTCTTTCTTTCTTTCTTTTCTTTCTTTCTTTCTTTCTTTCTTTCTTTCTTTTCTTTCTTTCTTTCTTTCTTTCTTTCTTTTTTCAATTTATTTTCTGTTCCTCTACTGATCCTATAAAAATTAAAATTTAAGCTAGAGTCACAAACTAGTTCGAAAATAATTGTTATTCAAGGATGTGGGGGGGGGGAGTCCCTGGCTACCTTCTTAACTGAAGTGCCCCGGGGTAGCTAGAGATATGAATTGTCTGAAGACATGGGCTAAACAATTCATATCTATTCTACTATTATCATTCTACTCTATTTCATATCTGGAATTATTCCATTCAACTTAGTTAAAAAAGGCTTTTACAAATTTTATACTTCTAACTTCAATAGAGTATTTTACTTTAATTGGACTGACACCAAGTCGTAGTCAGCTCGGCTGTCCAATTCAGGGCAAACATCGCTGTTTTGATCGATTCACAAGCCTAGATAGGGTGTCGAGCTAAGCGCAGACAAGATTCCATGTGATCGCCTAGCCACAGACCCATATTCGCCCATGCCGGGCTGTCACCGTAGAAGCGACGGCTGACGAAGGCAATGTGAGCGTCGCTCAGTCCAACATTGACCCTTGGCTCGACCGGCACTAATGTCTTTGTAGCGTGCTGAGATCGAATGAGTCTGAAGATTCTGACATTTCAGATAATTCTGGAGAGGTTTTACGCGAATGATCCTTTCGCCTGTGCCGATCCAGACAAGCGTCAGTCTCTTTGTCATATGCTCAATATTGATGCGCAACGGGTGAGTCCCTTGCATTGTGATGAATACGGGGATGATTGATTTTCGTGGGTAAAAGCATGTTTTTTAAGGTGAGGGTGTGGTTCCAAAATCGGCGACGGAAGCACAAATCATGGTGGGCCGACCAGAAGAGAACACCGTCTCCGTCTTGACGGTGAGGAAGCTACTGTGATTGCGGAGTGTTTAGACTTTGCTGCCAAGACGACGTTACTTCAGCGATTGACCGACTGTTTTGTTCCAATGACTTTTTCCCGCTTCTATTACAGTTCATTAGGGTTTCTATACGTGAATGGGTTGTCGACCGCAGTGCGACGCGCGCCCACCATCTTGCTGGCGTCGTATTTGGTTGTTAATCGATACCTTTTGCATGTTGTACAGCGAATTGGAAGTTAGTTTTCTTAAGGGGATAACTAGCGATTGGGAAATTTATCACGGTGCTGGTTCAGATAACCTGCCTGGATGCTGCGATGACTCGAAGCGGAAGCGCTCGCGACAACTATCGATTTCATTCGAAAACTTTTTGGCCGTTTTAATGGCGCCACGTTAGTTACACGGTGAAACGCCGTGCGACGTTGTGCGTCCGCCGCCTTGGTATGTTGTCTAAACCAGTGCCGAATATACGTGTACACATAATCACCTCCACTAAGGTACTGCTACTGAACCATTGAGGTGATTTTTTTTCAAGACCTCTTGTATTTATAGAGTTCTAACAATTATCGTGTGCTTGGTTCTGTTAATTTGTCTGAGGACTACTTCTCCGTGGCTACTGCTGATTTTTTATTTGACTTACTAATAACTATGTCGAAGCTATATTTGCGTTTCTTTTAAGAAAGAAGTTCTCCGGAAGAATGGCTGGTTTCAGCTATTCTCGGATGTTCGATGCATTACTTATTGCGAAGCTATTAGCGTTGATCTCTGTAGTGGAGAGGATTATTGCAATAATTATTGGCTACTGCCTTAGGTAAGAAGGTGTATATTTATGTTCTGTGCTCCCGTATAAATATTTACCTCATGAGTTGTTTTTTCTTATCTGCACAGAGTTCGGTTTTTGTATCGGTCTTTCGCCAAATCTAGTCTAGCCAGTGGACGAGACGCGATCATTGAGATGTGCCGTGCGGCGCTATGCAACAACTCTGCACAGCGGAACTGCGAACGGCGATCTGCCATTGCGGTGCAATCAATTTCCTACCAGGTTGTTCAATAAATTTTGTGATTCGACAAGGAAAACCCAATTTTATGGTTCAAAATACACTTTATTATTCAGTACAATCTCCGTGAACATTAATACACTTGCTCCAACGATCCTCCATTCTGTGGATCCCATCCCTGAAGTGAGAATCCGCAAGGTCTGCAAAATACGCTCAGTTATGACCTCTTCATTTGATGAAAAACGCCACTAATAAATTTTTTTGGATTCTGGAACAGGTTTCGGCACGAGGTGTGGACAAGGCTAAATTTTCTCAGACCCCCCCCCCTCTAAAAGCAAACCTCTGGCGAGTTTCTCAGACCCCTCCCAGAAGCGTTAATGGGTCAAATTTTTGGCGATTTCCTCGGACCTCCTCCCAGGAGTGCTAATTGTCTGTTTTTGTAGTAAAATTAAAACAAAAGGAGCAAATTATTCTAAAAGATGTATAATTTGAAGAAGAACAACCATTTAAAAAAAACAAGACATTGACATTGAAAAAGATCACGGACGAGGTTTTTCTTCACGGATTAGAGGAAGTTGCCTGCGTTTTTGAAAATCTTAGCTAAAGTAAGGGTTTTGATTATAGTGAAGGCTCTGCTATTGTTGAATGTAAGACACATAGGTTTGAACGTGTTTCCAGAAATTGTGAATGATCCCGGGTAGGAAGCTAAGGTAGATATGTGGTGGAAAAGAAGCGTGGAGAAGATGAAGGGATTGGCTAAGTTCAAGAATACGGGATGTCTCGAAGAAACTAATGTGTTTTTAAATTAATATGAGTTCGTAAATTCATTTCGCAAGTCCAAGAAGAACATGTTACTTTAGATGCATAGACTTCTTGTTCTAAAGAGCGTCATATAATCTAGTTACGTTTCGAATTTCCTTCTCCGAAACCCACTCATACACCAAACACACGACACGGGTTCAATCCCGCAAAGTCCTTAATTTTTGCAAGACGTTAGACCTCACATTTTTTTGCAAAGTAAGGGTCACGAAAATAAGATATTCGAGTCGAGAGTGATAGATTTACCCTATATACGAATTTTCAGTCTCTAAAGCCTAGTTTTGACTGCATCACTGCTGTTTTTCATCGCAGCGGTTTTGCACCCGCTGCTTCAGCGATGTAGCAGCGGCTGGGATTCTGTTAATAGTGCATAGGCAAACGGATGATAGAAGAAATTCAATCAATCAGTGAAATTAATGGCTGGTATTCATCAATAACACGTTTCGACTCGAAAACACTGATCTTGTCATGTGAAAGGGTCAACGTTCATTAGACGAAAAGTGCCATTCGCTCCATCGCTGCCATTTTGGCAGCGATGGAGCGATGGTCAGCGACCATTGAGAATCGCTCTTAAAGCAGCGATGCAGTAAAACATAGAATTTCGTCGCCGCGACCCAGCGATGTAGGACATTTGATACGAAGCAATCACAATTGGAGCGGCTTTCCATTACGCGCGATAAAAAAGGAACAGTTGTCCCTCGCATGGCCGCAGTGACCACCTGCAGTCAAAACTAGGCTTAAGATGAACGCTGAAAGCCACTTCCCTGTGTGACCCACACGTCACATGCAGATCGATTGAAGTCTACATTTTTGCAGGTATGAGTCAGAATACGATGATTGAGTCCAGCGTGACGATTATCCCATATCATTTCACCGTCCAACATAGATGCTGAACACCACTATAGTATAAGGCCTCACACTTTTCTCAGGTGTGGTCCCGCTGGAAGTCGTCAATTTCGAAATTTAGGTGTGACGAGAGTAGGATATTTGAGTTCAGCGTGGTCGATTTACCCTGTGTGCAATCTTTTTACCGCCTCAGCGTAACGCCGCAGAGCGCTACATAGGAAGCGGAACAAGGTAAAAACGTAAAAACGCCGAAGTCCACAAACCTGGAATAGGTTTGAAACACCTGTAATTTAACTTCCAAAGAGTTATCCCGGGTTTGAGCAAACTAAGAAAATAGGTTTATAACCCTACCGAATAAAACTTTAATCGCTCCCAGAGGACGCCTTACAAAATATTTAGGTGTGGACATTTGATGTTTCCACCATAAATGTCCACACCTATCCAGTGCATTTAGGTGTGGACATTTATGCTAAAAACATCAAATGTCCACACCTAGTAATTTTTTTTGTAAGGCGTCCTCTGGGAGCGAATAAAGTTTCATTCGGTAGGGTTACAAACCTTGTTTCTTAGTTCTGCTCAAACCCGGGGTAACTCTTTTGGAAGTTAAGTTACAGGTGTTTTAAAACCCTATTCCAGGTTTGTGGACCACGTTTTCTTTACGTTTTTCCCCTTGTTCCGCTTCCTATGTAGCGCTCTACGGTGTTACGCTGAGGCGGGAAAAGATTGCATACAGGGTAAATCGACCACGCTGGACTCAAATATCCTACTTTCGTCACACCTAAATTTCGAAATTGACGACTTCCGGCGGGACCACACCTGAGAAAAGTGTGAGGCCTTATACTGTAGCGGTGTTCAGCATCTATGTTGGACGGTGAAAGTGAGTATATGGGATAAATCGACCACGCTGGACTCGATCATCGTATTCTACTGACTCATACCTTGCAAAAATGTAGACTTCCAGCGCAATCGCACCTGCGACAGGTGTGGGTCACACAGGGAAGTGGCTTTCAGCGTCCATCTTAGAGACTGAAAATTTGTATATAGGGTAAATTTACCACTCTCGACTCGAATATCTTATTTTCGTGACCCTTACTTTGCAAAAAAAATGTGAGGTCTAACGTTTTGCAAAAATTAAGCACTCTGCGGAATCGAACCCGTGTCGTGTGTTTGGTGTATGAGTGGGTTTCGGACAATGAAATTCGAAACGTAACCAGATTAGATGACGCTCTTTCCAACTAGCAAGTGTTTTTGCCATGTCTGGTCTGGATAATGTTGAAACATCTATTTTGGTATCCAACCACTTATTAAAGCGTGTTTTCCATACATTAAAAGTGACCTGTTCTTCTCTGAAAACATATTTATTTCTTTAGTACATCTTGTCGTCTTCGTCTTTGCCAACAACTTTATTCATCGCGTCCTCTATTTTCTTCCGCCCCATTCCGTAGCTTCCAATCTGTTCTAATTTGCAATTCAGTACACAACTATCCAGGATACACGCCCAGAACCTATGTGCCTCATATTCAATCGTAGGAGAACCTTTACTATAATTTCAACATTTACGTTAATTTAATTACTACAAGGTTTCATGTTAATTCGACGGTATTACCGAATTATTCGCAAAAATTATTTCTAAACAGTGTACCTACTACCCCCGGTCAGAATGATTCACGTGGTCTCCCGGTGGAGCTCAGACCCCCCTCCCTCCACCACTGCGCAGCTCAGACCCCCCGGTGTGGATATCCACACCCCGCGCCGAACTCTGTCAGTGATATATGAGTACAAAAACAAGCTGATGATTGAAAAAAGTGAAAATGAATGGAGAGTGGAGAGCTCTACCATTAATCAATTGCTCTGATGATGCCCCCCCCCTTTCAAAGTTCCGTGCTTTTTTTTGGTTGTTGGTTCTGCTTAAGACTCCCGAATGAGGTCTTCATCAGGTCACCAATTGACTGTAAGGTATAGTCGGGCAGAGGCTGGCACCGCCCCTTCCATATTTTTCGCCACGTCTGCCACCTTACTAGCGCTTGTTTTACAAACACCCCAATGTTTAAGAAAACCATGTTCTGGATATTGTGGGTACACATAAAGTCTGTCTGAACGAGACTGTCCGCCCACACTGTCCACGTGCGTGTCGAGCTGCCGTCGCGGAGGCATTTTCGAACGAGTTTTTCCACGACTCGGATACAGCTGACTGGGATATTGATCACTATCCGTCTGATATTCCTGTTAATCGATTTACAGGACAAAAAAAATTCCTTCGCGACGGCCGATCAACACGAATCGCCGACCGTGTGGGCGGACAGTTTCATTCGGATAGACTTTAGTCCTTTGTACCAATTATCCGTGTTAAAAATTTCCTAGATTGCTCAGGGATTTGCAGAAAAGGGCATTTTCATAGCTTTGCTAGACTGACGCATCTCGTCTCAGCCAAAATTCTACAATAGAAAGCTTACTATCCGATAAGAAAAGCGACTTTATACGAGCACTTCGCTAACCTCTGTCAAAATTTCGCCGGAGGTTTGAAACTGTGCCCCACCAAAAACTGTACTGAAACCGCGCTATGTCGGTAGTTTCAGTAAAGATTACCAACTCCTCAGAAGTTTTTGATAAAGTTACGAGAAGCTTAAAAAAATTAAATCAAGTTTCGGTAGACTTTACGTTCTTAGAGAAACTTGCAATTCAGTCTTCGTTGCTTGACAATAGCGCTAAACAGCAGGCAGATTTACGAACATCAGAATTCGTTGTGAAAGTGTGCTCGGACAACTAACTGAAAGGTTTTCATAATCTTTCGCTTTGTGTAATTCTTATCAGAGGCCAGTATTCTTCGTCTCTGCAGCTGCAAATGCTTACGAACAACATAATCTATTCGTTTCTGGTAGTAGAAGCACAAACTACTTGACGTTCACGATAATTGAAGGAAACGAATCGGCGCCATATTGATTTGACCCATCGTTTTCCACTATTCATTTTGTTCATCCGTCACTGCTATGATCCATCACTGATCGAGAGATCGCCGCGTCGAACACAAGTGGCACGCACGCAAGCGAGGAGGTAATGATCCCATCACTACCTCCTCGCTTGCGTGCGTGCCACATGTGTTCGACGCGGCGCTCTCTCGACCAGTGATCGACGATACTTTTTTAATTGCCTCGTTGGACTAAATATTATGATTTCTGTTTCAAGCTTTTTATTGTTTATCTGTCGAAGAAAAGACGAGGACGTGAATATGTTGATCTAACTATAAAATAGTGCCTTGCATATTATGTTACAGAATAATTATTGAGTTTCTGATTTAAAAATGTGATTTTGACAGCTTCGGAACTTTTTTTGCTCATCCACTGAATCTTAATGGAAACTGGCGATTTAGACATAATTTGATTTGAGAGGGCAAGTTGTTAATGGCTGAAAGACAAAATATCCAAATTAGGTCGAACTGAACTCCAAGATATGCGCCGCTCATGAACCGATAGTATTAAATCTTAAGGTTGGGCTCCGCAGAAATGGGTGAGGATTCGGCATTTTGGCGATGTTTGGTGAAATCCGTTTTGAGGGATGCGACTTTTATTCCTTCAAATTCTGTGATAATGGTTATACGCTGTTTATCTTGAATTGCACAAAGCACGGTCCGCCAGTAATCCTCTAATTGGCCCGCTAGTACCGTAGTGTACGCCCACGACGCGGTCTCGGCAGATCCCGGGGGGGACCCGGGGGGGAGAGCAATCGATTCATCAATGCCCTCACTCCCCCCCACCCCCTACCACCAGGGCCTGCCGAGAACGCGTCGGGGACGTACACTACGGTACTAGCGGCCCAATTAGAGGACTGTTGACGGACCGTGTTTTGTGCAATTCAAGATAAACAGAGTATACCTCATTTGGCCGTTATTGGCATTAATGTACAAACAACGTATTCAATAAATTGTTGCGATATTATTGCGTCGTTGTAGCGCGACGCTACTTCGTCGTGGAGATGAAAATTTCTGCTAGAAATTTCCACAGCGGGGTAAAAAACCGTGGTTCTAATCGCTGTTGGGTTGCCAATATCCTTTTCCCCACCCTAAGCAACTGTTATGGGTCTCTGAAGAAACCGATGTCCCCAAAAGAGCGAAATCGCATAGCTCCATAGATATTGCTGCTTTCGACACGCCGCACATACAGGCAGAAACGCTCGTAGACTTGATTGAGATAACTACGGAATTAGAATGGTATGGCCCCGAGCACAAAGCCCACGCATTTTGAAGCGTCAAAAACGACCCACAATGATGCTACACGAGCGAAAATTTGGCCCCGCCCCTGTATCTGCCCGCCCCCTGTAGTTGCGTCGTCTTCCGAAACAGGGGTGCTGGGCCATTCCCAATGCCGGCGACGTTTGTGGGTGGTGGAATAGGTAATATAGGTAAACCACATACATCGACAACGGTGGAAATGGCCCAGCACTTCTGTTGCGGGGCCAACTTTTCGCTCGTGTAGCATCATTGTGGGTAGTTTTTGACGCTACTAAATGCGAGGGCGTTGAGCTCGGTGCTATAGCATTCTAATTCCGTAGTTATCTCAATTACGTTTACGAGCGTGTATATTGCCTTTAATATTGTCAACCAGGTCTTCCTCCATGCTCAAAAAATAACGTAAACAAAGGAGGGCCTGTTTTGGCTCAAAAACGCGGCTTTCGCGTTCCTCTGAAAGGCACAGTACACCCTCAGATTTGAATTTGATGATTTTTTTGTTTGTGTAGCAGACCCTTCCTGTATAATACGTGCCAAATGCGAGATCTCAATTGCTTGAAATAAGCGAGATACAAGCGACCACCACAGACCCGACCTCTTCCGCTCACCACCACAGACCCGGCCCCCTACCAGATTTACGAACTCGTTAGCGGCTAAATGGATTCTTAACATGTCGTCGTTCTTCAGTTAATCGCCGGTCTGCCTCCTCATCCTGTTTTGCTCTCGTGCAGCGATTGCAAATGAAGAGAAATACAGGCCTGAGACAACCCGTCCATGAAATTTTTGCCCTCAGAATGCAGGCATTTTCAAGGAGCCATATCTCCGTTCGTAGGGGGTTTTGGGCGATTTCAAAGATACTGTTGTGATCAGAGAGTGGCTCGCTTCAAGATAGTCATGAAATCTGAAAAATTATTTTCTCGGTGTCTTGTGCCTTTAAAGGCACAGTACACCCTTAGATATGAATTTTGAGATTTTCATGTAATTGTGTAGAAGACCCCTCCTGTATAACACGTGCCGAATGCCAGATCTCATTTCCTACAAATAGGCGAGATATAAGCGACTACCACAGGCCTCTGACTCCTTCTGCTCACCACCACAGGCCCGACCCCCTAGCAGATTTTAGAACTCGATAGCGGCTCGATGGATGGATGAATTTCAGCAAGTCGTCGTTCTTCAGTCCATTACCGGACTGTCTCCTTATTCTGACTTTTTCTCACGCAACGATTGCGAATGAAGAGAAATACAGGCCTGAGACAACTCGTCCACCAATTTTTTACCTTCTAAATCTAAGCTTCTTTGAAGAGTCATATCTCTGTTCAAAGGGGGTCTTGGACGATTTCAGAGATACCACTGTGATCAGCGTGTGACTCTCTCCAAGATAAGCATGAAATCTAAAAATTAATTTTTTGGGTGTCCTGTGCCTTTAAGCATGCCTTGCTCTATATAGGGCACCAGAACTTTCGTAAACCGTGGAGATATTGGAAGTGAAATCTATCATAATAAACAGTGCCTTCAAAGGCACAGTCGTTATTCAGTTTTCTGCTTGTCTTAAAGAGATTTTTCACGTTGATTACAATCGTGTCTCCAAAATGGCTTAGAACCTACTACGAACGGAGTGATAGCCTCTCAAAGATAGTGAGTCACAACTTAGAGGACCTAGACCGATAACAAATGGAAGAATTCAGATTCTGATCGAAGTCCATGGCTAGCCTCGTTCCTATTGAGCCCGAAAACTTTGAAGTGGGCGTGGCAAATGTGAGCTGATTTCGGGGCGGAGGAATGAATGCTAGATTTTTTTGAGAAGCTGAGATTCCGCGTCTGGCAGGGTTGATACACACAGCGGCTGGACCAGAATATCAAAATTCACCCACGAGCTTGGACTGTGTCTTTGAGATAACAATGACTGACTACGGTATCAGATGTCTGATATCGGAAAACCTTTCAATTTCAAGAAGTTATCGTGAGAGGCCGGTTTTTGGGCAGCAGAGAAGGAGAAACGATTTCTACGTACTCCGAGAGCTCATACGTTTGGAACGCGGAGGTAAATCGAGAATAAAATCCCTTGATATTTAACAGTTTTCGCAGCGCTCCGCATAATGCATAGCTTATTTATCCAATTACAGTATGAAAAAGTGATCCACGTTCAGGGCATCCACGCGGTAGAGATCGAAGCCGAATCTGGTGCGCGTTTCGCGCGTACCAGATTAATGCCACAGATTAGAATAGCTGTTGGATGCTAGACGAGAAAAGTCAAATTTTAGTTAGAATCAACATAAGAAAAAGTTTCGTATCACTTCAGAAAATGTTGCGATCACATTAGTGCGTTAGGCCCCGGTCAGAGTTGGTGCTATTTGCATCTGTATCCCCCCGCACCCCCCAACACCCCCTCCCCGCACCCACCCGGTCGATACGTATGTTTAAAATGATGGAGTGAGGTTGAGAAAATCACTCGATGTATCCAACTAGATATGACGATGATTTCGTGGCCAACAGGATTGCACCTGTTCAGAGAAATAGTGAAGGAGAGTATGGTGAAGTAACGGAGGTAGCAGTAAGGTTAGCTTTCCAGTGATACGCAATGTTTTATCATCGACCCGCCCACCCGGTGATTTTCTCATCCACGTATTGCATGGATATCGACCGCGTCGGATACATCGAGTGATTTTCTCAACCTCACTCCATCATTTTAAACATACGTATTGACCGGGGGGTGCGGGGGGGATGCACCGAGTGATTTTCTCAGCTTCACCTCACCATGTTGTTCATACGTATCGACCGGGTGGGTGTTGGGGGGTGTTGGGGGGTGCGGGGGGATACACCGAGTGATTTTTGCATCCCATTTCCAATGCATTCTGTGTGTATCGACCGGGCTGGAGACGTCGGCTCATCCAACTATGACCGGGGCCTTAGGAGTGAATACCATACCGTAAGCTACGAGGATTGACGCGTGAGGCTGAGCAACTTACGACAACTCATTTCAACAACTTACCGAAGACTTTCGTAAGCTGTTGAAATCGGTGTTCGCAACATTTTCCAAATCTTCAGAACCACGGCGACCCTTCACCTGCCTTGAGGCCCGTTCGTAGCGGACGTCCTAGCGTCAGGTGAGATTAAAGTGACGCTGGGGGTTCGCATCTTTAGCATTTGTTACTGATCTGACTCCCCAGCGACCACCGCAGCCGGCTGGTTGACGCTCTGCCGCTGGTCGTCTGCTATTGACGGAGCCTTAAACACCTCTCGAACAGGTGAGGCGGTCACAGGGTGATCACGCGATTGGCTATAGACTCCCTTTGTACAATTCAGTCCAGTAAATGAAAGGAGTTGCGCAGGTAGATCGTCACGGGCGATCGAAACATCGTTGGTCAGCTGTGTCGCGAATGCCACACGGCCCGTCGCCACGGTCGCGCCGACTCAATTCATTGAAGCCTAGTTTTGACTGCATCGCTGCTGTTTTTCATCGCAGCAATTTTGCACCCGCTGCAGCAGCGATTCTATTCATAGTGCATAGGCCCACAGATGATAGAAGAAATTCAATCAACCAGTGAAATTAATGGCAGGTATTCATCAATAACGCGTTTCGACTTGAAAACACTGATCTTGTCATGTGAAAGGGTCAACGTTCACTAGACGAAACGTGTCATTCGCTGGCAATCGCTCCATCGCTGCCCTTTTGGCCGCGATGAAGCGATGGCCAGCGACCATTGAGAATCGCTCTTCAAGCAGCGATGCAGTAAAACATAGGATTTCGTCGCCGCGATACAGCGATGTAGGACGTTTGCCACGAAGCGATAACAACTGGAGCGGCTTTCCATCACGCGCGATGGAAAAAGAACAGTTGTTCCTCGCATGGCCGCAGCGACCACCTGAAGTCAAATTAGGCTTGAGCTAAACTTGTCAAGGAGATTATAAATATTCCGCACATGTATATGGTGGGGTCCAGGTGAACTTAAAGGCAGTGCCCATAATAAAATCGGTCTCCGAGTGTTCACCGGAAATCAAGAGGTCCGAGTCCAACTTCACTAGTAATGTTGAAAAAACGGCTAGGAACAAGCACAGAAGAGACCTGCTCAGAACTAAACTTGAGTGTTCCGCTCACGCAACGCCCACTCCTTTCAACCGCCTCTGATCCGTAAATAACTGGAAAACCCATCTTAAGGAAACAGCATATATGTGTACATTCAGGGGCTACAGTTCACTCCGCCTAACTAAACTTACCCCATTTGATGATCGATTGCCTTCTCAAAGTGAAATATTGACTTGGACAACTTTATCGGTAGTTGTGGAGGGAGTGGGCGTTTCGTAAGCGGAGCACTCAATTTAGGGCCGTATAGGACTCGTTCGTGCTCGTTCTTAGCCGTTTTTTTTTTCAACGTTTCTGGTTAAATAGGGCTCGAACCTCTCTACTTTCGGTGAAAACTCGGAGACTGATTTTATTGTGGACACTACCTTTAAGTGAAGCAAGACAATCTACATTTCCAGTCTACCTAGATCTGGCTGGAACAAGCCCAGATCGAAAGGTGTCCACAGTTGCTAGTTCCTGAAAGGTTTCTCAGAAAATGGTTGTGGGCAAATAACAAGAAAAAGAAAGAGAAACGGAAGAATGCAAGAGGAAATGGATGAGGAATTTTACGCTCATCATTGCCTGTACATTCATTTTGTCGAGTGTCCCTCCTCTGAAACCGTGAGTGACCTCTATAATCCAAGAAGCAATGTCTTCTGTAACGCTCCTTGATCCAATGAAACATGCAGAGTAAAAGACGGCACGATTAGTGAAAACTAAACAGAGCACTAACTGCACGGAGATTCCTGAAAATGGCGATTGGAAGGGCACGCCGTATCCCAAGATGATCTGTGATAAGAATTACCACATTGTGTAGACAACCTAATCGTTACACCAGAAAAGTTGTAGTGGAGGAACTTCATCGTAGTCCTGGTAATTGGCGAAAGCTCAAGGTTTTTAGGGAAAAAATCGAAGAAGGGGATGAGGAGACGCAAACCACTACGTCTATGTTTTCCTGAGGCACGGTGTCTTGATGCCCTTTTCTACTATGACAATTTGCTCGCAGAATAATCAATTTAAAATCCACCGGGAGAAAAGGGTTATTGGCGACGATCTAGTAGTAGAAGCCAGCAAATGATGCCACACTACACACAGGAGTGGACACCCAAAGTCGTCGCTGGTTTTTAGCGCGATCACTGTTGAAACCGAAATACCACTGATTTACGCGTAAAATGACACAGAGGGCAACTGCAAAGCTGATACAGGGGTGCCGCAACCAAAACCTACTTTTTTTTCGTCGGGTTTGACCAGGAAGTCGTGTTGAGACCTAACAAAACGACTTCACGGCGGACTCTTAGGCTCCGTCCATAGCAGACGAACAGCGGCAAAGCGTCATGGCGTCGGAGCGTCATGGCCAGCGCTGAAGCGCTGACGCATGACGCTCGACGGCTGGCGCATTCAATGTGTGCGAGGACGGCACGTGGTTAACGATGGTATCAATAATATTAGTGACAGCCGCTACTGCCACTATGACTCCACCGTTAGCGACAGGCCAACCCCAGTGATCGCTGGGCAGTCAGATCAAAAACGAATGTTAAAGATGCAAACCCCCAGCGTCAGTAGGCGTTGGGTCGTCTGCTATGGACGATACCTTAGGCAGAGGTCGCACAGACGATGTGCACGAACATCCTTCCAACCTTCATACCTTCGGCGGAGGCAGATTTATAGCCTAGGATTGGATCCCATGGATCACCCAGGTGAACGCTTTACTAGGCGTGCTGCTCAGTTGTGTGCTCAATAACACCTGAGTTTAGAGTCTTCCATCACAAGCTGGTACTCAAACAATTTTCTAGCCTGCATACGTTCAGAGCAGGTTACTTTAAAATCTGGTAAATGTTAACAATTACTAATGTAAAACTTGGCAAAAAAAAAAGGTTGGCTTTCGTGTTCTAATCAGCCGCTCTACGGAGCATTACATGAGTGCAAGAACTTTTGCCCCGCGCTGTAGTTCACACCGATCTATCTACATTTTACTACGAGAAAATGCTGAACAATGAATTATCGTATACCAATAAGAAAGCAGACAAGACAGAGACAGTTTTGATTCTGATACAATCACTAGCAATGATGAAGAAAGTACGTTATTGGCGCCATGGTATCGATCGCACAGGCTCGAGCCTTGCCTGAGTGGTATAAATTTGGCTTTTGCTCATACCTCAGCCATCCTACGATATTCGATACCATGACACCACACTGGTATAAGCACGGTAACAGCAACTATCGTCCATCACCGGATGAGGGATCGCCGCGTCGCTGCTTGGCGGGAAAAGTTGCGCACGGGAAAACGAAGGGAGAGTGGCTATTGATCGCGCAATTTTTCCTGCCAAGCAGCGATGCGGCGATCCCTCATCCTGTGATGGACGATAGCATACCGCAAGTTGGATAATGTGGACGGAAAAATCATGGTACAGCCTATAAATCGGCGAAATTCACTTGGTTCCTACGCGTGTTGGTGCGGAGAGGAGGTTAGAGACAGTGAGAGAGCGTAGGGCAGACGGAGAACGAGGCGACGCGCGCGCCGCTCGCGCCTCGGATGATGTGAATTTCGACGTTTTATAGAGGGTACATGTCGTTCAAGTAGGAAGCCGCAACACTGGTCGGATGTAAAAATGGCAAGGGGAAAACCAAGGGATGATGACTATTGATCGAATGATTTCGCGCCCAATGACTGAGGGCCAAATGATATGGACGACACAATATTTTTTGCTGCCGTTCTGGTGACTACTATTGATGAACCCCAGCAACATTTTTCATCAATGTTTTACAAAATAATACGACGCAACAAAGAATAATATACAGTTAAATCGTAAGCAAGGAAGTAGAACAGCGACAATAAACCTCATGAGTTGTATGCAACTTCAGAGCCGTGTACATGCTGCCCTTCCAATGAAGGGAGAGCCCATGGAACGTAAGACATCGGTGTTCACGAAGGATGTCCTTTCCCGCTAAGTATTTGTGATACTGAAGTACAATTTGTGACAGACTGAAAAATGAATAACATGTAGAAGAAAGTAGTTCAGAAAAGCCTAATCAATACGTAGAGCATTAGAAAGCAATTCCTGCAATTAGCACTGAGCCATTGCAAGTTAGAGAAGCAAGCATATGTATAGGATTCCGTATCGAGGCTGAAGGAGGCCGGTGGTGAGAAAATCACCAAAAGAAGCGAAGATGTTCAGCTCCCTCTAGTAAGTATAACTATACACAGACGCAAAATAGACTCGGAAGATGTGGGTCCAACATCGCCCACACAAAACCGCAGAATAGTAGTGAGCGGTTAACAGTGGTGGTGGGTGCTGAAAAGAATGCTTGAACTGTAGAAGCACAGAGCTGAGAGGATTTTCTCGATCAACTGCTAGAAACTCATCCCACCTAAACACGCATCAATGCCTCCACCAGAGCGGTGAAGAATTCGGGATTCGCCTTCTGTAGAGCTGCTCGAACTTCTATCGACTGTAAGCATTTGTGCAGACATGTGCACAAGAGCTTCTGTAATCATTAAGTCTAGAGTATTGTTATACGGCATTGAAATCAACCCCAAATGAAGGTCTATCGAATACAACGGGCCGCTGAGATAGCGTTAATGTAAAAACTTATATCGAGTGGTCGTATCATTCCGCGAGATAGCGTGAGTGTAGAAACATATATCAAGTGGTCGTATCATACCTCCCTTTCAACTTCTCTGGCAGACCTCTCCTCTTCCAGTGATAGGTCCGCCACGCTAGGGAGCCCAGCAGATTTCGTTTGTTTGCTCCGCGATACGTTACGCTGAAAAAGTCAGTAATATTAGGGAGTTCTGAAGTTAAAGAAAAAACGTTTGAAAATGCTATGTATCGTGAGCAAAATATTCTGGAGTCTGCATACCTGCCCAACAGCGTGGGGTAATTCGGAATCTTTCAAACCATTAAGGAGCTCGCGTGATCCCCCGAGCAGCTTGGTTGAATCTAAAAAAGGAACATCAAGCGCGCGAGCACGTATGGCTTCTTTGTCAAAATTACTCTAGTCAATGAACGAGTTGGTAGATCGCCATTGGAAACTGTGCTGACAGGTGGTGTCGCGAATACTGCACGGCTCGCTGCAATGGTCGCGCCGGCTCGTTCAATTGACTAGATTTGGTGGAGAGCCTTCACAGCCGACACTGATCCCAGTTTCGGCAGTGGTTGCTATTTGTCGGCGCACAATTCGTTGACGCAAACTCGGTGCACACAAAAACCGACACGCGCACCAACTTCGCACCAACGTGTTCTGCACTGACAAGAGGGAACCACTACCGACACTGCGATTCGTATTCACTGCAGTATTGGTTCCTACTTTTCTTGTTTGAGTTGCTTTTGGCTTGCATTCAGTCATCTGTTGTACAATGAAATTTGCAGTTTGTTAGAGAATTTCGTAGCCTGCTTTGCTATTTCGCAAGAATATGCGTTCATACATATAAAATCATATCGATCAGTTAGAAGATACATACTGAGCTCGGACGGGGTGTGCTAAAACACCCATACAGCTTAAATTCGGCTTCTACCAATTTTACAAGTGTTGTTTACCTGATATTAGTCAAGTACGCGCTCAATGCGAGGGCTGCGCATTGGCTGTCTCTTCTATATATTCAGGCACTCAGCCGGAAGCTGTGCGCACCTTCTTAGCAGGGCCAAACCACCCACCCCCCCCCAGACGAGTCTGGGACGGGTAGAGATAGTTCTCTGTTCGATGAAGCCTCTCGGACCCGCACCATCATTATGACGCGCACCAATGTGTTGGCCTGACCATACCACTATCTTCAGACTATTTTGGTCAGACGCGTACCATCACTTTTTCTCAACATACCGTTGCAGGCAATGTGAGACACCACCCAACATGAGGGAAGTGATACCCTTGCAGTCACAGTTTGTCTGCGGCAAAGACATAGCCTCCCTTACGGCCGGTGGTGAGGCATGACCCTCACAACGGACAGTGAGAGATCACCCTAGCAGCCGAAGCTGGTCATGGGAAATCACATTGAGCCTCTCTCTAAATTGTCCCGCGGGTTCTGTTGTGCGTTCCAAGAAGATTTCCACGGAAGGAAATATGTATCTCACAAGCACCCACCAATGCCAGATTGAGAGGCCACCTGAAATACGTTTTAGCCTATCAGCCGTCATATCTCATTAAACCCACTTCTCCTCCCATTGGAATCTTTTTGGAACGCACCCCTTGAAGATTCCTACATGGAGAGATTCAAAGCCACGTTCCAGAGCTTTCATTAAAGTGCAGAGTGATGAATTGAAGTGCAAAAATAGTGTTATAAAGCACGAGAACTTAGTATTCATGGTTTTTCTCATACATGCATGAGCGAAATGACAGGATCGGAGTAGCTCTAGACTCTGGCGAACCCCTAGTGACCAGGGGCCGTATGCATAAACGACTTACCCGCGAGGTAAGGGTAAATGCTACCCGGAATTTCTGCGTTTCCTTCGCTCTATGCGTCTGTCTCCCTTCTCCGCGGAAAATTGAGACAGACGCATAGAGCACATGAATTGCAGAGATTCCGAGTAACATCTACCCTTACCTTGCGGGTAAGTCGTTCATGCATACGGCCCCAGTAGATTTCGACTATCACCAGCAGCGTTGCGGTGGGACTCGGTGAAACATGGCTAGTGATAAGGAGGTTCCGACGAAAAAGCCACCGCTCCGCGCTGTGATAATCGAAAACAGGAGTTTACTTGAAATTAACCAGAGTCTAAATACAGGCTAATTCCCAGTCACCTTTGAGAATGCCGCCGGATTTCATCGGTCAGTAGGCATGCTATACACTGCGTACCATAATGATAGGACACCCCCTGAATTTGTCGACCTCGTGTTGTTGAGAAAGATAGATCTTTTTCGTCAACACTTCTGTAAAATATAGGATGTAAAATAACCCCCGTAAACTTCTTCTGGGTTAGATCGAATGTTTGTGCACTTTTCTACAATAAATTCATGTATTAAAGCGCGTATCAAAAAATAGAACACCCTTGGGTAAATCGAATTTCTCTTTCAAAAAAATTGCGTGATCACAAATCCAGTAAACGATAGGCCCTCGCACCTTTACTGCAACAAATACTCAAATTGGTATATTTTCGATCAAGCTTATATGCCTTTGCAAGTCGATCTTGCTCCATTTTTCGCTTAAGACTTGTTGAAGCGCAGAAATCGAGGGATATCGCCGAACATTGGCTCAGACCCGACGAACTAAAATATTCCAGAGATTCTTCATTATGTTGAGCACAGGACTGTGGAGTAGCGACTCTGGACAAGAGAGCTATTGCCGAGCAAAGAAGCCGACCTTAGACCTGCTCACGCGAACTTTCTGTTTTCCTGCTAGAAACTGCTACTTTCTCGCTCGAAAACATGGGGAAATTAAATGAGGTGTCATTTGATATTTTCTTGTACTCCATGAAGATCATTCAACTGCTGGCGAACGCAAGCTGTAGACGTTCTTGACGGGCAAATGCTCTGGCGGATTATGGGAGATCTACATTCGCAGTTCTGAAGGCTAAATTCGACCGCATCTACTCTCGAATTCCTTTAGTAGCACTTCCGACCATCGGACATATCGAAGAAAGATTCCTTTCTGTCAGAAGCCATCGCCTATACACAAATAGTTGGAGTAGCTGTAGACCTAAGCCGTCGGAACTGCGTTCGCAGATCTCCAATAATCTGCCAGAGCATTTGCCCGTCAAGAGCGTCTACAGCTTGCATTCGCCAGCAGTCGGATGATCTTCAGTGAGTACAAGAGATAATCAAAGTGACACCTCTTTTCATTTCCCCATGTTTTGGAGCGAGAAAGTAGCAGTTTCCAGCAGGACAACAGAAAGTTCGCGTGAGCAGGTCTGAGGTCGGCTTCTTTGCTCGGCAGTAGCTCTCTTTTCCAGAGTGGCTACTCTACAGTCCTGTACTCGGCATAATGAAGAATCTCTGAGATTTTTTCTGTAGTGACAGGATTCGATAATCCTGTCACTACAGATTATCACTTGTTTTCTCAAGTTCCACTTTTCATTCTGTTACTCGTAGAAGTGGAGCTCTGCAGGCTTACAAGACGGGATTGCTCAAAAGCTGTCACACTGGATAGTTTTGGGCTCTTCAAACTTCGCTGATGACATGGGAGAAGCCATGAAGTCCTATTGATAGTGTAATCTCGACCATGTTTGTGAGCGCGTATGCTGCCCTTATGGTTAGGTCCGTGGCTTGCTTCCTCAAGAAAAATCATTTAAAATCAAACCGCGGCTGGCGCGACGGTTCCAATCTCACCAATGGCTGGCTGGTAATTACCTATACGTAATCTAAACTATTTATATGTAATTTTGGCCTGAAAATGAGATCCTTTTGTAACTTCTACGATATCCCTAAAGTGTAACCGTAGGTCATGTTCTAAGCCATCGTCCGCTTTTTTTTGCGCGCCAAGAAAATCTTCTCTCATCGAGCGCCGCGAGTGCAAAGAGAGCGGTGACCCCGTCGCGTGGCTGCGATACGACAACGTACGGTATATATCTACCTAATGATTATTTTTCTCCGAAAAAGACGATTCATAGCTTACAAAACTTGAGATGAGATTAACTCACCCTTAGTCTAGCTCAATCTATCAGTGCCAAATTTTGTGAAAGCAAAAGTGACGGAACCTTACCGTCAAGTTTTTGAGCAAGTTTAAGTTACTCTATAGACGCATTCTTGGCCCGTAGCAGCTATTCTCAGTTCCCTCTCAAGTCTTCACGACTCTGCCTCGTTTCCCTAATCAAAGAAGGCCGTGAAACTGACAGCAAACCTTTTCTATAGTTCGTCTGTCCATCCAGATTGCTACACCGTTTTCTACACTGTTCAAGCTGTTCTCGTGAAACAGGAGCTGTCGAACGCTGGAAATGTCCAAACGTGTAGCACGAGGAGGAATAATAATGGCATCTTTAAAACATACCTTAGAAGAAGACGAACTTAGGCTATCACCATATGATTGCTGGAGATAATGTATCTTGTCTACCTTCCAGCGTGGAAATTCGAAAGGCGAAAAGTGGCGCACCGCTTGTATACTGTATATACCGTAACCTGAAGACTTTATGAAATTCGTGACAGTTGAGTAACGTGAGTACTACTCAAGTCCAATCAATATCCATCTGTTGTAATCATAGGATTACCCGGGCAGTCTTAACATCCAGCAATAGGTCGACCGAATGTCATCTCCTAATCAGGTTTCGGTTCACTTAAGATTACGAAGCCATGAATCCACACAATTCAAAAGTTAGTTCGAGGACGCTCGAACTGAGGAAACGGAACTCAGCCGGTAAACTTCACTGCCAGCCAGTCAGCGGATCAAGATGAGTGCGAAAAAAAAATCTACGCATTTACTTTCTATCAGGTACCTACGTACAGCAGCTATGTAGGCATCATGACGTCAACATGCCTCCTATCCTCCAGTGTTGGCCCAACAAGGCTCTTAACAGGCAGGTCAACCTACTGTTGACGACTAGTTCACTTGAAAATACGAACCCTAAGTTAAAATAACTTGCAACATACCACAACTCATGCGTTTGAAGAAATCGTGTTTGTCCAGTACAAACTCCAAACGATCGCTCCAAACCACAGTATTACTATGCTCGTCGGTGCAACCAATAAATTCGACAGGAATATCGACCTGGAAATATTAAAATTAGTTACAGTCTACGGCAATGGAAGTAGGACCTGGTGAGGTTGCGGACTTGTCTTAACATACGGTAGTTTGTTAGTGGTATCACTCATTTTTTTTGAAATACCTGTGATAGATCGGTGAGTCTGTGTTTTCACCGATACGACTTCATCTGTGGAAGCAATGAAAACATGTGAAAATGTGAGAACGAAAACAAATACTCACCGACCAATCTCATTTGTTTCGAAAAAATGAGTGATAGCGCAATAAAACTACAATATGTTAGAAAGAGTCCGTAACCTCACCAGGTCCTACTTCCATTGCTGTAGACTATAGTCATCTCACCCATCTTGGACAAAAATCACCGCTCAAACATTTCCCTTTTTGTAGGGAAAAGACTTGCACGCAGAAGGCAGCGATTCTCATCACTACTGACAAATTGGGTCTCCTAATCTACCTTGTCGAGCAATACTGAAGGGATGTATGTTCTTTTCAAAGCGGACTCTTTTCGAAAAAGCACCCTCCGTGCTGTTTGCCTGACCTTCTATGGGGCAGTGATACCTTATACAATACCTCTACCCCTACGGCAAACTAAATACATAATGTAAATGGCAATGGTAACGTGTGCCTGTGAGCTACAATTACAGCTACGCTGTTAGTCTAGCTGTAAAGGTAGAGAGTGGGAAAGCGCACTGACTTACAATGTGCGGCTCTTGGCTGCACGTCGCTACGGAACAGATCTCGAAGATCATTTCGAGCCTATTGCCTTGCATTGACGCTGCTGCTATGGTGCACAGCCGCCTCGACAGCAGCTGATGTTGGAGTAGAACCCCGGTCCTGAGCGATAGTAGCTGGTGCCGCGCGAGGCAAAACAACAACTCCCTTTTGGCTCACAGACCTTAAAGCCACAGTCCAAGCTCAGAATCGATTTTTCGTTTTCCTGCCTATCTTGGAGAAAGTTTCACGCTGATCACAATGGTGTCTTCTGAATCGCTCAGAACTCACTACGAACTGAGTTACGGCTCCTCAAAAATTTTGAATTTGAACTGGTAGAAGTTCGCGGACGAGTTGTCCCGAGCCTGTATTTTCTCGTTATTCGCAGCCATCATTCTGAAGCAGGTCACAGTATAAAGCCAGACTGAAAACAAAAGGAAGAACATAGATTTTGAATAAAATCATTCGCGCGTCTCTTCCCTATTGAGGTCGGAAACCTGCCAGTGGGCGTTGCCCATTTTTTCTTTCAAGGAGGCGTGGCCGAATTTTTTCCTAGCTTTTTCTCGCTTATTTGAACGAATTGAGATTTCGCGCTTGGCAGGGTTGCTATAGACGGCGACCGGACCAAAATATCAAAAATTACCTCTGAGGTTGGACTGTCTTTAAAGGCAGTGTTCACGATAAGAATCGTTTTTCTGCTTTTCCGCCTATCTTGAAGACGATCCCATGCCGATTCCAATGATGTTTTTAGAATCGTACAAGACCTAGGAACGGAGTTATGGTCCCTCAAAAATTGAGCTAGGGAAGCATGGTGGACGAGTTGTCCGAGGCTTGTAACTTCCGTCTTTTGCAGCCGATGTATGCGAGCTGGCCTGAGTAAAGAGAGAAGTTGAGAATGAAGAGAAGGACGGGGCTATTGATCAAAAATCATCGCTCATCTCCCAATCTCGAGCATTCATTTGTTCACGTCGGTGGGCTTGGAAAGTGCATCTGGGGTGTGACGAGCTGACGGGTGATCAACTTTGGGGCCGTAGGGGACCGTGCTGAGCTCACTTTTCTTAGTTTTTTGAACGTTAGGGTTGCGCTGAGCCCCGCAGCTGCCGATCTCCACCAAAAAATCAGACATGGTTTTTATCGTGGACACTGCCATTAACATCCAGGCTTTCATGGTTGTTCCGAGCAAAAGGGAGGTGGGGGAGAATAAAGGGAAGGCGCGAACTAGAGGCACCACCGTTCAACTCCAATCTGCTCTGCGTACTGCGAGAAAAAGAAGCAGTGCCGGTAGGACACGGCATGGGCTTACTTAGGGAATGAATGTCCATATAATCAATAAAAGAACGTACCGCAAAGAAGTTTTCTGTATATACGTGAGAGCGTAGATCGCTTTTCAAAGGAATGACCTCTCCGACAACTTGACCAAATACTTGTCCATTCAGATTTTCTCTCCTTGCCGCAAATAGTATCTCTTTTCCCAACAGGCTTCGAAACACTTGTGAAGGTCTGTAAAACAACAGTGTTAGGAAGTATAACACGTTTATTTTGAATTTTATTCGTTTATTTTTCACGTAATTAATTCAAAAACAATGATTGTGAACTGCCGTCAAAGAGCCTCAGCCACGCAAAGGCAACATTCTTCAATTGTACCCTGAATCCACTATCACCTCGTGGAACACTACTCGATGCATGTGCAGCAGGGGTGTCCGGAAATTTTTAAAAATTTTTCAGAAAACAGAAAATCGAGTTTGTCAGAAAACAGAAATCAGAAAACAGAAAGGCCAAAACGGCCAGAAAACAGAAATCAGAAAACAGAAAATTTTTAGAAAAAAAAACTCTTTGCATTTTAACTTTTTTCAAGAGGAAAGAGAGTGTAATTCTGAACATCTTTGCTATACCTGTCATATAATATCTACGACACTGCGCAAAGAACTAATAAGACAGCGATAGTAGCGATGGCACGTCAATGACAGGTAGATCATCATTGAAGGCACTCACTCTGAGAGTTTTAGCCAAGAAATAGCCCACCAGGCCCCACAGCGGTTCTTGATGTGCTTATTCTTGAATATTTCTTGATTTTTTCTCAATTATTAGGCGGCTAAGATCATGCTGTTAACAAAATAGCCTAGAAGTAGCCGAGCAATAACCGAGAAATAACCAAGACGTTACAGGCCCACCAACACGCGTCGCGGCCTTTCCTGGCTCGCCGAGCAGCCGCTTTGGCCCAAGTACCGCAAACTTGAGTAATTGAACCGACCGCGGTGTTGACATCCAAATAATGCCTCAGGAATCGTATCTTCAGACAGGAATGCAGGTTCACCCGGTCGGTTTTTGCCTTTGGTGCCCAGGTGATCCCGAATCCCTGTCTGAGGATTCTCGCAACCGCGCCGCAGCACGCTTACGCAATTAGCGTGCACTTTGCGGACTGAACGGCAATGCGGAGTTGAGCTGTACATCCCTTGGGGAGCACTATTTGGCGTCCATTTTCCGGCAAACATTTTTTGGCGGTTTTTCATTTCTAGGCTATTACGCTGCAACCAGCTACTTCCCGACCATTTCTCGGCTATCACGCAGAAAACATACATTTCCTGGCTATTGAGCACGTGAATTTCTCAGAGAACGCTAGTACGTCAGCACAGTAGGGGTTGCATCCCTCGTTGTCAGCAGCTGCTGCTGACAGCTAACAGCAGCAGTTGCTATTGATATCGAGGGGCTCAACCCTAGCAAGTGTTGGAATCATATACCGCTGTAAGCAGCAGCTGCTGCTGATAGCGGAGGTTTGCACTCGATCTTTGCCCTAGGACACAACCTCCATTGTGCTGAAGTTCTGAATAGGTGAGCAGGGTTCGTGATAAAATCAATTGATGAGTACTGTTGATAAGAATGCAGGTTTTGCCATCACAAAAGTGAGAAAAGTGAAAAATTGCAGGGGAAACGCAAAAAAAAACAGCTTAGAACAGCTAATTGGTGGGTGTGCGCACGCTCCAACTAACACGATTCATATGAGTGCTGGTTTTTTCGTTTAGCAACCTATTCATGCTTTTGTTGAAGCGGCAAATACCGCGCAATATCAGTAGGAAAATGAGAAATCAGATGTTTCTTACCGTTACCAAGCATCTGATTTTTCATTTCTCTATTGATAATCTGCGGCATTTGCTGCTTCGCAAAAGTATGAATAGGGTTTAACAGCAAGGCGGAAGACGGCAAAACAAACATACATAGAGATTTGTTAATTGTGGGCAAGGTGACAACCAACAATATTTTGTTCCTGAGCGTTTTTCCTGTGAGTTTTCACCTAATTTCACTTTTGTGATGATCATGTATACCTTTTCATAAGGATACTATAAAAACCGTTTCTTATGGCGATCCCTACCTTTACCAGCAATCGCACAATTGAACACAAATAAGAGCGAAACCACATAAACGACCAAACAAGCTGCACTGTCCAACCGACCTGGTTCTCGTTGATTTTTGCTCATTTTTTTCTGATTTTTGCAAGTTTTTCAGAAAACAGAAAGCAGAAAGGCCAAAACGGCCAGAAAACAGAAATCAGAAATTTCCGCACACCCCTGATGTGCAGCACGTTACGAAATTATAGCACACCCCCTCAAACGCCTTTTCCAGTCTTAAACGAACTCCTTGCAACAAGATTACCACTTGAGCTCGTCGTGCCCGAAAAACCCTATGTCCAGCATTTCAGTGCTACAAATGATAAGAGCAGGTATTTTAGGCAAGAAAAAATGAAGGTGTCGTTTCAAAAAGTACAGGGGCTTGCACAGTTGAGGTCGCGGCTTTGCTCGCAGCGCCGAGCACCGGTGGAAAGCAATATCGATTACATTGGGAGTCAGCTGCGGCTGACCCGGCGTGAATGGCGAAGAGGGAGACCGCAGTGTTTCGACGGCACGATGGTCCTGAGTCACTGCCAACGAGCGGCAATCGACGCCGCGACGATAATGTTCGAATGCAATTTTGTCGCCGCGTCGAGGCTGAAGGTGTCTGCAGAGTTGCAGCGAGAGTGGCAAAAATTTTTTCGAACAAAATTGTCGCGGCGCTGGTCGCCGCTCGCTGGCACTTATTCGGGGCTGACGCGGCGTCAGAACACACTGCGGTGCCCCTTCGTCGCCCTTCACACTGCGTCGCTTGCCCCCGTCACCGTATGTAATTGATATTGCATCACCCAGCACTGACGAGCAACGCCGCGACTTTTACTGTGAGGGCTCCCAGACGCTCGTAGACCACTCGCCGCGGTCGCTAGAGCTCTGAAAACCCCCTTATAGCCTTCAACTAACGAGGAAGGTTTGACCTCTTCTTGATGGATTTTTCCTTTTCATGACTTTAATAAATACATGTGATGGCAACTATGATAGTATTTCTCGTAAAACCTGTCTCTCCTACGACAGAGAAATCAAGATAAGTGTATTGAATAGCGCAGACATGAGCGACCAAAAGCTCTGTGCTCCAAGGATCGTCCACGGTTTCCTGCGTGATGTATGTTTCAGGCGCGTGGGACGTTTAGACCGAGAAGCTAGAACGCAAAAAAAGAAGGCAGAGCGTGAAGAACTTATTACAAGTTGAGAGATAACTATAATGTTTCACGCCTTTCAGTTCCAGATGTTATTTCTGCCATATCTAGTGCTCCTCACTCCTACATTTGTGTGGTGCTTTTCTTTGAAGATAAGTGAAGGAAAAAGCTTCTTCTACGTCTCTAAACCGATTTTGGCCTAAACTTCCGCAGAACGGCAGAATGCTCAGTAGACCGACGTGACTAACTGCTCAGGATTCTCGAAGCGTGGGTCCATTTGTTCCCCATCCGACGCTAACGAAGAATGAGGCTAGAGCTGACTCAGGAACTTCCGTCTCACGGACGCCGATCTGGAGCACATATACAGAATGAGAACATCATTCGTCGTCGACTCCAAAATGCTTCAAGCCTCACAGACTCTCGCAGAGCTGCACAGCCATAGTTTTTGAGAGAAATCGTGGCGGCGATTCTGCTCAACGCAGGAATTATTTTGATTCAAACCATAAATATACTTGTTTTGAAAGACCCATCGCTCACCACAGACGGTTCCAATGTGCATGTTTTTCAGCAAGCAGAAATCCGAAAAAGTAACGATCCAAGCCTCCTTAAAGCAGCAAGGTGGTGAAACTGTCGTACTACAAATATGCACTACGTTAGTGCATATAAGCCGGCCGACAAAACGTGGTTTGAGAAGAATGGTGCAGCAGCCATGAATTGCCCAACATGTTTTTCCGACCTCACACCCATAGAAAATGTCTGGAGAACTCCGGTACGTGTTTCATTATAAGCACTGAACAGCTCAAAGCAGCAATCAACCGCTCATGAGACCGGCTGGGGTCGTATTCGCCATCAACCCGCCGGGAAGTCGAAGGGTAGATGAGCTGAAATTTCAGTACAAAGTGCGCGCTCCACGGCCACCTCTCGCCTCCCTTGGCTTCCCTCGCGACCGCCGAAATTTTTCGAATCGCATAGCTGAAGAATGGCCGCTTCGCGATGGAATCTTCATCTTTTTGCAGTGATATCGATACGAAACACAGTTTGCATTTCCATCTTACATGGTGTAAGATGGGTTGATCTGCTCCTCTGCCGCGCGCGGTATCATCTCTTCCGCTTCCCTTCGACTTCCCTCGGCTAGTTGTTGGCGAATACCACCACTGGACGTTCATGTTTGAAATGATTACTGCAATCATTGCCAAACCGCGTTTTCAAAGTGATTCACAAGCGTGGAGGATCTACATGTCTCTGAGCTTTTGTAATCTGTTTGTGGACAAAAATTTTGATTTCGGAAAGTGAGGACGCACTTCTTGAAAGACATTTTCGAGGTTGAACGCCAAAAATACCTGATTATTCACTCAAGGCACTGAATGGATAAAGGGGTTCTCAGGTGTAACGAAGTCGCAATCAAAGTTTGTCCCAGACTGGATGTCTCTCCACGGGGGCGAGACTTAAAGGCATCGATCGCGCTGGAAGCCAATTTAAATTTTTCGGGCTCAATTCCATGAATGGGCCCGGCAGACCACACTGGTAAACTTTGGCGCGTCAAAAACGTAGGGTTATGAGGTTGGAAGAGGTTAAAGATGAGGAGCCGCCACCACTTCTCACCAATCTTTTATCACTTTTTCATAGAGTGTTGATGCAACCGTCAAACAACATGAGAAACAGTTACGACCTAAACTCCACATGCAGAAAAACGTCGAAAATGACAGTGAGTAAGTCTCCAGAAGCAGAAAAACTTCAGAAACGATTTTGGCACGAAATTCAAATTCGTATTTACAATCTGTTCCAATTGACTTTGCTTCACAAATAAAGGTTTTTCATGGGACCCTTCGACATTATCGTTCACTAGAGAGGCCAAGCTGCACAAAAAACATGAAAAAATAATACACGGTTCTCTGCGCGTACGATGCCTTTAACTTTTAAAACGCGCTGTATCCCCCCATACTCTAACTTGTGTAACTAACAACGTGCTGAGATGTCGTTGTATGGATCCCCAAATCTCCATGGCATAAATACTGTCGCGAAAGTGCGATTCTATCGCCCCTTAGAAAGGCTTGAGCGCGGTCGGTCCCACTACGAAAGCCAAAACACTGTAGAGCCGCTCGTGTAGGACTGGTTCGGGTCTGTCTTCCTCTGAGTCATCAGTATTTGCCCCTGCCCCGACCGAGCGATGTCGTACATTAGGTGGCTCCGTGTTACATCTTTCCTCTCAATGTGACGTGCTTCGTTTTCGGGCCTCTGGCCTTTAAAACCCTTCATCATCTATAATGCAGTTGGCTTTCGAAGAACATCTTCAATGAACAGGTCACTGGCCATTGATCGTGATGCGTAATTCAGCAGCGCTTCCTTTTTTCGAAATATTCACTCCATGTTTCTCTTCCTTTCCCTTCAAGCTCTTTGTAGCATAAAATAATCAAAAGCATAAAATAATCTAAATTGGTCGCGTTCTGTGGAGTATGCAAAAGGGTCCCGTATATTCCGCAATACGTATATTACAATAGGGATGCGCATTGCTCAGTTCAGGAAAGTCCGAGTTGGTGACAGCGGGTTGTCAATGCATGCTATGAGGTAGCATCACCATTATATCCTTATTGCACTATGCAGTATACTTATTCCGAATCGAATAATCGGATGAGTATCCGACTGTTCCAGTCGGATAAAAAAGTCGACTTTTTATTCGAAAAGTCGGATATTCAGAAAAGTGCGATATCGCACTATAGTCGAAAAGTCGGATATTTGAAAAAGTGCGATATCCGACTATAGTCAAAAGTAGAATAATCGAAAAAGTGCGAAATCCGACTTCAGTCGAAAAGTCGAATATTCGAAAAAGTGCGATATCCGACTATAGTCGGATATTCGAAATGAATTTCATTGGGAACAAGTATACTATGCAGCTTACTGGGGCAATGAGTACTGTTTGGTTATGTCATCGGTAGGTAGTCTGTCGGCTAGATTCCCCGGTACTGACGTCATTACGATTTCGGACGCGGGAAAGCACGGCATTCGCAACAAATACTGAAGAATAAAAATATCTGAAGACCTCTCCTCTGATGCACCTCTAAAGCCGGGGTATAATAGTTGATGAATCCGAGCTCTGAGTTTGCATAAATAGAGGTTAGCGTTTTTGCGACCGGAAAACTAGTTTTCTTCAAAAAAACAACGTACCCATTTCTCCCGGTATAGGCGCGGACGTCAACAGGAAAGTACCGCGAGGTGATGTAGTGAGCATCGCACTTTGGTCCCTGCATAACTGCGCCGACGATACCACTATACAGTCGATTCTTCTTCTCGGGCAGCTACATAAAAAATATTTAAACTTTCTGCAGATAGGACA
Organism: Aplectana chamaeleonis; assembly: GCA_029168955.1. Lineage (NCBI taxonomy): Eukaryota > Metazoa > Nematoda > Chromadorea > Rhabditida > Cosmocercidae > Aplectana > Aplectana chamaeleonis. The sequence continues at coordinate 106,833 of JAPDOI010000219.1, read as the reverse complement.
ATGCTTCAGGATGAATTGGGAACAGCTTTCGGAATTGCAGACAGGCATTTACTCACCTCAAGAGTCCCCTTCTTGAAATACTCGACCACATTCAATAAGGTCCAGTAATATCCCCCCGAATCTTCGCGGAAACCCACCGTAGCTTTTAGTTTCCCTAAAGAATGCCCATATGAAAAACAAAGGTATGTGTTATGGAATACTCTTACGTGACCGAACGCAAAAGCAACTAACCTATGTAATTTTCCTGCATGATATTACCCTTATCGTGTACAAATCCAAGGAAATTGTTGAAAATGGAGGGATTCTCTTGAGGGATGTTGTTAAGACGTATGCATCCACAAGAGTAGAAGACACCCGTAAACTGAATATAAACCAAATCAGTTATCTTCAGTGAGCTCTCAGTAAATGCCTGCGCTACACATCTTCGCGAAACGCTCTCAAAGTATTCACCCGTGAGCACAAGATCATAGTAGGCGTCGATTGGATCCGCTCTGCGCATCTTAGTACTGCCCTTCTACTCTGACTCAAAGGCAGCGTTATCATCACCACCACCACCAAGCGATGACGCTAAGCGACTCACTCGTTCCCGCTTGCATGGTCGCACCGCCACCACACAGCTGCCAGCCTCTGCCCAGTTTGAAGAGGTCACTCTTCGATCGCCAGCCATGGTCAGTAACAAACATTGATTTCATACGATGGGACTGGCGGACCACCGGCGTTTACATGGCGAGCGAAAACCATTTTCGGTGTCAGCTCTTAGCCGTCGGTCCACCAGGAAGCTGGCGTACCGCAGGCAGCCTATTAGCCGACCAAAGTATCGAGATGGATCCCTTACCGCAGACTATGACGTAGGGTATGATTTACGCCACGATCCTCGTTAGGAAAAAAAAAAACTTGTACAAAGAATCTAATATTGGGGCGCCGGCCTATTCGAATTCTCCAACACCTCGTATGATCGACTTCTTCATCAATTTTCACGAAATATGTCTTCAATGAATGCCGGAATCCACAAAATTGTAGTTGCCTGAAAATTTACAGGGGCCGATTCCTTGCGTACTTGAAATAGGTACTTGACCCTTTCCTTCCCTATGTGCATGCTTAAATTCACTCCGATGAGATTATTTTGGAACAGAGATTGAAAGCTCCAGATCCTGTATTGTAGGAGATCCCTAGGCCCTCTAATAAGAGAACACGAGCGGAAAACGCAGAAAAACGAAAACCGGCCCCTGTAAATTTTTAGGCAAATACATTTCCGTTACTTTTGGCATTCCCTGAAGACGTCCAGACGGCAAACTTTGTGGAATAGTACAGACGAAGACCATATTCGATTTATGCGTTCCTCGTCGATTTTTGTTAAAATCGATTATGGATAGTCTCTGACGATTTTCGAGAAAAGTTGGTGAAATGTCAGCGGATCGACGGATGATTAAAGGCATCGTACGCGCAAAAAACCGTATCTCATTTTTTCATGTTTTTGCGCAGGCAATTATCTGGCGTACAGAATAAAAGGGGAAAGGCTCCACAAAGCCATCGACTTTTGCGAAAAAACTCATCTTGAAATGTCTCGAATTATTCACTTATTCACTTTGGATGTTAGAATTTCCCGAATTAAAAATTTCAAATGCTGAATCATCCGCGCATGTGGTGGCGCTTCTGTTCCTTGTGCTAGATGATTGGTGAAAATTGGTGGCGGATCGTCTTTTTGAATCACTCCAACTTCAGAACCTCATGTTTTTGACGCGCAAAACTTCACTAACGTGGTCCGCCGGGCTCAATCATGAAATTGAGCCTGAAAAATGAATATTGGTTTTCAGCGCGAACGATGCCTTTAAGGAGCACATACTGTAGAAGTTTCCCGCCCTAAAAATGCCAGGTAAACAAAAAGGCACAGACACAGCCGTTTCGAACAAACGTATTCTTTCGATTAAAGGCAGTGGTTGCGTTAAAATAGGCTTCTCTACTTTACTCCTCTGAACCCTTTTCTGGATTCGAATAGTAGGACCTACATGAAAGAACTGCGAAAAAAACCTATTTTGGGTCAAATTATCAGCCTCAACTTTCCGATCCTCGGATGGTGGACGAGCCCACTCCGCATACTAAACATCGATGATCTCTAGTATCAAGGACATCATCTGGCTTGAAATCGACATTTAATCAATGACTAATTTCCTGCGGGCTGGCCTTCTCCTTTTTTCTGCCCTCATTCAATTAAAATAGTAAATCGAGTGCTTCTTTAGATTTCATACCTGTTTTTATTAGTTTATTAGCTTTCTATTAGCTTTTTATTAGCCACTTGTTCAGCCTGTGAATATCAGTGAATTTTGAATACACACACATGAGACTCCGATCGTTTTGGGCGGAGCTGTGGTGTGCACGAATCATCAAATAAAGCCTCTTTTATAGTTAGCCGGCCGACGTCGGACGTCTCGTTATCAAATTTGATAAGTTTATATAGATAAGATGGGTAGGGTAGGGTAGATAGATATTACACATTCGATAAGGAGTCGTCCGACGTCGGTCGGGCAAGTGTGAAAGAGGCTTTAGGAACCTAGTAACTCTAAACATACCCCGTTGTTTGCCCTGTAACCTTCATGGTCCTTTAGCTGTTTCCCAACCAATCTGATTTTAATGGTTTTCTCAACAACTTTTTTCATCGCGACCACTGCCCTTGAGGGTTCAATTAACTTCGCGACTATGAGTCTCGAAGCTAATAACCTTTTCTTCAAAATGGCCCAATCGGACTAGATACCTATAGCCCCTCTTCCCCAATTTGAGCCGATCGAAGTAAGACCTATCGGGCTCACCATGTAAAAATCTTCTTATCGTTGTTATATCTCGCCACGACAACCGCTCCGCTGCTTGCTCAGGCCGGACTCATAAGAGCGAGAGAGACTATACGTCCATATATCGTCAATCTCTGGATTGGGCAAAGCCGCGAAGCTGCTATGATAGCTTTGACGTGAGAGCCAAAGAGTCGCCAGCCATGAGACAAATCTGTGTTAAGCAAATTCCAATCGGTCCGTAAGCGTCATCCGTGTACCGATCGGTGAATAACTGCACTTAGGTGTCTGCCACCGACCGTTAATAGCTCGCCTCTAACGAACTTGCATTGTAAACCCAGCCGGAGTACGAAATCTTTCAATCAGACGATGTTTTATCCACACTTGTTTATAGATCACAGGAGATTATGCGACAGGATTATAATTTGCCACCGGCACAAAATTCTCACGAAAGTGAAGTAGTTTTTCTTGCCAGAGTAGGTCTCAACTTCGTGTTACTTTATCACCGGTGAGACTGTTTCCCTAATCCCTAGTGTGTTCAGCTTCAGCCGCTCACCTCCGAAGAATGACGGTGCGTGAATGAAAACACACCGCTCTCAATTTCTTTTATACCCTACCCTTTATCAATTGGGTATCATCAATTTTGTTTACCGTGAGAATTTTGTGCCGGTGGCAATTTATAATCGTCTGATTATGCGAAATGGAGATATTAAAGGAAGGAATGAGAGAGAGTTCAAATGCGTGAGCCCGGCTCGTTCGACCAAAAGTAGGGGAAAATTCTCGTACGCTCAACGATATATCGACTGAAAATTGTCGTTTTGTGAAAGCCCTGGACCACACCCTACACAGAAATCTAGCCTCCCAGGGACAGAAAGATGTAGAACTTACTGTGGTCCTGTCATCCCTCTCCTTCACATCGAACTCCTCCATTGCTTTATAGCCGTTGTAATTGCCCCAGCTACCAACATAAATAGTATCCTTTATTGCAGATTCCCTAGAAATAAGTGCTCTCATTAACTGGTATTGGTATTTTGTTGATTCCACATGCAAGCACCAATCCACGAACTTCCATTCCACGGCTACAACGGAGCCGATAGGTGGCAACGACTTGGATAAAACCTCTGCCACCACCCATCTCTTGCAGATTATAACCAAGAAATGAGAAGGCTTTGCATGAATCTTCTTCACGATAAAAGCATAATCTTTTTTTATCTCTGCCATGACGGTTACATTTGAGTTACCTGAAAATAAATCATTACATGAGATTAAGGAAAATACTCCCAAATGATGTTCAACTCGGAACGAAAAAAGCTGAAAACAACTTCAACATTTATAACAAAGTTTGACTTCGAGGACACCTTCATTGCACATACCTCAGGACTATCCTAGACATGGGGAGGTCACCCACGATTCAAGACAAAAATGAAATGAATAACTGGATGGTAAGGCTACCAAACAAAGTATTTCTATAGAGCCTTTATGAAAACGATGATTGCTAGCACCATCAGGCATCTTTTGTCAAAGTTTTCCTTCATTTCTATTACCAAATCTTGGGTACCCTCCCCACTCCGTCTAGGAAAGACCCCTGGGATAATCATCAAAACCGTTTTTTGCCTCTGGGAATGCGCTTAGATCCGTTTTTTCAACACAGTTCTCCTACTGCGGGCTAACACAAATGTTTTTCATTAAAGGATTAAGGACGAAGTTTATCGTAAACAGTGTCCTTAGTTCAATTTATTACGTCCAATGGACGCGCATGATGCACAACACTTCGGCGGTGAAACGGAACTGTTATATAGAAAGAAAACCCGATATCTCACAGTAAGGCCCCCGTCATAGTCGGTGGATCTACTGAGTCCCACCGGGTCGATACGCATCGAATTCGTGGAAGACGGGTGCAAAAAAATCAACCCACTGAGTCCGACTGCGACCGTCTGATGCCCACCCCAATCCCCGGATTGCGGTGGGCATCAGACGGTCGCAGTCACTCAGTGAACTCATATTTCTCATGCGTACAGGCCATAAAACGGCCAATGTCTCACCGTCGACTGCGTACCACGCGCTGCGCGACCGCACGCGCATCGGAAGCGAACGAGTTTTGGCCGCCGCGCAGTTTCGGCCGCCGCGGCATCGCCGAAACGTCGCGTGGCAGCCAAAACTCGTTCGCTTCCGATGCGCGTGCGGTCGCGCAGCGCGTGGTACGCAGTCGACGGTGAGACATTGGCCGTTTTATGGCCTGTACAAGGGCGGGGCCAATGCACCGACTGAGTACGACTGAGTCCCACTGAGTCCCACCGAAATCATCCTCACCCCACCCGGTCGCTATAGGTGTTTTTCACGTGATTTGGGTGCATTTTTTTTCGGCCGACTGCGACCTGCCGAGTCCCGCCGCATCTCGACTCTCGCCGCCTGCGCTCTGCCCCACGTACTTTTGATACGGAAATCAGATTCAGACATGTTGAAAACAAGAAAAATCAGCCACCAAACACGTTCCGATTCACAGCTGAAGTGATAATCGTCACTATCAATTGCGTGTTTCGTAGAGGAGTTGGTTGGCGCTGGGGGCAACCGGACTCAGTGGGACTCAGCAGGTTTTTCCACCCCGGACTCATTCGGACTCAGTCGGACTCAGCAGGTTTTTCGACGAAGTCTGACCGGGGCCTAATTGGATTTCAAAACTGAGAGCTCATTGTACCGTAAACTGTCGTAAGATTAGTACCATTACCAGCAAGTGCGGACCGGAAATTCGGCAAAGTAAGATAGTGTGATGCCATCATGAAATATGCAAAAAGGGTTAAGTGCATGATTAAAGGCAGGGTTCGCGATAAAATCAACTTTTGAGCTCTCTTTATGTGAATGTAGATTTGTTCATCACAAAAGTAAAAATGAGTGAAAAAACCCGGAAATTTGCGGGAAAAACGCTCAAAAACAATATGGTAACGGCTAATTACCGGTGTCGGCCGGCCCCCTAATTAACGAGATTTCCATGAACGCTTGCTAATACGCCTTTTATTATGCTACTGTGGTCAGTGGTCTCCAGAAATGCTCAGAATTTAATTTAGAAGCAAAACAAAAGTTGACGAACAGGCTTTTGCAGAAATCTAGATGATTGGGGGCGGGAGGACACCAAGCGATAACTTTTTCCTGAGCGATTTTTCTCCAATTTTTTGCTCACTTTCACTTTTCTGATGGCCAGATCTACCATTCCATGGGGATAACACATCGACCGATTTTATCGAGAACCCTGCCTTTAAGACGAAGAATTTGTTTTCTGTTTTATGGCAGGGCAGACACTGCTTAGGTGACGTGCGCTGCTTGCCCGCTGAGACGCAGAGAAAGCGCTGCTTCTGTTAACTCCTCAGTGCCACTGAGTCAGTGGCGGACTCGATCATGACAGAGTACCTATACAGCCGGCTCTCAAAACATTATTACGGGCCCCTTAGAGGGAGGCTAGCTCACCTGAAGAGAACAGCAAACCGCTTTTAGGAGCTCTTGTTTGGCAACTGAGACATCTTGAGGATTATGAACCCAGTCTCTTATCAGTATGGAAGCATTAATGGCGTAAACAAGTCTGACCACTCATACTAAAGGCAGTGTTCATGATGATTTTCGTCCCCGAGTTTGCACATAAAACAATGAGTTGGCCTCCAAGTGTTACCAAAATTGAGATGAAACGGCGGAAAACGCATTAAAACGTCATATTTCAGGGACAGTATTCTATAACATAGACTAGTTGCCGGTTGGATGAACATGTTCATGGTGGTTGTCACCGGTGGCAAATTGGATCAGTCGTAAATAAAAGAAAATTTCATGCAAAGTAGGATTAGTTAGGACTCTATGGAAAGAATGGAGCGATAGAGAGTAGAGAATTGCAGAGGACGGGTCCACAAAGATTTCATTGTAACAACAAACACTTCATGTGATACTTAAAGGCAGCAGACACGCTCAAAAATGGTATCGATTTTATGTCATAAATCGAAGGTTTGAAGCTACTAGTATGGGAAACTAACGAAAAAAAAACGACGAAAACTGCATGCAAACACAGGAATAACGATTGTTTTAGTTATGGGTAAAATTGGACTTTTTGCCAGAGCGGTTGGAATAGCTAATAATAACGATAAAAGCTTTGGTATAGCGAAGTCGATAGACTGTTACAGCCTGTACTAGAACGCTCACCTCGTTGGAAGCTTCAAAAACCAGCCGAAAAGACCGCATTCGTGTATTGAGGGGGCGGGGTTGGAAGCTCAGGGGCGTGGCTGACAAAAATTTTCGACTCAAATTTAGTAGTTTTCACTCCTATCGGCGTGAGCAGTCTGCTAGGGGCCATACGACCCAAGTAGTGTAGTTATCCCAACAGCTTTTTCGAGCGTCTCTGCTGCCTTTAGGAGGCGGGGTGATACTTAAAGGCATCGTTCGTGGTGAAATTCGTTTCTGGGTTTCAATATATAATGGAAGCTCTAGTACCCTAAACAACAGCCACGTTGAAAGAACCGCGAAAAAGTCACTGGAAACTAATCTTCCGGACTTCTTTCTCTTCGTTTTCAGACCCTAATGAACCAATCGGCTCATGGGGACAGAGGCTCACTACACACTGAAAGAGGAATTGTCCCGCCTTTTGCGGCTCTAATTCCACTTGGGACCACTTCGCTCGTGTTGAGTTGCGTGACGTTCCAAACTGCAAAAACCGGACCGGACAACTCCTCTCTCGGTGTGTAGAGAGCCCCTGTCCCGGCTCATGAGAAAGGAAGAGTCGATCGCCGCGAATCGCTGAGTTGACCTACGATCTCCCGATCAAATCCCGTTCATCTTTCTTTCAGCTGATTCTCAAGGAAGAAAAGTTTGACAGATATGTGCAGAAAAGACATTCATGGCGTAATCATACGATATATTTAATCAACTTCCACTCATTTGTGCTTTATCACTTGTTGATCAATTACTTTCTTTTCTTATTTGGTGAACGGACGTAACAGATGATCGACCCAAAGGCCAACCCCCGAACCCAGAAAGACGTTTTCGATTGAAAAAAAAACTCCATTTCAGTTCAGTTTTAACACTGTAGACTTTATTATGTCTTATCAGGGCCCACTTAAAGGCAGTGTTCACGATAATCTTCGATTTTGAGATTAATAGCTAGAACGACTGTTTGGCCCCCGAGTAGAACTGAAATGACGAAGAAACCGAGAAAAACGCACCAGAAGTACACGAAATCCTTAAGTATCACGCCGCCTCCTAAGTATCACTAGAAGTGTTTGTTGTGACAATGAAATCTCTTGTGGACCCGTCCTTTGCAATTCTCTATTTTGTGTTGCTCCGTTCTTTCCTTCGAACCCTAACTAATTCTGTTTTGCCTAAAATACTCTTCCATTTTTGGTTAGCCCAATTTTTCACCGGTGACAACCACCATGAACATGTTGATCCAACCGGACAACTAGTCCATGTTATAGATTAATGTCACTGAAATACGACGTTTTAATGCGTTTCTTGCCGTTTATTCGTAATTTTGGTAACACCTGGAGGCCAACGCACTGTTTTATGTGGAAAACTCGGGAACGAAAACCATCGCGAACACTGCCTTTAAATGATATAAGACAAAAACAGGAAGTAGGTTTCCAGCGCGCACGATTCCTTTAAAGGCACAGTCCAAGTTCAAGGACGATATCTGAGATTTCCACAAAATTTTGAAGCAGACCCATCCCGTATACCACTTGCCAAGTGCGAGCTCTCAATTCCTAAGAATAAGCGAGATATAGGAGAAAGCCACCCTGGGGCGCCCACCTCGGGAAGCCACTGCCTTTTACAATTTTTTCGAGCTCAATAGTGGCGAGATGAGCGATGCTTTCCAATCAGTAGCCCCGTTCTTCCCTTAATTCTTAGCCTCTCTCTTCATTCAGGTCAGCTCGCATGCAGCGTTTGCAAATGATAGGAGTTACAAGCCTCGAACAACTCGACCACCATGCTTTCGCAGCTCAATTTTTGAGGGGCCATAACTCCGTTCCAAGGGGGTCTTGAACGATTCCAGAGACATCATTGGAATCAGCGTGAGACCGTTTTTAAGATAGCTAGGAAAACTGAAAACCGATTATGAGGTTGGACTGTGCTTTTAAAGGCAGGGTTCGCGATAAAAACTACTTTTGAACTCTTCTAATGAGAATGTAGATTTGGTCATCAAAAAAGTAAAAATAAGTTGAAAATCCCGGAAATTCGTGGAAAAAACGCTTAAAAACAATGTATAACAGCTAATTACCGGTGTCGGCCGGCCCCCTAATTAACGAGATTTTCATTAATGCTTGCCTATTCGCCTTTTATTTTGCTGTTAAAGTACTCAGTAGTCTCCAGAGATGCTTAGAAGTTACTTTAGAAGCAAAATAAAAGTTGAAAAACAGGCTTTTACACAAAGCTCGATACTTGGGGGCGGGAGGACACCAAGCAATAACTGCTCCTGAGCGTTTTTTCTCCAATTTTTTCTACTTATTTTCGTTCTTGTGATGGCTAGATCTACCATTCCATGGGGATAACAAAACAACCGATTTTATCGAGAACCCTGCCTTTAAGGATTTCGTGTACTTCTGGTGCGCTTTTTTCTCCCATTTCTACGTCATTTTAGTTCTATCCGGGAGCCACTAAATCAACATAGCAAATAATCCCAAAATTGAAGATTATCGTGAACGCTGCCTTTAAACGCACAGTCCAAGTTCGTGGGTAAAATCTGATATTAAAAGCAGCATACACGCTCGTAAACGTGATTGAGATAACTATGGAAATAGAATGGTATGGCTCAGATTACAACACCTACGCATTTTGAAGTGTCGAAAACGACCCACAATGCCGCTACATGAGTTAGAAGTTGGCCCCGCCCTGTATTTTCACGCCCCTGTATTTGACCTTTTCCTGCAACGCAAGGTTGCTGGGTCATATTCACCGTAGGTACTGTTGGTAGATTGCCTAACAAGTGAACCACACACGTCACTGACGGCGAAGATGGCCCAGCAACTCTGCGTTGGAGGAAAAGTGCAAATACAGGGGGCGTGAAAATACAGGGCGGGGCCAACTTCTAACCCATGTAGCGGCATTGTGGGTCGCTTTTGACACTTCAAAATGCGTAAGCATTATGTTGTAAGCCATACGGTTCGATTCACGTAGTTATCTCAACCACGTTTACGAGCGTGTACGATACCGCTCGCAGGATTTGGTCAGAAAGCGAGCGCGGTCGGGTTTTGCATCTTTTTCGTCTTTTTTGTATAACTCGCTCTGAAGTCAACCTTGAGCGAAACTAGGAAGATATTCATGATTCTGGCAATGAGGGCTATCCAAAGGTATAGTCATTGTCGGGATTTCGTGGGGAACCATGGAAATTTCGCAATCAACTAGCTCTCTAGATACGGTAGAGGTATGGAAACGCAGACGGAGACGGTAGCGCCCCATCCCTCATGGATCCGTAATCACAAATCTGGCTGAGAGCGAAACTCTTCTAGTTCTCAATAAAACCACCTTGAAGGTTGAACCAAAGGGTAGCCCTCGGCGCCAAGATCATGAATATCTTCCTAGTTCGGCTCAAAGTTAAGTTTGGAGCGAGTTATACAGAAAACGGAAAAGACGCGAAAACCCGACCTCGCTCGCTTTCTGACAAAATCCTACGAGCGGTATTGTATGCTGCCTTCAAGGTCTAGCCGGTGTGTGTAGCAACCCTGCCAAACGCGGAATCTCAACTCTTCCGAATAAGCGAAGAAAATCGAGCACCCATTCCGTCCGCCCCCCCCCCAAATCAGCACCCATTCGCTCCGCCCATTTCAGGGGTTCCGGTCTCAATAAGAAGGGGGCGCGCCATGAATTTTAATTAAAATCTACTTTCTTCCATTTCTTATGAGTCTAGCTTTATAGTGTGGTCTGCTCCGGTGAGTTGGCTACGAACAACTAGGAAAAGCAGGCTCGAGACAACTCGTCCAATAAATTCTCACTGTCCGAAGTTACAATCTTTGAGGGGCCATAACTCCGTTCGTAGTGGGCTCTGAACGATTCCGAAGACACCGTTGTGATCAGTGTGAAATTCTCTCCAAACTGAGCGTAGAAACCAGTTAACGATTATGAGGTTAGACTGTGCCTGTGAGCCCCTTTCATAGTTTGCAGATCGACGTCGGATAACTTGTTATCAAATGTGATAAGCTAATATAGATGAGATCTCTCAGACATAGTATTTGAGGCTATTTTTTTAATGAATTAATAATCCGAATAAAACGTTGCAGAATTTTTAATTCAATCGAATTCTTGAAAAACATGCTCATAATTTTTTCTACAATTTTTCAATTCGATCTTAAATTAAGACCAAACCAAAGCGGTATTATATATATATTTATTTACATAAGCCTGCGGACCAGACTTATGTGCAATTAACAGCTCATATACGAAATCACCAACAAAAAAACGTCTAGTAACAGCGAGGGAAAAACTACCAGTATTTCGGTCAGATAAAGCATGGAGATCCTTAGCCACAAAAATTGTTATTTTGTAGGTATTATAGAACCCAGGGCTGTCATATAGTGATTTGGAGGAGAAAGAGACGATCCAACGGAAAGCCAAAGCAAATGTGTTGTCAGGCCAGGGGAAGGAATCGATACAAAGTGCACGATTCGTCTGAATGTTTTCTGCCAACGCAGGGCGCTCGCGTCACATAAAATCTTTTTTCAAAAATGTGATGAGTAATACATAGCATACATACACCCTCCAAATGTTCGAATCGGTGTAGTCAGCTGAGCAGCCGAATATTTGCTATTCACAGTTTTATTTCGATATAACTGTCGTATCCTTCGCGTTGTGGGCGGAAACAAAGAAACAAAAAAAGGCTTTTTGTACCGCATTGTCATCGCAAATGGACCACATTGAATAGAATCACCAGGAAAAGGCATCAGAAAGATTTGTTTGGCCCAAAACTCAGAGATCTAGCCGCAAAAGGCCCAAAGCCTTGTATCCTTTGCTTCCGAGTGTAATTTATTTCCGTTCATCGCGTGCGTCTGCGCGCGTACGCTGCGTCTCCTTCTCCCCACACTTTCTCGCTGTCTCTACCCTCACTCCGCGCACGCGCGCGAGGGAACAGGGTAAATTTGGCTAGGAACTAGAGGATATGTAGACGGACGCAGCGGCTAAGCTCAGCACTGCCAAATGTTATTTGAAGACCGTGTTGACTATAAAAATCCCCAGAAAAAAAGCGTGCACAATGGGTCCTCCCCAGTAAAAGTAAGGGAGAAGGAACTAAAGGAAAAACGCCTCGACCAGTCGGCCACCCATCGAATCAACCCGCCCACATCGTGTAGGAGCAGTCCATCCGAAAGAACAATTGCCGAATATTTGAGCACTCTTTATCTCAGAGTATCCTAACATACGAATACAGGCATTGATTTTTTTAAAGGCCGGGATCATACTCTCAGCGACGAGCGACGCGACGCAACGTTTACCATCAATTTCGACCAAAAATCAATATACCTGTTTTGCACTGTCGCTTTCGTGCGTCGGGGGAAGTATGATCGCGGCCTGAATCTCCAGGAATATTTGGCACAAGAAAGGCAAACAAGGAGTCTCTAACCTGCAAAGTTTGAAGCGCAAGATCATTTTCAATTTGCGATGACAATGCGGTACAAAAAGCCTTTTTTTGTTTCTTTGTTTCCGCCCACAACGCGAAGGATACGACAGTTATATCGAAATAAAACTGTGAATAGCAAATATTCGGCTGCTCAGCTGACTACACCGATTCGAACATTTGGAGGGTGTACTGTGCTTATCTGGGCCAAATTCCGCTCCGCAATTGCGACTCGACACGCTTTGCAGCCGCACGCGCTTGAGTCAGTCGGGCTTCCAGCGCCAAAGCCGACTTGATGTGGCTTTTTTATACAATTTTCTCAGATTTTTCTCAGTTTCCAGTTTCCAAAACCCACCTAGAGTCAGCAGATTGGCGGCTGCGGCGCTGGAAGCTCTTCTGACTTGGGAGCGTGCGGCCGCAAAGCGTGTCGAGACGCAATTGTGGACCGGAGTTTGGTCCAGATAAGCACAGTATGAAGTACTATTGCACAAAACACACCCAAATATGCATACAGTTCAACTTCGCGTTGCCGTTCAGTCCGCAAAGTGCACGCTTATTGCGAAAGCGTGCTGCGGCGCGGTTGCGGGTATCCTCAGACAGGGATGTGGGATCACCCGGGCGGAGGGATAACCCGGGAACCAAGGGCAAAAACCGCCCGGGTGATCCCACATCCCTGTCTGAGGGTACTCGCAACCGCGTCGCAGCACGCTTTCGCAATAAGCGTGCACTTTGCTGACTGAACGGCAATGCGGAGTTGAACTGTAGGTGTAAATTCGGTATTTAAAGGCAGTGTTCACGATGATTTTCGTTCCCGAGTTTTCCCTTCAAATCAAATCGTTGGCCACCGACTGTTACAGAAATTGCGAAGAAACGGCGGGAAACGCACTAAAACGTCATATTTCAGTGACATTAATCTCTGTCCTGGACTAGTTGTCCAGTTGAATGAACATGTTCACGGTGGTTGTCACCGGTGAAAAATGGGATCAGTCGAAAATGGAAGAATAATCCAGGCAAAATAGTACTAGGTAGGGTCCGAAGAAGACAACGGAGCAGTAAAGAGTAGAGAATCGCAAAGGACGGGCCCACAAATGATTTTATTGTCACAACGAACATTTCCTGTGAGAGTAAAGAGTTGGGGTGAGAGTAGAGGATTTCGTGACCTTCTGGTGCGTTTTTTTCGATTCCTTCGTCATTTATGTTCTACCCGGGGGCCAAACAATCGATTTAGCTATTAATCTCAAAATCGAAGATTATCGTGAACACTGCCTTTAAATAGCTTCTAAAGAGTGGACTTCTTGTTAAAAATTGGAGATTGTGTGGAGCCTTATCACTAATACTGAAAACGCTTTATCAATATTACGTCTAGGAATTTGTTGAACTTTACGGAGAACCTTTTGGGGACCTGAACCTGCTGCCTCGCTGCCGGATCGGAGCAACAGCGATAGATTCTCGGTAGATTCGCGGCAAAATCGAGACTGCCTGAATTGCCGACTGCCTCGACGATTGCCCATAGAATTCGACTGGAAAATTTTATCAAAAGCCGTAAACATCGTTTGTAAAGCGGTTAAGTGAAGTGAACAAATGTTGTCTGAACTCTGCCGAGATTTCACTGCCTCGAGCGGGCATAAATGTGACGATTCCGGAATTCTGCCGCGGATCTGCCGTCATTTTCGACACTGCATAAGTAAGATTCAAACCATCAACCCTTACCAATCAATCGCTTTTTAGTCCGCCGCGTAATCGACTGAGCCATCTCAGCTGCTGCAAATGGGGCGCACTTGTTGCAGTGATGGTTGTGTTATTGCTGTAATTTTGCTGCAGACTTTTCTGTGAAGTCGCGTCATTTTTAAAGCAACTTCCAGGTATTTTTGCGGCGAGTTCGCGGTCTCTGCTGTAGATTCAAGGCAGACCCCACTCGAAAAATTCATGTGATTTTGGCGTCAAATTCTCGGCAAAATCCAGGTTCGCAGTGATGTCTAGGTGACTTCCGAAGCCATTTCTCGCAGAGTAGCCTCTATCTCGGGGGTTTATCTGGGCAAAAACAATGACGTAGACCGGGATCATACTTCCTACGACCAGCGACAGCGACACTAGATATCAGGCATGTCGATTTTTGGTCGATATTGATGGTAAACATTGTGTCGCTTCGCTATTCGCTGGAATATGATCCCGGCCATAAAGAATATCCTCTTTTTGTGACCCCTAGTTCTCAAAAACCGCGACTGCGACAATGCATGTCACCTATATTGATTTTAGATCAATACTGATTAGCAACATTGTCCGGCGTCACTCATCGCTTAAAGTGTGAACACAGCCTGAAGGCTAAGGCCTAAAGTAGCAAAACGCAAGCGTCTAATCACAAGGCACGCTGCTACATGATGAAGCAGCACTCGACTAAGTTATAAGCTCCGCCTGCTTTTTCGAAGATTCCTGTTCGCCATGGCTTGTGGGTTCAGTACGCAAAAGCGGACGAGTTGCCCCCCCCCCTCTACCTCTTCTGCTCTTCACTCATCGGCCTATTCTACTTGAAGCCTCTCCTCAATAGTTTTAGAACAGCAAGGAGGGAATTACTGGTCCAATTTCGTGTACTCGGTCCACAAGGCTTCTTCCATAATGCGTGCTATCGGGTCTCCAGAAAACAAACCTATTTCCCCCACGGAGGACCACAAATCCCAACGTATTTTTCAAGAATATGCTTAGGTAGCTTAAAGGCAGCATACACGCTCGTAAACGTAATTGAGATAACTACGGAATTAGAATGGTATGGCACCAAACACAACGCTCATGCATTTTGAAGGTTCAAAAACCACCCACAATGAGGCTAAAGGAGTGAGAAGTTGGCTCCGCCCCTGCATCTGCCCGCCCCCTGTATTTGCCGTCTCCTCCAAAACAGGGGTGCTCGGCCATTTCCACCGTCATCGATGTGTGTGGTTTACTTATTGTACCTATTCCACCACCTACGAACGTCGCCGACGGTGGGAATGGCTCAGCAGCCGTTTTGGGGGAGAACGCAAACACAGGGGGCGGGCAGATACAGGGGCGGGGCCAACTTCTCACTCCTGTAGCGTCATTGTGTGTCGTTTTTGACGCTTCACAATGCGTTGGCGTTGTGATCGATGCCATACCATTCTAATTCCGTAGTTATCTCAATTACGTTAACGAGCGTGTATGCTGCCTTTAATGGAACCACGCGGGAAACCTATCGCTTCTCGATCCTAACAAATTCATACCACGTACTCAGTTGAAAGCCCTCCCAAAGTGGGATTTCGAGAGATCACCTCCTAACGCACTTTAGTACCCCAGAATTTCAAACAAAGAGAATTCGGTCAGAGCGGCGAGATATTGTAGAAACGCGAGCGCACAGATATAGGCCCCGCCTTTTTTTGCTAGCTCCGCCCTCTTTTGTAATGTCTCGGTCGCTTCAACTCTGGAACGGGATGATTTTTTTCTCGCCATACTCCAACAGTGTACCAAAAGATACAGTCCAAGCTCGTGGGTAAAATTTGGTATTTAGGTTTGGCCACTGTATGTAGCAACCCTGCCAAATGCGCAAACTCAACTTCTCAACTCTTCAGAATGAGCGGAGAAACCTCGAGCGCCCATCCCCTCCGTCCAAAATCAACACCCATACCCTCCGTCAATGTCGAGGTTTCTGGTCTCAATAGGGACGGGACGCGCGATGGATTTCGAGCAAAATCTATGTTCTTCCAATTCCTAACGGTCTAGCCTTGTAGTGGGCGATGGCTGCGAGCGACGAGAAGAAACAGGCCCGAGACTACCCGAACACAAATTTGTCACATTCGAAATTCCCAATCTTTAAAGGCAGCGTACGCGCAAGAAATCGTGTTCAATTTTTTAAGCTGTTCTGCGCAGGTAGGCCTACCAGAATGTGATATATCGCCAAGAAATTGCCCAAAATACCCAAATCCCGAAAAAAAATCGTTCGCAAATCCCGGAACATTCAGTTTCCTTTATTCACGTCTGTCCGGTGTGCCTTGTTTAAAGGCAGGGTTCTCGATAAAATCGGTTGTTGTGCTATCACCGTAGAATGGTAGATCTGGCCATCACAAAAGTGAAAATAAGTGAAAAATTGGACAAAAAACGCTCAGGTGAAAGTTATGGCTTGGTGTCCTCCCGCCCCCAATTACTGAGATTTGGGTGAAAGCCTGTTTTGTCAACTTTTATTTTGCTTCCAGAGTAACTTCTGAACATTTCTGGAGACTACTGACTACTTGAACAGCAAAATAAAAGGCGGATAAGCAAGCATTAATGAAAATCGCGTTAATTAGGGGGCCGGCCGACACCGGTAATTCCAATACACACCTTTGGAAGCGAGGATCTCTCGAAATAAGGAATATAGAATTTCGTATTTTTACGGCCTTTTAAAGCCTGTCGGGGCGCTTCTGCTCCTCGTGCTAAATATTCGACCGCGAAAACGCCTTTTCGGACCACGAAACAGCTTTCAAGAGGCAATAGCATCATAAACACGCATCACTGAGGTCTCAAGCTTTGCCAACTATCTCCACTTGGTTCAAATACTGAATTGAGGAAAAATCCAAACGTGGTTTCCTGCGCGGGCGCTGCTTTAAGAAGCTGTTACTCCGTTCGTCCTGAGTTCTGAGCAATTTTGGTGACACCGTTGTGATCAGCGTAGAATTCTCTTCAAATTAAGAAGAAAAACTGGAGAGCGATTCTGAGGTTGGACTATGCCTTCAATCGGACCGAGCGTAAGAGTGTGTCCGAAAAAAAAACAGTGGTTTTCTGAGCGGAGTATTTATTTTTTTAATTGAGTACGCTGTATGAGACAAACGCTAAAAGGAGAAAAAGAATTTCGAACAAATAAGCATGACCTCATATTTGGCAAAACAACGTACATCTAGTTATGCATGATTTCAGCAAAAGTTCTACCGTTCCCCGTCTAAACGTTGTCATTGACCTGGCAGTGGATCGGGCTTTTCTCAAACGAAGATACGCTGAACCCGCCCTTACTGTGAAGAGTTCGGACTTAATTGTGGCTCTCGGCCTCTCAAAGATATTTTTCTATCACCAGCTCGGGTTTTTGAGAGGACTATTCTGAAGAAGTGTGAAAATGTTGCAGCAGACTTTACGTTCAAAAGCTTGTATGCCATCATACAACTCCCGCCGCGACTCGAGTCTCGCTATGCTGAAATACTGGTTCCGAATTTTTGTATTGGAAATTTTTGAGTACAGAAACCAGCCCGTCGTGTTAGTATCTTCTTGATGATCTTATTTTGAACTTTTTCGAAGAGAATGATGCTCTTATTCTTGCATGGAGAGAAGACTAGTTACCATACCATTTTCCACAAGTGGGCGAACGTAAACCTTGTCATCTTCAAAAGAACAAAGAAAGAACAATGTCTTCAGAAATCTGTGAAGGACCAGTCAGCTCACAATTAGACTCCTTTGATGCGCCATTTGCGAAAATACGTTCTGCATTCGCAGATGCTGCTCTTTCAAACAAAAATGCATCATCATCCAATGGCTGCGTTGATATGAATTAAAGGTGTAATGTTGGCTCCGTGACATTGTTCACCTGCGTGCGTACGCGTTACGGTCCGGTGAGTGTCGCGCGAGCGGCGAACGCGCAAAAGCCACCATCGCATGGAAGTGTCGTCAGCACCATATACGGCAAAGTGGTTAACGTTAGCGACATAAAATGAATACAGGAAAGTAAATAATGCTCAAGAACATGCCAGTTTACTTGATTTTACTCAAATGTTGGGATGTCGCGTTGCCGCCCTTTCCGCCGCGCGCGACGCTCACCGACTGCGACGCAGAACGCACGGGTGAGCAATGAGCGCTCCCCGTGTAATGTTTTAAGCCAAAAATCAAGATTCTGGTAACTCACATGGGTTTCAAATATGAATGCAGCCGCTGCAGCCCGGGTATGCCATATAACAGGCGAATATGAAGGGAAACATGCACGACTCAACCAACAGTCAAAGCCAGTGTATTGGACGGCCAACGAGAGAGATCGATGCAAAGTGCACGAATTGCCTGCGTGTTTTCTGCAGGAGTGGTGCGCACACGCCACATAAACTCTCCAAAATACTGTAAGGATTATTAGCATATGAATCACTTCCAATACGGTGCTGGACAGGCATTAAAGTACAGCCGGACAAGCACAGTCCAACCTCAAGATCGTTTTTTGTCTTTTTGCCCATCACGAGAACGGTCCCACGCTGATTACAAGGAATCGTTCATACAAGACCTCCTAGGAACGGAGTTGTGGCCCCTCAAAAATTGAGCAGGAGAAGCATGGTGGACGAGTTGTCCGAGGTGTGTAACTTCCGTCATTTGCAACCGATGTATGCGAGCCGACCTAAATAAAGAGAGGGGCTGAGAATGAAGGAAAGAACGGGGCCATTGATCGGAAACCATCGCTCATTTTACCGCTGTTGAGCTCGAAAAACCGTAAATGGGGCATGAAAAAGTGGCTTCCTAATGGAGGCGCCCCAAGGTGACTTACTCCGTTATCTCGCTTATTCGTAGGAATTAAGAGCTCGCACTTGGCAGGTGTTAAATAGAATGGGTCTCCTTCACAGTTATGTCGAAAAATTAGATTTCGTTTCTGAGCTTGCACTGTCCCTACAGAGGGACGACAAACAGACAACTCAGGACGCCCACACGCACAAATGACGTTAATTTCATCGACGGCGGTGCACAAAACAGGAAGTCATGAAAGGTCCATCGACTCCAGCTCGTCTCCGACGACAACTATCGTCTGCATGATAACGAAATTCTCAAACTCATCGCGCGTTCGCGTGTACGCGACGCTGCGCTCTCCGTCCCCCTCCACTCTATCGCTGCCTCTAACCTCGCAAGCGGAGAAACCGCTAGAATTTAATTTTCATACGATCTGTTCCTCAAAACAAATGCATTCTGTGCTGTCCAAAGGGCACAGTGTTTTATTAAAAGAATGCGGCAGCTCCCTCTGTTTTCGAATGAAATATGTATATTTTCGTTCATCGCATGCGTCTGCGCGCAAATGATGCTTCTCTTCTCTCACACTTTCTCGCTGTCTCTACTCTCGCTCCGCACAAGCACGCGCGAGGAACAGAGTAAATTTGGCTACGCAGCTGAAGGTACTTATCCCTTAGGAAGCAGTTCCCAGATTCGGCTGAAATTTTCCAAAGGATGTTCTGTGAGGTGTTTATTACCATTCCTGTATTGCTTCCCTCCGATTTTCGGAAGGATTACGGCTCGAATTACGACTAAGGTTCGGCCTCCGTCGGCAACCGTGTCCCACCGTTATACTTTGAAAATCGGTCAACCTCCCTCGAAAAACTCACTACAGCAAAAGGTTTTAATCAGATCGGAGAACCGTATATCTACTGTAATCTTCGAAAAAATTGAAAATGAAACTTGTGTTTGAATTGTAAGTGTAATTGTTAATTACAGGCTAAATCTGCGTCGTGACATCGTATAAGATCAAGAAACCAGTGGGGAGATAGAGTAACGACCGGACAAATTAACATTATGACCAACACAAGATCCTCCGTCAACGCGTCTCGCCCGCGACAAGTTTTCGTTCTCATTAGGGACGATGGAATTCATGTTCTTCCTTCTGTCCTCAATCCAGCTTTCTATAGTAGTCTGCTGCAGTGCGATGGCTGCAAATGACAAGAAAACACAGTCCCGAGACAACTCGTCTACGAAAATCTCGCCGTTCGAATTCCACAGTTTTTGAAAGGCCGTAGAGGGTGTTCAGTCAAGATATAGTGGAAACCACCAAGAGTGTCTCATTTACTTATCAATGGGAAGCGGTCGATTGGAGATCGATGAACATGAAACTCATTGCAGCACCACCACTCCCGCTCAATCGGTATCGAGCGTGCTGGTATGGGATTCATGCACATTGATCCCCAGCCGACTGCTTCTTATTCATAAGTAAATGATACACTCTTGTTGGACTCCACTATACTGCCGTTCTCGGAGCCGAATTCCGGTCCGCATTTGCCCACAACGGTTTACGCAATAGAGTGATAATCGTGCTGGGAGAGCCTGGTTTTGGCACGATTATAATCGTGTCGCGTGATGCAACAGCCCTAGTCCGCAAATCCGGACCGGACTTTGGCTCCGAGAACGACAGCACCATTGTGGTCAGCGTGGAATTCTCTCCAGTTAGAGTAGGTTCTCCAATGCACTGCCACCCTGTCGCAGAGAAACTGTAATGGATTACCAGGTCTCGGTGGTTTAAAAAACAGCCGGTAATCCACCCGGATATATCAAAGGAAACGATCAAAATGAAGTGGGAGAAACTACTCAGTTCTCATCTCAATCGGATTGTTCCGTTGCTTTAGTTTCCTTTTTCGCTGTGTGGTTTTGTGTCGAAGCCGTCGGGGCCGCTGCTGCAGATGTGTAGTCGTAGGTGGTCGAAGCAGTCGATGAAGAAATCGAAGAAACTAGTCAAGAGCAGCAGTGGCCTGAGTCGTCCCAATCGCGGAATGAAGAAATCGCAATTGTCTGGCCCACAATTTCTTAGATTCGCTGGTATCGGTGCTCCCGACACTTACGGTATGTCGATGGTCCGATTTGACTGCAATGTGCTTCGTCGATCTCCTCATTACGTGCCCCTTGTTTTACTTTTCTGTGGTTTTCTTCTTTGTAGGCACTGTTTTTTTCTTCTTATTTGTACATTTACACAATAGTTGTAGCTAAGATTTGATGGGTAAAATCAGTTAGGAATTGGAAACTAACACTAACAAAACAATTGAAGTGCTCAAATAATTCAGCGTTTGAGCATAGAAACGGTGACTGGCACTTCTCTTAGCCGTGTTACGGACTACATAGTTCACATTTGCTATATACTTGATATTTTGAGAAAAGCTGTGGTGGCGTATTTCAAAAATACCCAAATTTTACGAAAAGCGTTTTGCCTAACAATCCTATGTTCATACAAAATGTTATACATCATCAAAAGATCAAACCTTTTCTTACTATACGTCAGCTTTTGTAATTTGGGTCTTGTACTACTTTAGCTGCACTTTTAGCTCTACTACAAGGCATAGCTTCATAGTTAAATCCAACGTTCACGATGAAGAAGTTGCCCGTTTTCCGGCCTAAGCATAAGCTTTGGTTCCTTCTAAGAACATAGGAATGGAATTACGACGAAAACCGGCCAGGAAGTGGTGAGAATCTCGTGGACCAGCCGACCCCTTGGATCACCCCGCCCACATCATGACAGTTTTCCTGCGGTCGTTTCACCAGAGGAACATAAATAAATAAATTTGTCGCATTTCAAATATTTTTATCGTGTAAGATTCTATCAAGCATGCTAATTAGCCCATCTTTTTCTTAAAGAGATTTGGGTGCAACAAGCAAAAAACGAAATCACTTACCTAACACTTTTAAAGCTCAAAACTATTACCGACCTTAGGTTTGACGCCCTGTCAGTCTCCCCAACAGAGGTATATAAATATTTCAGGGGTCTTTTTTGAACAGTTTTTGCTCCGGTGTTTCAAAGTTCTGTGGAAACTTTCCCCCATAGAACTCTTCTCCGTGGTGTTACCTACACAAAAAAATCGAAAATTAGTATACGGTTTTTATCGTGAACAATGCCTCTAACTAATATAAATCCCGAAAACCTTATCATCACGTTGCGTGTGAAACTGTTCTCAACCTTTTCTCCAACGCATTTACAGTAGAAACCTTATAAGGGTTGAGACTCGTGCTCAGTATTAAAACGAGCTCTCCTGGACGGAATTTGTACCTTAAATTTTTTTCGACTTCTCTTTTCCGGAAAGTTGAAGAGGTAGAGACGAGAATTTTTGAGATTAATAAATTTCGCGGGCGTGTACCTATTGTAGAACATTTCTTTTGCGAAAATTTTTTTTGCTGAAATTATAAATTGGGTGAATGTATATACACAGCCTTTTTCGGAGTGGAATTTGATTCAGACGAATGCGTGCTTGTGCGCGCGTCTTCTGCGTCACCATCAGGGCTGTGCGTAACTGAAATTTGTAATTTCGTAAATCGTAATTCGTAACTGATAAGGAGTAATAAGCCCACACATAGTCCAAACCTCATTCGATATGTGAACGTCCCAGAACTTCAGTGATGAGGTGTTTCTATGTATATCGAAGAAGGTTAGAGGTTGGGTTTCAAAATAACACTGTTTTGAGCAGTACTTGAAGAAATTTTCCGTATGCATAAGTGGGATAAATGCGAATGAAATAGACAAAATCGAAACTCTACATGTTTTCAAATCCAAGGCCTGTACCACGCTTTGCCCAACTTTTGTAAACAAAAACATAAAGGATAATCGTTTCACCGAACACAGTTTCATGAAAGCATAGGACGGCAACATTAATTCGCGGTTCGATAGTCTTAGGCACAATCGTTAAAAGAAAAGATACTTGGATAAGGTGGCCATTTCGAAAGGGGGTATAAATTTACAAAACCCTTTTGACGCGGAAATCGAGTCTGCCCTCTATATTTGTGAAGCGTTACTCTGAACGAAGTTATCAACGTTCCTCCCCATGCATATGCAGGTTTGTTCGGGGTGGAGACAGCGCTACTAGAGGTGAAGGTTGTTTGGGATTCATAAATTCCAAAAGGAGAAGGTTCCCTTCAAACTTTTTTAATTCAGAAACATCTTTAATCCTCTTAAGCATCTAGAAGATGATCGAATTTTCAATTTGAAAACATTGAATAACCTTCTTGAAAAAGGTAGGAGACTGTGCAGTCATAACTTTTGTTGAAATTTCCAAATCGAACTTCGGAATTACAACTTTTGCTCCCGTAGCCTAATTGCCCCTGGACATAAATATATATGGAAGGTTTTTTCGGGAATCCCGTAAAACACTTCGTCGAGTAATGTTTTCAGTTCAGAATAATATCCTTCAGCAGATTTCAATTCACGAAATAACCTCCTTTGCCTGTAACTTTAAAGGCACAGTACACCCTCAGATATGAATTTTGAGATTTCCATGTAATTGTGTAGAAGACCCCTCCTGTATAACAAGTGCCAACTGCGAGAGCTCAATTCCTCCAAGTAAGCGAGATATAAGCGACCACCACAGGCCCGACCCCCTTCGCTCACCACCACAGGCCCGACCCCCTTCCGGATTTTCGAACTCGATAGCGGCTCGATGGATGGATGAATTCCAACAAGTCGTCGTTCTTCAGTCCATTACCGGACTGTCTCCTTATCCTGGCTTTCTCTCACGCAACGATTGCGATTGAAGAGAATTACATGCCTGAGACAACTCGTCCACCAATTTTTCACCCTCAGAAACGACGCATCTTTGAAGAGCCATAACTTTGTTCAAAGGGGGTCTTGGACGATTCCAGAGATACCGCTGTGATCAGCGTGTGACTCTCTCCAAGATAAGCATAAAATCTGAAAAATAATTTTTTGGGTGTCCTGTGCCTTTAAACAGCTGAAGATGCTCGGTGAAGGTTGTTTCTAAAATCTGCGTGAAATTTTGCAAAGAAGCGAACATCGGGTTCCAAACTCTATTTGCTCTCTGAGCCGGTTAGGTCTTCACAGCTGATCCCCACATTTACCTTCTATAGCGAGAGGAGCTTCTGTCCGCAGTTGCAGACAATCGCTTTGCAGACTGCAACTCGAAGATAATCGTGCTTTGAGAATCATTAGGCGTGCCAGGATCTCTTAGTCCCAGCGTGACTCAGTTTGCACAAAGTGTTGCAACTACGGGCCGGAATTTTCCTCCGATATAGAAAGTAGCTCGGCCAGATGATTGCGTCTCTCGTGTTCACGATGGGAGTGAGAGCATTCCATGGAGATAAGCAACTGTGGAGCTCCTCTACCGACCTGTCTCGCACATGGTGCAATGAAAAGTTGGAACCCAATAATAAGTTTATGCCGGTCAGTGTGAAAAGCGGAGCTATCGGTCGCACCTGAATCTTGTTATCAACATCTATATTTCGCCAACTACGACTTACTGCTGACTACGCCTGACTGAGGATGTCAGGGTACGGTATCACCGAAAATTGAAATTCGAAAGAATAATAAATTATCAGGAATGTGAAAAAAGTGCTACATTTGTCTGTGCTCTGAACATTCAAAGGCATCGTACACGATGAAAACCATACTTGGGTTTTTGAGTTTTTAGTGTGGTTATATGCCTATAGTGACTGAAGGTTGCAAAATGCCCCCTCAAAAACGTCAACTTTTCAGGAAAAACCCATTTCAGGAAAGCTTAGTACAAATTTGAAGTTCCCGCCGAAATCAATTTGGGATAGTTGCGCGAAGAACATTAGGAACACCTTTACGATTCGTTCCTTGGCGCAACGTTGGAAGCAATTCACCGAGGACGCCATTCAGACGAGCGATCTTTTTTTTTTTGAACGAAACTAAAAAGGGTTACCAACATGCTGCGTCCATTGCTGTCAGCTGCTTTCGATCGATGCCGAGCGTGAAATCGAGTGGCGTGTGAATTGCGCCCTACGACGCGTCAACGCACGATCGCCGGCAGCGACAACGGAGTTTCGTTCCTTGTAACAACGTATCGACCCCAAGGCCGGCCCCCGAAACTCAGGAAGCCCTTTTGAGGTAAGCGAATCTCCATTCAGAGGCGCTTTTGAAACTCCAAACTTTCTGAGTAACATTATTATGACCCACTAGTCCGACTGAACGCAAAAGCTGGAATTCGGTTTTCATCGTGTACGATGCCTTTAACTCACATTGTTCTCTCAACCGCATTTTCACGATTTCTTACGATTCGTTACGATTCGTTACGATTTTGGGTCAAAATTTCGTGAATCGTAAATCGTAAAAAATTGCCAAAAACGCCCGTAATTCGTAAATCGTAATTACGCACAGCCCTGATCCCCATCTTCCCCACGCTTTCTCACTTTCTCTCCCCTCGCTCAGCACACGCACGCCTAGGAACATAGTAAATGTGGCTCCGAAATAAAAGATAAGTACATACGGGGGCGTCATGTCACATTGCTCCCGCAGGGTCTTTCAATGGTTCAATTTGTTTCGTTCTCAATATTTTGGAAACTTTTCCCTCAAGAAGTGATCGCAGATTTTTTTGAGAATTTATGTTAGAATTTATGTGAGGGCCGTAGCTCAGCAAAAGACTACCGCAGCATTCAAACCTACGGAACGAGCGGATACTGTCCCGCATGACATGTGCTTTTTGTTTTGCCTGGTTGTGGACTTCTTTTTTTTGTTTTGATGTATGTAAACCCTATACTATCTGTAAGCGGACACTCTAGGAATAGAAATGCCTCCACAGACTGAACAGCGTTGAATATTTGACAGTATTTTACCCCGTAATTACAATACCTTCCATGAACTTTAGGCAGAATACAAGCAACGACCCTTTCTCCCTAGTCAAGCGTACTTCCCCGTGAATTCCCTCTGTGCCTAATTTTATACAGATCTGGAGGCTACTAAACCACTTGTGGGATTTCGTCAGAAGGTGCGCGGGTACGCATTAACGCGTCTTTAGCGTCCTTTTTCGATTACTTCTTTCGAGAAAGAAATTGTTTCAGATATTAAGAAAATTATGATTACGGGGGGAAAGCCTATCCGAGGGTGTAATTATTGGTAAGATTTGAGTTTAGGTGAAAAAGTTCGAGTGAAAGTTTTAGTGTGCCATACGGCATACAGATACAGTATGCGGCTGCACAGCGCTATGTGTACTTCACAACGTTTTGAAAATCGCATTACGAACTCCTTTCTTCAAATCTTAACCCTAGCAAACATTGTATTGCTTAATAGCCCTCCTCAACTGGATCCAAAATACCATTTCACATCAGAAAAAAATCGATTTTGGAGCGAACTTGCAAAAAAAACGCTAGAAACGCAAACACGCGTCTCCGCGCTTTGAGGTTAAATTCTACGAGTCATAGTGTACAGCCGGCATGGAAGGCAGTTATACTCAGCGTTACTTCTTGTGCACAGGCGCAAACCCTGTACACGTACATATTTTATAACAAATGCGCGCCAAGTTCGCGCGAACGCACACTAAGGAACGCACGGTGTCAGTGCGATTTGTTCTTACTGTACCTCGATTCACAGCGTTATGGATTAGTAAAAAGGCTAATCGTGTTGTGTGGCGCAACAGCGGCTGTCTGCAAGTGCGGACCGGAATTTCGCCTCAATAATGACAGTAGAGCGACCGCTTTGAAACATGCTGTCAACTTACCACAAGACATCGATCTTATATGACCCTTGTTAGCACATCGGTAACTTACTGCAGTGACATTTTCAATTTACTGGGATCTATAATCGAGCCCAGAATTTCAGCTGTAAAGACAAATATGTTTGTACATACGAGACGACTACAAGATACCATTTATAGAAAAGAATTACCGGAGTACCAGCGTTGTAACTAGTGTTGTATCGTAATGTTACTTGTCAGAACGTGATGCGAGAAATAAGGGAAGATTACTCACTCTCTACTTGATATTTTCTTACCGACGAAATTTCGTCAACTTGTGAAAGGATGGGATAGAGAAGAATGATGCAAACAGTCGCCAGTCGGCGGCCCGCACTGACGTCGAATACATCGCCTGTCATTCATTCCTTTGAGGAAAAAAGCTCCGCTGACGCAGATGTTGTTCTGTTTCCCCGATCGATTCAGCGGCTAGTAGAAAACTTCTCAGTTATTCTCTTGCTACTCGTAAATTTCGGTGG
Source organism: Aplectana chamaeleonis (assembly GCA_029168955.1). Lineage (NCBI taxonomy): Eukaryota > Metazoa > Nematoda > Chromadorea > Rhabditida > Cosmocercidae > Aplectana > Aplectana chamaeleonis. Next base: position 79,847 of record JAPDOI010000219.1, on the reverse strand, counting down.
ATAGAGAAATGTCATAGCGGGGAATTACTGGTGTCCCAACATTTCCAGCCTAGACTCCTTAAAGGCAGTGTTCACGATAAAAGTCGTTTTTCTGTTCTTCCGCCTATCTTGAAAGCGGTCCCATGCTGATTCCAATGATGTCCCTGGAATCGTACAAGACCCCCTGGAAACGGAGTTATGGCCCCTCGAAATTCAGCAAGGAAGCATTGTGGACGAGTTGCCCGAGGCTTGTAACTCCCGTTTTTTGCAGCCGATGTGTGCGAGCTGACCTGAGTAAAGAGAGAAGTTGAGAATGAAGGGAAGAACGTGGCTTTTGATCGGAAACCATCGCTCATTTAACCACAAATACAGGGCAACTGTTATAGGACGTGGGCGGAGTGGCCCAATGGGTTGACTGGCTCACGAGATTTTCACCCACTTATCGGCGGTTTTTCGTCGCACTTCTGTTCCTAATCTTCTTAGAGGAACCCAAAGCTTACGTCTAAGCCAAAACAACGTGAAGCTTTTTCGTCGTGAACACTGCCTTTAAGTTGACATGTTGACACCACATTTGAAGACACAGTTGTCTGCGGTTTATAAACTCTGATGAAACTTGGAAAAAGCCGTGATGGGCTATGCGATCAAGCTTCACCGGCTGCATGCAGTGGGGCCGCGTGCTCACTGCTGCCAGATAGGCTATGGTAGGAGAAGTACATATCTTATCTCGGATGCATTCAGCGACTATTTCTGGTATTCTTCGACTTCTGAATATTTCTCCCGTCGCAGGCTATCTAGCACAATCGTCCAGGCAGCGCGACCACACGCAGCCGGTGAGGCCCGATCGCGTAGCCCACCACGGCGGTGTCAGAGTTTACTTGTTCCGAATCGGATGAGAATCCGACTGTTTCAGTCGATTACAAAGGCGACTTCTTAGTTGCAAAGTCTGATATTCAAAAAAGTGCGATATCCGACAACGGAAGGTCGGATAATCGGAATGTGCGATGTCTGACTATAGTCAGATATTCGGGAAGTGCGATAGCCGGCTATATTCGGAAAGTCATATATTCGAAAAGGTGCGATATCCGACTATGTCGAGAAGCCGAAAATTCGAAAAAAAAACCTATTAGAACAGGTATTCTGGGGTGGTGTGAGCTTAAAGATGGTCATTCTGGGACGAAGAATAATCGTGCAAGGACCTCGTGTTATCCTTGTGCTGGGCGCTTCAGCAGTCGTTGCCTGCAATTGCGGACCGGAAGTCAACTTCAATATAGAATGTACTACGTTCAATCGACTTTCATTCAGAATAGCCAGACGGTCCCGAAACACGCTTACAACAGGATTTACCGGTACATATGTACAGGCAACGGATGTGTTACGAAGGAGGAGAAAGCTTTATTCTCATATCCGATCTTTGAAATAATCGTTTAATATTATCATAACATCACTAAGGGACCCGTAACATCTGACTTGTTTGGAGATGTCATGCCGTAGAATTCTGAACACAACCGGTGAATGCTGTCGCGGTGTAGGGTACACACTTCCACTACAATGAGCGTCCTACATATGACTGAATGTACAAGCTGGGTGGAAGTGAATTTTGTGTAATTCTACATATTTTCTTATACAAATTGTGCGCGGCGCCAATCTCAGCATGTTCCGAGCGCGTTGCGGTGCAGCTCACTCTCTAGACTGGAGAGTATCTGTCCGGTCTCGATTGAAGCCGTCTGGTCACCCAGTTGAAAGATAGAAGTGGAACTTTCTCGCCGTCGTCGTTAACAAAGCTTGTTCGCTGTCGAGAGACGATTGGACGACCTCGCATACTGCCGACCTGATAGAGCTGCAACAAGAGACATAAGCACAGAAAAGAAAGAATTACATTTTTATCTCAATGAAAAGTATCATATTGTAGAGGTTCATTCGTCAGAAGATATTTCTACACAAAACATGTTCCCTACAGATTAGCGCGTTCGTGCATCTCATCCTTTTCACGCATATAGGCACTGGGTGATTGAGTGCAGTGGTTTTTAGAGGGGTAGGATTTCTCGAAGTGCAGACTGTTAATCATTTGACGAGAGGGGAGCAAACACCTTTTTATTGTACGAGAAAAGCGGTAAGAGTAGAACGGTGACTGGCCACGGTGAAAAATTACATTTTAGAACATAACTGGTCACGTGTGATGCGCGTTATCTGCAATGATGCAGTTTTTTTGCATTTGCTAAGTACCACTAAGATGAGCGCTAAAGAACTAGCCCACCTCGGCTTTCAATACTCGTTCAAGAGTGCTAGATGCCTCGACAAGCAGATCCTAACGACTACAAGTCGTATGACCTCAGAACCGTGGTGACGTGTCCATGGGTAATCGTCTCTGGAGAGTTTCGGTTCGGCCACGACAGAATACCTAGCATAGCTTCGTTGGGAGGAGCAATGCACTCCATAAACCTTCACCTCTGGGCAGCTGAAGGGGGGAAACTTCACCATTGGGAAAACCGGTGACAACCGGTGAAGCACCCCGAAAAAGAATGAAAGTGAGGCTACACTCATGCAAGCCATTTTCAAGATTGGGTGGGAGTGTTTCCAGTTTGGGAAAATATTTTCTCGATCCTTCAGCCTAATTCATTTTACGAAACACCGGTTTTTCGCCTTTAACTATTTAATCGCTGAACATAGTGTTCTGGTGAAGGTAGTTCTTGAAATCTACGTAAAATTCTGCGTCGAATGATGTATCGGATTCCTAAGTACGTGCACCATATACCAGCCGGGTCGGTGCAGCCGAGCCCCGTTGTCGGTTCCAGCAGAACTCTGCGTCTCTGACTTAAACGATAGAGGCAAGAGCACCCTATGAAGCTCGGCTCCACCGACCCGACTGGCTTATGGAGCAAGCGAAGTTAGGAACACGTTATACCATCTACGCAAAATTTTCCGTAGATTTTAAAACCAACCTTCACCAAACCCTATTTTCAACTGTTAAAGAGTGATAGGCGAAAAACGGGCGTTTTGTAAAATGAATAAGGCTGAAGGATCGAGAAAATATACCTCCAATCTGGAAACATTAGTCGACGCGAAATTCCATTAAAATTCCGGAAACTACCTTCACCAAAGGTCTATCTCTGAAAAAAACAACAAAGTTATGGGCGAAAAACTGATAATTTCAGGCGAAAAAAAAGCACATTATAAACTGAAATCGGCTAGAAGAGCGGGAACGTATTTTTTGAAACTGAAAACGCTAATCGATTCAGAATTTTGAAAAGATTCCGAAAACAACCTTCACCAAAGCTCCATCTCCAGGCACGAAAAAGTTATGGACGAAAAACTTATTGTTTTTTGGTGAAAGAAACGTTATTTCATAAATAAAATAGGCTGAGTGATTGGAAACGTATTCTTCTCAAATTGAAAACATTATTCGACGCGAAATTTCATGAGGATTTCGGAAACAGCTCAGTTCAAAGATCCATCTTGAAGCCCAAAATGTTATGAGCGAAGAACAGGTAGTTTTTCAAAAATCGCTTGGAGAAAGTTTCCGAAAATTTTTGACTAGAAAACGGCTTAAAGGAAATTCTCCATGACCTAGGCAGATCATTTCATCAAATTTTTATTTCATGAATTTTTGAAGGAGGTCATCTAACGAAAAAAAATGTTTCAAAATTAACGATTAAAAATAAAAACATATTGAAGAGGAAAGCAAGAAAAAGAGGACTAAGAAAACGTAAAATTTTAAAGTTGCAAGTCTGAAAAGAACCTTCACCATTCCCCACTCAGGTTCCCTAAACAACATTCACCTCTCGGACCGCTGTCTCCACCCCAACGAACCCATGATACCTGGTCGAGTTGAACACAATTTTTGCTGCAGCACGTGCTGCTCCGGAGAGCACGTGGCCTGTTCGATAGGACTACGTGGCGCAGAGAGGCAAAACTCTTGTCGCACCCCCGTTTCCCACGCGGCAGCTCGTCGTTCTATAATAGAAGCACGTGGCGTTAAAGGGCGGGCTTCCACCCCTTCGATGGGAGCGGGTCTCCCCAACAGGGATACGGTCCAGGTCACGGCCCGCAGCGAGGGGTCACCCCCACAGCAGTTCTCGACAGGGACATCACCGTCGACACCGAGGGAACTGCCGTCGCTGAGAACCTTGGGGGAGACCACCTTAGCGGTCGAAAATCGTCCGAAAAGTGACTCGTAGTCACCTTTAAAGGCATCGTACGCGCAGAAAACCGTATATTATTTTTTCATGTTTTTGTGTAGCTTGGCCCATCTAGCGAACGAAAATGTCGAAGGGGCCCATGAAAAAACTCCATTTGTAAAGAAAAGTCAAACGGAACACATTGTGAATACGAATTTGATTTTCGCGCCAAAATCATTTTAGAAGTTTTTCTGGATTTGGAGGCCTCGTCACTGTCATTTTCGGAGTTTTTCTGCTTGTAGAGTTCCTGCCGTTCTTATTTTTCACGTTGTCTTACGGTCGCACCAACATTCTAGGAAAAACTGCTAGATGACTGGTAAGATTTGGTGGCGGATCTTCATCTCTGACGCCTTCCAACCTCATTGCCCAACGTTTTTGACTCGCCTAAGTCTACCAGTGTGGTCTACCGGGCTCAATCATGAATTTGAGCCAGAAAAATTAAAATTGATTTCCAGCGCGAACGATGCCTTTGAGGAGCGGCCCGAGAGGCCGACTGCGCTCTCTATGGAATGGGGACCCATTTTTCGTGGCCGAGAGGAACGCCTATGTGTTGCGGCACGTACTTCTCACTTCGACGACGACTGGGCCAAGTGGCGCTCGAAAGATACGGGGCCGTATCGTCGTCCACAGCGCTTTGTAGTCGAATCGAAAGCCTATCATGGCCGAATCTGATCCCCCATTTGTCTGAGCAAGTAAGCCGAACCGCAAAAAGGGAGCATGCAGGGGCGGAGCAGATGGCTGTGTTCGGGAAACCTTTTCTTCGATTTTTTCGAATTTCTTCGCCATCCTTTCTTCAAAGGTACAGTCCAAGCTCAGGGACGAAGTCTGATATTTCCACATAATTGTGAAGTAGACCCACCCTATATAGCATCTGCCAAGTGCGAGTTCTCGGTTCCTTCGAAAAAGCGAGATAAACGAGGAAGCCACCCTGGGGCGCCCACATCAGGGAGCCATTTTGGCACGCCCCCCTACGACTTTCAAGCTTGTCGGCTCGCATACATCGGTTGCAAATGACGGAAGTCACAAGCCTCTGACCATGCTTCCGCAGCTCAATTTTAGAGGCGCCAGAACTCCGTTCCCAGGGGGTCTTGTACAAAGGTAACGTTGGAATCAGCGTGGGATGGTTCCCAAGAGACAGAAAAACGTTTCTGAGGTTGGAATGTGCGATGAAAGAATTGCCCGCTTTTTCGGCAAAAACCTAAGCTTTGGGTCCCTCTAAGAAGAGTCATAACGGAAGTGCGACGAAAACAGCCAGGAAGTGAGTGAAAATTTCTTGGGACAGTCAACCCATTGGATAACCCCGCCCACGTTATATAACAGTTGTCCTGCGTGTTCGATTCAGCAGAAGAACAGGCACCGAATTTTCGAATACTCTTTATCTCGAAAGTTTTTAACATCCTGGCATGTACATCGGTCCCTCTTATTTTTGAAGAGTCTTCGGTGCATAAAACAGAAAGCAAAGCCACGTACCTAAGAACTTTAGAGCGCAAAACCATTTCACCGACGTCAGGTTCGATGCATTGTCTGCAGTCCCCCGAAACACACAAAAAGGCATAATTGAATTTTTCAGACATTCCTTTAAACAATTTTTATGCAATATCTGCGTGTTCTGTTGGGAATTTTCCCTATTAACCCCTACTTAGTAGACATACCTACTCAAAAACAAGGTAATTAGAATACATTTTTTTCGGAACTCTGCCTTTAAGCTAAAAGTGAATTCAGCGACAGTAGGGTCCTTCCGAATGCCACTGATGCAGTAGCTCGTTGGTCTAACAACACGATATGGGATCTCAAATTGTCAAGCGGTGAAACAAAATTTGTGCATCCATCAAGATAGTAGCCTGTCACTTATGTCAACAATGTTATCGTTCTTCAGAATGTAAGAGAAATTGAAGACTTGGGTTTTCTTGTTGAAGTAGATCTACGTTTTAACGCACATTGTGACCTAGTTAGAAGAGGAAACTTTAGTGTAATGCACAACCTGTTCAGGGCTCTTTTTCCAATGTTCTTCTACGTGCATACAAAACTTTTACCCGTGCCTTTCTCCTATACTAGTAGAAGCGTATGTGTGCTTATTAAAGTCGTGTTATGCCGTAAGAAGCGCGAGCCATCCAAGTTCATGTTCCTCTAGCTTCTTAGTTAGGGTAGTAGATTTAATTTATATAGTTCTATTCTTTTGTCAGTGTCGGATCGTAATGGTAACAAACAGTAATGGATTGTTGTCTCCATGACTCTTAGATTGAGACCGAGTTCCTACCGGAATATATCCATCAAAGTTGTGCTGAATAAGGTGGTGATTGGCGACATCCATGTCGTGAACCATAGCGTCTGGTTCTCGAAGCTTTTTGAAGTGCCGGTCCATAAGCGTCCCAGAATGCGCTGTAAAATATGTCAGAATGGTGAATTTTGAAGAAGGATCAGAACAGGTGCTAAGGATATCAATTTCACAAACTCGACCTTTCCTGAGTTGTCGACGAGGAGCGCGAGGAGCACGGGATATTCAACTTTGCCTACGTATTTTTTTGACTCCTATCTACTGGCAGGAGCGCGCGTGGAAAATGCGGTTCCCGTTCTTCTCTAACTTTTGCGTTCCAACGATGTTCCCTCAGGGCAATTCAAGAAGGAGTGTTTTAGGGTATTTTCTATGCGCAATAGGTTCATGTGACTGTCTTGGTTAGCATCCTCGCGTTTGGTGTGCGGAAACTCTTAGAGACATCAAACTCTTTGCTGACAGCAGCGCCAGCAAAGGTGCAACACACTACCATTTTCTGACCATGATTTAATTGACCATGACCTCTTATTCTCTTCCTAACGAGATCATCTCCTGTATGTGAAAAGCTAATGGACCAGAATTTCACTACCAGATAACCGAACGCATGGGACAAGAGAGCATAAACGAGGCAACATTTTCCAAGACTGGCATCCAGTTTTCAAATATATCTAGCCGACGCTGGAAAATAGAAGGCAGGCCGAAAAAACTATGCTAGTCTACTAGGTACCTAAATGGAGAACATCGAGAACTAAGTGCACTAACCTAACTGGACAACAAGGGTGAATATGGCGAGATAGTTTACAATACCAAGCATATTTAGTGCTTAGACAATACAGTGTCTCTATGTCAGGCTGGGTGGGGCGGCACTACCGACGTGATCATTTAAAGATGCCTGCGCGGGGTAATTCCTATTCCACGTGCTAGCCAAGGTCACGGTGATTGAACCCGTTTGCAAGATGAAGTTTCCGCAGAATGGTGTTTGATAAACACTGTGGCCTTTCCAAAGACAGTGCGAAGAGCGATCAGTTTCATTTTGGGTGTAAAGGCCACCTGTGGCGACACCTCGTGGTGTGTAATTGAACAGCTCCAGCTCATTCATTCCACTATAAAATCATAGTCGTTTATTGCCGAACTAACATATAAGGATAAGGGAAGAGTCATTGATCAGAGAGTGCAGCAGACTGTCAACTATCTCAGCCAAACAGTAACAGAGTATGTAGACCAAGAAATCAAACATGCAAAAGGACAGACGTTTATGAAAAACTTTCCTATAGGAGTCGAAAAGATAATCATTCAGAGAAGGGATAGCATTAGAGTATGATTACGTACATTCATATAAAACATGCACCGATGCAGAGTAGACTGTTCTTACCAACTATATCGATTCAAAACCACTATGGATGATGAAAAAAGGTTGCGTAGCTCTTCGCGGAAAGTGTGGCTCCGGCATAGAGGCTCGTTCAGGTCAGGATTGTGGTTGTCATGATTGCCTCACAAATTAAGGACCTGCTCTTCGCTCTGAAAACTTCCCCATGCATGGTTGGTTCTGATGAGCTATTAAACATATTTGGTTTTTCTTGTTGTTTGGTTATAGTTGCACCAATTAACTGGACATGCCTGCACCATATCTGAGAAAAGGACTGCTGGATTTCACGGAACGATAACCACGCTTCAATCAATATTCGAGCCGACGGCTTTGTAACACAGTGTGCTTAACCATGGCTACGCTAACCACGGCTCAAACCTGGTTAACGTTTTGTGAATTCTGGCCCAGAACGGCATGAAATAGGAAAGAGTCTAAGCGCATACAATCACGAAATAGGATTAGAAAACAAAGAAACAATAAAGGTATCGGATTGACTCAAAAAAAGTTATTGAATTCCATGTAACGTGTTTGCTTCTGGAAAAAAGTGCTTTCATGTGCGATGTCCAAAGTTCCGATTCTGAGCTATAAGAAACCTAGTGGCCTTCGTTTGAGAAAATCTTACTCTTAGTTCCCAGCAGTCAGTATTTTCTTGGGGTATAACAAAAAAGAAACAATCGAAAAACGACACCAAGAAGAAATGGGTAAGCAAGAAGGTATACCGTATAGAAGATAGTTTCCGCTGGTCTCCTCCGTTCACATCGTTTCGGCCAAAATAGGTGAGTTGACCAAATTTTAACCACTGAGCAGTCATCTGTAGAATAATCTTACCGAGGTCCAGAGTAACTGACAGAATCCATTAAAGAGCAGGTGCGGGAGACCTTTTTGATCTAAATACGAACTCACGGCACTGACTTGGGGGTGCCCATAGTATAAGCTATCCAGCGGTCAAAAGTGTTCATGACCAATTGATGTAAACAAGAAAATTAAACTACCACCGCCTCATTCACTGTACGAAAAGGCTGGACTGTTATATTAATAACAAAAAAGAAAGTGATTTGGGTGGCACACCTTGAATACCTACGCAAATGATGAGAACTCAGAAGTTTTTCAACAACTTAAACGTTCGTTAAAACCCCTGAAACAAGTAAACGACCAGCTTTTTTGGCCGTTTCAACTTAAACCCCGGCTTTTTCAACTAAAATCCCTGCTAAAAACCACCTATTCAACTTAACACCCACTACAGGTGCGCATGACCCTGGGAAACAACTTAACACCCTCTTTGAAAGTGGGGTTCAAATTGTCAATAACGATCCAACAACATGTGCCAAGACCAACATCTTAACTGCTACCTTCGAAAGCTGACAAGCGGGACAAGTAATCGTCAACATCTGCTAGTACACGTGGCATATCGAATCAATAACATTATCATCTCGACGTTCCTCCTGGCACACGGCTTTTTCCAATCGCTCTCCTTTTCTGATTTTCCACTTCTTTCATTCTTCTCTGTGTCAAACTTTTGTATCTCTTCCAAAGTGCTTCGATTAGGTCTGCTCTTTGTAATCGGCTGGTTTCGCTGCGTGTTGCGTCTATTATTTTCGTTTATTTTCCGCATTAGTTTTCCGTATCCAACTCGTTTTGGTCTATCCGTTAACAGGTTATATTTAAGCTCCGTTTTCCCTTTTGGGTGAAAATCTTTTCTTCGCGCATCCCTGCTCCAAATCCTCTACAAACTCAACATTCTGAAAATCCCAATTTCCTCTTTTCCAGATTCTGTAACAATCTCGTAAACTGCATTTGCCATCGTTATCGGAGCGAAATCCCGGTCTGCACTTACGGACAACCGCTGCTGCATCACGCCGCACGTTTACAACTGTGCTGGGTTCCAAGTGTAGCGGTTAGTAATTATCGATTATCTGCTGTCGATATCGCTCCAGCCGCTTGGAGAGGTTTGGTTTACATCATTACCGTAACGTACTGGTGATTTTATTGAACTATCTAGTTTACTGATTACCACAAAAGTCTGCACAAAATTGTCGAAGGGGTGCTGCCTGATAGAAGATTGCCTGTAATAGTTACCGAACTTCTAAATCTGACTTCTATTTCCTCATACATAAATACGAGATATCACCCTCCAATCTAGCATTGACCAGTGTGTTTGAGAGGCTTATCTCCTCCATCCCCTGCGTGGGGCAGAGGAACCGTGAGCTTTGTTCGCCGCGCTCCATTGCGAACGTCCTCCCGTCCTTTGAAAAAAAATCGGTCAAAAAAGATCCACTGATTTTCAAGTGAACTTATCATTAATCTCATTGGATCGTATATTCACGTCCGTAGTTTTTTACTGTTATATATACTGCAATGAATTTCTCATCTTTATTCAATCTAAAGGTGCACTCATCTGAGAAATAGTTCTTGATTTATTTATTTTCAATAAATGCCAAGATTTCGAGTGCAAGTTTTCCATTTATTGGTGCAAAACTAGTAGTGGAGGCACTCAGGATTTGTCCATAGAAATGAATTATTCATGCATGAAAGTGAAATTTTCTAACGTTATCACATATGGTTAGGTCCGTGGCTTGTTTCCTCAACATAAAAACATAATTTCAAACCGCGGCTGGGCTGCGATTTAAACCTCACCAGCGGCTGGCTGGTAATTACCGTTGCGCCAGCCGCGGTTTCAATTTAAGTGTTTTTTTTTTCTTGAGGAAACAAGCCACGGATCTAACTACATATATGTGATAACGTTATCGCTCGTAATTCCCTAGAAATTCCATGGAATTTGATTGATTTTTGAAGCGGTATCATACCTCACTTGAATTCCGAGTACCCCTCCAATTAGTTTTTCACCCAATCATTTGTGTTTTTCTAGAGGAGCGCGTTAAGATTTATGAAGGAAGCGTTCCTTCAATGAATCAGGCAAACCGATCACGAAATTGTGTGAAACTGGCATTGAAACCTTGTTTATTCCCATCGCGCTCCGTGTTTTCCCCTTACCAACTGTATTTTTGATCATTTTCACAAAATCTGCTCCTATTGTACATGCCACAGTCAGTTTGGCACTTCGTGAGAGCGGCTCAATGACATTGCTAAGGCCTCTTTCAGAGTTTGATCGCTGTGCGATGCGACTGAATGAAAACCCTGCGTATCGATCCAGTCGCGTCGCGCGATCGGGTCGCAAACGCTTTCAGACTAGATAGCGGGGAAAGTCGCCCCATCGCGCGATTGCCACTGCCAGATCGCGTCGCCGTGCAGTGCACGGCGACGCGACCGATCGCCGCGATCGCTTCATGTTCTTGCTCTCAAATCTGTCGGTTTTTTTCACGCTGTTCCTGTTTCTTTTTTAGTTCTTGTTTTTCGGATAGCATACCTTCATTCTCGACAGCCTAGGTACTGGCTGGCATCAAGGAAGATATCCTTTTTCTTGAGAAAATTAATTTTTAATTTATCCTTCGTTTCCTTTTGTGGCATAAGAAGGAATTCACCCGCTTCATTCATCTATATTATTCCTTTCCCACATGACTAAGGTCAGTGTTTTTTTATGAAAGAATTTTCAGTAATTGTTTGCAATAGTTAAGCGTCCATGGGCAGTGTTGAACACGTTTTGAAGGTGGATTTTGTTTTTGCGGTGTTCGTTTTTCAATCTTCTCGGTTTGTGCGCTACTGAGCAGATATGCTTGCCAATTATGATTCATAGAATGCACGACACTACCCATATGAAGCTTTAAAATAAAAAAAGAGAGAAAAAAACAAAAAGTCTTTGTTAAAGACATTCAACACCGCCCACCGCCAGCAAACTCACAAATATATGTTCACAAAATGTTTCATGCATAGATGAATACATCACATAAAGACAGCTGCAGTTAGCTGAATCTATTTGCTGTATACATTTATGCTTATTGGGCATTGGTTAGAATGTGTACGTAAAAGGGCGTGATCACCAACGTTTGGCCGTGCACACGATCGCGTCGCACAGCGATCGAACTCTGAAAGAGGCCTAACCCGAGTGCGTACGCGTCGCTGACCGATCAGTGTCGCGCGGCGAGCACACAATACACACCACCGTCTAGAGTACTCATCAGCGCTTTATACGAGTAAACGGCTATCGTTTGTGACAAAAAATGAACGCAAGAAAGTCAATTATGCACCAGGACATGTCAAGTTATTTGATTTCACGTAAAAGCGGGGATGTCGCGTTGCCGCTCATCTCGTCGCGCGCGACGCTCACCGACCGCGACCGCGGGTGAGCAATGTCCCCCCCCCCCCGGTAGACGAACCGTAACATCAATGCACCCTTATCTGCCCCGTATAAAATGTAAATGAGTAGGGTATCTGCGGAGTCGGTGGACCGTATTTTCATTAGTGTTGGTGATATCAGAAAAATTTCAATTGCCAAATGATGCCCCTTGACATTTCTTTCTCAGGCAGGTGCTATGTGGGAAGGGGCACTGTTGTATCGCACTTGGCCACTCCCATTTTTCCGTGCCGCAATGACTCTCCTGATTTTGACAGGGGAGGGAAACCCCGGATAGGTGCTCAATTTTAGTGCGGCACAGTAAAATGGGCGTGGCCAAGTCCATCGCGCCATAGTGGCCCCCCCTTTCCCACATAGCACCCTCAGGCACCCTCGCAATGGTGACAGCTATCCTCTGTTTCCGAGTGTGATTTATTTCCGTTCGTCGCGTGCGTCTGCGTGCGTACGCTGCGTCTCCTTCTCCCCACAATTTCTCGCTGTCTCTACCCTCGCTCCGCACAAGCGCGCGAGGGAACAGAGTAAATCTGGCTCGGAACCAGAGAATAACTGACACAGGTCAATACAATTTTTTTTTAACTCCTGTTGTTTGCAATGAATAGGTTAACGCCTAGGCAAGTTTTTTTTTCAGGCGTCAAACGCGTGACCCCCGAAAAGGAGGCCTTCACTGACATCGACTATGCATTCCAGATCTGAGCTATACCTTGTAAGGTAGGAGTGGAACGCAAGGACTTTCTCGCCGTCAATGTGAAGATCTTCAAATCCCAAAGCAAGCCTCTTGCTGACTATGCCAAGGTCACAACAAAGGTGAATTTAGTACGCTGTCATCCTTCGCTGTTGGATGCTTGATATGCGTTTTAGATGCTTGTTGTCGGAAATCCGGCTAGAACAAATGCTTTCATCGGTACCAAATACGCTGCCCCAGAATTCCTGCTCGAAACTTCTCGGCTATGATTCGACTTGACCACAAGCGTGCCACTGCTCAGGTGAGACTCGCAGATAAAATATAATGTTGTGACAACTCTTCGTCCCGTTCGGCTGGAAATGTGATTATCGATCCCTCTATTCGGACAGGGGCACGTCAGACATACTAAATGGTTTGCTATCGCGGCGGGAGGCAATGTGGTATCGCATATGGCCACGCCTATTTCTTTGGTTCGGCAACGACTTTCCTGGTTTTGGAACGTAAGGAAACCCCGGGTAGGTGCTCGAATTCAATGCGGCATGGTAAAATGGGCGTGGCCAAGTGCGTCGTGTCATAGTTTCCCCCTCCGCTAAGATAGCACCGTTGCCCCTGGTTATCCTTCGTTACAGTTGGAAATCACTCTCATGACGAGCTGTTTATCATTACACGGATTCCCCGTGTAAGAAATAGAAATAGGGTCATGCGCAGTTGTGTAGTTTCTCAACCGGTTATGAGGGGGGTCGTAGAATTTTGGGCACAGAAATGAAAATTTCGAGTGGAAATCTCCAGAATTTCGGGCCAAAAACTCTAGATATCAGGGGTGTAAGAAATTTTTTGATTTCTGCCCATTTTTTGAAGATTTTTTTCCGTTTCCTGTTTTCAAAAATTATTTTCTGAACGTCCCTGGTAGGCATGTTGAAGCCTTATAGAACGTCCTTCTTGAACCTGGTTACCGCTTCGAAGTTGGGGCTCCTGGTTTTGTTCTTCTTCTTCTTCTGCTTCTTTGCAGCCACGTCGAGGGTGCTGTCATAGGTTGAGGAACTGGGTGACCAATAATGGATTCGTCCATAGGTCCATTGTGGTCAGCGTGGTTGGTCTCTCCGGACAATCAAACAAATGTGCCGTATCGTGGCCGTGGCATCCACAGTCTGGGCAAACGTCCGATTTGCTGCTGTCAATCTTGCTAACATATGCCATAAGCATAGTAGAGTGACCACAGCGCGGCGATGCCAGGGTGCATCTGGCCCTCCTTCCGAGTTGAGACTCGGATGCTCAGACCCGGGGCGGCACCACTTCCAGGATGGGATTAACCGCCGCCTTTTCCATATGACACCGTACGAACTGTGTGTGCTCGCGCAACAGACGGAGTCGTTGTTGCTGTGAATCGTGCCATCTTTGCAGGTTGACTTTGCTTGGAGCATCGGCGAATGGCTTTCTGATGCGTCCCTGACGGGGTTCAGCACTCTCCATGAGGGGTGGTTGGGTTGCTTTATGATATTGATGAAAAATTGTTGGGCTTGGAGCTGACAGTGCTCTTTTACTGGTAATAATCGTGTCTCCGCATGCAAGTGCTCGCCTGGGGAACTTCTTGCACATCCGGTAGCTATATGAAGTGTGGCATTCTGTACACGCTGCATCTTGGTCCAGGAGGTTTCTGATACCAAGTGCTGCCACACAGGTGCAGCGTACTCCAGAGCGAGCTGAAGTATTGCCTTATATGTCGTGATAATAGTTTCCTTGCTACTGCCCCATGATGTACCGCTCAGGGCTCTGAGCACATTAAGCTTCGCTTTGACGACGGCCTGCTTCTGCTCGGTGTTCTTATGAAACTTGAGCGATGGATCGAGCACCAGACTGAGCAGTTTGGGAAAGCGAGCAGCAGGTAATCGATCTCTGTCTCACCCGACATGCGGGTGAGCGCTGTGCTCCGATGGATCCGTTGTGAGTACGTATACCGACGATTTGGATGCAGAGATCTTTAGCATTTTGCGATCAAAAAAGCTTTTCAGTGTGACCAGGTACTCATTGATCTTGGAGGCAGCCACATGTATATCCCGATACCGACACATTATTGTCATACCATCGGCATAGGCGACCACCTTGATATCCTGGGGAGGAGCGGGCATGTTTTCGAGGTACAGACTGAAGAGGGCAGGCGATAAAACGCCGCCCTGCGGAACTTCAGCTGCAATAGGAATACTATTGGAGACATGGTTCTGGAACATAACTCTGGCTCGTCTGCCCTTGATGAATGCCGATATCCAGCGTTTCTGCCACGGCGAGATTGATGATTCAAGTAAGTTGCTTGACAGAACTCCATGGTTTACTGTGTCGAACGCCTTGGTGAGATCTAAGGCAACAGCCACAGTTCTCTGTAGCTTCTGGGCATTGAACCCATCGATGGCAAAGCTTGTGATTTCCAGCGGAGCTGTCGTGGGGGAATGCAGCTTTCTGAATCCATGCTGAATCACTTGCTTCTCATTGTGCTCCGCCAAGTGCTTTACGATCAGTTTTTCGGCTACCTTCGCGAACGTGGACAGCAAGCTAATAGGTCTGTATCCCTTGACTGAAGCCTGAGGTTTCCCCGGCTTGGGCAGTGGCACAACGTTAGCTGTCTTCCAGTTCTGTGGGATGGTGCACGATTTGATCGAGGTATTGATCAAATCAGTGAGAAGCGGAAGGATTTCGTTCAGTATCTTCTCCAAGACAGCAGGACATATCCCGTCTGGACCCTTTCAATTCCGCATATCCTTTATAACTTTCTCAACTTGCGTCGTAGTGAACGCTTCGGCCGTGCTCATAAGCGGGAGGCGGCACAGCTCTCGTACAGTCACTCTATTCTGCGGCTTTGCACTGGTGATGAAAAAACTTCTCCCGAGCGCATGAGCGGCTTCTTTTCCTGATTTGAATACACCGTTTTCTAATTCGATTGTGGAGACGGTAGCAGGCAAGCTCTTACCCGAGAGCTTCCGTAGTACCTTCCAAGTAGCTGCACTGTCCGTCTTGAAATCCAACTGCCCGGTGAACTCTTCCCACTCTTCTTTCTTGTGCCTGTCTAAATCCTTTCTGATCTCATCGTCAAGTTCAGCAACGACGGGGTCTAGATGGTTGACCGCTCTCCTGGCATCTCTTGTCCTGATCTTATCGAGGATCTCCCTTGTGACATTTGGGTAGAAAGTCTTGACGCGGCTGACAGGAATATGTATGGACTGTCTGGACTAGAGGATCGGCCGTTGGCCGGGAGACGAGTGGGCTGATCATCGTTGAGAATGACCAGATCGCACTCTTCTGCCCATTCTCCGACGTCTCCTCTAGCGTCAGTGTCAAGCGACGAGCAGAATGTATGAGCATCGAAGTCGCCTGCGAAGACAACAGAGGGTGAAAGGGAGCAGTCGTACAATTGCTTGAGTGAGGGAATAGGGTCATAAGATTGGGGACAGGACGTGGTAGGAGGGATTTAGATATTAAAAATAGATATAGGTGTTTTAAGGATGGATAGGTAGGTACTCGAGAGTACCGTCCTGTGGTGTGTTCGGTATGATATGAGAGGGTAGATTTGATAATACGAAAGTGGAAACTCCGCCGAGAGCTGACCTTGGAGCATGATAAGCAGTGTAGCCAGGAACGTTAGGGTGACGTGCGGTAGTAGAAGGAGAAAGTTTGGTTTCCTGAACCATTATGACATCAGGATGATGAGTACGAGCAAAAAGAGGGAGTTCGCACAACTTGGCACGAAGGCCACTGAGGTTAATATGAACAATAGAGAGGGGGCGGTTGGTAGATGAGGAATCAGAGTTACTGGGGGCAGAGCACAGAACACAAAGGAAGGAAGGATCGTGATGCCTCACAGAGCTGAGACCCGAACAGGAGAGATGCACCCACCTTCGACATCCGAAACACTGGACGCTTGTTTTCCTCCATGTGACATCCTTGCCGCACGTGGCGCATGGGTACTTCTGAGCGGGTCTTGGATTCCTCTCGACGCCGGCCATTTGTAGTAGAATCCTTAGGGGAGCTGCAGCCAGCCAGCGTCTCTCCCATGACAAAACCCTCCACGCGGAGGGGTTGACGTCGGTTTGCACGGAGGTTGTCTTCTTTCCTCCACACTGCCACGGCACGAACGTACGACATCTCGGCAGCACTGGAACCATTTTGCACCTTCAGGCGGCTTTGACAGTTCCACTTTTTTCTTCAAACGGTCCCACGGTATCGATTTCTCATAGTATGGCGAACTTTCCAGAGGCATAGATTTCCCTCGGGATGTTTTTTGTGACTTTCACCTTTTTCTCCGAGCACTGCGATAATTTTTAGCTTTCCAGCGTTTTCACAATTCGCGTGGAATTTTAGCTCTTGAATTATCTCTGAAAATTCTTTTTTTTTTATCAAAAAAAATTTAGAAGTCAACTCTGATATAATTTCTCATTACCCTCCCAAGTCTAGTAGCCCGTTGTCAAAGGTCTCGTCTGATTTACGACCCCATCAACATTTGTATCCTCACCCGTGAATATAGCCTGGTTCTTGGGGGGGGGGGATCCGATCTGCATAAGGAAGGGAGAAGGTCTCAGCTCCGCAGGGAGACCAAGTGGACCATTTTCACTATGAATGTCTTGTTTCTTTTAATAAGTTGCTCCTCAAATTCTCGGGTTTTTCACATTCTGCAAAAAACGACCAAGTCACGCTTCGGGGGGAGTCTGAGAACATCGCCAAATATATGATCAAATCATGCTCTTGTGGGGGGGGGGCTGAGTGAATTTCGCCTTCTCCACACCTAATGCAATACTCGGTTTGGGTACCATAAAGCGTATTTGAACTCTAGGCAAGCTTTGTACTCGTGCCGTGCCCTGCATTCTCTGTAATGGTCGTACTGCGACTTTAACTTGCTTACCCTCTATGATACGTATTGTGTTTATCTGGACCGAATTTCGGTCCGCAAATGCGTCTCGACACGCTTTGCAGCCGCACGCGCTCGAGTCAGTCGGGTTTCCAGATCCAAAGCCGACTATATACGGCATTTTTATACAATTTTCTCCAATTTTTCTTAGTTTCCAGTTTGCAAAACCCACCTAGAGTCAGCAGATCGGCGGCTGCGGCGCTTAAAGCTGTTCTGACTCGTGAGCGTGCGGCCGCAAAGCGTGTCGAGACGCGATTGCGGACCGGAATTTGGCCCAGATGAGCACAGTAATTCACATCATTCGAGGCGCGAGCGGCGCGCGCGATGCCTCAGCCTCCTGCCCGGCGCTCTCTCACTGTCTCTAACCTCCGCTCCACACCAGCTCGCGTAGGAACCATTTGAATTTCGCCGTTTTATAGCCTGTATGAGCTTTTTCAATTGGGGTGCTACAGGCAGGGTCCTGCGGGGTCGTTGCCGGTCACAACGGGAGTTGGGGTCGCAAAATTTTGGCCCAAGATGAAAATTAGTGGAATAGGGAAGGAGTCGTATTGGCAGAAACGATGGATAACCACACTCATCAAAGGGCGCAGAGCAAAGGTGCTGTTCCAGGGACATGTCTCTAATAGCGTCCCGATCGCTGCCGGTGTCCCTCAAGGAGGAATCATATCGCCTGCTCTGTTCAGTCTTTACCTTGAAGATTTGCCCGTCCCCCCAAGTGACATTAAAGTCGTTGCGTACGCGAATGACATCACCATCTTGTGCCGGGACAGAGACATTAATGTAGCTGCACGCAAGATCAATAGCTACGTCGTCGCCCTGAAGAGCTTTCTCGATGATATGATGCTCACTCTCTCTGCCGCTAAATCATCTGTGTCTGTTTTCTCCACTGACCCTAAGGAACACTGTGCTCACCCCGTGGTGAACTGGGAAGACGCTCGTCTGCCTGCCGCACGTTTCCCAAAGCTGCTTGGTCTAGTATTGGATCCTTCGCACAGGTTCCATAAAAACACTGAGCAGAAACAGGCTACAGTGAGAGCTAAGCTCAACGTCTTACGGGCCCTGGGAGGTACGTCGTGGGGAAGCAGTAAGGAGACGATCCTGACCACGTACAAGGCAATCTTGCAGCCGGAGTTGGAGTATGCAGCACCGGTATGGCAACACATAGTATCGGTGTCATCGTGGACAAAGATGCAGCGAGTTCAAAATGCTGCTCTTCGGATTGCCACTGGGTGTGCAAACAGCACTCCAGTGGAGCATCTTCATGCTGAAGCCCATATTCTGCCTGTTAAAGAGCACTGTCAACTCCAAGCGCAGCAACTGGTTATTAATATCGTCAAGCAGCCTGATCATCCATTAAGAAGGATCATGAGTCCTGTGAGAGAGAGAGATATCAGAAGGCTTTTTGCGGATGCTCCCGAGAAAGTCAATATACAAAGATGGACGGACTCCCAATTAGATCGTCTTCGTCTTTTACGTGCGGAGCACACCCGTTTCGTCAGGGATCACTTGAGTAGGGTGGCTGTCAACCCCATATTGGGGATCGCACCACCTGAAGTCAGCAACACCGAGATGGAACTCGGTAGGCGGGCTAGATGTTCCCTCGCCTCGTTGCGCTGCGGGCATTCCCCTATGCTGATGTCATACTTGCATAGGATCGACAGCAGTAAGCCTGACGAGTGTCCGGATTGTGGTAACCCTGGCCACACTACATTTCATCTATTCGACTGTCCGAAGAGGCCCACCTCACTGACGACAATAGATTTGAGGTTGAATCCAACTTCGGTCGCCCGTTTCTTGAACCTATGACAAAAACCCTTCTGCGGCTGGAAAGAAGAAGAAGAAGAAGGAGTCGTAAATATTCAGGACTAAAACAAAGAAATAAAATCACTTAGAAGGAAGTTCGCTCGTAAAATATCACCACATTTTAATTCACAACAGGGGCAGCGTCAAGTAGGCTGTTGTCCTGTGCATCGAAGTAGCTAGCATCGGCATGGATCCTGAAGAGACTGCGTTCCCCGTTGGAGGCAAACCCGGTGCACCTACTCAGCAGAAAATTTTCTGGCGGTTTACAGCTGATTTACGGGAGAATTACCGCTACCTAGTGGTAAATGCTGGTTTTTACCACAGAATTACATCTAGATAGCGTTCTGACAGAAATTCTGCCAGAATTCCAATAAATTACCAGAAATTGTACCAGAATTTTCTCGAAATTCAACGTAATCCGCTTGAAAAATTCGATGTCTGGTAGAGTGATTTTTCCAAGCGACTAGTGTTAAACTTCCCGTAAATTTGAAATTCGTCCTGAGCGAGCTGCATAAAACTCACATGAAGTGTGTCTTGGCTCACAGAAAGTGGGCAGGACCTCACAGAAAGTGTGCAGGACCTCACAGAAAGTGTGCAGGACCTCACAGCAAGTGAGCAGGACCTCACAGAAAGTGTGCAGGACCTCGCAGAAAGTGTGCAGGATCTCACAGAAAGTGAGCAGGACCTCATAGAAAGTGTGCGGGACCTCGCAGAAAGTGTGCAGGATCTCACAGAAAGTGAGCAGGACCTCACAGAAAGTGTGTGGGACCTCGCAGAAAGTGTGCAGGATCTCACAGAAAGTGAGTAGGACCTCACAGAAAGTGTGCGGGACCTCGCAGAAAGTGTGCAGGACCTCACAGAAAGTTAGCAGGACCTCGTAGAAAGTGTGCAGCACCTCACATGAAGTGTGTATTGGTTCACAGGAAGTATGCAGGACCTGACATGAAGTGTGCAAGACCTGACAAGAAGTGTGCAAGACTTCACATGAAATGAGAAGGATCTCTCGAAAAGTGTGCAGAATATCAGGACACGCGTCCAGGACTTCATGGTTAGTATTTTAAATCATAATTTTATCTATTAAACTTTATGAAGTTACACACGAATCGAAATTCGGAAACATTGATGGCAACTTTTACTTGTTTCTTTATATTTCTGTTTTTATAAATTCAAACTTATTTTTTAAATTTATAATCGCAAGCTTGTTTACATCTCTCTCGGAACAAACTCAGTTAGAAATGAACAAATGCAAGCCAGTGAGATATCGTCTTTCCCCAGCATGAAGGATGACCAGAGCCGGGTCAAATTGACGCGTCCGGCTGCGCTGCACAAATGGAGCAGATGAGAAGCCACCGAAGAATTAGTTTAGAGGTGTTTCGCCGTTGACTTTTCGAATACCGTTTTTGAAAAAATTTTTAATCTACCGGACTTGATCATATGAGAATAATTTCAATTAATAGGGAATTGTTTGGTGACACTTAGAAAACCGATTTCCAGTCACCTTCGATCCGCTCTAAACGCGCAACACGGCCGCCTACGTCTATAGTCGCTCTCTAGACGGCGGGCAGCCGCGTCGAATCCGGGGTTGCGCGAAAAACTGTCGATATGGCGCAGCGTGAATTTCAACATGGAAAAGAAATTTCATACATTACACAGGAAACATATTTACATTGAAACACAAATAATACACAACAATTTTGAATCGGTGAATGCAAACTCACTACATGAGAAAGCAATGAGAAGATAGAACATGATAGAGAAAGGTTTAGAAATCATAGAAAAAGAGGAATTTCTTAAATCACTGGCATTTTCCTGAACGAAAATCGTCCTAAAAGTGGGAGATAAACAAAAATATTTCCGATTTTCAAAATTAGTTCTCACATATGAAAATAGGAGGAAAGAGGATGGAAAGGAAAGAACGGGAAAAGAGAGATGAGGAGAGAGTGCTGGCCGAGGAAAATAAAACACTCCTCCATATCAATGGTTTTTTCCATGGGGTACGCAAAGCTCGACACGAGCAACCCCGGACTCGTAGCGGCTGCCCGCCGTCTAGAGAACGATTATACCTACACCCAGCACCGCCAAGCTTACTGTCTCTGACGACTTTACAAAACTGAAAGCATCTCGCCTCCAAGGAAACATTATTGAAAGCGTTTGATAGGATGTCAAGAATTTACCAACCTGCTTTTTTTGAAAAAAAAAGTTTCTGTTCATTTCACAAATTTTTTCCCGATGAATGATTTCAACCCAAGATTGGATCCGTGATTTTGTTCATTCAAACTTAGGTTTTATGAGCAGATTGTGTTTGTATAATGTTTTTTTTTCGAAATTTTTAGAGGCGAGAAGCGATTTCTGGAAAGACGATTGATAAATGACTCAAAGGCAAGGTTTGCAATAAAAAATGCTTTTGTGCTGTCCTAGTGAAAATCTAGATCCAGCCATCACAAAGTAAAAAAAAGTTGGAGAAAAAACGGTTAGGAACAAATTTTCGCTTGGTACCCGCCCGCTTCCAATTATCGTTATTTCTATAATTTCCTGTTTTTCCGTCTTCCATTTCGCTTCTGAAGTAATTGCTAGGCACTTCAAGAGACTACTGACTACTTTAGGAGCAAAATAAATCATGGATTAACAAGCATGCATCAAAATCTCGTTAATTAAAGGGGGCTTGCGGGCACCTGTAACTAACAGTCTGGACTTGTTTTTAGGCGTTTTCTCAAAATTTCGCTTATTCTCACTTAATTTTACTTTTGTAATTACCATCCACCATTTTCATGAAGAGAGCTCAAAAATCGTTTTTATCGCCAACTCAGAGTTTAATAAAAGGATAATATATCATGATGCCTCACATCAAATTTTTATAGCTAGCTGCTGCCCATAATGCAATAACTGCGGCAGTAATCAATTTGCAAAAAATCGTTCACAAATTCTCAAAAACAAACTCAATTTAAAAATAATTCTGGGAAAACACTAGCTTCAGTGAAAAATTTTTGGTAACCAAATGACTTGCTTTTGTTTTTGCAAATACCTGTCTCGGTTTTCTTTGAAAAAATTCCCTAAAGATTATTGTTCTTCTAGAATTGAGAATCCCATGTTATACATTTTCGAAAAGCTTCATCAGGGCGCTGCTGTTGAAGTTAAGGTAAGATTGGGTTTGTGAGGCAGACACTTTCGAGATTTCTGTTTGAGAGTGTAGGACTGACGTTGCCACATCAGAAAAAATCGTGTTGAAGCGTAAAGAAAAAAATCTAAATCAGACCGAAGGTTCAAGTACAATGACTTTATACCACTAACCAGTGAGTAATTATAAACTAGGGTGAGATATAACACAATAATGAATCCTCCGTAATCATTATTGTAAGGTGTGCTCTTGAACTTTAGTTTCTGAAACGGCCCCATTGATAGCGCACTGCTGCTGGACAAGGCCGCTGATCGCGCATGTTGAATGACATTGTTGACCCACAGCATATACGCTGCGCCGTCTGCCGACGTCAAAAGTTGGCTCGTCGCTCTAAGATTGGGGGTGAGAGATGGGAATTATGGTACAGACAGACTAAGACTCGGTTCGATGGGTTCCTCTACTGTCCCAGCGGACAGGTGGGTTGAAGCCCGAGAATTTTGGTTTGTGCATACAGTTGTACATGAGTATGACTGTATGTATTAAGATTTAATAAGCCGTATCAACAGCTGGAGGTTTGGGTATAGATTCTGGCAGAATGCTGAAGATTTCTGGCAGATTACTAGAAAATTCTAACAAATTACGAATAAATTACGAATCCTTTTGGGAGAAATTCCGCCAGAAAGGAGTGGTAAAGCTCTCGAATTTCCAGGATTTCGGGTAGAACTTTTTTTGCTGAGTATGTCATAGTATACGGCACCGAGTTTGCGCCCACCTTCAACAGTGAACGCGAAGTCTCTTCGGGATCCATGCCGTCGTTACTTCCTCCTTCTCTTCGGTACCAAAACTTCAAAGAGGTCGAAAAATTCTACGTTCACCCTTAGGTGAAACATTTTCTAACAATTTTGAGAGTTCATGTCCTCGAAAAAAGATTGAAACTTTGTAACTTCAAAAAAGTTGTATTCTTTGTTCGCAAGATTGTTTTGATTTAAGTGTATACCCTAGGCTTTTGACTTTGGTTTCAACATTTACACACCCTCCCCCAAATTTGCAAATCATCGAGTATTTTTACGTCTCAATTGTCCCGCGGGACAGTGCGATGGAGTGATCGTACAGTTTCTGGTACGAAAACCGGAAAGGTGGTGAGGGCTGCCGAAAAATTGCGGAATTGTAAGGGCGGTCCGTAAGTTTTCCTGTTTTTTTTTGGATCACCACGAGGATTTCGGATCGGTGCTATCGCAAGCCTGTGGCTACTGTTTTATCGAGCTAAGTCACGCCCATTTTTCCGCGCTGCAACGTTTTTGAATGCATAGAGAAAACGTGATTCAAACTGCAGCTGGGTGCAGCTGGGCCGGGGTACCGCATGAGGTGTGGAGGAGGCCGATTTCACCCAGACCCCCTGCAGGAGCGTGATTTGGAAAAATGTTTAGCGTTTTTCTCAGAACCTCTCCGCAACAGCGTGACATTGTCTGTTTTCTTGTTAAATTCAGAGAAGAGGAACATTTCTTGTGAACTCGAAGGTATAACCGAATTTTTCGTGAAAATATTGGTCTCAAATGCTGTGGTCTCCATAAAATATACTTGTTTTCTTTTCTTCTCTAAATCCTTTTCTGGATTCGTAGTAGGGCTTATACGAAAAAAATGTGAAAAAGAACCAACTTTGGGCCGAATTTCGAGCGTCAATTTTTCGGTGGTTCGATGGCGGACGAGCGCACTCCATATAATTGGCATCGATGATCTCTAGTATCAGGAACATAAGCTGGTTTGAAATTGTGATTCAATCAATGAACAAGGGCCTTCGGACTTGCATGCTCAAAGACTTTTATTCTCATCTAGGTAAAACATTGAGTGGAGTGCTTGCTTCCAATGTTCAATTGTTTTTAATAGGTAAACTCGAATTTATTTCTGCCTGTGATTGTCAATGAATTTGACTGCTCGGGATGAGACTGCGATCTTTTTCATCGGCGCTGCGCAAGTGTGCGCGAATCCTCAACTTAGGAACTTGATAGCTCATATAAACCGTTTCTTGCCCCGTAATTTTGGTAGTCCTTCAGCTGTTTGCGAATCAATAATTTTTTATGGTTTTCTCGACAACCTTTTTCATCGCGACCACTGCCTTTAACGCTCAAGGGGTCGTTTATACTTCCGCCTCCGAGCGGCGCGGCGAAGTGCATTTCTGTAATATTGATCATGGGGCGCGGCACGATCGATATTGTAGGATTGCACTTCGCCGCGCCGCTCGGCTGCGGAAGTATAAACGACTCTTAAGGGGTCATCTATACTTCCGACGCGGGGCGGCGAGACGCAATGCAGCCATATCGGTCAAGCGGCGCCGCCTGGCGGTGCCGCGAGGCGTTCAGAGTTTTTCTGCTCGAAGTCTTCCAACGGTGCCGCACGCGGCCGCCGCCTAGGTGCTGCCGCGTCGCCCGAGGAAAGCAGGCGGCGCGGCGGCCGCGTGCGATCCGCGTTGACATAGTATGCTTCT
The DNA here is from genome assembly GCA_029168955.1 of Aplectana chamaeleonis. Taxonomy (NCBI): domain Eukaryota; kingdom Metazoa; phylum Nematoda; class Chromadorea; order Rhabditida; family Cosmocercidae; genus Aplectana; species Aplectana chamaeleonis. The sequence goes on along the minus strand of JAPDOI010000219.1, from coordinate 54,833 downwards.
TTTGCTGGTATTTCATGAACATTCTCAATTTTGTTCTTCTGATTCATCTCTAAAATTCCTTCCGAGGTCCTGAGCGTTGTTTAGAGTAGGCTGGGTTGTGAAAAAGTCCTTTCCTTAGCTTTTGAAATCATTTTTCCAAAGAGAAATTGTTTTCGAGGACTCTATCTGCTTTCGGGTGCTGTGCAGGGATGTGCGGCAATTGCCGTTTGCCGGTTGCCGATTGCCGTTTGCCGACCGTTTTCGGACGATTTTTGTCGATTGTCGTTTGCCGTTTTTCCTCTCACTTTTCGACAAAATTCGGCAAAACGTGTGCAATAGAAAACAAACGCCGCGACTAGGACGCGCATGGTAAACCCGATAAGCCTTGCAGCGACCGGCTAGAAAGTAAAGAGACAGGCTATACGTACTTTGAAACTTCAAGCCAGTTGATATAACCTACCGTGCGGTCACGTGAAAGCAATTGCTAGTATTGCAGTGGAATGCTCGTGTGGGACCTCTTGTCCGGAAAAAGACCGAATTCCCCACCCCCTCCTTGTTAAGGCTTGAGCAACTAACGTAAGGCTGATCTGGATAAGAATTAACACTCTGAAGATGTCCAGGATAGAGCAGAAAGGGTTCAGGAGAAACGGTAAATGGCTCATTTTTTTCAGATATTTTTCAAAGCGTCGTGTAGGAGATGTAGGACTTTTCTGACAGTTCGTGGGCCTACTTCGCCATCTCTTATTATGCTCACAATTGAGCTGAAAAACATGCTACCAAGTTAAAAGTTGGAGTTCTGAGTTGAAAGACTGGGTGAGGGGGTACACGTCGTGGGGAACATCCGTTTTGATTAAATTCGCTGCTTGATTATAAACTGGATGCACGGAGTCGGGGGTGACCAGTTGGAACTAAGGGGTGGTTTGACATAAGCGCGGTTTTTTAGAAGTCGTATTTTGGGAAAGCTTGAAATGTTCTCAAACCCATGTATTTGAGTTGTTAGAAGAAATTCAGAAGAAATTTAAAAGGCCGGAAGGGGAGGGATGGCGAAGATGGTGCAGTTTCTCAGGAACGTTTCCAGGACTGTTCGAAAACGTGCGTTTCAGTTGTATTTCTCCACGTGATTATCTTTTATCTAAATTCCAGTCAAATAGTAAACACACAGTGAGGCACGCCAACGAGTACGCCGTGGCAGTGCCGGGAAAGTAACGCGACCCTCAACTGTACCGCGATAGTTCCGCGGTAAAACCGCAGCGGCTCGGCGATCATCACTAAGTCGATACAATTCTATTGCAGTGCCTTGAGCCTCGACAACGCCACAACATTTGTTCGATAGTGCCCCAGCGTTTCCGTGTTAGAACCGCACCGGATCCGCGAGGTTGCATCAGCGTTCTGTCGTTTCTGTTTTTTTCGGGTGTGTTTTTGTGAAAGCACAGCGATCAATCGCGGTAACACTGCGCGAGCTTCGCGGAGCCGCTGTGGTGCCTGTATGAGCCAGTGTGGCTTTATCGCGGAGCCGCAGCGGCAATTTGCACCAGAGAAGCGGCGCGGCTGTCACGCTCGTTATAAAATAATCACCTAAAGTAGGGCCACATTCCGCTCTTAATTTCTTTAGACGAATTTCAAGTGCTCACCCTCTTAATATGGATCGCGCGATACTCTGAATTTTGTGCGTTGAATTCGAAACACGAGAATGACTACTACATATTACGAAAAAGGTTGACATTAGAGAACCTTGAAATATTATAATCCTTTCACCACAGTAATCCTATTGATATTGTTAAATATAATGCTCATTCTGGTGATGTTTTTTATACCAGGTGTTGCATGAACGTGAGAGGTTCAACTTCTTGAGGTAATATTGAAAAACCATTTCTTATGTGGCTATTGAAATAAGGAATGTGCTTGAGAAAATAGTATTTCTTACTGGTACTTTTGAAGGTTTGTATCGTTTTGAACAAGATTTTTTTATTTTGCCGTTTGTCGATTGCCGATTGCCGGCCATTTTTGAACAAATTTTGTCGATTTCCGTTTGCCGATTTTTCAAAATCGTTTGCCGCACATCCCTGGTGCTGTGTCATGGTACGAAAGATTATAGATGTTTCTTTTGCACAAGAAATCACTCATTACAATCGGCCTTGTGTCATGTCAGAACTACTCCAGGCTGTGTTTAACGTCATTCTGCGACGTGGCCGCGTAAATTCGACGCAGCCCGATTATATATCCTGGTGGCGCGATTTTTCAAGCGGCGCGCCGCGCCGTCCCACTTATTGCCGCGCCGCTCCGCGGCGGAAGTATAAACGACCCCTAAGAGACCGCGCGCTCCACGGCCAATCAATTCGTTGAGTTTTTAAATTGAATTTTTGTTGTGAACGGCTCTGTCAAAATGAGATAGATGGCGCTCACTATCTGCATACCAGCATGGAAGTTGTATTAAGCATTGATGTAAAAGCAACAATTAGAAGGAATCCGTGTTTCTTAAAGACAGTGTTCACGATGACTTTCGTTCCCGAGTTCTCCACTCAAAACAATGCGTTGGCTACCAAGTGTTAACAAAATTACGAAGAAACGGCGAAAAACGCATTAAAACGTCGTATTTCAGTGACATTGCTCTATAACATGGACTAGTTGTCTGGTTGTATGAACATGTTCACGGTGGTTGCCACCGGTGAAAAATGGGGTAAATCAAAAATGTAAGAATATTTTATTCAAAACAGTATTAGTTAGGGTCCGAAGAAAATAACGGAGCAACACAAAATAGAGAATTGCAAAAGACGGGTCCACAAACGACTTCATTGTCACAACAAACAGTTCCACTGAGAGTAAAGAAGCGCAGTGAGAGTAAAGGATTTCGTGCCCTTCTGGTGCGTTTTTCTCGGTTTCTTCGTCATTTCCGTTCTACTCGAGGGCCAGACAATCGATTCAGCGATTAATCTCAAAATCGAAGATTATCGTGAACACTGCCTTTAAAGTGAAACGAAAAAAATCGAGTTTTTGGCGTGAGTGTGAACACGCGGTCCATCAAGTGTTAAGCAGTGTATGCCCCCATTTTGAGTGATGGGTCCACTCGGTCTCTCGGCGGAGATCAGACCCCCCCCTGTGGAGATTCCCACCTCACGCAGAACCCCTAGCAGGGCGTTGTGACAGATCTCGACGGAGCTACGACCCCTATCTTTTGATGGCCAAAATTCTCGAGAAATGTCCGAAATTTTTCACTAACCCCCTTTATGAGATGGAAATTTTGTCTAACATTTTCAAGACCCCTTTCCATTTTTGCACACTCCTCTTTTTCGGGCCGAAACTTACGACCAGCGCTCACTCTCTTTACCTCCGGTCAAAGCCGCACCGGACCCAGGGTGCCGCGTTGTTGTGTAATTTCTCACTGGGTGGTGAGAGGGGGAGGGGTTAGTAAAAACTTTTGAGACAAATTGAAAATTCTGGGTGGGGATCGTAAGAATTGCTGCAAAAAGACAACATCAGATCGGGAAAAATCCGGAATTTTCGTTTACTCAGTGGACGGGTCGTAGCCCAAATGAAGTTCTGCACAACAGCCCTCTTAACCTGGCTGGACCCTGATTGCGCACGTATACTTCGGCCAATCACAATGCGATAATACCCCTCCCCACCATATGCAGAACACCCTCTGGCAAGTCAGCATATTTTAGTACATATCGTTGTATTGCATATGGTGTTAGTTCCATGTTCACCTTATGTGACGTATCAAATAAATAAAATAATGAATAAAACTGCATGGAGTAGTGCGAGGTTTAGTAACTTCAGGACCAACGCTTTGGTGTGATTTCCCATAGATCGTGAGGGGTCGTAGAATTTTCATCCGAAAGGGAAAATCAGTAAAGCGCATCATAAGCATTTCCGCTCGAAAACCATGATCTGGGAGGAGACAGGAATTATTCTCGATAGTTGAGGTCATTTGGAAGGGGGATCTAAGCTTCGCCAAGATCCGAGACATTGCTTCGCTTGACCCTGCCCTATTACATGATGTGGCACTAGGCGTATAGTTCGGGTGACCAGAAATGGGATAGCTGCGGACACCTCAGTAGACTGCGCTGCGTCGTGTGCGCCCACGAGAAACGTGGTGATTGATCGGCGCACGCGACAGGCGCGCGGCCTGCTGAGTGGTCCGCTGCTATCCCTTCCGTGGATACACCCACCATATTAGCTTTCACCTAGGTTGTCAACCCCCCACCGCTCTTTCTTTCAGCCCATCGCTGCGGTTAAGCCTCAAAAAGTATTTTCATCCTCTCGTTTCAAGACATCCCAATCACGACCACATTTTTCAGCTTTTCATGAGTTCCCAAGTATTTTGAGACTAGGTTTCTTGGATATATATGATTTTTTTGCGTAGATCTGAATGCAAGCCATTCAGCACTCACTTCTTCAAATTTTTAGACCTATGAATATAGATATTGTCCGTTCATGTGAAAAACGTTCATCTTAAGGTGTTTGACCCCCTTTCGGCGCAACGTCATCTAATGCATGGTGCTCAAGGGCCTTCAGACCCCTCCCCTTTGGGATACGGTCGAGCGGCACGCTGCGTAGGACCTTAGCAGAGCCATGACCCCTCACCACTACTTCCACAATTTTCAGAGTTTGCGTGCGATCCACATCCAAATTTTTGTTTCTGGGCTGAAATGTTTACGGCCCTCCTCATCATTCGCTGAGAAGTTACCTAACTGCGCTTCATCCTGTGGGGTAACTGCGACCTGGCTGACACCTAGTCCCCTAAATCGGACGTGCGTAGCGATCAGAGAGAGGGAGAGTCTGCAAGAGGGCGAAACAACGTATTGTTAAGGGGTCGTAAAAATTCAAGCCTACAATAGAAGCATTGGTCTCGAATCGTTTCAATTCTGGTCCAGAAATGAAATTTGGGTTGGGGATAGTTGAATTTTGAAAATGTTCTAGTCGTTAAGTGTAGGGGGTCATAGCTGCGCTGAGGTTCGAAACGACGACCCTCTGGACCCTGGAGAGAGGCTTATTATATAATTATGAGTCGGTCCTCTCCGGCTGCTTAGGCCTTTTGCGAGCCTCTTGAACAAAGGTGACAAGCCGGAATGGTCTTCTATACCATGTGCCGAGCCTGGATTGGAGCATTCGGAGCTTTTTCTGGAACAAATAATGGAAACAGCGGTTTCGGAGACATTCTGGGAAAGCAATTGCAATGAAACCTTGTGAAAAGCGACATTTTAGTCTTAAAGTGCAATTTTGCTTAGAAAGCGATTTTGTAACATGTTTTGGCATCTGCCTCAAATTCCCCTCTCCCAAAAGTGTCCTGTAAACAGTGGCGAATACCTTTTGCAATTATATTAATATTTTGGTGCATTCGCAAAAAAGGTAGCAGCCGATGATTTCAGCATGAATCTGTTTAAAAGTTCGTTGTGCCGGACCTCGGCGGAGCTAAACCCAGTGACTGAGGAAACAGGGTCAAGCGGGCCGTCGTGTAGGATCTCAGCAGAGGTATGATTCCTTCCCCTTTGTGACCAATATTTTTGAAAACTTTCACGTATTCTCTAAGAAATTTCGGTTTTTGAAATGAAGCTCCTACGATTCCCTCCCGAAACTCCCGGGGGCACAATCTTCACGATCGTAAAGATTGTGCCCCCGGGAGTTTTGTGAGTTTCGGGAGGGAATCGTAGGAGCTATATGGGAGTGCGCCGGACGCCGTAGAAAGTGTGTGGGACCCAACTGGGAAAAAGAGCCGGACGCCATAGAAAGTGTACGGAACTCATTTAGGAGTGCGCCGGACGCCATAGAAAGTGTGTGGGGCCCATGTAAGAGTGCGCCGTACGCCATAGAAAAAGTACGGGACCCATGTAAGAGTGCGCCAAACGCGATAGAAAGTGTACAGAACTCATTTAGGAGTGCGCCTGACGCCATCGAAAGTGTACGGAACGCATTTAGGAGTGCGCCTGTAGAAAATGTGCGCGACCTCAGGGGGAGTGCTCTGGTCGCCGTAGAAAGTGTGCGGTACTACGTAGCAATGCGCAGGACGCCGCAGAAAGAAAATTGTCTTTGAAACGAGCTCGAGAACGCTAATCTACAGGATTTGCCGCACCTCGGATCGGTTTTATATGCGTGCACAACTGAAGCAGATCTATTGCTTTTCTCGCTATAATTTGCCGCTGTCCGCCTTTCCAAGTGTGCACATGTGCGGCAGGCAACCTTTATGTCTACAATAAAATATATTGGGGTAAAATAATTTTTGAGCCGATTCTATATATGCAAAGACAACCTGATAATTTCCGCCGGAGGCGGAAATTCGGAGGTGTGGGGGCGAAGTCAGGCGGGCGGTGCCCGCTGAACGACTATTTTCTGATATTTCGAAGAGATATCAGAAACACACATCTCCAGTTAGAGCTAGAAAAATTCTGAAAATGCTAGAAACAAAACAGCTGCAATTGGTAATGTGACTGTGTTTGTGCGGAAGAGGGCCAACCTCGGATGGAAAGCGGATAGTGAATTTTCTACCTCGAAATTGAAATTTGAATAAAGGGCGGGCAGGGTAAATTGGGGCGTTGCGTAATATTTCAAAATCAGAGCGACCCCCCACCGTCAAATTTCTTTTCCAACTATCCACATTTTTGCGACCACCCCGGGGAGCGAGTTTGCATTTGATTACAAGAATTGTCAGACGCCCATAATTCATTTAGTAGTCGGACTCAAGCGTCTGAAACCTGAACGATCCTACGGCCCTTCCCCTTGGTGACCGAAAATATCGAGAATTTTTGGGATATCTTCACCAAAAATTCATTTTCTGTCCGAAATCTTTGCGACCCCCTAACCCTCGTTTTCGGGCCAGAATTTTCGCGCCCCCCCCCCACCCTCGTTGCGACATTTCGCAACCCCGCTTCACCCCGAGGGCGGGGTACAGGATCACACCAACCCTTTTTGAAGCCATCAACGGAGCTACGCCCTCATCCTGGTGACCGAAATTTTTGAAAAATATCATGTTTACGTCCCTCTCCTAGAGCAATATTTTGGGACCGAAAATGGAAAAATGGCATTTCTCGTAGCTTCGCTGAGGTCCTACTCGGCGGCCCGCTTCAACTCCTTTCTACGGCTAAATTTTTGGTTCAGTGGGTTGTGGTTGGGGGAGAGCGGCATCTGCCACGCTACTCAGACAGTAGGTGCGGGCGGATCGCTGGCTTTTGGCGGGCGGATCGACATCCCCCCGCCATCCGCCCGCCAGTAGCCAGCGATCCGCCCGCCAGTGGCCAGCGATCCGCCCGCCAGTAGCCAGCCATCCGCCCGCCAGTAGCCAGCCATCCGCCCGCCGGTAGCCAGCAATCTGCCCGGCAGTAGCCAGCGATCCACCCGCCAGTAGCCAGCGATCCGCCCGTCAGTAGCCAGCGATCCGCCCGCCAGTAACCAGCGATCCGCCCGCCAGTAACCAGCGATCCGCCCGGCAGTTATCATCGATCCACCCGCGAGTTATCAGCGATCTACCCGCCGGTTATCAGCGATGTACCCGTAATTTGAACCCCTTCTCCTTTTGATCCCTCGGGTCGGGGACCAATTCTTAAAGGCACAGCCCAACCTCAAAATCGATTTTCTGTTTCCCTTCTTATCTTGAAAATGGTCTCACGCTGATTCCAATGATGTCTCTCTAGTCGTACAAGGCCCCCTGGGAACGGAGTTGTGGCCCCTCAAAAATTGAGCTGCGGAAGCATGGTGGACGAGTTGTCCGAGGCTTGTAACTTCCGTCATTTGCAACCTATAGATGCGAGCCGACCTGAATAATGAGGGAGGCTGAGAATGTAGGGAAGAACGGTGCTATTGATCGGAAATCATCACTCATCTCGCCACTGTTCAGCTCGAAAGATCGTAAAGGGGCGTGCCAAAGTGGCTTCCTGGTGTGGGCGCCCCAGATTGGCTTCCTCCTATATCTCGCTTATTCTGTGGAATCGAGAGCTCTCACTTGGCAGGTGTTATACGGGGTGGGTCTACTTCATAATTATGTGGAAAGCTTAGATTTGGCCCCTGAGCTTGGACTGTGCCTTTAAGCGCCTATGACGCAGTGTTAATCAACCTAAAGAGTTGACTACCTAAACATGTTGAGGAAAACCTGGGCCAAAAAATCCGGTCAAAAATTTTTTACTGCCCAAGAAACTGAAGCCCTGAAGTTTGTGCTGCACCCTAGACCCCAACCGGCGTATAGTCGACAACAGATCGCTTTGATATTTTGCTTTCCTTATTGTTTCTTGGAGCAAAGTCGATGTGCCTTTGTTATACATAACTTGCGTGCACCGAGCTTGCGCCAGGTCACAAGAAGGAACGCAAGGTATGTGGGCAACCGGTGCCGGCCGTACTTCTGCACACCTCAGTACTGCTCATCTACTTCCTTATACCCACATAATAATGAATCAATTCGTTTACTCCGTCCCGTGTCTCATATTCTACCCTTTAATATTTGAAAACTTTACAAATTTTCTTAGAAGTTGGTTCACGACAGATTGACCCACCGGTGTACGATAGGCCTCTTCGAACACCAGACACGGCAGTTGGTCAAGCTCTTTAAAAATTGAATGCAATGCCCCAGTCTCTCAAAAGAATTACGTCCAGCCCGCCCTGCAGTGTCCGAACAGGAGTGAAATAGCGCTCCGCATTTGCAGATAAGGTCTGTTGCAGCACGCAGCTTACAAACAATCTTGCTGGGACCTAAATGATAGTGCCGTGACCCTGTAGACCCAGCTCTAGTATATCCGAGCTGCTCGCTGCAACTACGGTTGTTTGCAGCTGCAGACCCAAAGTTAACTCCGATTAGGGCAGTAGAGATTTGAAGCTCATCAGCTGCGCTAGTAGTGTACTTTGCGGTTCGATTGTGTTCCAATATGGGGCGCAGGTTGGATATTGTGGAATCATTCACGCAACCATCCTTTCAGGGCGCCACTTCACAATCACCCTGAAAAGTTCTGTGGCCATATCCATGAAACTACGGGAGCCTCCCGGAAGGGTTCCTATAAGCAGCCAGTGTATGCGTTGGGCGAACTTTGGACCTTCCCGGAAGGCTCCCTTTGTTTCATGAATACGGCCAACTAACTAAATCGCGCCAAAACGTTTTGCTAGCTACAACTAGTCGCATTTTCATCTTTTGGCAAATGGAGTAAAATCACATCGTGCTAGAGCGGACAATTTGGCTCACTCGGCACTTTCACAGAGTTAGTAAGGGCTCCCTACATTGCCTAAGTTCCAGAAAAATCTGCAATCTGGGTCTCGGAATAATAAAATTCTATTTGCCATGCGTTTCTGATTGAAGGTTGGCACAAACTTGGTGCACCTATGTATTAGCATATGGCACCGAGCTTGCGCCAACGTTTACTAGGGAACAGAACGTCTCACTAGGATCCATGCCGATACGACATTTCAAATATCGTAATTCGACTTCTTTGAAACTCGGACTTTCGGGTATATTCAGGTTTTCAAATTCTTACCTTTCGTATCCTCCCATAGAAAATCCTCAAAAATGTGGGCAGTCACGGTCCACATATCCAAATTGGGGAACCTCATCACTCGAATTCAACACTGCGCCCACATAGCTAGCCTGCACGCTAAACCGGGACACCGCCTGCACGCCGACACGCGACGCGGCCGGCACAGCGACACACGATGCGGCCGGCACCCCGACACGCGGCGCGACGACTCCTCGCAACCTCTATTGGGGCCTTCACCGGGTGAGAGGGACCTCCAGATAGGGTTCAAGCACCGCAAACTTTAGTAACTGAACCGAGGACGCCGCTGCCATCTGACTCCTGCGCCTGAAAAATGCGTCATATATCTACTTCCCTCGAAGGAGGCTCGCTTCCTCTAAAAACAAGGTTGACACCAGTTTACTTAAGTTGTGCCCTGGAAGAAAAGACCGAACATCGAATAGATTCGAATGACTCCCTTTTTTAACGTCCGATTTTTCAATATATTCGAATGGCCTCTTTTTTATCGAGGTCCGAATTTTGAATAGTTTCGAATGAAATCGACTCGAATATATTCGAATAATTTTTCGAATAATTTCAAAGCGAAAAACTAAAAACAGGCCAAGTGAGCCGTCAGTGGATGATCGTAAATTACTCCAAGCGCAGGAGAGGCGGGGAAAACTCGGTGACTCTTCCATTCACGCGCTTCGCTTCGCTTCTCCCCCGTTCGTCCACTCATGCGCTCCGATCATCCCCCTCTGCCCGTCCCTTTCGTAATCGGAATACATTACGACCACCACCCTAGTTGCCCAAGAAATACTGACAACACAATTCGTTTTCGCTGATGCGACCTGAGCTTTCTCTTGTAAAACGTGGATGGGTACATAGTATACTTATGTCGAGTCGAGTCATCGAGTCTTGGTATCGACTGAAACAGTCGACATCGAGTCATTCGACTACTCGATTATTCGAAAGTTTGAAAAACCGAATTAGTCGAAAACTCGATTATTCGAAATTCCTGAAAATCGAGTTAGTCGAAAACTCGATTATTCGAAATTTTCAGAAATCGACTTAGTCGAAAACTCGATTATTCGAAATTTTCAAAAATCGACTTAGTCGCAGACTCGATTATTCGATAGACCCGAACAGTCGAATAAATTCGATAGTCGACTGTTTCGAGTCAAAGAAGTTCTCCTTCAGTTAAACTGTTCCAAAATGCAGTTGAAGACCATGCACCTAATTTGCCGCCAGTTGTTATTTGCTCATAGTTCTCGAATGTTCTCGTACGACTCACGACCATCTTTTTCACTTAAAGCCTGTATTGATTTACGCCAAAATTCCTCAATCCTCACGTGTGAGCATACCGATAAACTCATTAGAGATAACAAGACGGTCGCGCGATAGCCTGGAAATTAATACATGACGGTCAATTATTTCACCTTGCTCGAGAAAAAAAAGGCATGCAAGAGGCTTGAATGCATTGGGACCAGCGGAACGTCGCAGAGCAACCGAAACTTTTGGTTTTCAAATGTGTTTTTGATGCTTGGCTTTATCCTCCTTTCTCTTAGAAAAAAGGTGGGAGATCCAGAAAACTAACAGCTTCTATTGTGGCCACAGAAGCACAGCTTCGCAGATGCGGAGGAGAAGCTGCACTCTCCGTCGAAAAAATCGGGCAAGAAGACGAAAAAAGCCATGAAGGCCAAAAAGACGAGGAAAACGGCTAAAGTCTAGCCGAAGAGGCTGAATATCATGACGGAGAGTCCACTATGAGTTTGGATGATCTAGAAGTAGACTACGATTTGCCCTGGCTAATTATTGTTACACTTAGCTCCGGCTTTTTCCATGATTATCGTCTCCAAAGATGAATTCTGATTGTTCATCCATTAAATGATCTCGTTTCGTTGAACCGTATTTCTCTCCTATAGTGAAATTTGTTTGGTTTTCTGAAGCTTCTGGAATTTGGTCGATGGATATTGCTAATCGACATTAATACATGAGTATTGGTTCCGGCAATCTTACTGTGTGAAGAAGGCGTTTTTCATTGCCAGATATACTTTTAATCAATGCCTTGAAGCAGTAGAAAGTGGTATGCTCAAAATAGTCGAGATAAGGTGCTTCAGAAACTCAATTGTTGAAAACTGGAAAAATTGAGTTAGTCAAAAACATGACCAGTCGATTATTCGAAAAATCGAGTCAATTCGACTACTCGATTATTCGAAATTTTGAAAAATCGAGTTAGTCGAAAACTCGATTATTCGAAATTTTCAAAAATCGACTTAGTCGAAAACTCGATTATTCGAACTTTTCAAAAATCGACTTAGTCGAAAACTCGATTATTCGAAATTTTCAAAAATCGACTTAGTCGAAAACTCGATTGTTCGAAAAAAATTACGAGTCGCCGAAGTATAGTACATAGCACCATCTGTGCCAAGAATTTAACGATATTGTATGGTTTCTACCATATCTCTAAATAGCCGCGGCGTAGATGTTATTCCGCCATCTTTTGAGCGAAGCGTTTTTCTCTCCATTTCTAGCATACACCATATGTTTTTTTTTCTAAGACAACCGCTTCCCCGAATTAGGATACTAGCGATAAACTGGGAGAATTAAAGAACACGTACTCTAATGAGCTAAATACAAGGTAAGCATTACAAGATCTTTCAACAATTAAGCAACATCAAGAAAAAAGCGACATATAGAAGTGAAACAACTATGACACTGAAGTAGAGATGGCGGATGGGGATTTATGGCGTGGCAGTGGATCAATAAATGAACTCCAATCCACTCATCATTGATTGACCAGTTTCACCGTGTACAATTTGAGCGGGCGGATCGCCGGCAAGTTGCGGGCGGATCGCTGCATCTCATAGCTCAGCGGGCGGATCGCTGGCTATCAAAGCCCTTGCGGGCGGATCGCTGGCAGGTTGCGGGCGGATCGCCACTTTAAAGCTTGCCGGCGATCCGCCCGCTAGAGTGTTCAAGTTCCCCAGGCGCCGCTATCCGCCCGCCAAAACGCAGCGTTCCGCCCGCAAAGGCTTTGATAGCCAGCGATCCGCCCGCCGAGGCCACGATGAGCAGCGATCCGCCCGCAACTTGCCGGCGTACCGCCCGGAGAGGCCTTGATTGCCAGCGGTCAGTCCGCACCTGTTGTCTGAGTAGTCCACGACTCGCGATAATGGAGAGTCACGGCAATCAGACCGCGTGGCCGCACGACTAGAATGAGCCCGCGGCTAGTATTTGCGATGGTACTGTACACGAAATCTAGGAACTTCTTCCAAACCAAAATTTCTCTCCTGGTTTGAAATTTAGCCTGGAATGCTTGCGGTCCTCTCCCCAAATTTACATATTTTCCCATTGTAGGCCAAATTTTTTAATGTTTCCACCCCCCCCCAACCCTCGTTGTGCCCGGTCGTAACCTCGCTAGACCCTGCTGCCCACCCTCCACGGTATACCGTGCACATACCCAGAGACCCCATAGCCATTTTTGACATGAAACCCCACCCACTCTTCATGACTTCTGGCGCCAAGAACCCGAAGCCTTGTCCACTTACCTCGTCATTCCGCACTCTCGAAAACACCTAGAAGTTCGCACCCGTTTAAGCAGCTCTTAAAACCTTCTAACTATAACTATAAAGATAAAAAATAAAAATAGGACATATAAAAATATAAATGGATGGTGTTTATGAATTTTGAAATGATTTGGAGGTGAAATTCAAGTAAAGTCAGTCGCCTTGGCTGTTGAACGTTACCATACCACATTCAATTCAGACAGGATATGTTCGGGAACGAATATTATGAAGAAAGTGTGAAGATGACGCCATGCAACGATGAAGCTGGATGACGCCTACGACATGATGCTCCGAAAAAATGAGGCGATGTGATTGGCCAATGCTTTTCTTAATTCTGTTCCCTCTTTTATTTCATGTGCCATAACCGATTTCATTTTATCCATAGAATGATGGCTTTAGACGATTTTGTATGCTCAGAGAGTTATTGTGATCCCTTATGATATTGATGAAATATTTTCTTGTGGTTTTCAATTCTCTCGCGAGTGATGTGTTCTATACTTGGGCATCGAATGGTTCCGGATCATTCGATAAATGAATTTTCCTCCCGAGTGTCAGTAAGGGACTTCTCATAAGTCAGGTCTGGGCAAAATGAGGAAAAATCTTTTATTGGATGGTTCGAACCTATTCGATGTCTAGTATAGTGTATTCTTGTTGATAAGTGGAGAAAAGTAGTTGGAAAGAAGTATTTAACTAGTTAAAAAGGTGAAGACTTGTTGAAAAGACGTCTTCAAGTTGTTGATTAGAGCGAAACAAGCAGTCAGAAAGAGCTGTTTAACTTGATAGTAGATGACCGACAAAGTAGTTGAAAGGAAGTTTTTCACTTAATGATAAGGAGGCAACAAGTTGCTGAAACCGGCTTTGAACAACTAGAAACCTACTCTAGGTCAAGTTGAGGCCTACCTTAGGACAAGTTGATGGGCGCCTCTCTACAACGTTCCGACGCCTTATCGACAACTTAACGAGGCAATCGTTAAGTTGTTGAATTAGTGGATGTTAAGTTGTTGAAAAACTTCTGAGAACGCAGGTGAGCTTCAGCGAACGGCGTCCTTATCGATCTCTCTCTCTCTAACAGGCTCCATTATTCTTCTTGTTGGACGATTCGTCTGCTTCAGAACATTAATATACATCTGCTAAGTGTGCAGTTCACAGTGCTCCTTGACTGGCAATATGCAGGCCTCCGTGTGAAGATTTTATGTTAGTGAGCTTCTTGCATAGGCAGTAGCAATTCTAAGCGCAGCATTCTGTACACGGAGCTTACTCCATTCTGATATATCCCTAATTCATTCTCCCTGTCAGTTTTATTCCTTTTATCGATAATGTCAAATGATGCAATTTTTGTAATAGTATGATGTAATGATATATGATATATAGTATTGGTATTATCGCTCCAGCCGCGAAGCGGAGCCGAAGCGCGCGTGCATCACGCTCAGGGTCCAGCAGGTGTGGATGGCTTGCCAACGGGAGGTGAGGGGAGTCGTTTGAATTTTTGTGCAAAAAATAAAAGTTGGGGGGAGGGTCGCAAATTCTCGGGTGAAAAACACATAATTCATTGAGATAGGGGAACAAAAACGGAAAAGAAATTGCGGAAAAGTGGTTTTTGCGAATTAAAAATGGGATCGCAACTGTTCGCGATCTGAAAAGAATCAGTTTCAAGTCTTTTCAACTAATTTGAATCCCTATGTGAGCGGAAATTCAAAATCACTATAAGGCGAACGAGCCCCAACAAAAATCAAAATTTTAACATCGAGAAAAAGAAGCTGAATTTCTTATAGAATTCCCCACAAATTGCTACAGTTTCACAACCCAACTCGACTGGTTACAAGAATTTAGGCGAGGTAAGGTGGTGAACGTTGGCAAGCCACGTTGGCAAATCGCATGGTTTTTGCCATCACAATCCAACGGGTGGCACCATTTCAGAAATAGAATTTCAAACCACCAAGGGTCCAAACTTTGAGGTAATTGGAACGTGTAGAAATTTGCACAACGCTTTTTCTCCCAGCTTCTCATACTTAAGAAATAATAAGGCATGCAAATATGTGAAGCATCGTAAATGGCGCAAGGCCCGGACATCCTTGTGGGAAAGGCGCGAGGCCTGTATGCTTTCACGTTAGGCAGGGAAACGAGTGGAACAATGCACTGAAGCGAGCGGAAACAAACGCGAAAAACTTCATTTATCTTCATATATCTGCGGTTATGATCAAGGTAGAATTTGAATCATAGACAGTATAAGGTAGCGGTTCAGTGGTATTCGAATTCGAAATGCATTGTAAGTCGAAAAACTAATCATCGTATTTTTTATGCGCTGCACAAGGTATTTCAACTATCCTCTTTTTGATGGACGTACCATGGGGCTCGCTACCTCTGCATAACTCAGAAAAATGAAAACAAGTTACTTGTAACATAAAAGGCCGAAAACAAGTTACTTGTAACATATCTGAGCCGATGTAAGTTACTTGCGACTTATCTCAGGTCGTTTAAATTACATGTAACATATCGGCGGGATACTGCGTGGGGTGCGCCTCCGATATGTTACATGTAACCTAAATGACTTGATATAAGTCGCAAGTAACTTACATCAGCTTAGATATGTTACAAGTAACTTGTTTTGGATTTCTGAGAAGACACTGCGTGAAGTGCGCCTTCGATATGTTACATGTAACTTAAATGGCACAATATAAGTCGCAAGTAACTTAAATCTTCCTGGAAGATATTTACCAGGGGGATGTACGACGCACTCGAGGGCTCAGGCTTAAGACTGGCGTTCCTGTTGGTTCAATCACCCAAGTTTGAGGTACTTGACCCCCCCCCCACCAGCAGAGAAGGCCGTGCACAGCATTTTGTTGCGCAGTGTGTGGTCTGGGACGCGCCCTCTGTGTTGCGTGTCGTCTGCGTCACAAGATGGCCACCCATAGTGAAAATTCGAATGTAAGTTACATGTAACATAAGTGTAACTTACATGTGATATAAATTTAAGTTACATGTAATATAAATGTATGTTACATGTAATATAAATGTATGTTACATGTAATATAAATGTAAGTTACTTGAGACATTCAAGTAAGTTACATTTATATTACAAGTAACTTGTTTTGATTTTTCTGAGAAGGTGAGAATCCGCTGGCTTCGCTCATGAATCCGCTTGCTTTGGCGCATGGTTCTCATTCTACCCCTTCCGCCTATCGCAAGGTTCCGCTTGCTTAGTGTTAGCTTCTGCTTGCTTCGCGTTAGCCTCCACTCGCTTAGCGTTAGCTTCTGCTAGCTTTGCGCTAGCTTCCCCCCGCTTAGTGTTAGCTTTTGCTTGCTTCCCGTTAACTTTCGCTCGCTCAGTGTTAGTTCCTATTTGCTTCGCGTTTGCTTCCGCTCGTTTCAGTGCATGGTTCCACTCGTTCCCCTTCCTAACGTAAGGTTCTGCTTGCTTGGCGTTAGCTTCTGCTTGCTTCGCGTATTAGCTTCTGCTTGCTTCGCGTTCGGTACGGGGACAATCCGTTACTAGCGGATTGCTTGTTAACAGCTTGTTTCAAAAGTTCTGAGGAGCGGGGTTGCGAAGAGGGTGATATATTTTGAGATCATCAGCGAAAAGCTTACGTCTTCCGTAACAGGTGCAATTACTTACAACCAGTGTCTTCAAGTAAACCTATATGTAACATAAAAAAGCTGAGAAGAATAACAAGAACAATAATAAGAAAGTGAAGATTATAAAACGGATGAATCAACAAACAAAAGTATTCAGACACGAGATCTGATTAGTTCCTTCCAAGTTATGATATCGATGCACAGAATATATCGTCGATCACTGCTCGAGAGATCGCCGCGTCGAACACATGGGGCACGCACGCAAGCGAGGAGGTAGTGATAGGATCATTACCTTCTCGCTTGCGTGTGTGCCACATATGTTCGACGCGGCGCTCTTTCGACCAGTGATCGACCATATACAGGCATTGTTAACGTTAGGTATCAGAGATCTGGAAAACCTATTCCTTTTTTCCGGAAGCCGACGTGGAAAAAAAGCACCATACAAGTTGTGCCCTCTTTTTTCATATGTCGCCTCGGGAGGCCAGTGGATGGAGTCTATGCTATTTTGCTTCCATCCTTAGCGTCCGATGAAAAGTGTAACAGGGTTAAAGCAATGGTGAGCGAATCAAATATATACAAACAATTTCTTAAAAACGAAGTTTCACTTCGAAGTGAGTTCAACTACGAAAACGAGTCTTATCCAAATCCAAATCAGAGTGAACTAGCAATGCCCAGCCTAACATACTGTGAAAAATAGCAAACTAAAACAAATCGTTGAAATTGAAGCACTCCTCCAAAGATGTCAGATCGCCAACATCTCCAAGCAATTCATTTAAGCTGCCGAGAGATAAACTATTCAGATCTTCCAGAGGATCAGCCTCTGTAGGCGTATCAACATTCGGAAGGTAGATGTCAGTTGGCGACTGCTGGGCACACATCTCAGAAGATCCATAAGCATTCAAATCCATCAGAAATCTCAGATATTGCTATTCGTTCTGCTCAAGATCAGCCAACGCCTTCTCAGTGATAAACGCCGCAAATTCTTCGTTGTTATTTTCGTCGTTAAGACAAAGCTCGACAGGCAACTGTTGGTCCTCATCGTCGCTAAATTCCTGATCATAAATGACTTCAACGGCAACAGATTCCATCTCTTCCGGGTTGTCCACCTCTACTTCGATAGTCCTTGTATGCTGTTGCTGAATAACTGACGAAGAAGGGCCAGTCAAATACTCGATGGAGTTATACGAGTTCTTACTGCTTCCGCTTAAATTAGCCGAGCTTTTAGTGTCGCTCCATTCATTGCTCGTAACCGGCCCCTGTGAGATTTCTTATGGTGAAACGAGTGGAATCCAAATTGTCCCGGGATCCAGTTTCCTCCGCTTCTTAGCGCTCAGAGTATTCCAGTAATCAGGAGCCGGCACTCCATGAATAGACTCTTCCCGTCTCCTTTCCGAGAGCTCCTCTTCCAACATTCCGTGGAATTTGTGCTTCTTAGGGGCCCATCCATCGGGCATACTCGCTGTTTCCGAGCTATTGGCCATATTCGCTGCGTCTTCCAGCGTGATTTCGCAGCCGCGCGACTCCAATACCGACGACAAGAAGGCTTCCGCTTGCTGCATCGAAACTCCCCGTGGCTTGATCAGAAACTTCCGCGATACGTCGTTCATTTCGCCGATAATTTCCACCTCTTACCCGAAATTTTGGAATCAAAGTCGACGCTTTCCTCTTGCATCCTTTTTGCAGAACCAACAACGCGCACACGTTTCTTCAGCTGCGCTGCAGAATCCAATGGAATGAAAGCGTTTATTGAACAGCTTTCGCAGATTATCGACAGAACAGTGGACAAAAGCCAAATGGAGTTTCTCCATAATGTCTTCCATCTCTTCGCGGCTTTCGACTCTACACCTCCCATCATCTGCAAAAAACGACCTGTTCTTCTTTTCCCTTTCTCTCTCTTTGATCGGGTCATGCCTGAATATGGACTGGAACTGCCGAAAATCGATGTCTCTTGAAGTGGAAAGAAGGGTCAGAGAAAATCCCATATTAGATTCTCGAACAGATTCCAATTCAATGAAGCGAGCCGTTTCTATATTGCAGGCTGTCTGCCATGATTTACAAAGTTTCCTGCAACCACATCGCTTTACATCCTCATAGGCTTCAAGCTCCATGTCTTCTTTGGAGTAAAGAACCCGAGAAGCAACCTTCATGCAGAAATCGGCATGACAATGTTCCAATACCTCGTGTATGAATCGGAGCAAAGTTTTCAGCTCTCCTCGTCGCAGGACGTGTCGAGGAGCACCTTCGGCACGGCCTTGGCGCAACTCGCCCGCGTTGTCTATTTGAAAGCATTCACATTTTTCCCTGGATGCACTCCTGGCACCCTGATGGCGTCAGACGTCATGTGTGTTGCGAACCTCTGCGATAAGCAATCGTCTCCTAAAGACGAGACGTGTGCTCGATAATTAATCATAAATGTCGTTCACATAAATGAGGAGAAGCAAAGCACCCTGAACCCTACCCTGGGGAACACCGCTGGCGATTGGGAAGGGATGAGAACAAAAGGGGTACCAGGCGGGCTATGTCCAGCCAGATCGCGGATATGTCTGACCTCAGTGAGCAATGCATCAATATCGACAGGGACGGTACTGGAATTCTCAGTCCGGTCATATCGGGGCAACGTTTACACTCGATTCGCAAGATGTAAAGCTTAGCTTGCTCGGATGAGCCCGGGCGGAACCAGCAGCGGAGCGGTCGGTCGTGGCAAAATATGAGTAATAAGGAGATTTTAACACGATAAAACCCAATAAACTTACTTCGACCGGCTCAAAATAAGAAAGGGGAGCTATATCTAGATGCTTATCGACCGGGCTGGCTAGGGGTGGTCGTCTTGTGGCGCCAAACAGTGAGAAGATTGGGCGGATCAGAAGGAAGGACTAGTGGCGTCGAAGAATGGCAGTGCGTAGCCCTTCCCTCCCATTCGCCCACCCTCCCCATTGTTTGGCACCACAAGAACACCACCCGCTGGCTACAGCCGATCGGCCGTTTATGATTGGGTTAATAGGCGGTATCATCTATCCTAAAAGGGTACAAGTACTGTACTGACTAGGACCACTTTGGTCTAGAGTAGCAATGAGTAGAAACTTCTGAAATATCAATGTCACGGACTTCCTTTCGATTTTATTTTCAATGGCGATTTGGCTTCCTACAAGAATCATCACGAAAAATAGGAGAGAAAGAAATGCGCTTACGAATGGATAACTAAATTTGCTATAAAGAACATTATGGTTAGCAAACCTGGTTGTCTACGACCGAACGACTGAAGAAGAAAGAAGATTGAAAATGATTTACCACCGAGGGCCGCAATCAAGAACGTGCCGGTTGGGGCAAGGCAGTGCAGTCGGCGCCTTTGAAGATTGCCGTTGCTCACAAGACAGGACACGTCTATCGTGGTTGGTCACAAGCCAGGACACGTATGTGTTCCGCTAGGCTCTCCAGGTTTGATGTTGTTACAGGCGTGATTCGTTCATAAGGAATCCGATCTCATATCACGTTTTCTAAGGAATGGATCTAAATGAAGGAGGTAAAAACAAAAACGGCACAAGGAATAGACAAACACAGTCGGAAACCACTCAAAAAGGTTTAGGAATGTGTAGATTTTCTAGATTTACGATTGTACTGTGAATCACTCTCTCGAAATTGCACCCAAATGTGGTCCCCCATCTTGTTTCGTTTTAGGTACTGTTCTTGATAACAACTCGGTCCGAGGCTGAGGTCAGGGCTGGTATAGTCGTCGAACCAAAGATCAACAGGATCATAAAATGTGAGGATTCCGCAAAGCTGTTGAACAGGACGGAGAGAGCGGATTGGAGCAGTTTCGTTGCAGTTGCTCACGGCTTCCTATGTAGGTGATCACAAAGCTGAAAGCTATGTGGAGTTGGTGCACTCTCAGAAAGAATTACGCCAAAATGGGATGCAGAATATCTCTGAAGGTCTATATAAATGATTCGCATCGCGACAAATTCAACGAGCAAGGCGAGCCCTTTCATCAAGGTTGACTGGAGTTTGAACGTCGTTACCAAGGATTGTATAACGAAACCATGAGGGGGACTACATTTGGGCGCAACTTCGAGAGAGTGATTCACAGGACAATCATAAATCTAGAAAATCTTCACATTTCTGAGCCTTGTTAAGTGGTTTCCGACTGTGTTTGTCTATTCCTTGTGCATTTTTTGTTTTGCCTGATCATAGTGCCAAAACAGAATAAAAAATTTTCTATTTTCACGAAAAAAAAAGTTTTCTTCGTGCTTTCGTCGTGTAAGCGAAGTTTGTGCTTAATGAAGTCATGTTTCACATACATTAGACATAAGTAATTGAAATATAACACTTAGAAGCAAGGAACGAAAATTGTTCTACAAAAACACACAATTTTCCAAATTCCATTGTCCTAGTCACAAAATCAAAGTTTTCCTGAGATAACAGCGATCTCCCGTCTGTTCTAGACCTAAGGGTTGGGAAAACACAATTTCAACCCAGGAACAGACAAACAGTTAAAATTTCTCGCATAGTGTTATTTTTATGAGAGGAAGCAATTACCTGGGAGTAGGATAAAGAGCTGTCTAAATCAGTACAGAGTATGTATGTTAATAATGTTACGCTTTGGGAGCTTCTAATATGCTGTTGAGATTGGTCTCGTAGGTTCTAAAAATGTTGCTGATTCTGTATTAGGAAGAACTTCGCCTCGTCTTGCCTCTTATCCCTAGAGAAGTGCGAAACTTAGTGTTCGTACCACGTTTTGCATTATTTGCTTTTCTCGAGGCTTATCAGTACGGTGGGAGTGCAACGTTCTTTCCGAGGGTACGATTTTAGTGTTGCGTTAGTGTCAAAATTATAGTGTTTGTATTCTTTTCCGTATTAGGAAGAGCTATGACTCGTTCCGCTTGCATATCAGATTCTCCAGCTTGCACGGAATTTTGGTCCAGCGTATAATTGGGCTTCAATCGCATTCGACGCGCGCTCCACAGATTTGCGTCGCACGTGTGGCGGCAGCCGGCCTCCGATGGTTAAACACTTTCAAAAAATAGATGAACATGAGCCTCTGAAACATCATAAGCTACGAGGAATTGGTCAATAGGTTCGAATTCAGGCCCCTACTGACAAATTTTGGAACTACTTAGACGGTATCGAGGAATGTGTATGACAGTGGCAATAGGCGGCACTGTCATGCACACGTTCGAGTGACCGATCCTCGCCCAAGGCCAACCAAGTCGGTAAATTGGTACAGGCCATAAAACGGCCAATGTCTCACCGTCGACTGCGTACCACGCGCTGCGCGACCGCACGTGCGTCGGAAGCAGACGAGTTTGTCGCCGCGCGGCGGCCGAAACGTCGCGCGGCGGCCAAAACTCGTCGCGCGGCGGCCAAAACCTGTCTGCTTCCGACGCGCGTGCGGTCGCGCAGCGCGTGGTACGCAGTCGACGGTGAGACATTGGCCGTTTTATGGCCTGTACCAGACGGAACAATAACACACAATGGGGAGATCGAAGAAAAATGTCGCACAAAAGTCATGACTTCACCCCCTGCGCGGTTTTTTATCAATTCTCATATGGGTGCGAAACGTTCCCCAGTTTTCACCAAGTAGTGGGAACATCTGGGTGGGCGAAATCCTGACGTGGGTGCGAAATCGTTTTCTTTGACCACAATATATGAGTAAAGGGCAATAACTCTGCGAGCGTTTGTATGAGGGGTAGATGGGCGAAAACGGCGCAGTCACAACGCTTTGGTGGCTCAGGGCGGCTCGGCTTCGACTGGGTGCCGCGGTCCTAGGAGTGTGATAAAAAGTATAGTCCACAGCAATAGAAGAAGGACATGGTGCTGCCAAGATGTAATACGTTCGTGCCGTGGCAGTGCGTTGGAAAGGAGACCACCTCCGCGCAAACCGACGTCAATCACTGCGCGGAGAGGGTTTCTGTCATGGGAGATGTGCTGGCTGGGCGCAGTCCTCCTAAGGATTCTGCTAAAAAGGGAAGAGGTCGAGAGGGATCCAGGTCCAGCGCAGAAGTATCCACGTGCCAGCTGCGGCGAGATTGTCACATAGGGTAAGACAAGGTCCCTTTTTGCCAATGTCACCAGGGTACACTGCAGAAGATAAGACAAAGGACGCAAAGAGAGCTGCAGATCATCTTGACCCAGACATCGCTGAGCTGGATAATGAGATCAGGAGGGACCTAGACAGACATAAGAAGGAATCTTGGAAAAACTTCCCCGAGAAGATGAACTTCAAAAGTGATGCCGCAGCAACGTGGAAAACTTTGAGAAAGATCTCCTGAAAGTTCATCTCCGCCAACAATCCCACGATTTAATTCAACGGTGAAGTCTTTAGTCTGGGAAAGAGGCCGCAAAAGCTCTTGGAAAGCATTTTTGTCACAAGAAGTAAAAGAGAGAAGCAGAATAGAAAAACAGTACGGGAACTATGTAAATTGCCACTCATGGTTGATGATGAAGCAGTCACGCCCGCGGAAGTTCAGAACGTAATCAAGGAGATGAGTAATTCAAAGGCAGTAGGACCAGATGGTTTGAGCCCAGCAGTTCTAAAGAGACTGCTGAGTGAACTCCTACTCCTGCTTTCTGATATCACAAACTCATCGTTTCGAACATGCACATTACTCCAAGATTGGAAAGTGCCACGCGTCATCCCACTGCCAAAGCCGTGTAAATCACCATCTACTGCGAAAGGATATAGGCCAAACAGTCTTCTCTCACCTACTGCCAAAGTTGCGGAAAAATCGGTTGCAGAGGAGCTTGCCGAATACAACAGCTCGCAAAAGCATTAACGTGGCTTTCGTAAACTACATTCCACCACTAACGCCTTGTTGGAAATTGAATGTTATGTCCTGGACAATGCCAAGAAATATCAACGCACCGTAGGTGTATTCCTCGCCCTAACGAAAGCTTTTGACACTGTTAACCTGGGCATACTAGCGAGACCTAGCGAAGTTTTCGCTCAAGAAAACTTTTGCGTGCGCCAACTTCCTGAGGCGGATTAGTTTGTCAAAACAGTGTTGACTGAATTCCGTCTACCCGAAAGTTGCTGTCCGTTTGGACTCTTCTGAACAGAGCAGGCTGCCGGACATTTACACCAGGGCATGGGGTATGAAAATGTGGGATCAAAAAGCAAAACATAAGGAGCGCGCGGTAGATCGTCGTTGGCTACCGGCATAAAGTTCACCATTCCTTCCGTCCTTTCTTCCTTTGCGTCCCTACCCGCTGCCCTTTCTTCCGATTTATAAAGTTCCCAAGCTATTATTCTCGCTTTACCATATGTATCTATCATAATAAGGAAAAACGCATGGCATTTTAGGTGATGTTTCCCTAGTTGAGCAGCACCATGCACTTGTTATCAATAAATGAAATATCTACGTGGACGTTCATGTTTTTGTGAAGCTGATTTTGATAAGCTCAGACCTGCAACATATATAAAACTGGTTCATGGAAGTTCGTGAATCCAAATGACTGAGCGGTTGTAATGAGTGACGAACAGTGAAGGCACGGATGTGGAGCTGCTGGTTGTTCCCTAAGATTGGCAAGGAAATGTCTCTGGAGTTCTGCGTCATTCTCAAAACGCGTCGCGCGCTTCTCAAGATAAGCTCTGTTACATCCGTAGTGACCTGTCGATTTTGATTATCACCAGCAGCGGAGCGGTGAGCCTCGGTGAGGTATAACTAGTGATAATCAGGTTCCGACGAAAAAGCTACGACTCCGCGCTGTGATAATGGAAAACAGGAGTTCACTTCAACTGAAACAGAGTCTACGTGTTTTCTTATCTGTTTTTTTTTTCGCTACAAAAAGGTTGAGATTTGCCTGATAAATGAAAAAACCTTTTCTTAACTTCTATATTCTTGGTGCTGTTCTGCACAATCCCACTGGGGCCCTGTACACTTTCTAAGACATCTTGCACACTCCCTCTGGGGTCCTGCACACTTTCTATGACGTCCTGCACACTCCCATTGGGGTGCTGCACACTTTCTATGACGTCCTGCACACTTCCACTGGCGTCCTGCACACTTTCTATGACGCCCTCCACACTCCCACTGAGGTCCTGCACAGTATCGGTAACGCCCTGTATACCCGCAAACCCTAGCGATTCTGTACGGCGTCCCATCCATTACCAATAAATACCTACCGCCTTGATGAGTGCTTAGCCCTTCTCACGCTAGACGACTCATAGAAGTTTTTGTGACCCACGGCCAAAAGTGCGCCCCACGGACAAAGTCGGTTGCCCCGAGTTGCGCAAGAGATGAATCAGGCTGATTTTTTGGGGAACCCAAAAAAATGTCCTACCCACCTACATAATGGTACCATTTCATAACATTTCTGATCGGCCATTCCCAAGATCGGCGGGACGCACACACACAGACAGACACACAACGGGACATAACTGCTTCAAGTATAAGGATAGTCGGGGAGCCTGTTAAGGTCTAGCATTCCGCCCTGGCAGAAGCGGTGGACAACCGCCTTCACCAAAAGACGTCGGGTAAACGTGATTTTTCAAGTACACGTCTCCAATAGCATCCCTATTGCAGCCGGCATACCTCAACAAGGAGTTTTGTCGCCTGCTGTTTTCAGTCTTTATATTGAAGATATGCCCGTTCCCCCTCAAGACATATCAATGACTACATGATCGAGTTGGAATGTTTTCTCGATAGCAAGATGTTCGTCGTCTCTGCCTCTAAATCATCCGTCACCGTCTTTTCTACTGATCCTGCGAAGCATAGTGCCCATCCCATGGTGCAATGGGACGAAACTGACTTGCCGGCCGCCCGTTTCCCTAAGCTACTCGGACTCGTGTTGGAACCTTCAGTGACGTTTTATAGGAACACTGAGCAGAAGCAAACCACAGTGAAAACAAGACTCAACGTACTGCGTGCTCTCGGTGGAACGTCTTGGGGTGCAGTAAAGAAACTATCCTCACCACATATAAGGCTATTGGGCAACCCGCCTTGGAGTATGCTGCGCCAGTCTGGCAGCACATCGTGTCGGACACATCTTAGTCCAAGCTGCAGCGCATCTAAAGTGTTGCTCTAGGAGCCGCAGCAGGCTGTTCTAAAAGCTCTCCAGTAGAGCACTTACACGCCGAAGCTCGCATCCTGCCAGTTAGAGACCATTGCCAACTCCAGGCACAGCAGCTGTACATAAACATTCTGAAGCAGTCAACCCATCCGTCGCGGAGAGTATTAGATCCCGTGATAGAGATGTATAAGAAAGCCGTTTGGTGATGCTTCCTCGAAAAACAATATACAGAGATGGACCAACACACAACAAGAACGCCTCCGTTTCGCACGTGCGGAGCATACTTAAGTCGGCAAGGATTACTGGTGCAAGGCCACCGCAAACTTCATTCTTGGAGTCGTGCCGCCTGAGGTTAGCAAATCCGAGATGGAACTCGGTAAGCGTGCCAGGTGCACCCTTGCCTCGTTACGCTGTGGGCACTCCCCTGTGCTCAGGTCTTATCTACATAAGATCGATAGCAGCAGACCTGACGAGTGTCCGGATTGTGGTAATCAAGGGCATACTACTGCGCACCTTTTCAACTGCCGAGAGACCGACTTCATTAACGACAGCAGATCTCTGGACGATTCCCACGCAGGTGGCCCTGATCTTGAACCTATGACAGGACCCTCTCTGTGGCTGCAGAAGAAGGCAGAAGAAGAAGAAGGACATGGTGCGGTTGCAGACTTCCCAAGATACTGTAGTCTGGTTGTGTTATTACTGTTTTTCGAAATAACTGAGATTGGCAGGTGAGTTTTTTGTTTCCACTCTCACGTTTTCATTGCTTCCACAGATGTAGTCGTATCGGTGAAAACACAGACTCAACAATCTACCACAGGTTTTTCGAAAAAAAATAGTGATACCACTAACCAACTACAGTATGCTAGAACGAGTCCGCAACCACAACATAGCCTTTTTCCATTGCCATGAACTGTATGAGCATTTAGCTAGAAAAAAATTGTGTCCGGTATCTGAGCAGTGCTTCTATTAGTGATCTTTTCGTTTACTTCGTGTGCGAATTTCGCGTAATGAAGAAATTTAAGGGGTTAGGGGGACCGCACCTGAGGGGGGGGGGGGCAGAAGAATACTACGGGGCCTTGAGCTGTGGCTCACTACGCGTCGCGGTCGCGCTGCGGTGTTGCAATAAGAGCTCGTTTACACGGCGACCACGCTTTTCGATACGGTTATTTGTGTAACACAAAGGGATGAAGAAAAACATGACAGACAACAAAGTTCAGGTGTTCAGGCATGAAGACAGCTGTCCATACAGCCATCAATGGTGATCAACAATGGTTCTACTTTAGGTAACAGAGCACGGGTTCTTATTGTGAGACATCCTTCTTCCGCATTTCCTAGGCTTAACACCAGGGGTCGTATTCGCCAATAACCCGCCGGGTACCCGCCGGGTAGTCGAAGGGTAAATGAGGTGAAACTTCAGTACAAAACGCGCGCTCCACGGCCACCTCTCGCCTCCCTTGGCTTCCCTCGCGACCGCAGGAATTTTTCGAATAGCATAGCTGAAGATTGGCCGCTTCGCGATGGAATCTTTATCTTTTTGCAGTGATATCGATACGTAACACAGTTTGCATTTCCATCTTACATGGTGTAAGATCTGCTCTTCTGCCGCGCGCGGTATCATCCTTCCGCTTCCCTTCGACTACCCTCGGCGGGTTGTTGGCGATCATGACGGTTCCAAGAAGATTTCCACGGGAGGAAAATGGGTCTGATAAGACATAACGAATGATACCCAACAGATGGGCTCATTTCATGCGATCTCTCAATCTATCATTGGTCGGCTCACTCAGATTCATTTTTCCTCCCTTCTTGAACGCACCCCAGAGCTCACCAGTTATTTCTCACAAGACTATGCCAACAGAGGATCGGTTTCAGAAACGTCACGGAAATCATTCAGGATTGGAAAACACATTAGTTTTCTGTCCACTGTGCAGGCTGGACCTTTTTGCAATTTGGGAAAGCCATGTAGGCGTATGAGGGGGGTTCACGAGCATTCAGAAGCTCAGGTGGAACAGGTGAAAAGTGATGTGAGAACGGCTATTCAAGGACTGCACCACATTTCGCTGTAATACCTGCAAAAACCTTTGTTAGGCAAGCGGTCTTGAGCAATACGATCAGCAGGTATGTTTAAGCAGTTATGCAAAAATTACCACATCGCTGGGCACTCTGGCCGAAACTACCTCCATTATCGTCCTTCAGAGGAAAGACGGCAAAAATATTAGGTGTCAAAGAAGAAATTTGGCCGTTTGGCAGAATATATCCTTACAAAGCCACATGAACATTTCTTATAAATAGTTGTGTTGACGAAATGATCAAGATGACCTTTGCACAATGAAAGGGGATTGGTTCCGGCTAAAACTATGTATGGTTCAAATTCTGAAGGTCTTGACACTGTGGTATCAAAAACAAGGGTTTCGTATTAGTTCACGTATAGTTAGGTTTCATCTTTAACTTTAATCAAATAAAAATTTCTTTGAAATATTTCTTTTCTTTATATATCTGGGGTAACCGGAAATGATCAGTTATATATGTGAACCAAATAGTAACACTGTAGAGGAATCTCCTCTCATAACACAATAAAATTATTGTGTTATTATCCTAAAAATAGTACCTAGTTGGTTTACTCATACTCGCCCTGCACGCTGCTCTGAATCATATTATGTTGCCAATACTTGAGGTCAGATGATTTCTAATGTTTGTTACAACACCTCAAATAATGGAGGGAAACGAGAGTATGTGATGGATTACGCATTCGGCCCCAGCCCGACGTCCCTGAAACAGCGCTCGGAATTGCAACGCCGCAGCGCGACCGCGACGCGTAGTGAGCCACAGCTCAAGGCCACGTAGTATTCTTCATACCTCAAGTCCACCTATCCCTAGCCTTGTCTGACCCTAGAACTACAACGACATTGTGTAGTAAATCTAACTAGATTATGTATTATCCCTGATCATGTATAGGATTCGAATTTCAGTAGTTTGCTTCGCTTCTAGGTTTAGAATGTGGCATCCTCTAATAGGTGTTGAAAGGTGCTGATATGACTGGAAATTTGTAAGCAAACAAAAGGCTGATTTCTTCTCCGTTCAAAATCCAGATTAGAACGACTCTAGTATAGTTCGGGTAACCAGAAAAGGGATAGCTGTGGACACTTCAGCAAACTGCGCTGTGTCGTGTGCGCCCACGAAAAATGTGGTGAACGATTGGTGCACGCGAGATTCGCGCGGCCTGCTGAGTGGTCCGCAGTTTTCCCTTCCGTGGATACACCCACCATATATACACAATGATTGAACACTTGAGCATTAGCTTTCTTGATCCTCTCCAAACTGGTGACAGCACTTTCGAACTTCGCCGTTAAGATTTTTGGATTTCGTAGAAAAATTTAGAATTCACACAATCGGAAGAACAAAAAAGGGAAAAAAGGGGTAATAAAGGCTAAAAACCACGAAATTCTCATGGTTTTTACGCGTGCTGGTGCGGAGCGTCGTTAATAGACAGTGAGAGTGCGCAGGACAGACAGAGGGAGCAGAATCGTCCCCACCGCTCGCGTCATGGGTCGTGAGAATTACGACGTTTTACAGAGGATACTCATAACTAGGAGGGATTCATAGTTTAGAATTTTTGGAAGATTTCTGAAAAAGAGGTATTTGGGACTTTTCAAATTGTTGAGTTTGCAGAGCAGGGATTTGTGGAGAAAAGAGTCTCACCCGGAAGGGAGAACAGATATTTTACCCGTAAACGGACAAGCCAAAATGGGCAGGATACGGAAATCTGATACGGAACATGAACGAAAATAATAGACGCAACATGCACCGAAAACAGGAAACCTAATCGAAACACTCTTGAAAGAGGTGCAAAAGTGAGACCTATAGAAGGTTGAAAGAAGTGGAAAATACAGAAATGTAGAACTTGATTGAAAAAGTCGGTAACCAGGTCGAACATCGAGATGATAATTATATTGATTCGATATGCCACGTGTACTATAGCAGGTGTTGTCGATTACTTGTCCACAGCTGTGGAAGGTGGCAGTTGAATTGTTGGTCTTCGCACAAGTTGTGAATAACGATCCTATACTATAGTACTTCAGCGGGCATGCTTTGCGAGTCAGCACACTATTTACGCTATATTTTATAAATCCCACAACACCTACTTGTGCGACGAAGATACATGAGCAATCTCTTACACAATATAGATTTCTCGCCTAGCGGAACGATCGTTATTCACAACTTGGAACTCTTTTCCGAAGGTAGTGTTTGCTTGTTGTCCTGGTCCACGCGCACCAATAGTGGGTGATTAGTTGAATGGGTGGTTTTAAGCAAGAAAAAGCTAGTCGTTTAAAGTGTGCCCGAATGAGAATGGCGGCGCACGCGGCCGGCGTGCTTGGCAGGCGGCCGTCGCATATGCCGCTCTCGGACGAGTGTTGGATTTCAACGACGACCATCCCCTCTCTCCCCGTCTGCAGAGCTGATTGATCGGCGCAGTGCGTGATGCCAGCCGGTGTCGGCCCCGTTGGTAGTCGATGGCGGTGGGGACGTTTCTAATGCTCGTTCAAGAGCGGCGAACGCAACGGCCGCCTGCTTAGCACGCCGGCCACATGGGCCGCCATTCTCATTCGGACAAACCTTACTTGTTTAAGGGGTTTTAACCCCCGTCCAAAAAGTTGCTGAAAAATTCCTGAGAAGCGTCTCCAAATCTTCTCCATGGTTTTCACAACATTTTGCCGGGCGTCGTCGTGCTTGTTTATGACCTTTATTGGAGCTTGTAAGCTTCAATGATCTGCTCAATTGCAACAGTTGTTTCGGTAATGTTCTCAAAGGATATTTTTTATAGACTTTAGTAGCCAATTTTTTGATTTTTGCAGTTGTTTTACAAACGTTTTTAACTCTTTCTATTTTTTTTCCAAAATATTTCTATTGATGGAGCATAATCCTATAAGCTACACAAAACGATTGAAGTCCATCAGCTACTTTTTCTTCAAATTAGGACGAGGAACATCATCTTTGGCAAGAGGTGTTGCGATGTAACATAGTGTTTGACATGGCTAGAGAACAAATAAAATACGTTGTTAACACCTAAGCGAAATTAAAGATGCATTACATTGAGAAGAATTGATGGAACTCTAACAAGATACTTGAGCTGGCATGCTTTGCGAATCATCACACTATTTACGCTATATTTTGTGAATCCCACAACACCTACTTGTGCGACGAACATACATGAGCAATCTCTTACACAATATAGATTTCTCGCCTAGCGAAATCAGAAATCAAATTGACTTTGCATTAAAGAAGGCTATCACTGACGTCAGTTATAAGTAAAACTTGACTACCCTCTGCAACGGAAAATCAAACAACCATACATACACCGTACATCATAAAATCAACTCACACCTATTCCGATAAATGAATACTTAGACCTGAGACGGCGCAACTTTTTCAGATCCAACTGAAGGCAGTTTGCAGATAGTTTTGAACTTTTCATCTTTGAGAATATAGTCGCACTCGTTCATCTTTCAACACGGCAGGGACGCTACGGGGATACCCTTCTGAAATGTCACGTGTTTGATGTATCACGTATGCCGCCGAACACTTCTTAAACGGACTTTCATTTCGTCTAGAACAGTGTTGCAACAAATGGCCAGATTCCTTCGATTACTCTCTGTATTGTGTCTAAGTGTCATAGCTCCAGGTTAGTACATTTTGATAACCAAAATCGAACGCATCGCTCGTGCCGAGAATCGCCTAAGGGTTTCGGCGCTTTATCTGACAAGCTAGCCCAGTTGAAAACATACACAAAGCTTATAACTCTGTTCCACGCAACTCGCTGCTACGGCAACCTAGGCTCGCCTGGTTTTCTATTCAGGATGGTACGTAGTGCGCTGAGTGTTACGGGTAGAAGTAAGCACTTTGTCATGGCGGATCTGTCCTTTAGATAGGATGAACGTGTCTGTGAGACAAGAAGCCCTTTTGTCGAAGTAGGCCAAAAGCTTGTTTGAGTTTGTGGGCTTTCCTCCAAGGGCTTGCTTAGAGCCGGCTCTGAAAAAGAGTTGTTGCAAGGCAGAATGGAAGTCTCCTAAAATGTTTCGGAGGCAATCACCAAGATTTCTCACCGCAGGGAGGAGATGTGGTTAGCTTCTAATGCAGAGTTGAATGTTGCTACAAGAAGGAGTGGTACGTAATGCACTGTTAAAAACTGAGTTGGGAACGGAGACTTGTAAAATTCTTCAGTTGAAAATGGTTTGGGGCCAGCGAATGCGGGTCTTGGGGAGCATCCATAGCTAAACAGGCGTTGCATGGCGCTATTCATACTACTCCACGCCAGCGCGGCACGCGCGTGCCGTTCTGGCGTGGCGTTAGAGTATGAATACTTTCCAAGCGCGTGACGCGCGTGCCGCGCTTGCGGAGACTATGAATACTCCAGCGGCGACGCCTAGGCGGAGCGGAAAAAAGCGGGCCTAACTTTTCCAAACAACCAAATTCTGTAAATGCTTTCACAACCACGACAGCAGAGGAGAGCGATGGAATTAATTATAAAGAAACGAAATGAAATTGATAATGATTTAGTAGTGAAAATTGTTAAAAAGCCAACACGGCCATCGCCGCAATGGCGGAGCAGGCGTCACGCGCGTGCCGCGCGGGCGAGGCGTTAGGCCATTCATACTCAAACGCCACGCCAGCGCGGCACGCGCGTACCGCGCTGGCGTTGAGTAGTATGAATAGCGCCTATGCATGAACGCGGCGGCGATGGTCAGGAAGCGCAACGTCGCACGCACGCGTCACGATTTCAATTCAAATTTTAGCGCATACATGCCACGTTGTGCGCCCCCAACCACCCGCCCCCCTCCCGCCACCGCTTCCGTGCGTGCCACCCCCCAGGAGGCATAAGGCAGCTGTTTTCTTCACTAGGCAGTAAAGTTTCCGATGCTTTTAGATAATCTTGACTGAGGAATCGATGGCTTTTAGTTGAGTCGAGCCCGAATAGACTTCCACTGTTTCAGTCTTCTCTAGGACGCTTCGGGATCGGCACGATGAGAAACTAAGTGATCCAAACAAAGCCATCCACGATATGACGGTAGCACGTCATAATTATCACCACTTTGACGAGATGCTTGCCCACGAAGAGGTGAGGATTTCGGCTCTGCTAACATTATCTTTTACCAGAGCATCTTGAATGCCTGAAGCATGCTGCTCATTTCAGCATTCCCAAATTGCCACAATTCGAGGTCGTCCGATCGGCTCACGTGCTCGGCTCCATTTTGCTGATGAGCACAGCGAGGAAGCTTTATCAATACCCCTCCACAAAAGCGCCCTACGGCTGCGGTCAAGAGCAAGCAGAAACTCACCCAGCAATGGTGAGCCCGTTGAAGATCAGAGAAAATTATTGTTAAATCTCGCTAGGAAGCTCAGGTTGTTGTAATCAACTCCGAATCCAGCTTTATTTAGCTTTATATCTCGTTATCCTATGCAATATGTGTCTGACCATTTTCTGTTCATGAGTTGTTGATCATTGTTGGTGTTTAGCAGTTTCTTTTAAATGAATATTGGAATAAGTGGTGTGAGTTTGCATGGGTAGTTCCCCAGAGCTCACTAGTGAGATGCTGGACAAAACACAAATTGTGATTCATGGTGTGAATATATGTACACGGTGATCCATATGAAGTGGGACACTGAAATCTACCCACAAATTTCCACAAATCAAGTGCTAAAGAACATTTTGACCTTTGTTAAATACAAAGAAATAAACATTCCACACAATATCCAACACATCACTCTCAAATGGACATCTCGCGGACAAGTCCCTTTTACATCGCGATTCGTTTTTCGTGGATATTTTAGGGATTGTTAGCTACCGTCATTTGATTTCGTCCCTATCAGATGATTACCATTTCTCCTATTCGTTTCTCTTATCCACTAGAAGGTGCTCACGTTATGGTGCGCTGGAGTGTCTCTTTTCCCTCCCCCAAATGGACAAGATTTGTTTACGATGAATTTCGTCATCAACTTCTCCTTCCAATGGTAAATAAGCCTGGTTTTGTCTGAGCCCGTTAGACCAGCCCACACCATCACAGACTGTAGAAATTGGGTTTTTCCTACCTCTGGCAGCTCAGGAGATCCTTTTGACTACAGCTCCTT
Organism: Aplectana chamaeleonis; assembly: GCA_029168955.1. NCBI lineage: Eukaryota > Metazoa > Nematoda > Chromadorea > Rhabditida > Cosmocercidae > Aplectana > Aplectana chamaeleonis. The sequence goes on along the minus strand of JAPDOI010000219.1, from coordinate 21,163 downwards.
TCATTCTTTGCGTTTCAAAGTGTTTTAACGGAGAACGTCTTCTCGACTGCACTAAAGGCTCCTCACCTTCCTGCATCTTTCCATTCTTGAGGACTTCATCTTGCGAATAAGGCAGTGCGTTCTGGCAAGGATAAAATTTAGACCATATTTAATGTCTCGACGTAGTTGAAAGGCTTAATTTCCTGTCCCTGGCCAACTTCCTGATTCTTCTTCTAGGATATTGGCGAAGTTTGACATTGTCAGCAGAAGTCCTCGATATCGTTCCGGTTTTTCTCTCAAACGGTTTTTAAGCCCTTCAGTGTTCTCAAAACCTTTAGTGATAAGATGTGCTTGCTCCCGCTGCAATCAGCGGCTTCGAAACATTGGAAACCGTCGAAGCTTGATAATAAGCGACTAGGCTTGAACGATCTTCAACCGATACCATCTCTATACAGGACCAGACTGGTCACATACGAATGCGAGGTAAACGGATGAAACAGAAAAAAAATACCGAAATAGGGTATGCTGAAGCTCGTCACTTATCATGTGGACAACCCTCTAAATCGCAAAAGGTGATGGGCCGGCTATCACAGTGTATTCGAATTTTGGCATTATGTTCTTTCTTACGTATTGGTGTACCCCGAAATAGTTCACGGACTTAATCGCCTTAGCTTATCTGACGGTCCTATTTTCCACTGAACCTCGAGCTGCTCACTTTTTGCAGAGAGTCGAAACACAAAGTCGAATGACGTGAAGGATGAAAGTTTTGGCTAAAGCTTCCTTAACACGATTTCCGGCCGAATGCTCTGACGTTACTAGCTGCAGAGGTGCTATGGATTGCGCTCAGCTCATCATCTTGAAGTATGTACCAACTCCTCAGACTCCGGAAAAAGTCGGTTCCTCATACGTTGCTGATTAGCAGAACATTTTCTCGTTGAACCTCCAATACAGGTATACACCAGAAAATTTATACCAGCATGTACTCAAACACAATAGACGCATCAATGAATATATGCCCTAATCCCTCATTTTGAGTCGGTCGAAGTAAGGCTTATCGGATTTATCATGTCAAAATTCCCTTATCGCTCTTATATTTTGTAATGATCGACCGCTCCGCTGCTTACTCCGCCCGGACTCATCCGAGCAAGCTAGACTTTAGCTATTCAATACCAGTTTGGAAAACCCTCCAGTGTCAAGACTGCACGACGCTGAGTCTAGTAGATTTACCAGACTGGAGCCTAACAATGTACAGAAATTAAAAAGATTAAATTTTCCATCTGAAGGACATAAAGGCATAAAGCTACGTAAAATGGACTGGAGGTAGACCCGAGAATCAATCACCGAATATACAATTTCCACTAACCCTTACACAACGGGCTCGTCATTGGGTAAGTATCTCTCGGGTCTTGACTGGAGTCGTAGGGTGACGGCATTAAACGACAGAATGGGCGTCTTGTTACCATTCTCATCATAGAAGTTGTGACGCTGACGTGAAACAATGGGATCACCTCGAAGAGATCCCACCTTGTACAGCTAAAACAAATTTGTTCAGATAACAACATAGTCTAACATAACATAACATAACACACTTGACATGAAAGACCTGACATGATGGCAGGCTTGACATGACATAGGGAATTGAGTTTCAGTACCGATTCCGCTCCTAGCACAGCATCAGCTTGGTTATAGTGATGGCGTGCAACAGTCATATCGTGCAGAATACTGTTCGGATATTGAAGTTTTTCTTTGAGACGATCACGAAGTGTTGCTGAGAATGCTAAAATACTAATAAAATAGCTGATAAAGATTCTTTCCGGCACGGGAAAGACAGATAATACTAACCTAGGCCAACAGTTACAAAAAGCAATATAATAGCTGGAAGTTGAACGTACTGCAACATTTTTCATAGCGTTGTTTTCAAGGAACGATGTTTCCTTTTAAAGCTTTCGAATATTGGCTTCACACGTGACTATGGGAGAGCCATCCCCGATTTTTTGATTCCAAAGTGGGTACTTGTGTTGTGCGAAAGAACATGTGATCGCGAAATCATCTTCAAGGATGACGAAAACTCCGAACCTGATGTTACAGGGCGTAGAGTATATGAGGAAAAAAAGGTCAGTGTCTTGGCAACATTTGAAATATGTGTTTGCTTGCTTTCTTGGCAGATACTGGACGTTGACTAATGTTGCTAGAAAAACTGTAAAACTATGTTGGATCTTTGAACGGAAGAGTGCAGCGATTAATCAAGGCAAACGCGGACACAGCAAAGTCTATCCTTCAGTGAAGAGTCAGTGTACCTTCCTCTTTCTAATCTTTACAATTTATCAATAACTGTCAGAATTGAGCAGGATTAGGCAGCGAACTTTTCGTGAACCTCAGTGCTGCAGAGAGATCCAAAAGCCTTAATCTCCTCTGAATTGTTCGAAAAATTGAAAAGGGTATGGAGTTGACTTGGGAACCATCACAAATCGCAGTAGCATTCCAGGAGCATTGAATAGTTTAGTAGTCGCCACATCTGTACTCTAGCCGATTTATAGCCTAGGCCGCTCATTTTCAGCTGGTCAAAGTGAGGCTTATCGGGCTTATCATGTCAAAATCTCCTTATCACTGATGTATTTTGCCATGACCGACCACTCAGCTGCTTACTCCGCCCGGACTCATCCGAGCGGCCTTGGCTTCGCAGTTTTTTGTATCACTATCATAAAAGTGGTGCGGTTTTTAAAGTGATATCTTCATTTTCATGGTTAAATTTAAAAAAAAAAACAACCGCTTCGCATCCACGATTGTGATAATACGACTGCGCGTAGCTTGGAAATGAAGGGTACAGTTAGAAGCGGAAAAAAGTGGCAAACAACAGCGCTCCAAGAACAGCTCCAATGATTCTGCCAAAATGGCTGACGGACAACGCGGCCCCTTTGGAGTTAAAAATCCCCTAATTTCAAACAAAAGTTGAAATTTCGATTGGGAAAATCCTAGCGATTGGGTGACAGCGTCAACAACCCTGTGCAGCCTCACAGGGAAAGGAAAAATAAATTCCGCAGTGATGTTAAAGGCAGTGTTCACGATAAATCTGTTGTCGAGGTCTCGCTGTGAAACACAAAGTTGGCAGGTGCTGCAGAGGATAGGGTCGAAGAAAGCAACGAAAACTGGCCAGAAATAAATAACAACGGCTTTGAAAACTCTCCCGGTGCGCCTACCTATCCCGGTCCGCCCCTCAATCGGACGAGTTTGTGGCGGCGCACACGTTTCGATGGCAAATTGCCAAGCAACTCTGCCACAGTTAGCATTATCGATCCGCGCAGATTTCGCGATTAGCGCGCGCTTGCCGAAATCCGCAGAGCCCATGATTCTCGTCCACGCCCTGAATTTAAAAAACGCTATTTTGACTTATTCTGGACGTTTTTCTTCCCTGTTTCTTCACTATTAGTTACCTCACGACCAAGCAATACTATTTTTGGGTCGAACTCGAGCGCGATATTCATCGTGAACACTGCCTTCAAATGAACAGGGAGCAAGTTGTCCGTCTCTCTCTCCTCTGAAGTAAAACCACTCTTACACTTCCATTGCGGATTAAAGGGATGCGATATCAATCAACTCCACCTCTTTCGTAGAGCCTCACCCAGGTTCGGTCACTGGTTTCGTCAAGAAAGACAAACCCTTCTCTACCTCTGAGGGCATTCGATACGAGGAGGCTTAGCTATCACTGTTATTGTTGTCTTATCTAAAACGGGGAACTCGGAGTTTTGGGTCCATCGACGTGGAAGGAATTTACGGTGACTACTTTGATCCCACTCGAGTTGAATTTCAGGATCCGTGGGCAGTTTAAAGAATGTGACAAAACTTTTCAGGGACCACATGTTGAATTTGATTAATATAGGCTTCTATTTGCATCCTATTTCAATTATACATTTACTCTGGTGACCGTTTGCAGAGTGACTGAACACCTGTAAGCAGTAAGCACTAAAACTTCGGCGACTCGACAAAATTGTCGGATAATCGAGTTTTCGACAAGTCGGTTTTTCAAAATGTCGGATAATCGAGTTTTCGACTAATTCGGCTTTTCAAAATTTTGAAAAATCGAGTTTTCGACTAACTCGATTTTTCAAAATTTCGAATAATCGAGTTTTTGACTAATTCGATTTTTCAAAAGTTCGAATAATCGAGTTTTCGACTATGTCTTTTATTTAAATTTCGAATAATCGAATTTTCGACTAACTCGATTCTTCAAAATTTCGAATAATGGAGTTTTTGACTGTCTTTTTTTCAATTTTGAATAATCGAGTTTTCGACTGATTCGGTTTTTCGAAATTTCGAATAATCGAATATTCGAATAATAATCGAGTTTTCGACTAACTAGATTTTTCAAAATTACGAATAATCGAGTTTTCGACTTACTAGCTTTTTCAAAACTTTGAGTAATCGAGTTTCCGACTAATTCGATATTTCAAAATTTCGAATAATCGACTAGTCGAATGACTCGATGTCGACTGTTTCAGTCGAGACCAAGACTCGATGACTCGACTCGACATAAGTATAGTAAGCACCATACACAAAAACTGAATTAGCACTAAATTGTCAACAAAACTCTCATAAAGGTATAAAATGGTGTCAAAATCACTCGATAAAAAAGCTTCTCCAAAACAATTTCACGAGAAAAAGCGGGCTTGATCCCTTCATCTGACCGAAACTCTCTAAAAATTCACGGAATCATCAACGAAATTGAGCGCTGGTAGGCTTGGTGGGTTAGGGTAGCTTAATGCCGGAAGTCGCGCAGATGACGCGATTCACGAAACTTACTATAAATGGAAGCAACCAATCAAAGCCTCCCCAGAGAGAATCGCGGGTAGGTTTCTACCAGCGGCACCCTACTCTGCGAGATTTCGTGCTGATCTGCCTATGTGATCGCCCAGACTATGTGACGCAATAGAGAAAATATTAACAAAACTTACCTAAGACAAAACCAAAACCGTCACCAAGTTTTCCCTACTGGTGGTTTTCGCACGTGTTTTAAGCCTAGATTTCTTTTTTTGTGAATTTTGTGATTTTTATGCTTTAGGTTCCGTGAAATTCCAATATGTATACTGTGCTTATCTGGGCCAAATTCCGGTCCGCAATTGCGTCTCGACACGCTTTGCGGCCGCACGCTTTCGAGTCAGAAGAGCTTCCAGCGCCGCAACCGCCGATCTGCTGACTCTAGGTGGGTTTTGGGAACTGGAAACTAAGAAAAATTGCAGAAAATTGTATAAAAAAGCCTCATCGAGTCGGCTATGGCGCTCAAAACCCGATTGACTCGAGCGCGTGCGGCCGCAAAGCGTGTCGAAACACAATTGCGGACCGCAATTTGGCCCAGATACGCACAGTAGAATGAAAACGGCGCGACGAGAAATCCGCGGAACTCTTCAGCGCTGTCAATACGCAGCGCGGCGTGTCGCGCGCGGCGCCTCGCAACTGATTATTTTCATTTCCGTTTCCCCATTTCGCTCCTTTTCTCACGTTTTCAAGTTTTTATTTGCTCTCCATTCTGTTTGCGGTTAAATTCAACACTTCGGTTTTGTAGCGTTTTGGCTGGCTAAGTTGTTTTTTTTTTTCAATTTTGTGTTCTATTTTTCTGGTTCTACGCACATTTTTTTCTATTTTGACTATTTTTCGTTTTGTTTTTTTTTGTTCTCTCTTGTTGTTTTGTAGTTTCCTAATTTTTCGACGAGGTTAAAAAATCGCAGAACTCTGCTGTAGGAAATTTTCCAGCCAGGTTTTTCTCAAAGAATTTTTGAACGATTTTCAGTTAGGAGGACAAGCATTTTAGCTTTTTTTTCAGAGATAAAATCTGCTAAATTTCAGAAATAAAATCTGCTAGACCTGATGACATTTAAAGCACTTCGTCTTCTTACTGCGGTTGTCAGAAGGCGACGGCTTCTCATTTTTATCATCCGATAGCACATTTTTCATGTGTTCTCTGTAAGGGATTTCGTTTCTGGTGAAATCCCTCCTAGGAGTTCCTACCCGGCCCTCCGAAATCATTTTCGCATTCTTCAATGCCAGACTACGCCGCTCGATCCGCTCAGCCGTCTGCTTTAGCTTCTCATATGCGTCACTTTCACTCTCTAGGGCTTCCATGAGGTAATAAGCATCCTGCCAGTGTGCCAACTGCTCATGCAGCAAGTGAGCCCGCTCCGTATCCAGAGCATCCTCTGATAGCTCAGGGTAGGTCCTCCGCGTCAGCTTTTCCAGCTCAAAACAGAAGTCAGCAACTGACTGCCCACCAGTTTTACGCAATCGTTTCAATTCCCCCATAGCGACCAATTTGCTCGTTCTTTGTTCGGTTCTACTCTCCCGTCGTATCGCCTCTACCATTACATCGTAACCTCCCTCCTTATCTCTCTTAGGAATAGCCTCGTATTGGTTGCTGGCCTTACCCACCAGCTTCGTTGTAAACCGGGTGCACAGCTCAGCGTCCTCCCAGCTAATCTTGGAGTATTTCAACGCGAAAGCCTCATGAAGCTCGCAAAACTATACTTCTACTATCCCCCGTATAGGATTGGACATTGGGTAACGCTACATACTTCAAATACTGCACCATTTGCGTGCTTTCCAGTTTCCGCTCCAAGAGCTCGCTACCGCACATACTCTCCCCCGCGCTCCCCTCACTCAAGTTTTTTTCTAAACGAACGTTCGTACCAGTTGGTTGTACCATGACGCCACGCGGTGAGGTATTCCTTTGCTGCCCACTTCGGCTCCCCTCCAGCCTTCTCTCAGGACGACTTCCACCAGGCTGAAACAGATCAGATTCCTCAGCTGTAGTGGGATTTCTGAGTATTCTAGTCAACCTGCTAACGGCTGTCCCTACTCCTCTTGTAGAATCTGGCTCAACCGGTACATTATCATGACCACCGTCGACGTCCATGTCGATATCATCTCGCACCTTAGCCTTCAGACGCTGAACTTCGGCGCGCAGCTCTTCAACCTCTGTGCTGTGGCCGCTCGCCTGCTCCTGCAACAAATCAATTTCTTTTTGCATGTGGGGCAACAACAGAGGTTTACGCATTAATCGATCACACATATGCTCTTTTGGCCACCCCTCCTCACATGCCATCTTGTTTACCGCATCGTGCACTAATAGTAACCTGGACAATCGCTAAAAAAAGCCTCGCGATTCTTACATCCCAGAATATCAACCACTATTTTAGTTCACTGCGACAGAATCGCACGCTCTTTGCAAAACACCCCCATCTCAGATTTCTAGTGATTCTAGGGCGGCCGACGTGGCTTGACCAGTCACGTTTTCTATACTTCCCTACGGGCGTCACCTATCCTAAGGTGGGTCGCTATCTCGGTTCCACTACGGACCCCAATCTTTTTATTCAAATGAGCTAACCCCTCACAAACCTTCATTGGCTTGTCATCCGTACGAACGCTGGAACTCCTCCTCGACGCCTCTGCGGCATCCGCGGGCTCGTGCTTCATCCTTTCAACCATTCTCGTCGGCAGCACACTATCTGCAAACTGAGAAATTTCAGTACATGGAGCTATGCCGGCACTACTAGCATTCGAACGAGCGTCTGCCATCTCATCACCAATCGATGTCATCCTCGACCCGGTCACTGTGCTGGTTCTTGAGTCTATCGTTATCGAAAAGATCTTGCGCAGGCGCCCCCCCCCCCTTTCTCACAAATTTCTCTTCTCTGGGTAACCCAAAAACCACCACGGTAACCCAATGAGCGTCAGACCGGTTAAGCCTCCACGCCCAAAAGCACCGCTGAACGCTAAGCTCCACAAAACGAGGTTTACGGCGCTCCGCGTAGTCACAGATCAGAAAAAATAATCCCAAATTGATGTCAGCAATTGACAACCTAGATTATTTTTAGCCATCAAATGTGGTGTCACGGTTCTTCGAGGCAAGCCTTGTTTCACCGGCTTGGCCCCCAAGTTACGGTTTGTGTAAAAATTAAAAGAAACAAGGGCCCAAAAATGTATTAAGGGCGAAAACCCTTGTAGAACCGAAACACGATACGGCGAATAAAAATAATTATATATGACCAACCAGCAAACAATATAATGAAACAACTCCTAAAGGCACAGTCCAAGGGTGAAGTAGACCCGCCTTATATAACACTTGCCAAGTGCGAGCTCTTGATTTCTCCGAATATGCGAGTTTACGGAGGAAGCCACCCTGGGGCGCCTTCATTAGGAAGCCACATTGTCACGCTCCTTTTACGACTTTTCGAGATCAACAGCGGCAAGATGAGCGACGATTTCCTATCAGTATCCCGGTTCTTCCCTTCATTCTCAGCCTCTCTCTTCATTCAGGTCGGCTCGTATACATCAGTTGCGAATGACGGAAGTTACAAGCCTCGGACAACTCGTCCACCATTCCGAAGCTCAATTTTTAAAGGGCGACAACTTCGTTCCTAGCGGATCTTGTACGATTCGAGACATTATTGGAATCATTGTGGGAGCGTTTCCAAGATACGCAAGAAAACAGAATTACGATTCTGAGGTTGGACTGTGCCTATAACGACGAAAGAATGCTGGGGTTGCGGGTTCGACTCCCACAGCGGACAGGACAGAAACAGCTATCCACGAACAGGAGTTTCTTGCACTTACGCTGGACTCACTCATTCTTTACTCTTCTCATTTTCAGCATTCATCATTGATCTTGATGTGCCAACCAAAGATGATGCGTGAGAACCGGCTGAACATGGTTGGTTCTTTGCGTGTTAACTATTTGCTAATAGATCTGTAAGACTTGGACGACTTGTTGTGGTCAAACTTCTCCGCGGCAAGGTACATAATAATTTTAAAATTACCGTCTAACATTGTGAAGACTTCTTGAAACTGAGTCCGATAATGAATACATGAAGGGCGCCACTCTCCGTTTTATGGCCATTGATATATCACATGAGATTCTTAGAAATTCTGTCGATTTGGGGAACTATTAGAGTTTTTCTAATCTGAACCTTTATATTCCTAACCTTTTCTCGTTGATCTTCATTCTGAGCCAAATGGAAAGAAAAGAAGGATTAAACTTTTGGTGGCGGAGGTCTACTGTCGCGCCAAAGTTTTGTGCGCCCATTTCGCCTTCTGCCCCACCCTCTTTATCGTGCGCTGGATGCGGACATTTTTCGCGCTGTTCTGGCGGCATATTTCCACTTGTTTGCATTAGTTATAGCTATTTTGAATTGAAAGGACTGTTATTCATGCAATTTTTTCAGATGGGCGTGTTACACACGCTAGATTTGAAAAAGTTCAAATTCGATAGAGGAAAGCAGGTGATTGGTCTGTTCAGGAGGTTCACAGCTACTCTCATTTTCCTTTGCTCATTTCCTCTTTACTCTGCTCATTTCCTTTTTACTCTCCTCATTTTCAGCATTCGTCATCGATCTTGATGTGCCAACCAAAGATGATGCGTGAGAGCCGGCTGAACATGGTAGGTTCTTTGCGTGTTAACTATTTGCTAATAGATCTGTAAAACTTGGACGACTTGTTGTGGTCAAACTTCTCCGCGGCAAGGTACATAGTAATTTCGAAATGACCGTCTAACATTGTGAAAACTTCTTGAAACTGAGTCCGATAATGGATACATAAAGGGCGCCACTCTCCGTTTTATGGCCATTTATATATCACATAAGATTTTTAGAAATTCTGACATGAGTATGAAGCGCTCCACGATTTTCCCCAAGAGGTTGAAGCCTTTGGCGAAGCGAAATTTCGAAGTGGGCGCGAATTTCTGTCTCGATCCCCCCTCCTAATATCGGATACAACTCCAACATGTCATATGAACTAGAACGGGCGAAAGTCACAACGTATCCCTTTTAAATTCTCAAGCAAGTGAGGATTTTGGAATCTTTTCTCTAGTCGATTTGGGGAACTATTAGAGTTTTTCTAATCTGAACCTTTATATTCCTAACCTTTTCTCGTTGATCTTCATTCTTAGCCAAATGGAAGGAAAAGAAGGTTTAAACTTTTGGTGGCGGAGGTCTACCGTCGCGCCAAAGTTTTGTGCGCCCATTTCGCCTTCTGCCCCACCCTCTTTATCGTGCGCTGGATGCGGACATTTTTCGCGCTGTTCTGGCGGCATATTTCCACTTGTTTGCATTAGTTATAGCTATTTTGAATTGATAGGACTGTTATTCATGCAATTTTTTCAGATGGGCGTGTTACACACGCTAGATTTGAAGAAGTTCAAATTCGATAGAGGAAAGCAGGTGATTGGTCTGTTCAGGAGGTTCACAGCTATTACTAGCCCTAATAGATCAGGTTCGTGTACCACAAATTGACCTAGTCAAATCTGATATTCGTTATGGAGCAAAACTAGTTCAGGGGGGCCAATCAAGATGCACCCATAGAGATGAAAGGATTCATCCATGAAAATCAAAATTTATTTCGTTATCAGATATGTGATAACGTAATCACTCGTAATTTCCTAGACCTGCTGGAAGGAGGTCCCCTTCGCCTCCCCTCGATTCGTGGGAACCTCCCCAGTTGTTTCGAGGGAAGTTCCGTTGTCGTTTTTGGAAACATCCCCACCAATATCTAAGGACCACCCGCGATGTAGGACCACAGTCTTGCATAAACATGAAATGATGTGACTCTCCTCTTCTGTATTCGACATTGCAATCTGTCATGACATGAATGATGGATCCGAAATGACTTGAAATCCGCGCAAAGGGAAAATAGCCGAGGATGCTAATATACCACGTGCTTCTCAAAAAAGGGGCGATAGAATGCATGACACTTCAAAACTGAAAACGCCGAAGCATGCATAAGGGGTTCAAATAAACTTGAAGGGTTTTCATACCTTTTAAGCTTTATTCGAAGACCTGTGGTTGATGCATTTGATTCAAACTGCTGTCCATAGTTAGCAAAGACTCCCTTCTTTTGGTCACAATACGGATTCTGAAAAAGCCCTCTCCCTTTGAGGTGTCTTATGAACTTTTCGCATTTTAGTTAGATGAAAAAACTTGCTAGGTCCATTCATGAGCCATGTATCGGAACAGCTGCTAGTCAAGAGTAGCCAACAGACATTTCTTATGGTGTTTTGAAAAAAAATTCGGATTTTTCTCAAAACTTGTACACAGGGGTAATCTTCGATTCGTTCGCTTTTTTTTCTCTGTTTTGGCCTGTACCTAACAGCGAGCATACAATATAACTCACACCATCTGAATTTGTTCACCGACATGAGAGAGACTTGGTAGTGTAAATAGCATCAACAACCAATAAGACTACTGTGAAAGCTAGGTTAATTATTGGAACATGAGATATCTAGAAAGACTAACACTAATCAAGTTCACAATATGAAAACGTCCCTTTGTGGTAAGGGCGTCGTTCGCCAACTCTGGCACAGGATTCATGTGACCACATGCGGCACTACGTTGTATCGATTCGTCCACCTCCTTATCCATATCCAGAGGAGGATCTGACGAATGCAGACATTGCAGCAATTGAGCTCATCGGCACTGCACAAGCGGCTTGGCGTCGAAAAAACTACTGGAGTCATCGGATATGAAATACTGCGTCTCGAAACTGGGCAGCAGCTTCTCGACTCCTTCAGACAGTAGCGCCGTTTCATTTTCAGTCATCCTTAATTTCGCGTTAATTTTGAACGTCCAAAATTGATTGTTGAAAAGGGTGTGCCACTTTGACAGAAGATAAGAAGCGGACGATCCTCGGTCACATTCTTCAACCACAACTTCGTCAAGAATTTTTTAACCTGCTGCCGGACCCTGTTTATGGGCTGGAAAAGAATTGCGGATCCAGTATTAGCATCCACAAGATTCAACTGGGATCGTGACAGGTCTCAACAGAAATGTGAGATTCGTGACTGTTTTTACACAAAAAAATTAAAAACTATAAAGTTGGCGAGTTTAATAGACTGCTGAACAACTAAATTGCCAAAATATACACCTCGGTTCTGCTGTGTAGCCGATTTCGCTTCGTCTACCACCCGTTAACCCGAAACGAAGTTTGGCAGACTAAAAAAACAGAGAAAGAAGGAAGGTAAGCTGTGAATGTAAACACGCCGGACGCCGATAACGTTAGATGCTCAGGCACTGGATACATCACGATGATGACAATTGCGAAAATTGCAAGACGCGCACGTGATGTTCATTACGAAATCCCGCTTAGATTCGTAGGATTCGAAATGGTACCGTAGTGGTAGTGCGAAATATTGAATTTCGCAAAATTTTGGTCAACAGGGGCGATCAACAAACCTAAAATATCAAGGCGGACAGAGATAGTAATTTTTCGAAAAATTTTGTGATTGATTGTCCAAAAATCTCGTCTTATATTCGTGCTCACCTTCCTAAGTAATCCCCACAGAGAAATTTAGAGCCAAATCTGAGACTGCGACTAAGCTATTGTGTACCCAATGTAACATCGTACCGCGATATATCGAGATGAGTAAAGCGATTTCTTCTCCGCGCGAAAATATCAAGAGGGGATAAGATTTTTTTTTGAAAAAAGTCAGGAATTTCGGGAAGAACATAAAAATTATGGACGAAACTAGTGAAGACTTTATTAGGCTCAGTAAGGTGCGTTGTGTATAGATACAGATACAATAGAAAATCGTGTTTTTCTTTGGATACGGGGTGACTAATTTTTACCGAAAAAAAATTGGAAAGTGGCGGCAAATTTTCACCGAAAAATCTTGCGACTTGCTTTTTTACTCCGCCTTTCTTTTTATAAAGCCTTTCTTTCGCCGAAGTGCTATCATTTTGAGAAGCCTTGTTGTGAAGCAAATATTATCCAAGCAAAAAACAAAGCGGGGTAACACAGGACAGAACAAGAAAAAACGAAACGGAACAGAACGAAAAAACAGCAGAACCAAAGTGCAATAAATACATAGCACAAAAACAGAGACGATGATTAGTTGCCACCACCCTGCAATACATCACCACCATCACCCTTCGTCGAGGTGTTCGCGGAAGCTCTCTCCGTCTGCTACCCCCTCTCTTCCCCACTCCCTCACAAAAACCCTCCGTCCCGCTCTCCCCCTTCAGGCCCCCGTCATAGTGGGGCCGATAGGCTGTAGCCAGCCCGGTCGATACGTATGCAATGCATTGCTCATGCAGGTCGAAAAATCCCCCCGATGTGTCCGGTCTGATCCCGCCACCATTCCGTCGCCGTCCCGGTCGATACGTATGCTTACTGGGGTGGTAACCCTCCCCCCACGGTGGCCGGACTGCACCGTCCGCAGTGCGCTGGAGTGCGCCAGCCTAATCGATACGCATACAGCCGACGACTAGAGACGGGGGAGGATGGCGCCGGATCTTTAGGGATGGGAGAGTGCGGCGTAGTCCGGCTTTCGCCCGACTATGGTCTCACCCATCTCCCTCCCTACACTTCTGTTAACTATTTTCTTCTGAACCGTGTTGGTTCTCAATAAAGGCAGCATACACGCTCGTAAACGTGGTTTGCGATAACAATGTGAATCGAACCGTATGACGTACAACATAGTGCCTACGCATTTTGAAGTGTCAAAAACGACCCACAATGCCGCTACATGAGTTAGAATTTGGCCCCGCCCTGTATTTTCACTCCCCTTGTATTTGCCCTTTTCCTCCAACGCAGGGTTACTGAGCCATCGTCGCCGTCAGTGACGTGTGTGGTTTCCTTGTTAGGCAATCTACCAACAGTAACGACGGTTTATATGACCCAGCAACCTTGCGTTGCAGAAAAAGGGCAAATACAGGGGTCGTGAAAATACAGGGCGGGGCCAACTTCTAACTCATGTAGGGGCATTGTGGGTCGTTTTTGACACTTCAAAATGCGTAGGCGTTGTAATCTGTGCCACACCATTCTATTTCCGTAGTTATCTAAATCACTTTTACGAGAATGTATGCTGCCTTTAAGAATGACAAATGAATTTATATGTCTATGTACGCGTTTGGATTAGCTCACAAGTAAAGAACGCCGAGGCGTCACTAAGCTGGTACTGCACACATAACGGGTAGCCTCGAATGGAAACATTTATTTATTTATTACGTCCAGAGGACGCAAATTTCAAGAACAGGATGAACATTTAAAGGAAGCGAGAAATTGCCGAAGTAAAAAACCCTTGTCTCACAGTAATAGACAGGGCACAGCATTACTTCTTACAGTGTTACCCCCATTCAGAATGATTCTTTTGATCACGGCGGAGCTGAGACTTTCCCCCCCCCCTCCCTCCATCCTTGCGCCACTCAGACCCCCGGCGTGGATATTCACACCGTGCGCCGTACCATGATAATAGATCAAACTACAAATGGCTCGTTTGTTATAAAATCGGTCAAAAGGTTAGTGCGGATTTTGTTTGGGTGGGGGGGGGGATGAGAGGCAATTCAGTGGCAGTAATTCAGTTCCGCAGGAGAAGTGATCACTCTAGGGACTCGAGTGTGCAAATATACTGATGCATTCATCAGTCAGCTATGTTGCCCTTAGTCACGTAAGACATCATCGGAGCTAACCGGAACCTCGGAACACGAGTACACAGGCAACCTTTTAGGGACCGGCTAGCTGGACATGAGTACTTGAGCAACTGCTGCACTTGTGCCCTGAATATGAGGTCCCGCCTTGAATGAGGTTGAAGTGGTCTAAGGTCTGGGTGTCTAGGAAGTTTCCATTGTTCCTTCCAGTGGGTTCTAAGGCACAGAACACGCAAAAAATTATTTTCTAGATTTTTCGCTGATCCCAGTGCTATACCTGAAATCGTTCAAGACCCCCTATGAACAGAGTTATGGCTCCTTAAAGATGCCTGTACTTTAGTAGTGGAAAATTGGTGTCGGAGTTGTTTCGGGCCTGTATTTCTCTTCATTCGCAATCGTTACGCGACAGCGAGCCAGGATAAGGAGACAGTCCGGCAATGGACTGAAGAAGGGCGACTTTTTATAAATTCATCCATCCATCTAGCCGCTATCGAGTTCGGAGATCTGGTAGGGGGTGTGGCCCGTGGTGGTGAGCGAAGGAGGTCGGGCCTGTGGTGGTCGCTTATATCTCCCTTATTTGGAGGAATTGAGATCTCGCCCGTGGCACGTGCTATGTAGGAGGGGTCTACTACACATTCAAATAAAAATCACAAAATTCATGTCTGAGGGTGTACTGTGCCTTTAAAGGCAGTGTTCACGAAGATTTTCGTCCCTGAGTTTTTCACAGATTGGCGTGGCCTCCAAGTGTTACCACAATTACGAAAAAGGCGAGAAACGCATTGAAACGTCATATTTCGATGAATATGTTTTATAATGTGGACTAGTTGTGCGGTTGGATGAACATGTTCATGGTGGTTGTCACCGGTGTAAAATTGGGTCAATAGAAAATAGAAGAGTATTTAATGCAAAGCAGGATTATTTAGGGCCCTAAGGAAAGAACGGAGCAATATAGAGTAGAGAATTGCAGTGACCGGGTCCACATAAGATTTCATTGTCGCAAAAACACTTTCCGTTATACTTAAGGTTTTCCTGTACTTCTGGTGCGTTTTTCTCAATTTCCACGTCACTTCACTTCTACCCGGGGGCCACGTAATCAATAGTACAGCGAATAATCTCAAAATTAAAGATTATCGTGAACATTACCTTTAAAGTGGCCGCTGAATAGAATGAAGAGAGATGCTCGTTCTTTTTTCTCATTGTCGGCCTACAATTGCTATGCTTCTTCGGGACCCCAAACTTCAATTTCTGAATCTAGTTATAATTGGGACATTTCAAATCGACTTGTATAGATGCACATATGCTTGATTCATGTCCATTGTATATTTACGTCATCGCATCAGAGGAATATATTGAGAATTCCATTTGTACATCGCGTCAGTCTTCCACGTGGTGTTTGTCAATTGAAATTGCAGTGTTTAGAGATGTCTCACGCGTTACGGGAACGGTGACGAGTGAATTGCGGTTGTGACCTTGAATACCCGATCAATCAAAAGTGAACGGTCAAAAATGAAAACATGAACCGTGCAACCCATATGGCGGAACCACACCCGACGTTATATTTAACTATGAGAAACGGAGTCAAGGTAGAGCTGTTTAATTCACACGCCGGGTAGTGATGGCGTCTCCGATGCTTCCTATACATCTCAAAACTGTAAGGGTATCCGACATTTTCAAGGCTCACAAACTGACAGTTCGTCGCAAGGATGTTGGCAAGGCTTACTGTGTACTTTCTGCGACATGGCTAATACATATGTACTGTTTACCAACTTAAATACAAAATATATTTGACCACCGATCTTGTTCATTTCGATTGGCTAAGGATTCTCAAAATGAGTATGACGGATAAGTTTCATCAATATGCGAAGAAATTCCAAAGCGCCTTGGAAAATTATAACAGCAAAATTGAAAAAAAAAGATATTTAATTCTGGTAATAAAAACGATTTTTAAAAACTTTTGAATAGAAAACTGAGGGGTAATATGTAGTTGGATTGAGAGTATTGAAAAGGATGACTATGTGGCAACTTCTGATAGAGACAAGGCTAATATATTAGCTGACAAATTTTGCAAAGTTTTTCTCGATGATAACGGTTGCACACCATGTTTCAATCCAAAAGTTGCTGAACGAATGGACACATTTCCGTGGCTCAATGAATCCTCGCTTTTCGATATCATGGGAAAGTTGCCATGTTCTTCTTCTCTTACACCGGATTTTATTCCTGCAAGCTTTTTGAAAAACATAGCTCATGTCTTAGTCAGCCCTCTATGCTATATCTACAACCAATCTCTCATGTCTTCTGAGATCCCATCGCGATGAAAGCATTCCTTCATGACACCTTTGCTCAAGAAAGCACCTGCAAGTGACGTAGGAAATTACCGTCCAGTCTGCATTACATCTTTCCTATGCAGGACATTTGAGAAAGTGATAAAGACTCATTTGTTTAAATACCTGGAGAGTAACATGTTGATTCCTAGCTGCCAGCATGGTTTTGTTTCCGGTAGGTCGATAGAAACCAACATGCTTGAATGTTTGAATGACTGCTCTGAAGATTTCAGAAATGTTGCGAACACTAATTTCAACAACTTACCGAAGTCTTCCGTAAGTTGTCGAAATCGTGAACGTAAGTTGCGCGCAGCCCCTACAATGCCCTAACGTGTTCGCAACATTTTCGGAACTTGTTCTGTAACGCACTCCTAAAATGTTGATTCCAACTATTAGTGTCTCGTCGCGATCGACTGAGTCGCGACTTGCGAACCTCCCTCCCGCCGCGAGGGTTCGCGTTGCGACGACAGGCGATCAGGGCGCGAGGCTACACCCGCGTAAATGTTAGTGACTTGCATATACATCTATGTATTATTGGTAGCGGTTGGAAACCGATCATTAGGAGCACTAAGGAGTGTTTGTAACCTGACTGTATCACCACCCAAGGTGAGCACAGTGAGCACTCAATGCAGAAATAACGGCGGTTTTAGAAAAAAAAGTTTTTCTTTTCTGTTTAGGCTGTTTGTGGCAAGGCGTAGTACAATATTCGGTTTTTCTCCTACTACCCAGGCTCTTTATTGCTTCTCAGTAAAACTTGTTGAAATTCTTAGAAGTTTGCATTTGAATAAATAGTGCAATAGCAGTAGTAAATAATTACATTTGTCGATACTCGTCTCCTTTAGAATCGCCTAATCTACCTCTGATGGGAAGAACATTCGGCTTCTATTAGCACTAGAAAATGACCCCCACAAAGGACTGCACGGGATTCCTATTCAATGGAGCAAATATAGCAATTTTTCACAAACTTTGATTCTTAAAATTTTTTTCTTTGTGCGATGAACTTGTGAGACGTCAATTTTGCTACTTTAAAAAAGTTAAAACAAACCACTAATCAGCAATATTTATTTTGCAAAGTATTGATTTTGTTTTCAAAAACTAAAAAAAAAAACTCTGAATAGGTTGTTTGATAAAGTAACAAATAATTGTGAAGATGAATTGTTGCATTTTTGTTTCACCTGTTCATTAATGCCGAAAAAGGATAGAAATCTTTCAAATTTCACAAAAAAACTTATGTTTCTTCGTACTGTTGTAGTGTAAGCAAAGTTTGTTCTCAATGAAGTCTTTTTTTCACATACTTTGGACAAAAGCAATCGAAATATAACACTTAGAAGCCAGGAACCAAAAGTCGTTGTGTTGCACATGTAGTGTAATCATTTCCCTACTGCTATCACACTCTTTATTCAAATGCAAATTTATAAAAAGAACAAGTTTTACGGGCAGTGATAAGGAGCTTTGTTTAAAGGGATTAATCAGAGTTCTATATCACGCCTTGTCAAAATAACTAAATAGATAGGAAGAAATTCTTTTTCAAGAAACCTCAATTATCCCCTTTACATCAACTTTGTAAAAATGTAACCCTTCTCATTTAGTCACCCAGAAGCTGTTTATAAACTGTGACTTGGAGACATTATTGCTTCACACTCATTACATATATTCTCCACTCAGGTGCTATACCATTTGTGCCTATTTGAATTAACACAGTCACATGAGAGCAGAAGTTTGTTTAGAAGTGTGATTTCTACGGTATTACACAGTATTTTGTAGAACACATTCAAATCACATCTTCTCCATCCGCTGGCTTTGATGTTACCCCGGCTAATTTGGCAATAAACCTTCGGCTGTAGCTGTGAGCACGGCTCTCTGTTCCTCCATATATTCTACGACTGCTCCATCATCTTCTTCCCAGAAGGAGGATTTTGTGGCAGTGTGAATGGACCAATTTCGATGTTTTGCACTAATTCCCGTTTGTTTTATCACTGGGAAACATCGTTAGTTCATACGAAGAGAAGGTCGTGGAAAACTACTCGAAACCTTTTTGCCATAAGCATGAAAGCTCAAAATATCACTTGAAACTTCTTTGTAAAACCAAAATAGTCATAAGCTACAAAGAAAGGTATTGTAGTAACTCTGATCTTCATGCCGAAATCTTTTTTTGATAAGGATATTTCAGATCGTCTATCTAATATAAAAAACTAATATCATCAGTTAACAACCTATCTATCATAAGTATAATATAATATCATCAGTTGAAAAAATCACCACATAAGTTTCCATTAGAGCTCTTGCTGTTTATTTTTTCAAAGTTGTTTAGACATTCGCACGGATTATCGACCCAGCTGTGCTAGATTATCAATCCCCAGACAATAATTTTGGGTGGCCATAACACTCTGAGGAGAGCATTTTCCAGAGTCTCATTGATGAGTCTCTCCAGTTAGCCCCGATCTAGAGATTGTGCCTAAAAATTAGAGTCACTTTGAGAGCGCAAAGAGATGTCTTAGGTGTAACTTGCTTTGCACGGGTTCCAGAAGGGATTCTTATTTTTGCCATATTTTTTTTTTTGTCCCTGGGTTTCTTCCATTTTTTCCCATTCACCTGAACGGAGGAAGCATAAGCGGGATGTTGCATATATAGCTGTGTGGCCACAAGATCCACCGAGGCAGATCCAATATGACTGTATTGCTAATAGTTTTTGTATATTTGAGATTTCTGTTAATCATATGCAACAAAGCCGTTAAAATCCTGACTTCTGAGAAACACTGTTTTTATATATTTTTACTCGTTAACTTGCTTCCATCGTCTCGAAATTAACGCAAACAATAACGGCAGGTCTCTAACAGAGGAAATTTGATAAGCAGTGGAAAAAAGATTCGAGAAAAGGGATGTATAACACTTTGAGCAAAGTGAAGGGTGGAAACTTGATGAAACTGATCAATAAAGGAAGAGGATGCAAAAGCCTTTCAGTTAGTTGTTCCTGCAAATATTTGTCACGCTTCCGACGTCTACTAGGTTGCCTATGCCGAATAGCGCTATTTGTTACTAACATTAATTAAACTGCAAAGTTCTCTGTAAGCTCATAAAGGCCCATCGAAACATGATTTTTAGCATTTTAACCTGCTCGCTAACGATTATCGAAAGCTTCCATGAGTGGACGGGAAGTCTTGACGTTAAGCGGACTAATGATGTGGTTTTATTTCACGACTTTTCAGAGGCTTTTGATAAAGTCAGTCATAGCAGCAAGATTAC
Source organism: Aplectana chamaeleonis (assembly GCA_029168955.1). Lineage (NCBI taxonomy): Eukaryota > Metazoa > Nematoda > Chromadorea > Rhabditida > Cosmocercidae > Aplectana > Aplectana chamaeleonis. Next base: position 1,218 of record JAPDOI010000219.1, on the reverse strand, counting down.
TACATAAAGCTCATTTAACTGAAAGTGCATCCAGTAATTTGCCAAACGGCTCCTGAAAAATTTCTGACTAATAGGAATATTCCAAGTGAAAGAGGGATCAGAGTTTTCTTCTTGTCAGAAATGTTAGAAGTGGTATTCACGCAGGGTGGTGTACTATCACCTCTATTGTTCATCATTCACACCTCGGATTTACCTTAAGCAGTGGGTAATGTAGTGTAATCATGAAGCAATTTGCTGATTACATCTAGGTATATCACGAAATAAAGGATCCACTGATCAAATCGTTTTATAGTCTTGAAGGCAATTAATGGAGTTGTTTCATGGTCTCGCTCATGGGAACTTCCTCTTGCTCCGGAGAAAACAGTGATCATGCTGGCTGGGATCTTTTGACATTCACTTCTGAATACATGATCATTGATCAAAAGTATTTCCAGGGTCCCACAATGTCAGAGATCTTGGATTTCATTATAATGACAGAGTTGGACTTTACTGAACACCACTGAAAATATTAAAGGCATCGTACGCGCTAAAAACCACTCACCGTTTTTCGGGTCCAAAAAGATTTTCTGGGCCCACCTAAGCACGTAAGGAGAGTTTGTTCCGGTTAAAAACGCTTTATTCTGAAGGTAAATGAGGTTGAATATCTCAAATTCCGTCAAAAAGGGGCCGGCCCGTCCGTCAGTCATCTGGCACATTTTGCTGCCCGCCATCATATAAGTAAATGATCAACACTTGATACAGTTACAACTAAAAGGGGAAGCTGATGGATATATGTTGTACGATTACGTGAAAAAATTACTTTTCTACGCACATCGATTAACCTTTCCTTCTCCACAAATCACTTGAAAAGAAATATAAAGTTCATTTGACCGTGAGAGGAACCGAATTGAATCAAAGCAGCGATCTCCAACGATCAATCGACTCTTCCTTACATTGAGATATTTTCGTTCTGAAAAAGGGGTATTCAGTGATTTTTTCGTGCTCCTATTCAGCAACATAGCTGTTATACTTTGGGTACTAGAGCTCTCCTTATATATGGAAAACTCGAAAACAGAAAATTAATCGTGAACGACGCCTTTAAGCAGAAAGGCGCAGGTGGCATTATTCGAGATTTTCAAAAGTATTTGCACAAAAGATAAGAGGAGAGTTCTCTTGAAGACATGCAAAACGTATGTCAGACCGATGGCCGAAACTGGAACAACTGTATTTGTCCGTTTA